>JAKELP010000007.1:6267500-6892500 GCA_029929735.1 Mimosa pudica
AGTAGAGACTCCAACCAGCAAACCATAAGTTTCCGAGGCCGCGTCCCTCGTGTGTTTATAAATCTCAGTTTTTCATGCAGCCAGCTGGGAAAAAACAAAATAGGTAAGGTAATTAAAAGATATATACATCGGACACAGGTTTTAAACTGCAATTATTTTTTTAATCTTTTTGGTGAAAAACACTTGTATTTTACAAGAACGTGGTCAACTATTTACTCGTAAAATATATGGCAAGCTGCCAAGCTAACTCATACTCATGTTAAAAAAACAAAGCATTATTTTTTTTTGGTGAAAAACACTTCTATTTTACAAAAACGTAGTCAATTATTAATACTCGTAAAATATACGGTGAGCTGTCAAGCTAACTTATACTCATGTTAACGAAAAACAAAGTCATAATTTAAACAGAATATATTCAAAACTGTATGATCTTGCTTTCATTCTTAAATTCAAGATCCTTTTGACTCTTTTATGAAATATATAAGGAAACAAATTAGATTATTTAATCATATTAAAATATGTTACATGTAATTAGGTGACATGTTTTATAAGTAGAATGATAAATTATTAGTTTGAAGAAAGGAAGAAACTACATATGTGATTGACTTTTATCTTTAATTCTTTAGGAAATAAAAAAGGTCTTATAATTAATAATCGAATGGAGTAGTATATACTCCTACATCTTAATTGTTGACCAAATAGATATGAATACAATATAAAATACTCCCTCTAGTCCTAAATATAAAATTTATTGAAGGAGATGAATTTGATTTTAAATATAATATTTATTTATAATTTTTACCAAGATTTCTCTGAATTATTATCCTTATCAATTCTCTCTAATAATAAATAAAGAAAAGAGGAAGGGTTGGGTAAAAGTAGATGGTTAAAGTATATGAGTAATATTATGTTGTTTTAACCAACTCAACTATCATTCATAATATAATTAAATTAGATAAATATGTTTTACATTTAAAAGCAGCAGATGAAGTACTAACATAGTGAAGTTTGGAAATATTGTGAACCACTAGTCAACTGAACATTAACAAAACAGATTTTAAAACAGGGAAGAGTCACAAAATATTCATCTTAAAATTCCGAAATATGATTCCGAATAAATGCAAGTACTGGAGAAATATCCATTTCCCACCTGCCTTGTTGGTGGCTGGAGCTTCATATTGACTTGTCTCCCACCAAATCAATGAATAAATAATGTCATCAAACTGATAATGTAATGGCCACACTTATCTAATGTTCCCTTGCCGTATTAATGGTGCACCTCGCCACTAATATCTCTTTCGTTGTTGTAGTTTTAATAATTAATACTCCCTCCATTTTTAAATATAAGATCACTTTGGAAGGAGAGCTTGTTCCTAAATATAAGATCACTTTATAATTTGACTCAAGTTTCCCCTAAATTACCCATATACTCCCTACACAAAAAAATAGTGGTTTGAAGAAGGTGATATTTTTAAAAGTTAAGTGAGGGGTATTTTAAAAATTTTATGTAATCATAATTTATTGGAATGTTTTCCTTAATCTCTCCAAATTTACTAAAGTGATCTTATATTTAGGAACGGAGGGAGTAATAATGTTTTCCCACTGTATATCCGGCACCTACTTTTTTTGGCCAATTCTCACTTCCTATCGTCTTCAATATTCACTCTCTATCTCTAAATTAATATCATCAGCAGCAATGAATCTCCCCAATACTTTCTCATCTTGTTTAGTGTTCGCTCGCAAGTTCTCATGAGAAAAACACACAATATCATTAAAAAAAAGAAAAAAGAAAAAAGAAAAAAACACGCAAAGAAAGCGGAATCTATTGATTTTGTACGAAATTCTTTTTGTCGTCGTATTATTTTGCAAAAAACAATTGTCGCATTATTTTAAATCAAATTATTACACATTAAAATTTGTAGCGCACAGCTTAAATTTGGAGATTAACAACGTGAAATTCCAAATTTGATAATCAACTAGGTACGTGCGGTTTTATTTATTCAACTCCATCATCATTGTTGAAAAATAGTTACATGCGGTGAAATATTCTAAAGTGATAAACAAAATGATAGCTGGGCATGAATTTTCTATTATATTGCATTTGCTGTTGTGTATTTGTGTTCCTTTCATGGTGAACGAATGCCCCCCACGAAATTCCGTAGCATCCAATGTCAAATAGTAATCTATCCCGTTCCTAAATATAAGATTATTTTTAAATTTCAATTTGTTCTATAAGCAACTTTTTAATTTTTCTCAACTTTTTCTCAAATAAAGTCAAAATAATGTTCATGTATAATAAACAAATAAGAGAGAGAAATTAAGAATAAAGGTACATGATTATGGTACATTAGTAATATCATGTGATAATAACTAGCTTAACAAACATCATTAGTCTAATCAAATTAAGAAAGTGATCAGATATTTAAGAAGGAAGGGAGAATTATATTTATATTGTCACCTCAACTTTCCAAATCACAATCATGCAAAAAGTATCTTCAATTTTGAAACGTTCTTATCCCTTCACTTTGATTTTTCAACACGGAATCACGTTAATTTAATTATTGAGGTCCTATTTAATTTGGTATGCCATCCCATCTCTGCATCAAATTTTGCTCTCTGACTTTTTTTGACCGAATTTTGGTCCATCTCATGACATTTAAGGATAATAGTTTCAATTGCCCAAACTCCGAATCAAAGCCCAAAACAAGTCTAAAGAGCCCATAAATTGTTGAGCTAGAGTCTGGTTTATGGAGATCAATGATTGATGATAGTTCACTTACTCTGGGCCTTGGGCATTTGTTCCTTTGTTTTCTGGTCTTATCTTCATTGGTATTAATTATTTTGAATTGATTAGCTCTCACCCAACCTGTTCATGATATTTTGTTGGTTTGACCAATTTTCATGATATATTGAAAAAATAATAGGACCGGAGGGAGTATTAGTTAAAGACACGCCCACCATGAAGACAAGCCAATATGAGCTTAAAAGTGGCTCATCTCTTCTCTCTCTACATACCAGTTCTACTTTCCACTCCCGCGTATGAAGGGCTGCTCTTGACAAAAATAGAAAAGGGTTGGCCTTTCCACAAGAGCTCTTCAATCCTTACCTTCCACTTCGTGATTATTGCAACTTGCAAGCCACTCGAACCAACCTATACAAATTCGGTCTAAGAGGTATTAGACTTGTTAAATTTCTTTGGGCTTTAAGTTCATCTCGCAAAAGAGACACTTTGGTTGGAAACAACAGCTATCAATCTAGTTCGGACTAATTGATTATTTGTATATCGGATAACAGGAGCCAAACATACCAAAAATTGGACACCCCTAAAATAGGTTAAAAAATTTAAAATCATTAATGCAAACTTTGTTCTTACATGCCAAAGTGTAAGGTTTTAAATGTCCTGAAAATGATTCAAGGAAAAATATCATTTATATTAATTACTAAATTATCAATTATAACGAAAGAAATTATTTGTCATGAAGTAAAAAAGGGGTGGATAAATAATTTGCATGCCACTTTTGGTGACCAAATGCAGAAAAAAAAGTAGCGTTATTTCAAAATTTCTGGTAAAGTTGTGCAGGCACTAGGGGCGCGATTTTAAACTTTGGACCACACGATCAATCTTTAATTAACAAGTTTTAGAATCTTATTGCCCCTTATTCCACTCACCACCCTGTTTCTTTTAGTTTTCTTTTATTTCTTCATCGTTATACGGCGCTACTAACAATTGATTACTCTAGACAATCATCTCGGCTGCATGTCTAGAGTTCGAATTTGAAGTCACTTATTAAGATAGAACAAACCTACAGTCAATTGACCTGAGTGCATTGTTATTAGCTTACTTTCTTTAGGTTGTTTAAGGAGTCACAATCAATCAATCTTGTTTTCATTCTTATTTAAATGTTGGTGAACCTAGTTGTGTTTTGAGTAAAATTTAATCCATCAATTCTTTGATTGTAAACTACTTTTTTTATTTTGACTTGGTTTAATCAAATCCTTATAATTTAAAATCACTTTTAACTTAATCATTGAACTCACGGCTATTCGATCTCTTTGAATTTAATAATTTCATAATATAGTCTATATATTTTTAAAAACGGTCAATATCTAAATTCAATTTGCCAAAAGAAGGAGCGAGACACTATAAAATATTCCTGGAGAGTTAATTTTCTTTATCTGTTTTAAGTTTAACTTTTAATCAGGGCAATGAGCACTACATGAATATCATTTTACGATATTCAGACAATATTTTATAAATGTCTTTATCCCTCTCTCTCTCTTCTTCAATAATAGAATAGAATGATTCTGTTTTTGACTTATTATGAAAACACTTAAAAGTTAAAACACAACTAACTTTCATTAATATAATTAGTTAATAATTAATCATAATCCTGTCTTGCTTAAAAAAAAGGCAAGAATAAATTTGTGCCGATAACCACTAACCACCGTTGAGTACGAGTAGTGTCTTTTCCTTCAGCTTTCGCCGTCGATCACTTTCATTCTCTCATGGTAATCTTTTCTTCACCTCAATCTCTATTTCTCATACGAAACCCTCGCTATGTAAACTAAATCCCTATATACTTTCATTTCTTAAGCTAGATACATATGCACAAAAGGAAAATAGCAACTAGGTTTTGAGCTACTGAGACTGTTATTAGGACTTCACTGTAATGTTCTTCAACATTTATTTGATTTGCGTGTAGTTTTGAAATTTCATGTGTGGTTAAAGAATTGATTTCATGTTTGTGATTTGCTAATAAGCTGACTATGTTTTTTGTTTTGTTTTTGGGGATTTTTGGTTTTAGTCGAATCGCCACACAATTATCTTAATGCAGGCCTCTCAGAACAGGGCAACTAGAACATTTATGGACTATGAGTCAATAAGTCAGGCAATGGATGGTATGTATGTCTTACATATAAGTGTTTTTATTGTTGTCAGGCTGATTTATTGTTGTAATATCACGATATACCTCTGTTATGTTCTCTATGATATGCTACTTTGTGGAATGAAATGAAGTGTGGAATGAGTTGAGAAATTTTCTACTAGGAGAGTTATGAACTTGTTATTTTGTGAGCATTCATAAGAATCACGTTTGACCATGTCAATTTGGTTTCTGTTCAAACTATTATTTAGTCGGACAGTAGCATTAATCTCATAACATAGTGAATATCCACATAGGTCTACAAATAAAATGGACATTTAAATGTGAGAAAGGCTTTGTTGCATGTTATTTTTATGGATTACAGTTTCTTTTGTATTAATAACGAGGTGGAAGTGTAATTATTGAAATTTTACTTCATTGACTTGGGTTATAGATCTTAACTCTTCTCCCTATTGTAACTTGTTAATAAAAAGTTATCTATTTTTGAATGAAGAGAATAACATAATAGATGCATATATGTGAATCAAGTAACATTCATGATATGTGGTATAGGTAATTTTAATCACGTTATATTTGTTGGGCAAGACAGCATGTCAAGGAAGATTTCAGATTTTGAAGTGTTAGCATAATATTATACTCCTTTTACAAGGGGAACAGGAAAAACCATTTCTCTGTAGACTGTTTATATCTTTTGGTTTTGACAAAGGAGACATCATTTATGTTCAGCCTACAGGGTTAGGGGTGTAAATGAGCCGGGCCGAGCCAAGCTTTACCTAAATAGGCCTAGGCCAGTAATGCAAAAAGAAAACATAAGCCTAGGCCTAGGCCTGGTTGTAGGCTTTTTTTCAGAAAAAAGTCTGAAAAAAGCCTAGGCCTACGAAAAATATTAAAGGCCTGAAAGCCTTTTTAAAGGTCTACTTACACTGTAGGCCTTTAAAAGGCTTCAGGTCTTTTAAAGCCTACTTCGAATTTAGACTTTTAAAGGCCTACATATCAAGTTTAAAAAGACCATAAATATTATTAATATTTTTGATAACACTAGGTAATAGGTTTTTGTTTTACTAATAATATTATTATTATTTTATTATTACTTAATTAGTAGTTTTATTAAATAGGTCAGGCCTGAAGGCTTTCGAGCCAGGCTTTAGTGAAATAGGCTTGGCCTTTTTAGTTAAAAAGGCTTTTAAATGGGCCTGAATCTGGCCTATTTATTAAAAAGGCCGAGCCAGGCCGGGCCCTAAATAGGCCGAGTCATAGGCCGCCTGTTTATGGCCTGACTCATTTACACCCCTATACAGGGTACAGGCTATGATGTGCTTCTACTGCACTCTTCTCCAATATCTTGATTTTGTAGCAATACTATTTTGGGTCAAGTAGACCTTTGTACTTTGGGTGGTTTCTTGGGTCCTTATGTGAAATTTTTTTAAGGCTGCCTATTCAACTTCCCTTTTCCATTATCAATCCAGGAGCTATGTTTTGAAACAACAAGTGGTAAATAACATAATTAGCCACATCCTTTGCTGGATATTTGAGTTGGCTCGCATGTATCTCTGCGAACAATGGTCATTCCTTTAATTCGAATTAATTGTATAATTTTTCTTTCTGAGTTATACAGAAAAATGAAACTCTCAATTTCATATCACAGCTGATTACCAATGAGATTCTTTCATTCGAAGTTTAAATCCTGATGTAGAATGACAATGAAAAGGGGGAAGAGGAATGGGTGAGGGAGAGATAGAACTGTTGAGGCATGCAACAACTGATCTTCATTTTGATTTTGACAACTTGACATTACTATTGGGCTATTTGCAGGAAGCCGAAAATGAGAAAGAAGTTTTCCATGATTTCCTGCCATTGCCTTTTTGCATTTTTATTGAATTGGTATTCAGTATCATACACCGATACACCCATATATATATCTAGCACTGCAGGAAAAAGTGTCCAATACAGTATTGACTTTTGACTTCATACATGCATTCTGTTTAAGATGAGAAATACCTAATTGCGGTGCTCCTGGGAGTATACCAATTTTAAAAGCTAATGAATATCCTAATATTTATTCAGGTATCTGCGCTTTGTATGAAAGGAAGCTTAAGGAATTAAATCCGGCCGTCAGAAATCTGTCATATGATATTTCTGATCTCTACAACTTCATAGATGGTCTTGCAGACTTGAGTGCCTTAGTGTATCTCTCTCTCTCTCACGCTATTTATTTAAATTTCCCGGTCCCTCGCATCTCTCTATATATATGCATGTTATTAACGTGTAAATATTATTGTTTGGCTTCTACATGCAGCTATGATCATTCAATCCAAGCTTACCTGCCGTATGACCGACAATGGATTAAACAGAGGACCTTTCAACATTTGAAGAAGTTGGCACACTGATTGTGTATGAACTATGAAGTTCCTCAGACCTCGAATTGGTGGCAATCTTGAATGTAAAGAAAATTATATAGTAGTTGCAATGTGGGATATAGATATGATGGGTATGATGCGTAGTAGGAAAGGGTTGCTTTTAGCGCATATCCTTAATTATACGAATAGTATGTGCTGATGAAACTTCAGACGAAACAACAGCCATTGACTTGGTTTTCTGTATCTCCATCCCCAACAATGTTTAGAAAACCTGGTCTTATTTGAAATATGGAGTGTGTGGTATTAAAAAAGTGCAATGCTGAATCTGAGTTTGGTCCCCCGGTTGACACTTGACACTGACACAATTATGTTGCACAGGATCTTGTAGGTCTTAATCTGCCATTCACATATATAGTTGGTGCATGTGACCATCATTCTATGTGCATTGCTTGTGCATTCATGCTAACGGTATGTGATGATGCATAATGATTCAGATTGCAAAATTGTTCACTGAATCGATACATTTTTCTTGAATCGATACATTTTTCTTAAAAAAATCATTTCATTAGACTAGCTACAAAAATGGAGTAACATTTTATTGTTTGTGTTTGAAATATGTATAAATATAAAAATATTTATCAAAAGTAAATATAATTTCAACCATATTGACAGAAGCTATTCCCTCTGATTTTAAAAGACCTATGATTATCATTTTTCTCAAAATTAATTTAGTTTACTCAAACTAACATGTAATCTAGTTAATGTACTATATGTCATAATTTCATTGTCTAATTTATTTTCCTAACTTAAAAGTCCAAGGAATTTTATAAAGGGAAGAATTACTCTATATATGAGAATGACTTGTCCATTATAGTGAATTAGTGATGGCAGATCCTATATAATTTCAAAGCATATTTTTATTGCGGATGGGATGAGAAGAACAAAGGAAAAGCTGTACCAGTAATCATTACCTTCAAAGTTTAAACCCCATAAAAAAGCTCGACCTATTTCAAAATCTTCCAAAAAAAGAGAAAAACCTTTGAATATGGAGCTTCGTGCTGCAAATCTGCAATAGTGCAATGCACAAAATCATAATTCCCTGTGGTTTGCTTTTATGACTATACAAGAGTACCCCCAAAAATGGAAAATCTAATTCAGAACCTTCAAAAAATTCTTTTAGCATATACAAGCATGGTAGGCAGCTATTGTGAACGCAGCTTTCTCAGCAACCACTTCTTTCGGAGAGACATATTCAAAGCTAAAAAGATCTGCGCCTTTTTCTCATCTTCCAACAGGTCACAAGCATCCATTACCAACTCATCATCAATGTCAGGCATAGCTTGCAGTGCACTTAAAGCATTCTGAAAACATCCACCATTGCTTTCATCTTTTCTCTTCATGAGTTTTTTGACCGCATTCGCCTTATCAGATAACTCTTGTCGTATTCTCTGGTAATTTTTTGTTTTCTTGCTCAGAGGTCTGGAGTTAGATGGCATTTCGCCTCCCCTTTTTTTACCACAGCCTTTTATTTCCATGCTGCTAGTAGCCACTAATTTTTTATTCGTTTTGTCCTGATTAAATTTCTTCAAAATATTTTTATCTAAGCTTGATGTTTCTGTATTTCCAGTCACGACTGCATGTCTAGATGGCCCATCCAATCTTTTATATAATGAAGCATTGGCTGTTACAACTAAATTCCCAGATGTTCCATCCATACCAGTCTCCAATCTTTTTATACCTGGGCCAGATATTTCAGTGTTGCCCATCAACAAAGAATGTCCAGAATCTCTATCAATATCCATTTCAATAGTAGTATTGTCTGCTTCCATGCACTGGATCTCACCCTGAGTAGTGATTTTTGAATTTGATACTTTGTTTCCAAATATCTTGCAGAAGTCAGGGTATAAATACAGAAACCGGTCTCTATATAAGATGGCATCCGGGTGGTCCTACAAACATCAAACATCAACAGATTGGAGTACACAGGATTGTGAGGAACAGCCAAAATATACCAGAGATGAAGAAAAAGAACATACCTTGATGTAGGCTTCCCAGACATCATTCTCGGCAATCACCATCTGCAGGGTTTCATCCCACGCAAATCCATCATGATTGAGAAGAGAGCTGATGTCCTCATACTGTTTCATCATGCAGAAATATTGATCTTCTAGGAACTGCTTATCACACTGGAGTCCAAATTTACCATTAAATGCTGTAATCATATGAGTCCAAGCTTGCTGGTTGAATGTATTTTCAACTCTATTCCCTTGATTTACTTGCTCAATCACGAGGTCAATGAAACAGCATTTCATGCACTCCGTCCACACTATTGTAGAAGCCGCACCATATACACTAAGAAAACTGCCGTTTTTCCCCTCACCTTAGAATTCACAAATATCCATGAATATTCAGAATACCATATAACTAACTCTAATGAATACGAATCAAATTAACCCCACTCAACATTTTGAAAAAAATTGTTATAAATTAAAGTCATGGGATAACGTTATGAATGCCTAAAAAATGTTCTCAAAATATTAATACTATGGACAAGGATGTCAACTTATTATCATTCTTCCGTAAGATTTTCATTTTAGGAACACGAATTATGTGTAAACAGATTGAGAGAAGTAATATAATAGTATTTCAATTTCTATTAACGCAATTTCCAACAGACTACTTTGCTGGGTTACCCGTAACTAAGGCTACGATATTAGATTTCAAAATTTTTTAATATCTTGAATTTGGCAATTAAAAGAGACAACAAAGGAACCAAATAATTGTAATGCCATGGTTTTTTTATATAGCACTGAATTTAGGACACCCCAAGAGAAAAGCGAGAACAATTAGTTCTGACCAAAGTTCAAGGCAACTAAATCAATATGTGAGAATGCAAATATCTTTCACGGCACCCAGCCTTCATATATAGAGAAGCTGCTAAATTAAATCAAAATAAGATATTAAATTGGTTTAAAAATCCAGCTAATAAACAGTTGCTGACACGACAATGCCTACCATCCTTGAGAAGAGGGCAACAATTATATTGTTCAATGACCACGCAATCTACCACACAAGCTGACCAATAAACTATCTTACAATTCGAAGCCACAAAGTAAACATACCTGCCATCGATGTTGATAATTCACCACCAGGGTCTGTAATTGATGCCAAAAGGCTGTATCTTTTATCAATGCAATCCTCTCCAAATATAACACATAATTTGCGGTAGCCCGGTAAAGTTTTAGCCCTAAATGATCGAGCTTCAGGGTGCACCTACAGCTATTGTTAGTTAGCTACAAATAGAATAATTTCTCAGTAATAAGCATTTCTCAGGTATCATTAGCGTAGAATAGTTCACCTCCGTGTAAGCATCCCATTTAGAATCCTCTGCAGCAACCATTTCTCGGGTATCATCCCATGAAAACCCATTCTGCTGAAGAAGCTTGTCTATGTCTTTGTACTGTCTTCTAAAATGTTTGAAACGATTCTTCAAAACATCTTTGTCATGATGAGATTTGAATATTCTGTTAAAAACAGTAACCATGTCATTCCAGGCCGGGGTAGTGAATGTCTGCCCCAATTTACTTCCTTTTTTCACCTGCTCTACCATTAAATCAATGAAGCAACGATCCATTGGAGGTTTCCAATGTGTTTTTGTCCTATCTGTGCCACTGGTGTTGCGGTTTCTTCTTCCACCCCCTTCAGAAAAAGAGCATCAACTACGAATTACAATCAATTGCATCACATCTTACTAGAAAGTCAATGAGCAATAATCATGATTTCATTTACAAGGACAATGAAGATAATCTTCTCAAGTGCTAAAAGATCCAAATTACATTAATTATGATGATTATGGGAGACATAAAATAACAGACCAGCGCACTTATTGATTGTCCATTAATTTGTAACGAACTAACAACCATTATGGACCAAGATGTAAATCCTCTAAACACAATCACTTGAACCGGCAAAAGAGATAGTTGTAGGCTGTCACTCACCAGGATTTATCTCATGCATGACATCTTTAAGGTTTTTCTCCTGATCCAAATTACTCTTGACATCATCAGATTCATTTCTGAATAATAATTCCAAGTCATGATAATTTGGGAAAGTCTTCATTCTATAAACTCGTGCATGTGGATGGACCTACAAGAGTTTTCAGTCAATAAACCCCAGGAAACTTGCACTAAATCTGTTCACATAACCCAGCATAAAACCCTCCCCAACCCACATATGAAGAGTCTTCATTCAAGTTCACATACCTTGACATAAGTACTCCATACATTATCATCAGCTGCTAGCATTTGTTCTTTTTCATCCCAAGAAAATCCTTCCTTTAAAAGAACTGTTATATCACAGTAATATTTCAACAGTTTCTCGTACCGCTTCTTTAAAAACCTTTGACCATGCTGAGAGCCAAATTTGGTATTAAATATCACAAGCATATCTGTCCAAGCTTTCTTAGTGAATGAATTATCAACCTTGTTGCCCCTGCTCAACTGGTCAACCAAAAGCTCGATAAAGAATTGATCCATAGCAACAGTCCAGTTAGATTTTGGATGCTCATTACTGGATGGGGCAGCGCTTCTGAGTTGATCACCTACAAAGAAATAATTAATAATCAAATATTGATATTACAGGATAATTTTTTTTGGTGAGTTCCTTTAAGCACCAAAAGTTTTGAAATACATCACAACAACTATTTGAGCAGGCTTGTTTCATTCGTCAAATGATAAATAGCTTTTAGAGTAAGACAAAAATTAAAGGTTTCTAATTTGTTATATCAATGTCCAGAAATCTTTCTACTTACCTACAAGTTAAAACTGAAAGTAGATAAGGAATTATAAATTAGTAATCAGTTTATGACTTCTTCATAGCAACATCATGAAGATTGTATCCAACCCATTTTCATTCAAAATGAAAGGATACGCTGAAAATGCTGTGAATGGTATTAAAATAATTGTGTTGAGGAAGATATTTGGATATTAATTTACCTCCAGCTGCAATGAGTATCCCGTGCATATAAGATGAAACTGGACACAGAAAGCAGCACTTACCAAGTTGTAATGTTTTTGCTTCATCATCCAACCTTGCATCATGGCTTGATAGACTATATCTTCCATCAGCAAAAGTGGAACCATAAATTACACACAAATCATCAAAGTTCTGCACTGATTTTGTTCTGTAGCATCGAGCATCAGGATGAACCTGCAGACTGTTCACTGTTATTGTATACTTTTTTCAATGCATAACTAATTCCATTAATTAATACGCAGTGCACCTTGATATAAGCATCCCAAGTAAAATCATCAGCTATAACCATGTTACGCGAAGCATCCCACGAGAATCCAATTTGGCAAAGAACATTCTTTACATCATTGAATTGCTTCCACAACGTTGCATAGCGGTTTTTCAAAACATCTCTATCATACGGATAGGCAAATTCAGAATTGAACTTAGTATGCATGTCATTCCAAGCCAGCTTGTTGAAAGTGTGGCCAACTCTATTCCCCAAGCGCGAATGCTCCAGCATTAAATCCAGAAAATACCGCTCCATCGTTGGAGTCCAATTCATCCTTAACCGGTCATTACTCGTACCAGTTTGGCTACCCATCACTCCTTAAAACACGCAAACATAGTTTATGAGGGGTACATAAACCTAATTTGTTATAGGAATGATGCAAACGAGTTGTCATGCCATATACAACCTAATTCACTGTGAATTACTAAGCAAAAATCAGCTGTCATATCTTAATATTGTAATATTTTGCTAGACAATTAAAGTACCCAGCAAATGTTCAATTCACATCACTTGCTTTAAACTTAACAGCACAGTCCATATCATATAATGTAAATTCTTATAAAGGATCATAAGTTCAACATCCCACAGTAAAATCCTTGCTTGTGAAGCAAGATTCTAAATTTTCCGTAATAGATAATCACATCAATCAAATTCACTAATATGAAACCGATCAACATTATTATTAATTAAATCAAGAAGCATTTCAAGAAACCAAAATTCTGAGCATCTCGACGTTATCAATACTTGAATAGCAAGCATTCAGTTTATAAGGTCAAATTGCCCAGATAGATTATATGGAGAGAAAAGATATGATTATAAACGTTAAATTCATTAATGTTAATATTTTGGATGTATGAGAGTGGTGCTTGAAGGAGGAGAATGAGAGTTTGGCGAGTTTAAGGAGAAAGGTGAAAAGTGAAAAGTGAAGAGTTGGGGAATTTTACCACAAGATTCCAAGGAGGATGATTGGCGCCCAGAATAAGTGAACCCTAATTCGGAATAGGAATGAACCCTAGGTGTTTGGTTACACGGCAAAGGACTAGAGAGGAATTACATAATTTCGTGGCCCTAGCCCGTAGGCATACATTTACACGTGCATCTACCATTAGGATTGGCTCACACGAGAGTTGCGCAGGAGGCGGGAATTACCTTTCCTTCCTTATGTTGGTCACGCGCCATTTGGACCTAAATATTACTCCATCCATCCGTTTCTAAATATAACATCAATTTCCCTAATTTGAGTAGATTAAAGAAGTTAGTTATTTACACATGATATTACCAATTTATCTCAACTATATACCTTTGTCCTCACTCTCCCTATTTTGCTTGTTATTATAGATAAGGATTATAAGATTAATTTGGGAAAAAGTTGGGAAAAGTTAAAAAGTGATCTTATAATAAAGAATAAATTGAATTTTAAAAGTGATCTTATATATAGGAATGGAGGGAATATAATAGAAGTAGACACTCTAAAACAATTTCCTATTAAATAAATCTATTTTTTTCAACCTATAAAGTTGAGAAAATATAAAATGAAGAATGGATGTTTTTCATGTGTCAGCAAATTGTTTGAAACAACTGAATTTTTAAGTATTTTTCTTATAGGAAAATATCTGGTCCATCCTTAGTGGGTTAAGGCCCAAACCCAATTGGAAATAGGTGGAGAGACACGGGGTAAAATGAGTAATTATCCTCTAATTATTTGAAATTCAAAAGATATGTTTTTTTTCCACCTTATATGTGAGAATAACCATAGGTGGAAAATAACAAGTCTCTTTAATGGAAAACACAAAAAACTCCTTGTCCTCTTCCAATTCTTCAGAGTCCCAATTGGTGATCTGATTTCTTGTGATTATGGAGAGAGTCAACTGGATTTCATGAGGTACGCCCAAAATCCCACAAATGTCAAGTGTCACATAATTCTCATTAATCATTGTAGTCTTATAACAGCTCTAGTCATCGGCTACGTAATTCTATCAATGGACAATTGTGAAACAGGTTCACCTCACACAAATTACAATCGGAAGGTGTAAATTGTCCAACATGGTCAATTTTTCTAGCTGAAAAGTTGGCAAATCCATACTAATTTTAAAAATTCATTAGTATAATTATACCTTTCAATTGTTATTTGTACTAGACACACACCTTGGACAATTGGACATTCCATAATGTCGTGCCTATATTATTTATATTGGTCTATGTTTGTTATTATATAGAGCTTAACCAAATTATGTTGCGCTTGGAATGTTGGACATGAGACGTAGGCAAAAGCAACAACCACACACCAGAGAACCAGACATGCCGCTTTAAAACATATTCCTCAATTGCATTCCTTTTCTCTTCATGATTACAAGCTATAATACGCTTGCCAGTAGTATATGGAAAAAATATCAGGTTTGTGCTATTTATGGCTACTTGCCATCAACACTGTTTACAAGGGAGACCAATTCAATATTCTCAGGGTCTGAACTTTCAACATCCTCTTTTGAACTCAAGCTCTCACTAGGAAGAATGGAAGAGTTTGGATCAGCTCTTGGCACCAAAAATAGCATGAAAATAGGAACAATTCTCAATATGTTACGGATCAAAGTAGCTATCCAGAGATTATCGAATCTTGTTCGTGTAATATTGAGAACATGGAGTAAGAAACCTCCTCCCCATGAGGATGAGAGAAGTCCAGCATTATCAATTGACATAAGTAGAGCAAAGAATGTGCCTTCAATTCCTGAGGGACAAAGCTTTGAGCTGAGTACAAGCATAGGCATCCACTTGAGCCTATAAGTCAATTGAGCCACACTTTCAACAAAGATGACAAAGAAATAATCCGGTAAGCCGAATTTTAAGTTCCACCGCAAGACAAGGATCAAATCTAGCATGCCCGACAAACCATAAAACAACTGAGTCCAGAAGAGCAAATCTCGAAATGCATAATCCTTCAGAGCATATTGGTAGAGTATTGCACCTAGTAGGGCGCCCACTGAACCAATTGAATACATAAAACCTACATTCTCCTGTATAAGCAGGATAAACAGCAATGGTTAGTGGCACTTTATATGATGAAGTCTCATCCAAAGCAAGGTTACAAGGATAACACAATCCACCAATAACTCCAGCAGAGAAATAAATACTCTCTAATTGTACCAAAGCTTAAGCACAGATGAGTTAAAATAACAAGGATTTGAGATCTTAGTTACTTCGATGAAATTAATATATGCTATCTGCATTATTTTTGCTCAAACCAGAAAGAAAATGTATTGGAGCCATATGTATCAAGAATCTTGATTCAAGAATATATATCTTTGGATTTAATGTAGAAATAACCTGTTACATATCTCTCTTCTTATATTCTGTTAACTTCTCCGGGAACTAATTATGTTTATATAAAATTTCATGGTCCTTTGGGATAGGAATATGTATCTCAGCTTCACAGGTATATGTCTTTTTTTTTTTTTTGCCATTCCACAGGTATATGTCACGACAACAATAAACCATGACATTTCCCATTTACAAAAATATGCACCCTGATCATAACATAAATATCTGCATAACCAAAATACCTCAGAGAAAGATGGTCCATCCTTTGAGTCTGTGTACCAATAGAACATTCCTTCATAGATATTAAAGCTCACGGCAAGGGACAAGTACATGTATAAACAAGGCTTCCATACAACATCACTCTTTAATGTTGTCCACATAGATTTACCGGCATCAACAAACTTTTGATTCACCTAAACACAATACATGGAAGATGGAACATCAACTTGCGTGTACAATTAACAAATTAATGACAAGCATTAATCATACCTGTCGGTAAGCAAAGTTGGGAATATAAGGCTCATCAAGTACAAATCCAACCACAGAAACTAGTCCGGCTGGGATTGTCATCAATCCAAACACCCCCTGAAAGAAAGGAAAAAGCTTTTTACTTTAGATACAACTAAGTGCATTAAAAGAAAGGAAAATGTTGGCTTCAAGAGGCAAACCATGGGGCCTAAAAGGTGAACAAAGATGCCACTAAGGGAGAATCCTATTAATGCTCCAACAGAAGAACTGGAGGCACACAAACTTTGCATATCAGGAGCAAGAGAAGGATGAGTGATACTGTTATGAGCCACACACGCATCAATTGTCACATCGGCTATAGCCACGCCAGCACTTCCAGCTGTCAATGACAAAACAGCCAAAAACAAATGCAGACTTTTGTGCAAAGATAACAGAAGCATAGAGATCACCCCTACAAAACCTGCAAGATTCAAACAGAGGAGCTGTATGTCAGACTACAGTCTCAAACGAAGAAACTTCCGAACTAAACGAGCAAGTCTTGTAGGCAGTATTAATTTGCCAAATAATCCTTAAGAAACTTATATAATGCAGACATGATCACATTATTCTGATGATAAGCCTTTAAATGCTGCCTTAGGAGAAATTACTAGCTATACACATTGGGCATTCGTCTTCATAGGAGCTACAAGCCTACAACACTTGATCCTTCCTTGCTTATAATTGAAGCTTCAGTAGATAACAGCTTTAAGAAATAGGCATGTAAAAGTGAAAATAACCAAGCTATTTAAGTACCAGGAAAAATGAATTGCTTAAGGCTATACCGATGTAGACACTCCATCAGTAACCCAGCTGAGACATTATCCCTCTTTTTCTTACTTTCAATTTTACCAGACCTGAAATTGTGACAGTAATGCTATTGTCTCAATTCATTAATTCACTAGTCTATAAAAATAAAAGAAAGAAAAAACTGAAAATGGCATGTCATGTATCCATTTTCTTTCCCGCCAAATCTGAATGCAGCTCTATTGCCCACAAATTACTCACGTTCAGCTTACCAACATCAAATAATTTCAACGAAATTCATTAAACTGACAACATGAAACCAACTATCTAGTTGAGAAGAGCAGCTAAGAATGGTCATAATAATCCAATATCCTGATAATTATATCAAAGATTTAGCAACATTACAAGATGGGATAAGACATGCAATTGAATATATACCAGCAAATACGAAATAAGGTCGTCTGCGATAGCCAAGAATAGGGAGAACATCAGTGAGAAGACCCCAAAGAGGCTTAACAATCCAAGGAATGTAAGTAATTCCAATATAAACCTGAGCTTCAGAAGGCTGAACCTTCTGAACATCTTTCATGTAATACTTTGTTCCTACGTTTGAGAGAGATCCACCTAGTCCCTGATTTATTCCATACACAACAACCACACCAAACACAAAACTCCAATGCAATTCCTTTGACAACATTTTAAACCAATGCACAGGAGTGCATAGACACTCACGAACCCCACTTTTGGATTCATACACTTCCCCAGATTCTTCATTAGAGGGATCTTTAGCATTATCATCCTCATGCATCTTCACACTTCTAGTGGATGAAAGGTTTAAACTTTCAAGAAATAATCAATACCCAATTGAGGAAAATGCTCAAAGAAGGGACATTTTTTTAATGTTCAATCACTGTGGCTCTTGGAGGTGAAGAGATCTCGAAGATGAAATAACGTTGACCCATGGAGAGTAGGAGAAGAAAATGAGGTGGGAAATAGGTAAAAAAATAAATAATAAAAGAGGACAGAAATTAGCATAATTGTGAATGAAGCAAGTCAAGTTGAAGTGGTTTGAGTTTATCTTGTTACAGTTTAGGAGCGTTATGACCGTCCGTGAATAAAATCTGACGGTGATAAGGTGGTTACATATCAGTGCTGTACTGTCCCATGTTTGACTAATCAAACCGGGAAACGTCTGCATGAATAGTCACATTCATTTTTTTAATTATATTTTTCTTGTATTTTTAGCGCCTAAAACTTTCTCATTGGCCGCATGAATTGGTAAGAGCTTAACCCGTTAATCATCAATGTTTTTGAACATGGCCAATTTCTATATCAAACTAAGCACTTTGGAGTGATGTTATAAATAGGATTCAACTCTCAATCATATGTAGTAAATTTAAACAAAACTGATAGATAGTCCTTTCCTTTATCGAAATACAATACTGTAAAAAACCAGTCAAGATTAGTTAAGAATGGAGTATTTTTTTCTCAAAAGTAACATCCTCCATGAGTGAGTAAATGAGGAGGTAATATTATAAAGATGATGGAAGATAATTTAATTTATGAAATAAATTGAAGTTGAAAATGGGGGAAATGGATAAAAAGATGGTAAAAAAATGCATTTATCATTGAGAACTTATAAATAAGAGAAAATATTTGAAATGTTAGTAGTAGTATTACTCCTACTTTTTTTTTCTGAAGGCAAAATTTATAATAGGATATTATTAGAATTAGCTAAGCGGATTAGGGCGGGGGTGTGGAACCCACAGAGATAGAGAGAGAGAGAGAGAGAGAGAGAGAGAGAGAGAGAGAGAGAGAGAGAGAGAGAGAGAGAGAGAGAGGGCGGCTTCCTGTGTCTGAAAATGGAAATTGAAGGATGACTGCAAAGGTTGTTAAGGTGTAAAGTGTACAGATACTATCCAACCAGGAACGAGCACGTGGCAA
Source organism: Mimosa pudica (assembly GCA_029929735.1). Classification (NCBI taxonomy): domain Eukaryota; kingdom Viridiplantae; phylum Streptophyta; class Magnoliopsida; order Fabales; family Fabaceae; genus Mimosa; species Mimosa pudica. The sequence continues at coordinate 6,286,553 of JAKELP010000007.1, forward strand.
TCTCGTATTAACTAATATACTACCCGTGTCCAATGTTTTCGGCAACACAGCTACTCCATACTATCATAAGCAGTATCACGCACATGCAAATGGCAGGGACAAACAAACGCTGTCGTATTCTCTTGATAACTAGATTTTGTGCAGAAAAGAGAAATAATTTTCAAAAATTTTGATTATCATAGAAAATTAATAGATGACGCAAATATTTTTTTGTCTTTTTTTTGTTACATAATTTTTTTCTTTTCTTTTGACCAAACTTGTGGCATGCTCTATATTTGCACAAAATATCTTAGAATATAAAAATGAATTAAATTTAAAAGGATAATGAATTACAAGAATTAAATTTAAGGTAAATATTGCAATTAGCCAACTATTCGGAACTGAAAACTAATGCATTTTTGTCATATGCGAAGGTAACTTGGTCCCTGCTTGAGCTTGAATGTTCCCTTTTTCTTTGTGTTTTGGGCGAAGCCAAAAAAATCCAGCAAGTTGAAAACAAATTAAGAAACTGCGAGGCCCGTCATGAAGTTGATGAAGAAGCTTCTTCATGAAACAGCTCGTCGCCCACCTCAAGGTCCAACCAATCTTTCTAAAGAAAGACATTGTTGAGAAACCCAAATCAAAGTCCTACATAAAAAATATTAAAGGTATATTATTGGCTTAAAATTTCGTAGTGAAATGGTAAAACTCCCTTGTGTGCCCTTGACCCATAAGCCTGATGTCTTGATTTTAAGTGACTTAGAATATTCATACTCAGTTGGTTCTTCATTAAAATTTGATGTTTAAACTCAACTATTTTTCGATCAAGTTAGTTTTCATGTCCACATATGCATGCTAAAGCGGCACTCAGTATTTAAATCACCTTCGTTTAGGAGTAGCAAATTATGACATATACTTTAGCAGAATGAAAAATAAAAATCAATCAAGTGGAAAATTTTATTTTAGTTAATTTACTATGGCGGTTGATCTATATACCCTGTGCTGGAATTTAATTATATTGTTATCAAGGAGGGGTGTATAATCTATAATCCCATAAGATATCAAATTGGCCCGCTAATAAATAAATCAAATAAAATGATGTTGCAACTTGCATAGGTACTTCAACGTACTTATGGCCACTTCGGCCAAAAAAAACGTACTTATGGCCACAGCTACACGCAATGCTTCAATTTTTTTTTTTTTGATAATTTTAAAAATCTGACCCTTCTCGGGAAATAGTCCATTGATGTAGATGCTCTGATGCTTATCTTGTCCACAAAGCACGTGCAAGGGTTATTTAAAACTCTCCAGCAGACTTGGCCATCAAGTTTCGTGGCCAGTTCAGCAAAATTGCTCATGTAATCACCGAAGAATCTCGTGTCTTCTTTCCACATGGTCTGGTTACAGAGACTCTTGACTAGAATTATGAAGTAATTAGGTGATGCTTAATGCAAGAAAAACAAGCATTCACTGTTTTTTTATACATAGCATTCGTTGTTGCTTTCCTCATATTTAATCTCGATGATGACTCAGAATTCACATACATGTGCGTTACACAACTCTAAAATTCAATACCCCTCACTCTCTCTCTCTCTCTTTATCAGAATACCCCTCACTCACTAAATATATGACTTATTTAACTAATAGATCAACAATGTTAGCTTAATTAGTTAAAACAATAGTATGATATTACCAAAACACACTAATCAAATACTATTCCTCTCTTAACTTGTTTATAATTGAAAGGGATAATTTGGAGAAGTGTTGAATTTTTTTTTGAAAGATGCTCTATATTCAGGATCAAAATCTCTTCCTCAAATGGGTTATATATTTAGCGGTAGAGGAGTATTAATCAACCCTTTCTCAACTTTATTTCTGCTATCACCCCCACTAGGTGATGGATGATGTTTTGTTGTTGTTGTTGTCATCGTCTTCACAAATTCTAAATCACGAGAAAAGTGATAGAAAAGATAAAAACAAGGAAAAGGAACGATGGTGACGTCTAGAATTCAGACTTGAGAGAGAATAATTACTCAAATAAACTCTCTTGCTGTTAGTTTTGTTTTTGGGAGCACAAAACAACAATGCTGGCAGCAATGCTCATAAAAATCAGCTGCAACTAATAATCTGCAATCAAAGAATCTGAGTAGTAAGCATATTAAGCTAAGTATTTGCCCAACATGATGGAGTTGGGTTGCTTCACTCCACTGATCTACGTGTCAATGCTGCTGACAACATTCCATCAAAGTCAAATTAGCAACCAGGAATCTGCCTTCCATGACCAGCTTTTTCACAATCTGAATTTCTGACAATGCAGCTTTTGTTAGTACTGAGCTGTGACAATCCCACCCAAACAATGGGGAATTATACAGACAACAATTATGCTTTGGGTGAGCACGCATTGACAAGCTGGTCACTGATGATGACACATTCCCTCCCTGATATCCAGAAATAGGAAAAACATGTCTCTTCCAAAGGAAAAATGGAAGCTGAATCAAATCCTCTTTGCTTTATTGTACAGCACTTTTTTGCAAATAGAATAGCATGTAACACTGCGAAGCTCTGACCACAGCCTCCTCTACCTTATTTATCAAAGCATCATCACATCGGTACCATTGTTCTTTTAAACGTACATAAGAAATATAATGACCAGATTCAAGCGTCCCTGAATGTGTGACCACTGCGAAAACCTCAAACTGAGATAACACATCTGACTCATCACCGCCAAAAGAAAAAATTCTATTGCCAAATCGGCTTCTGATGACTGAAGACGACAAGTATGGGGCCATGTCTAGGGAAAATGGATAGTGCAAGTGGCGATCTACTTTTCTTGAAATTCTTTGGGTAAAAGAGTGTCGAAATCGCTTCATGTGCAAACAAAGAACCAGAGGAAGCTTTGTTATGGACATTTGCTTCAAAGAATCCTGCTTTTCCTCACAGTTCTTACAGTAAAATTTCTGGTCAGAACCCAACTTCTCTGGCCTTGTGAACAAATCTAGGCAGCCTTGCAGTGTTGACAAACCACGATCCTCATCCCGTTTGAGAAGTTTCGTACCCCTCCCTTCTAAAGAGTGGCTGGCTTTATCCAAGTCAAGTGAAATGTCCAGACAAGGGTCATAGGTTGTTGAAGTGAATCCACAGACCAGACAGGAAACATCAGATCTCAACAACCCAGAGAACACCCAATGTGCAATACATTGGCAGTCTGCATTATCTGTGGAAACAATAGCAGGATAGTCAATTTAGGCAAAACACCATTTTTATTTTGTTTAGTGGTAAGATCATTTTACAGTCAATGTCATTCGGATAAACCTGAAATGTGACACAGAATACAAAACAATTCAATTTATAAAACTTTGGATGCAAGGCTAATGGACAGGATTGGAATAGCCCAATAACACAGTGCTATATTAAGCATCACACTTATATATATAATCACCTTTTACAATTATATTTCTTCCAGGCTATTTAAACATGAGATACCAAAACAATCCTACAACCAGTGTGCATGCCCAGACTGAATCCCCCCAGCTGCAGATTGGAGAGCCAAATATTTGGTTCTAAAACTGAGCATGCGATATAACAAATACGCGAGTAAATTCCAAATCTCAGCTTACAAGTACCTCTGCTTTTGTTTGTTGTTTTGCCCTCTCTCTGGTGAATTATATCCAAAATCGAAATGAAAAACTCATGGGCATCCTGCTGTTTATAACTTGCAAAATTTTCTGAATGCTGCCACCAGCTTGAAACAAAAACAAAAGGTTTCAGAAACATAACACATCCAAAGACCAAAATGTTTCAAGTCTTAAACAGAATATGCATTAAAAAAGTTTCAGCTAAATATGAGCGAGAAAATCATCAATCTCAACATGAAAAGGCATTGAGCCTTAAAGAATGGCTAACAAGCAGAAGCAGTATATTAAGTAGATGAACAGATCCAAATGATAAATATACGCCAACCATAATGATAGTGACATCAATGCCTATCTACATATCAAATTAGCTAAAATCAACAAGCTCAAAGACAGAACAATCACAGACCTGTACAAAAATTGAGCAGGGCTATAAGGCCTTGGATTGCCTGAAAACATGGCTGCAAACAACTCATAAAGATCACAAAGCAAACATTGCTTGTCGGTGGCCATTTTCTGACAAGATTCACGATTATGACCACCACTGAGAATACAATTGCTGAATGGAGGAGCATAAAGCAATGCCTGCAACACAGAATTCATAAAGCAAGTACTTCCCAAATTATTCAATCCCCTCAACACCAACAACAACGGATCCTTCATAGGAAGGACCCATTTACATTTCTTAGGATCTAATGACACAATGCCTGAAGCCAATCTCCTTCTTTTACTCAATCTCTGACCAATACTTTGAGTCCCAAAATCCATACTTGGCATACCCACTAAGTGCTTATACATCACAAGCTGATCAAAATCAGGATCATACACTTGATCATTGCATACCCCACAATAAAGTTCACACCTTTGAATGTCCACAAATATGGTATGGCCAATCTTTGATTTGGGGTGTTGAAGAGCATGATCTAGGCAAGTGAGTGAAGAGCAAATGAGACAAATATAAAGTCTACCTTCATAGGTGTAACAAAAATCGCATCTGGGTATGTTTGTATTGGGTTTTTTGATACTAGACTTTCCAGTTGGGTATGTAACGATGAACTTCTGGATCGCTTTGAAGCCATTTAAGCCATGCTTGCGCTTGTAATCACAAAGATGGTGGCAAGATTCTGGATTTGTGAATGTAGTAGGGTTTGTTTGGAACATAGAGGAAGCTTAATTGGATGATGAGAATGTGATTATCACAGAAAAGGAAGGATTTTGGGTATGTTTCAGAGATATGATCAGAAAAAAAAGGGGATTTTATTTAACAATAATGAAAGTAAGATAGGAGGAAATGGATTTGGATTAGTTATTGGCCGTTTTGTTTTGTTGATGAAGGAGACGAAGCTAACAAGATTTAAGATTTAAGATTTATGCTTTGTCTATCTATCTGACTGACTATCTATCAGACTCTGAAGAGAAGACTCCAACATCAATGAACAAGTTCTAAGCTTTCAATTTTCCATAGTTCCGCTAGAAGGGTAAAGGAAAAAAAGAACCGACTTATATGAGTTTATGAAATAGAGCATAGGTTATTAGGTTAGACATTTTTATTTAAGATGGATTTAATTAATGGTAGGCTTTATTGATGATATGAGTACTATTTAGTACCCCTATTGATTAGTCAGTCCAGTGCTTAATTAGAATCTAACTGGACTTATGTCCGTCTTAAATACAAAATCTGCTTTATATTGGTAAATGGTAATAATGTCTCCTCTAAGCTCAAATCCAAAGATTCCTTCTGGCCCAAAAAAAAAAATATCTAAATGTCTAGAGTGCATTTTCCTGAACTTAACCTGTAGAATGTACGTTGCCAAAAAAACAATAGAATGAATGAATGGATGTGTAATTGGATATTTGGATCTGTGGATAATATATCTGTATTCTTTTTTTTTCTTTCTAATGTTTTTATAATCTTTTATCTGATATTCTTTTCAAATACTTATGAATATGTGGTGGAACTGAGAAATGTAATATATATACTCCTGTATTGCGCACAGTTCGTCATGGTAAAAAAATAGAAGTACTTTTCGTCTAAGGTCGTTTTACAGCTTTTTTTTTTTTTTTAATTTGAAGTACAAATTTTTCATGAGGATAAAAATATGGTGGCTTCGGAGGAATATGAAGCTTTGTAATTACCGTCTTAGATCGCATATTTACATTCAATAATAATAATAACCTTTTATTTTCTCTGTTAAAAAATAATTTTCCATTTTCTAGGTCTTATTGGGCTATTTGGAATATATATGGGCCCAACTCTTGGGCTCAATTATCAGAACAAGAAATACTACCGTGAATCTGGTGTGAGCCAATACTAGAAATTCCAAAGGATGAGGATGACTACTGAAAGCGCCAATTTGCTCAACTTGTGGAAAAATGACTTATTTTTGAGTCAATTAAAAAACAAGTTTTAGGTTGACTTATTTTTATATTTGGATGAACTTTGAAAAAATGACTTATTTTCCCATTTAACTTATAAACAAAATTGGATGTCTTTTTGTTTAAAATGAGCTTATTTTTTAGTCATGTAAAAAATAAGCTAACTCATTTTCTGAAATAAGCTACCTTGAGTGACTTATAAATAAGTTGACTTATTTCAAATATGCTAGGTGAAAAATAAGTCCAGCCAAACATAGAAAAAAAACCACACCAAAAATAAGTTGGCTTATTCAAAATAGTTGCTTTGTTTTTTTTAAAAAAAGTCGAGTCAAACACACTAAAACAATCAAGCTTTGATCTTTTAATTCTCCCGCGTTTTCTCCTAGTACCCTTTTCTTGATTAAACATTATTGTTTCTGAGCAAAAAAAAAAAAAATAAACGTTATTGTTTGAGTCGGGCATGAAATTTTCAGATTTGACTAGTACTATTATAGTCTTTTGTTTCACTTCATTTCCTTTAGTTCGTAAAGAATGATCTCGATTCACAGACGATCTGGATTCTTGGTAGTTCTTTCAGAATAGTTTGTTTCATTCAGTAAGGTGTGACATATTTCTTTCTACTCACATTATCCACTCTTCACGTGGAGGGGATAAATGTTGTCCTTTTCTTGTTTGATGAAATACACGCAAAACATGAGTTTTTATATCAAAATTACATCTTAATATGCGTAATCCTTTGGGAAATGCTCTAATACAAAAGATTTTAAAAAAAGATTCTTTCTTTCTCTCTTTACATGACGCTTCATTGTAAACTGTGACTATGAATGACATGGGCTTGTTTTCTTGCCTTCATCTTGAGGTAGCGTTTCTTGGTTATGCCCAGTGCCCACCATTTGTTTAGCAATTGTTTCCCTTTAAGATCATAGGTCTATTATTCCTTGTGGTTTTTGTTCTATAACATGATGATCTTAATATATATTCCTATATGTGGATGAATCATTGACGCTGATATTTTGCATTTACCTAACAATGAATATGATGATTGAAGTCTTTATTCTATGTCAGTATGAACTATTATGCTGCACTGAAGTCTTTATTCTTGTTTTCTAAAAATTTCTGGGTGTGGTACAACATTACTTTTTCTTTATTATGTGCCCTATGAAATTTTCTTGTGCATTAAGAATGTCAAATACCACAAACTCCTATCCAACTTCATTTTTCCCTCTAATAGGATACCATTCTTTTGGTTGAAGGTTTAACGAGTGAGCTAAAACTCTTGTTTCTTTGTCCTAAATACTGGAGAATCTGCTGAAATCTCAACATGATGCCCAGCTCAGAGCGTCAAAAAATAGAAGAACCTCTTAAAAATGACAGTGGCCCAGGGAAGCCTCGAATTCTTCTTGCTGCATGTGGAAGTGTTGCTGCTGTTAAGTTCACAAATTTAATACATTGTTTTTCAGAATGGGCTACTGTAAAAGGAGTGGTCACAGATGCATCTTTGCGGTTCATTGATACAACAACTATTCCTAGTGAAGTGTCCGTATTTACTGACGAGGGTGAATTGCGTAGTTGGAATATACTAGGAGATCCTCCGCTTCACATTCAGCTTGCTCGATGGGCTGAAATCATGGTCATTGCTCCTTTATCAGCAAATACTCTAGCCAAGGTAATCAAACTAACATTTTTTTGGCAGATTTATATCTTTATATGGTGTGTCAAAACTAAATATTGCAGATGAATTGCTGCATATTAAACAATCAGACCTTGAGGCTAAATATTGATTGTCACTTGAAAGACCGATTTGACTGAACAATAAGTTTGTTTGTCGTGGGGTCTGAGGTTGTGGATTTGAATCAGCCATTTTGCAAAATGCTAAGGTTAGACTGCCTAGTAATGGGCTGGCCCTTTAATAATAAACTGGCAGTGGAGAGTAAAAGTGGGGATAGTTAAGGTGCAAAGGCATGTGATTTTTACTAACTTAATTAAGATCTTTAATTTAATTAAATTAAGGTAATCCAATAAGTAGTTGATTGAGCTGGTAAGTGACTACAACCACCGTAAGAATGAGCACGCATGTTCGAATCCCGAGAAGCGTTCTCATTAGGAGAATGGATAACATTGCCTATGTGGGCAACACTCCTACCCCTCGTGTCCGGATTAAAGTGGATGGTGATCAACCAAAAAAAGTAAACATGTCTTATAATTGGTTTGAGGGAGTATTTAGTTAAGGGTGTGTGGGCATTAAAATATTCATGTAGTTAACCTGTAAAAAATGACAATTTTCTGTTTCTTAGTCTTAACCTAAATAATTGTTGGTGTAGATTGCAGGAGGAATTTGCGACAATCTACTGACATGTATTGTAAGAGCATGGGACTACAAGAAGCCCCTCTTCATTGCACCTGCCATGAACACTTCAATGTGGACTCATCCTCTCACAGAACGACATATCTCGACCGTTAAAGAATTTGGCGCTAATCTCATTGCACCTATTCCTCACATGGTGACTGGTAGGGTCTATGGAAATGGTGCAATGGCTGAAAATTCACTCATATTTTCAACTGTAAGACTCTCGTATGGGACAAATGTTGCTGCTCAGCAAGGTAATAATCATTTGGTGATGGTACAATTGTAGAGAACTAAGCATGCATCAATAATATTGTTGTTTCTATTGATTAATATTCAAAACTATATTTACAAAATGATAGTTATTGTTGTGTTTTATTGTATCCATTACAGGTGGAAATCTCGGGAATGGGTAGTGATGCAATTTGGTAGTTCCTGTTAGTGATGCTACTTGATTATAAACTTTTATCACTGTTGCAGGCCTTTTATACACTGTATACCCCCACTTTGGATCATATGCTCCTGTACCAACAAATCACCGTTGTACAAAAATATTGGCAAACATGTATGTAGAGTGACCTCCAATTACTTGACATTCTTGCGGATCATTATAAAATGAACATGTGTATGGATTACTCGACAATTTTTCGGATGATCATAAAAATGGTAATTTGTGGATTTTTTTTAGTTTTTTATAAATATAACTACAAGATGGTAGATGGTCGTTGGAAGCATTTTAATTTTCCTATCTTTTTAACCCAATGTTTAGCAAATTTTATATTTAAATTAAATGTCCAAACGCGAGTTTTGTTTGGATCAAATAACGAAAAAATTGAGGGTAACTTTGTTAAATTTCTTGGTCAAATCACAGTACTTTTATTTTTGTTAATCTCAACAAAAATGGATCAGAAAAATAAAGGAAAAATAAGAGAGGGGATTTTATTTAACAGTAATGAAAGAAAGATAGGAGATGTGTTTGGATTAGTTATTGGTCGTTTTGTTTTATTGATGAAGGAGATGAAGTTAACAAGATTTAAGATTTATGCTTTATCTCTCATCTAACTAACTATCTATCAGACTCTGAAGAGAAGATCCCAACATATTTCTAAGCTTATGAACAAGTTCTAAGCTTTCAATTTTCCATAGTTCCGTCTAGAAGGGTAAAGGAAAAAAAGAACCAACTTATATGAGGGTATGAAATAGAGCATATATTAGATATTTTTATTTAAGATAGATTTAATTAATACTTTCAATCATGATATGAGTACTATTTAGTACCCCTATTGATTAGGCCATCCAGTGCTTAATTAGAATCTTGTTGGACTTATGTTAGTCTTAAATACAAAATCTGCTTGATAGTTATATTGATAAATGGTAATAATGTCTCCCCTAAGCTTAAATCCAAAGATTTCTTGTGGCCCAAAAAAAAGGTCCAAAAATTCTAGAGTGAATTTTCCTGAACTTCACTTATAGAATGTACGTTGCCAAAAAACCAATAGAATGTAGGAATGAATGTGTAATTAGATGTGTGGATTATATATTTGTATTCTTTTTTTTCATGCTAATGTTTTTATCATCTTTTATCTGATATTCTTTTCGAATGCTTATGAATATAATACTTATGAGTAATGTAATACTCCTATATTGCGTACTTTTCGTTTAAGGTTGTTTTACAACTCGATCAGTGGGTGGGGACTAAGGAGTGTCCGTGTGTGTTTAACTATTTTTTTTTTAATTTGAAAAGTACAAATTTCATGAGGACCAAAATATGGTAGCTCATTAGCTACGAAGTCTAGAGGAATCAGAGGCATTGTAATTACCGTTGTAGATTGCATTCAGTATTCAGTAATACAGTAAATAATAATCTTTTATTTTTCTTTGATAAAAAATATTTTTTTTATTTTCTTGGTCATATTGGGCTATTTGGAATACATATAGGCTCAGCTCTTGGGCTCAATTATTAGAACAAGAAATGGTACAGTGAATCTAAGTGTGCTCCTATATGAGAAATTCCAAAGAATGAGGATGACTAGTGAAAGCGCCAATTTATCATTTAGAACAATCAAGCTTCCACTTTTAATTCTCCCGCGTTTTCTCTTGGTACCCTTCTCTTGATTAAACATTATTGTTTGCGCTGCGCATGAAATTTTCAGATTTCACTAGTACTATAATTCTTGTTCTAATTATAGTCTTTTGTTTCACTTCATTTCCTTTAGTTGACTTTAGCTCGTAAGGAATGATCACTCTTTCACAGACGATCTTGATTCTTGGTAGATCTTTCAGAATAGTTTGTTTCATTCAGCGAGGTGCGTCATATTTCTACTCACATTATCCACTCTTAACATGGAGGGGATAAATGTTGTCCTTTCTTTATGGAATACACGTAAAGCATGAGTTTTTTTATCAAAATTACAGCTTAACATGCTAAATCCTTTGGGAAATGCTCTAATACAAAATATTTTAAAAAAGATTTTTTCTTTCTTTCTTTACATGATGTTTCGTTGTAAACTGTGACTATGAATGACGTGGACTTGTTTTCTTGCCTTCATCTTGAGGTTGTGTTTCTTGGTTATGCCCAGTGCCCACCATTGTTTAGCAATTTTTTCCCTATAAGATATTAAGTCTATTATTCCTCGTGGTTTTTGTTCTGTAACAAGATGATCTTAATATATATTCCTATATGTGGATTAATCATTGATGCTGATATTCTGCATTTACTTAACAATGAATATGATGATTGAAGTCTTTATTCTTGTTTTCTAAAAATGTCTGGGTGTGGTACAACATTATTTTTTCCTTATAGTTCTATGTGCCCTATGAAATTTTCTCGTGCATTAAGAATGTCAAATACCACAAACTCTCATCCAACTTCATTTTTCCCCTCTCATAGGATACCATTCTTTTGGTTGAAGGTCTAACGAGTGAGCTGAAACTCTTGTTTCTTTGTCCGAAATATTGGAGAATCTACTGAAATCTCATCATGATGGCCAGTTCAAAGCGTCAAAAAATAGAAGGGCCTCTAAGAAATGACAGTGGCCAAGAGAAGCCTCATATTCTTCTTGCCGCATGTGGAAGTGCTGCTGCTGTTAACTTCACAAATTTATTACATTGTTTTTCAGAATGGGCTACTGTAAAAGGAGTGGTCACAACAACATCTTTGCGGCTCATTGATATAACAAACATTCCTAGTGAAGTGACCGTATATACTGACAAGAGTGAATCGCATTGTTGGCAAAATTTAGGAGATCCTGTGCTTCACATTGACCTTGCTCGATGGGCTGAAATCATGGTCATTGCTCCTCTATCAGCAAATACTCTAGCCAAGGTAATCAGATTAACATTTTTTTAGCAGATTTATGTCTTTATATGGCGCGTTGAAATCTAAACACTGCAAATGAATTGCTGCATATAAAACAATTGAACCTTAAGGCTAAATATTGATCTGTCACTTAATCCTCTGTTGGTTCCCCTTTGGTGCTTTATTTGGAGAAGGGGTTTGGCCATAAATATACAAATTTTTTTCTAATAATTATTGTCAATTTTAGATCCCAATTAATATATATCAGCAATAAACTGGCAAGAGAGGTTGAAACCGTAAAACTAGGGATAAAGGTCGATGGTTAGGGTGCGTAGGTAATACATGTGTTTTCTACTAACTTAATTAAGATCTTTAATTTAATTAAATTAATTAAACGTGTCTTATAATAGGACTGAGGGAGTATGTAGTTAAGGGTGTGTGGGCATTAAAATATTCAAGTGGTAAACTTGTAAAAAATTGCCAATTTTCCGTTTCTTAGTCTTAACCTGAATAATTGTATATATATGTAGATTGCAGGAGGAATTTGCGACAATTTACTGACATGTATTGTAAGAGCATGGGACTTCAAGAAGCCCCTCTTCATTGCACCATCCATGCACCCTTTAATGTGGACCCATCCTCTAACAGAACGACATCTCTTGACTGTTTACCGATTTGGCGCTAATCTCATTTCACCTGTTCCACACATGGTGGATGGTAGTAGGGCCAATGGAAATGGTGAAATGGCTGAAAATTCACACATCTCTTCAACTGTAAGACTCTGGTATGATACAAAGGTAATAGTCATATTTGGTGATGGTAAAAAGTCATATTTGGTGATGGTAAAATTGTAGAGAACTAAGCATGCATCATCGTTGTTTCTAGTGATTAAGATTTTGTATTTACTTAATGATAGTTATTGTTGTTTTTTTTGGTATCCATTGCAGATGGCAATCTCGGGAATGGGTAGTGTTGCAATTTGGTAGTGTCTGCTAATGATGCTACTTGATTACAAACTTTGATCACTGTTGCAGGCCTTTTATACACCGTATACCCCCACTTTGGATTCTTTGCTCCTGTACTAACAAATCCCCCTTGTACAAAAATATTGGCAAACATGTATGTAGAGTGACTCCAATTACTTAGCATTCTTGCGGATCATTATAAAATGAACGTGTATGGATTATTTGACAATTTTTTGGATGATCACAAAAACGGTACTTTGGATTTTTTTTTTTTTTTTTTTTGAGTTCTGTGTTATAAATACAAGATGGCAAATGGTCGTTCGAAGCGGATTAATTTGTCTATCTTTTTAACCCAATGTTTGACAAATTTTATATTTAAATGTCAAACACGAGTTTTGGATCAAATAATGCAAAAAAATTGAGGGTAACTTAGTTAAATTTCTGTCAAACCACTGTACTTTTATTTTTGTTATTCTCAATTAAAATGGATGTACTCGATGTTCCTTTCAAACTATTCAGATCTACGTGGAAGATATTTGTGGTTTTGCTTTCGTGTTCATTTTGATTAACAACCAAAAAGACAATGTACGATTCTCATTCTATTCCTTCCATGGATTTTCTGAAGTTCATGGTCCAGACTGCGAAGTGTTGGAAGTTTTTTTTTGTTGACCTTTTGAGGTGTTGGAAGTTAAACACAATATGTTAGTAGATTATATATGTTTCTATTGTTTTAATCCGGAACCGGGTAAACGTAGTGCATTGAACTTTTTGTCATGTTATGGATTACAAGTCCTTCCACCATATCAAGCGTGAGTGATTAAGTACATGAGAGAAGCGATGCATTAATATTCTCCCAAACGTTTTAAGTGGGCATCTTAATTTAGTGGAGAGACCACTATGATTGTGTATCATTGGATAGAATTTGGTGAAATAACTTTTAAAAAATACTGATCAATCCTTACGGTTCAGATAAGATTTGAATATCAGAGGTGTGTGGAGTCTGAAAGTGACCATGTGCTATGGCCTCTGGATGGAGACAAAAACAAGTCCCAAAATATGGAAACTAAACGTAATGATGGGGAAAAAGTTTTTTTGTCAAGAAAATTGTGAGATTGAGAGAGAAAATTTGTAGGCCCGAGGATATATGTAAATTACCAAAAAAAAAAACATTATACTTTCTCTCATTCACTTCTTTTTTTGAATTTTTTCATCCGATATTTAGACCTACCTCCTTTTAACTCAGAGGATTTATCGGGGTCCAGACTAATCCGAATCGAGCCGGGCAGGACCACAAGGGCGGCAAAGCTCTCCCACCAAGTATTTAACATTGTTGCGTTCCCAGAGCTCAAACTCGAAGCCTCTGATTAAGCTGGTACACTCCCGTTAGTTGAACCAAGTGGATTTCCCTCATTCACTTTCTTTCCATGGTTTCCTTGACAACCGAACGGACCTTTGAGCTAGTAACATTAGAGTCAATTACATGTAGAGCATAGAAAGTTTAGCATTCCAATCCTTGGTAAGCAGTTTGAACTGCAGAAACTATTAAAAACAAAAAGGGCATACACCACAAGCCATTGCCTGTGATCTACAGTATTTCTTACTTCTAGGCAAGCCAATAGGAGGATAGTGATGCAAAAGTTTACGTATATCTAAAGATGAGATGCTGCTCTAAACCTTATCCTATACTCTCCAATGTCTTCACAGAATTTGTTGACTGATAGGCCATTCCACCAATAAATTGAAACAGCTTGATCATCAAAAGGAAGCTAAGATTTCCATTTCCAATCAAACAAAACATCTAATACTACCTCCGGTCCTAAATATAAGACCTAATTGATTTTTTTTAAAGAGATTAAGACTACAAAATAGGTTATCAAATCATGACAAATTTGATATCTTTTGTTTTTTATAATTAACTAAATCAATTTATAATTAACTTATTTTGTTTTTTAGGATATTTCAAAAAAATCAACTACGTCCTATATTTACTACCGGAGGGAGTATCATTTAGACATTTACATATAAATTTATTTTTTCCCAACTCTCAAGATAAATTCTAGAAAACACACAGTCTAACGAGAAAATGAGATTATTAACAAGTCCTTAAAACTTGCTTCACATTAATTTAATTGTCTTCTTGAAACTGCAAGTTCATCATGATAAAACAGTTCATCAATATAATAATCGATCCCTAACAATGGAATCTCACACAAGCAAGCACGCGAAGCCCTAATCGAACATTCAAAATCAAGCGACATGAACAGAAGGAGCATTATTATTATCATCACACGCACGATCGATCGCAGAAACAGAGTGCGACGAATTCATTCACATAGGTACTACAAATAGAGAGAAATTAAAGGGAGACGCGGCCAACGACGGGGTACTTAGCTTGGAATTTGTTCTCCCAGTCGAGGAGGACGGCGATCTCTTTGTCGGAGAGGCCGTCGAGGGAGGGGGAGATGTCGTCGTCGTTCTTGCTCATCTTGGCGAGGGCGCGGCTGGCGTCCTTGCCGGCGAACATGGCGTAGGCGCCGCCGGGGCCGTAGAAGGACTTGCCGGCGGTGACGTCGAACACGCGGCCCTTGATGGCCACGTAGATGGGCTTGGAGGGGTCGGAGCCGTTGTATTGGCTCAGCTGCTGTGGGCTGAACTCCATTGAAATGTTCGCAGCGTTGATGGTGAAGATAAGAAGGAAGGAGAAGAAGAGAGTTATAAGAAAATATTGATGGTGATGGTGTGCCTTTCACCTAGCATTCTTCTCTTCTCCACTTCTTCCCCCTTTTTATTTTCGGAAAATTATAAAAAAAAATTGTGTAAAATTTAGAAGGGAAAATCTCAAATAAATCTCTCTCAATACGAACCTAAACTTCCAAAACGTGAAGGAACCAGCACCTACTTGTCATTTTAAAATTTTGCAAAAAGACAAAATTGCCCCCATACTAAAACACAAACTACTACTCCACCCTAAACTCACCCTAACACTCACCTCTTCTCGCAATTTGTGTTTTAGGATGAGGTTTATTTTGTCTTTTCGCAAAATTTTAAAATGACAAGTAAGTGCTGGTCCCTTCATAGTCTTTTTGGAAGTTTAGGTTCCTCACTTGTCCTTTTGGGATTTATTTGGGATTTTCCCAATTTAAAAATAAATAAATTTTTTGTTCAAATATAAATAAATACTCCCTCCGGTTCTAAATATTGGACCTACTTGACTTTTTTGAAAAATCCTAAAAAAAGCAAAATAAGTTAATTATAAATTGATTTACCTAATTTTTTTCTCTTAGACTAGCTTATTTTACCTATAAGCTAATGGATAATCTAAAAAGATACTACATCAAATATGTCATGACTTAATAACCTATTTTGCAACCTTAATCTCTCCAAAAAAAGTCAATTAGGTCTTATATTTAGGACCGGAGGTAGTAATTAGATACATGGAAAGTTGGAGTATATTTTTTGGTTTTTTATGTATCTGTATTAAATTTTAGTTTAGTTATTCTGTTTGAAAAATCTCAACAAATTTAAGTGAATGCTTCTTGTGCACTTCTTGTTTGTGTTGGAAGCAATTATTATCTGTAGTTACAATAAAAAATTTCATTTTCATTTTTATTCATTAATTATGATCACATTCTCTTTCTCATTGAATTAATTAATATGCAAGGGCATTAAAGGAAAATTAAGTATTGATTATTTTGATTATATTACAATTTTCTATATTAGAATACATTTTTGTGTGATCTTAGAATTAGCATCTAATCTAGTTCTCATTATTATGCACGTATTTAAGTAAAGTGTTATTTTTCTGATAAAAAAAAGTATAGTGTTGTTTTAGTTTCAAGTTGGTAGCATCTCTTCTTAAGTCTTTTTTTTTTCTAAGAACATTTCTTCTTAAGTCTTAACACAAGTGTTTTCTTTTTTTTTTCTTTTTCAATGGAATGGATATTATATTAATAAACATAGTGATTACAACGAGCTGACAAGGTAATTACAAGAGGTTGACATATGTTATCTAAAACCAGCAGTTATTCAAAAAAAAAAAAAAAAAGAACTAGTAAGCTCCTAGCTCTATATTCTGTCATAACATTGAATGAGCTACATGCTTACAACTTTAGGAGTGAGAGATCGATCTTGAAATATTCGCTTATTCCGATAATTCCAAAGCTTCCAGCAATGTATACCAAAACTGATACACCAAATCTCATCGTTGTTCTTTGGGTTTAGATTCTGCATTATCCAGTCAACTGGTATTTTCTAAATACAAGTGTTTCTCTATGACTGAAACTCGAACCCTAAAGAAATCAATGTCTTAAATCGCTAGACAAACTATATATCCATGTTATGTTAGACAATTCTAAGGTTGCTCAAAATCAACATTTTTTTCTTGATTGTCAGTTTGTCGCCCTTCCGGTTTTATTTTGCTCTTATTTTTCCTTTAGTTTTTTTGATGAGGCGTCACAGTCTCGAGAGTGACTGGAAAAGGACCGCAACAAAGGAAATAATAATTTACCATAAACATTTTAATTTTTAAAAATGATTGCCACTAATAGAAAATGATATATAATTCCAGTTAACGTATACTGCGATCTCCATCTTTACATTGTTAATTCGAATGAAAATATGAACTCATGTCTTAAAATTGTTTATTCAAAATGAAATATGAAAAAAGGAAATTTTTATAGAGGAATATTAAAATGAAGATATGATTTGTTTGCCCCCACCACTTGCGCATTTTCGTATTTATTCTTCCTTATTCGCAAAGGAATCACGTTCTCCTTTGTTAACCATAAACCACAGAAAAAATTCCTTCTAATTCCTAGCTTCCCTAAGCATTGAAATCCAAATTACTTGTGAATGAAGTTGAACATTTCGATGTAATAGGAGTGCGTGGGTGACCATGCAATTTCATTCTATGTTAAGTCTGCCAATGAAAAAAGACTCTAATTAAAGTGGCATATTATAAAGTTAAGTTAACTTTTTTTGTTGAGAGAGAGAAAGTTAAAAATACTATATTTAAACATATATCACGTGTAATTATTTTATAGTAAGGTAAATTAATTTCACCAAAAAATTATGAATGTAGATTATTTAATTAATTTTACACCATTGAATTCTCTCAAATGTTTAATTTGAAACTTATAATTAAACAGGAAATAAAGTATTATAATCCCGTGGTCCTAAGTATATGACCTCTTTCACTTTATTGAAGAAATTAAGAATGCAAAATTAATTATTTTAAATTATCTTTTATTATTTTTTTCAAAATAATTATTTTACTTATGAACTAAACAAAAATTTAATTACAATGTTGAACGTGTATATCCTAACAATTCTTGGTCATTAAAGGTACTAATTGAGATGAATTTCTCTTACTTTATTTCCTAATTAGTAATTACCTTTCCTTGGGGACTAAGAATATATGACTTGGGCCCCAAGAACACTACAAATAAATAAGCCCCCATCAGCTCATATTTTTCATATCAAACCCTTCCAATCTCACAAGTCACAATTGCACCAAAAGAATCAAATCACTTCCTTTCATTCCCTCCCATATTCCCATATTCCTCACTACTAGTTCCACCACTCCTCACAATAATCTCACAGTCGTGGATCACACCATGGCAATTCTTCTAGGTCCTCCTGAGATCTATACTACTCCCTCCACCACCACCAAAATCCACACCACTGTCCCATCATCCACCAATAATGATGTCTATTCCAGCGACGACGACAGCGACAACAACAACGACGACGACGATCCTTTCATGGACCAAATGGTGTCTAACTTCAACCGTCCACTAATGGGATACACTGAGAATAATTCCCGCACTTTTATTGCCACAGGCGATCCATGTCTTGACTTCTTCTTCCATATCGTGCCAGACACTACTTCTTCTTCAGTTACACAAAGGCTTCAACTAGCTTGGTCCCATGATCCCTTGACTACCCTCAAGCTTGTTTGTAATCTCCGAGGTGTACGAGGAACTGGAAAGTCTGATAAGGAAGGGTTTTATGTCGCTGCCTTATGGCTTTACACCAACCATCCCAAAACCCTAGCAGCCAACGTACCTTGTTTTGCGGATTTTGGTTGCTTTAAGGACTTGCCTGAGATTCTTTATAGAATCTTGGAAGGTCTTGACGTGAGGAAGAAACAGAAGAGAGAGTGGGAGAGAAGGAAGTATAGTTTCTTGAAGTATTTCCACGGGAAACGACCAAGAAGCAAGAAGGCTAAGAAAGAATTTTTCTCCCAAGCATCGATAATTCCAAGAAGGCAAGACAAGAGAATAGACATGGCTAAGAAGGTCTTGAAAATGTATGATGATGACGATAAATTTCACTTACTACACGATCAAATATCTGACCATTTTGCTCAGTGTTTGAAGAAAGATTTAGAGTTTCTAAAATCCGGGGAACTAAGGAAGATTAGTCTCGCTGCCAAATGGTGTCCATCTATTGATTCTTCCTTTGATCGATCTACACTGCTTTGTGAAAGCATTGCAAGAAGGATTTTCCCTCGAGAAACATGTAAAGAGTATCAAGAGGTTGAGGAGGTTCATTATGCTTATAGGATTCGTGACCGTCTGAGGAAGGAAATTTTGGTGCCACTAAGGAAAGTGATGGAATTGCCAGAAGTATATATTGGTGCAAATCAATGGGGCTCTATACCATACAATAGGGTTGCTTCCGTGGCCATGAAATTGTACAAAGAGAAATTTTTTAAACACGATGAAGAAAGATTCAGAAAGTACTTGGATGATGTCAAATTGGGCAAGTCCACAATAGCAGCTGGTGCACTGCTTCCCCATGAGATCATAGCATCGTTAAAATATCATGATGATGAAAAATTGTGTGAAGTGGCAGAGCTTCAGTGGAAAAGAATGGTAGATGACTTACGTGAGAAAGGTAAATTGAGAAGCAGCTTGGCCATTTGTGATGTTTCAGGAAGCATGAGTGGAATTCCAATGGATGTATCAGTGGCAATGGGTTTATTGGTATCTGAAATAAGTGAAAAACCATGGAAAGGGAAGGTTATTACATTTAGTGGGAATCCACGCTTGCATGAGATAAAAGGGAAGAATTTGAAGTCCAAGGTAAATTCGATGGAAAATATGGATTGGGAAATGAACACTAATTTTCAGAAGGTGTTTGACAAAATTCTAGAGGTGGCAGTGAATGCGAATCTTACGGAGGAACAAATGATTAAGAGGGTATTTGTTTTTAGTGACATGGAATTTGATCAAGTGTCTACGAATCCTTGGGAGACTGATTATGAAGCAATCAAAAGAAAGTATAGGGAAAATGGGTATGGATGTTCAGTGCCTCAGATAGTCTTCTGGAATCTAAGAGATTCTATGGCAACCCCAGTGGCTATCAATCAAGATGGAGTAGCATTAGTGAGTGGGTTTTCTAAGAATCTGCTTCAAATGTTCTTAGATAATGATGGTTCTATCAATCCTCAAGCTGTCATGGAAGCTGCAATTTCTGGACCAGAGTATGATAAATTAGTTGTCTCGGATTAAATCCGAATGTTTGTACTTTTTTTCTATTCAATATGGAAAAAAATTGTTTCTGTTTAATTTATGTTCTTATTATAGTAGGACTTTTTTTGTTATACTTCGGATGAATTTCCAATTGAGTACGAGTAATGAAGTTTACATTTTTTAATTCTCTATGACTACATATAAGTTATGAAGCAAAACACCGAGCTATGAAGCAAAATCTCATTGAGTACTATTCTGCCAGCAACTTTTTTGCAGGCCAATTGTTGGCATTGGTGAATTAACTTAAAACAAATACTCACGTTTATTGATCTTATGAAACAGCAAACTCATACCTAAACCATCGAAACCATCAATAACGTTATGGAGTATAATGGTTTTAAAATATAAATAAATAAACAAAACTACTAGCTTATCCAAAGCTCTACCAGTTGCTACAAAATCAGTCAAGTCTTGGGGACAAGAATGGATATGTTGTTCTACATCACGAGTAATCTATGGCTCATGGTCCATGGCGCTCATTATAACACGCCAATGGAACCATGAGCATAGACTTCTTTCATCAAATTCCACTTAAAGAAAATGGATCCAAATCAACTCAGACAACACCCCCTCCTGAAAACTCCACCTCCTGATCATAAAAGCAAAAGCAAGGTTAGAATACAAAAACAAGCAACTGCACTACAAGGTAAATTCACATCATCGTAGTCATGTATACGATGGGACCAATATTACAAGCCTTGAATGACAATAAAATAAGAGAGAAAGTTGGAGCTGGTAACCAATTCATGTTATATTTTCAATATCGCCCATCTGCCTCAAATAGGAAAACAAATCACATCTGTAATCTATGAAGTTGACATAATAGATGCAAAAGCAAGTATACCACTACTATCTACCTAACAATTAGCTCTAGCTACATGGCAACTGTCCAGAAAATACATATTCTAATTTCATGTCAAAACCATAACATGCATTGTCAGCATTGCTTGTTGTTTGAGTACCGATTTCACCTCAACATAGGCCTTGCTTACAGTAGCAATGCCCAAGTTAAAACTATGGAAACTTTCACAACCTTGAAAAAACCAAGACGTCAATTTTGAAACACACTACCAATTATGGTGATAATAGACTGATAAGCAACAAATCAAGAACATATATGATGTCCCTGAGATAATTAAATATTACCTAAAATTTGTTTGTAAAAAGGTATACAATGGGGGTAAGTTTCGAAAAAAATGGATAAAAATATGAGACAAAGTGGAAAGTAGCCCTATAATTAGTGACAAATTGAATCTCAAAAGTGGCTTCATATCTAGTGATGGAGGGAGTATAATAACGACTCGAAATTCTTTATCTACAAAAAGGCGCCAAACAGTATCATCAACTTCATCCTAGTATCCTACTAAAATTCATTATTTTGCCCACACACGGTTCCAACTTTTAGGGTCTAAGTTTTGGTCAACAAATACTTCAAAACCACTTCAGTACAAGTAATAGGGAGATAACTTTCTTTACAAAAATGAATGAAAATTTAACCTGAGCTGGTGGCAAGGATGATACCCAATCCGATGCATGTGTAGGAAGAAGGCCCAGGGAGTTAAGCTGCAGAACAAGATAGTACTAGACTTAATATGAAGGAGGAAAAAAATGGAGACACAGCATGCTCCAAAGTTAGATGAAACTACATGATTCCCTTGAAATATGGCCTAAGTACTAATTTGGTGCACAAACATTATAACTTTATAAATTTCATCTCCTTACGCAGTTATGCTACGACAAAAAGGAAAGATCTCCCATATAAGTTAAAAGAAACTTCTAAAAGCCTAATGATCATCTCACAATATCTTAAGCTTGGAGAAAATTCAAAAAGAAGATGGAAAAATCAAGTATCAAATGACAGATATGTTTCTTTTAGACGTTATTTCTATCTTGCAGATACAAGTTCTCTATTTTTGTGATAATCTAGAGAGATGAACCAAAGTGATAATTGAGCTATAATAAAGAGATCCTGAGCTGATACTCCTAAAAATTACTAGGAAGGGGACGAAAACTTAAAGGGATAGGTCGATTACCTTCCAAATACCAAGGGCCATGGCCCCCATATTAATGGCTATGAAGACCAACTTAGGTCCAAGAAGATCCACTTTTTTGTCTTTGTACGGCTCAAAAACTGCATCAAATACGGATGTTGATGAGCTCAAAATAAAATAAAATGATCCAGAAGATATTCCGTAGGAAAGCATCAACCACAGACCATTAGAAGGTTACAAATTAGAAGCAGAAACACCAGTCAATACAGCAAAATATGGAACTATAATGGAAAGCATGGCAAGCCCCAAAGTCCAAGAAGTGATGCCAGAAATATAAAAGTAAAAGGGACAGGGCGGATGATATGTTGATCTGCTGTTACAGCATCAACATAATATCCACTCAATTTCTTAACATTAATAACCAGTGTATTGAAAGTTCAAATCTTTAAGGTTAATTATATAAAAATCCACATGGTTTTGATCAACAATAGATTTATCCCCAGCAATAATTTGACCCAATAGCGGTATACATAACTATAAAATTCAACGACACCCATTCTTAGACAGAAAATAATTTCAGGCCAATGGAGATGATATTGACGATGGCACATTAATGTGCTGATTCTCTCTGCAAACAATGAACAACGTGTACAAAACTGGGGAAGAAAAATGGTGGTATCATGGGGCATGAACATCAGAAATTCACTACTAAAGTGAATCACATGAACACTGCACATGTTTCTCTTAATAGCAACATTTATCAAGTTGGTAGTATGGATAATGCTTGCACCATACATTTGAAACTCAAACCAAAAACAAAAGGCTATTAAGACAGAGTCATAGTGGTTGCGAAAGAGTAAAACATATTACTCTTGCCAACGCCTTGTAGAGTGCTTATTGGTTGCCAAAGAGCCGAGAAGGTGATACCAATGCTAAACAAGTGAACCGTGTTACCAGCCATCCACATCATGAAGCCCATCATCATCAAGTTCTTCAATGGGGCTTGTGCCACTTCCCAAGCTTTCTGTAAGCAAAATACGCAAGATCTAAACTCAAGACTGATGTCAATCCACTATAAACGACTACAGACACATGGACACCCAAAAACCACGAATGAAAAATTGCAGTGAGTGCATACAATCTTTGTGAGTCAGGAGGCATAAAGTTCGCATCTTTTTTGCCTCTGCCTTGATGGGTTCCACAATTTAAACTTACTGTTTTCCACTACACTTTCTAAATTACGCAGCTTAAAATTAACTAATCACACACTTAAACCGATATATGTGGCTTACAAATCAAGATCTAAATTAGAACTGATGCCAATCCAGTGTATGAGACTAACAATACAGGCATAGTTAAACACTATAACTGAAAATTGTGGTGAGAAGAGAAAACATTTGTGGGTGAGGGGCATAAAGTTTGGATGTTTTTGGTGTTTGCGTAGGTGGGGGCCATAATTGAAATCCATGTAAATAATCAAGAAGGAAATATGAAGATGTGTGTGGTGTGGTGTGGTGTTACCTGGGCTTTCCAGGTGGATTCGGCGTCCTTCTTTTGGCGAGTGAGAGAGGAATCATCCTATTGAGAATGAGAATGAGAAGAAAGGGGTGAGGTGGGCCCAGAATGGAATGGAAGCGTGAGAGAAAAGAGGTGGGAAAGAAAAGGTAAAACCTGGTCAGAAGAAGCGCGAGAGAAGCCAGGGGGATCAGGAACGTCGCGAGAAGAATGAGAAGAAGAATTATCGGTGAAGTCGACGGCCCATCGCCGTCCTCCGCCTCCCATCACTCCCTTCCCCTTCTCCATCGCCTCGCCTCGCCTCGCCTCTATGCTATGCTCTTTCTTCACTTCTTCACGCACTTTCCCTATCTTCTTATCTTATGTACCAAACATGATCATGCTTTCTAGTTTCTCCCATTTATTCTCCTAAATTTTTATAATTTCATTTATCAAAAAACAAAATTATAATTTCTTTATCACATTCCTAATCCTATCCTAATTTTATTTTAATAGTAATAATAATAGCATAAAACCCGGACAAATGTTGCACTTCACTAATTTATTATATACTACCTCCGGTCCTAAATATAAGACCTAATTGACTTTTTTTGGAGAGGTCAAGGTTGAGAAATAGGCTATTAAATCATGACATATTTGATATTTTTTAGATTATATATTAGTTTATAGGTAAAATAAACTAATCTAAGGGAAAAAATTAGGTAAATCGATTTGTAATTAACTTATTTTGCTTTTTTATACGATTTTCTAAAAAAGTCAATTAGGTCTTATATTTAGGACCGGAGGGAGTAGGTTATTAAATCATGACGTATTTATGTTATAAAAAAAATGACGTATTTGATATCTTTTTAGATTATTCATTAACTTATAGATAAAATAAACTAGTTTAAGAGAAAATTTAGGTAAATCAATTTATAATTAACTTATTTTGCTTTGTTTTAGAATTTTTCAAAAAAGTCAATTAGGTCTTATATTTATGACCGGAGAGAGTACCTTATATGTTATTATTATTTCAGTTGCATTTTTTTAAAACATATATGTGTTAATGAATATAGAGAGGGAGTAAACTAGAAACTAATTAAACCTAAAAATCTTATAAATATTTTTCTGAAGTAACCTCCGTAACTCTTTAGGTATTATCTCTAAAGGATAATAACCAAAGTTTACACTTAAAACTCTTTTGCTAAGTAGTATGCAACTACATTATTACACCTAGGGATCAAAGAAAGCTCAACAATTCAGTCAGTCATGTGCAATTAGGAGTTAAACCCATCTTGATGAGAGAATATAGTATCGGTGATGACTTGAAACTTCATGGTGACTTGAAACTTCATGGTGAATCAATTGCATTACATCTAACATCTCTTTCCCTAATAACCTTCAAATGCCTTTGGATCATGCAAATTATATTGAAGCCTAATTAAACCTTAATAATGCTTATTTATATTTATAGTAAACAACAAGAGAGAGTGTGAGAATTCATCAAAAAAAAAAAAAAGAGTGTGTGAGAATAAATGTATATAGTTATGATAGATTAATAATATCATGTATTAATAACTAACTTAAATAGCATCTGTAATCTAATTAAATTATTAGGGAAAATAATCTTATATATTTAGTAACAGAGTAAGTACAATAAATTAAAGAGTCAAAATAAAACAAATACAAATGAACAAATATATTCCAACTAGGTAGTTATACATAATAGTTATACAAATGAACAAATACAAATGATACTTAAACCAAGAAATAAATAATAGTTTTTTTAATAAAAGGAAAAATGAGAAATAAATAATAGTTGATTGTCATGGAGTTCGTATAAGTTATCTGAATTGGAATTGGGTAGTTATATTCGGATAAAAAATTAGGTAGTTATACAAGGGGAATAATGAAGGGAAAAAAATAAGATAGGTGGCAAAGAGAATAAGGAGTTAATTTTTTTATCAGAATAAGGAGTATATTCAGATAAAAAATTAAAAGATAATATAGTTTAAATATAATATATAATCTTTTTTTTGTCTGAAAATATTTTTTTGGTCTAAATATAATATATAATCAGAGAATAAGCTTTGAGGGAAAAATTAATGAGAGAAAATAGAGGAAGTTAGAAATTTAAATTATTGAAATATAAAAATAAGGTTTGAGATACTCTTCTATTCCCAATTTTTTTTAATTTTAATTTTGGAAGAATGTTCTTTTTCCAAAATAAAAAAACAAAGGGAAAAAAACAAAGGAACGATTATTTTTAGTTATTTTTAGTTATTTTAATTTCGGAAGAAGTACAAGTTGAGTATATAAGAGTCATTCAAGATATGTATGAAGACTAGGGTTAGAACTCCTGTAGGAGAAACAATTGACTTTCCAATAAGAATTGGATTGCACCAAGGTTCGGCATTAAGTCCATATTTGTTCAATCTTGTTTTGGATGCCTTAACTACAAGTATACAAGAAGAAATTCTTAAGTGCATGCTTTTCGCGGATGATATAGTCATTTTAGGGGATTCAAAAGTTGAAATTAATTGGAAATTAGAGTTATGGAGGAGAACTCTAGAGTCAAAAGGTTTTAGAATAAGTAGAGGCAAGACGGAATATATGCACTGTAGTTTTAGCTATAGACAAGTGCATCAGGATATAGAAATTAAATTGGGAGATCATGTTATACAACAGGTGAACAAGTTTAGATATTTGGGATCAATTTTACAAGAAGATTGTGAAATAGATGGTGATGTTAACAATAGAATTCAAGCTAGGTGGTATAAGTGGAGAAATGCTTCTGGAGTTATATGTGATAATAAGGTTAAAGATAAAGTAAAAGGAAAATTTTATCGAACAACTATTAGACCGGCAATGTTATATGGTAGTGAATGTTGGGCAATTAAAAGACATCAAGAACATAAGATGGATGTGACAGAAATGAGAATGATGAGATGGATGAGTGAGTATACAATAAAAGATAGGATTTGGAATGATTATATTCGTGAAAGAGTTGAAGTAGCACCGAGTTCTGAGAAAATGGTAGAAAATTGTTTAAGGTGGTATGGACATGTTCAAAGAAGAGAATTAGATGAACCAGTAAGAATAGTTGATCAGATGGTAGAGGATCCCTATATAAGAAAGAGAGGGGAGACCAAAGAGGACTCTTAACGAAGTTGTTCAAAGAGATATTTTAGCAAAAAGTTTAGCACCGGTTATGACTTATGATCGTGCAAAATGACGACGTATGACTCATGTAACCGACCTCACTTGAGTGAGATAAGGTTTAGTTGTTGTTGTTGTTGTTGAGCTGACTATTATATAATAGGCCTAATATTTTCAATTATTTACATCTCACCCAATCAAATTCAATTCGACGAAACCCTATTCCTCTTCTCTTCTCTACTCCATCCCCATCCATCGATCTTCGTTAATCTCCATCGACCTTCGTTCATCTCCATCGATCTTCTTCACTATTGTCTCCTCACTTCGCAGGTAATTTATTTCATCCCTCTGTCATCTTCATCGACTCACTCAGATTAGTGTGTATGTGGTTAGATTTCGAAATCCTCTATTTATGTAATTTTTGCGGCTTTATCTGTACAGTAACAACAAACATTAATATCGCTGCAACACGTGTGTTTTGTAGAGTATTTTGCTCTCTACATTTTCACTCTTCGTGCCTGGTCAAAGAAAGAGACATAATGTTACTGTCATTAATGTTTTGATTCTTTGCGCTGTAAATTCATGTTAGTTTTGATTTTAAATTATTCTGGCTTTCACATTATCAATATGTTGAACTTTTTTTTTTGGTCGGATATCAATATGTTGAACTACGTTATGCAAATTCCGTAAGTTTTATTAGTTAGTTAGTTAGTTAGTTAACTAGTTATTTCTATTACTGTTGCTGTTTGTTATTTTTCTGTTATAAGTTTGTCAGTTTATATTTTCGGTCAGTTCTGGGTGAGAGGCTATAGGCTGGCCGAATATGACTTAGAGGGCCTATATAAATCCCTATAACCCTCATTTGTAAGTGTGTTGTTATGTTTTAGTAATAAGAAACAGACCTGAACGGTTTTTCTCTCATTCTCTCTTCTCTTTTCTCTCTATTTCTCTCACATTTCATCCTCCTTTCTCTATTTGTGTTGTAAAGAGTGTGATATAGGTTTGTTTATGCCTTATGATTTGTAGTTGTTTTCAAAATTGAGTTCCTTACTTTTTTGTTGTTGCTTAAATTCTGTTTTAATTGCAGGGTTTTACCTTGGAGCCGAAATGTACAACGGAAAAGGGTTACAAACCCCTAGGGGTTCTGGTACTAATGGGTACATTCAGAGTAACAAGTTCTGTGTTAAGCCTAAGCTTGGCAAGGATGCTGAAAATAGTCGAGGAAATGAGGGAGATCAGGTTACTGCTGGGCTTACAAGGAAGCCTAACGAAGATATCCTTGAGCATGATCGTAAACGTTCGATTCAACTCAAGCTGACGATCCTTGAAGAGAAGCTTATTGCTCAGGGCTATAATAAGGATGCAATTGACGAAAAACTGGACGAGGCCAAGAAGAAATTCGAATCAGATGCCTGATGGAATCTTGGGAATAATAGTGTGTGGAGAGAACCATGTTAGTAAGGGGTATTTTTATATTTTTGGTATTGTAATTGAGAGTTAGTTTGGAAGTATAAATAGGATTAGTAACAAGAGAATGGGATATGAAGAGTTTTATTGAGAATTGGGTGAGTTGGGGATGTCTCTCAAATACATTCATAGGGTATAGCTTTAGGGCTATTGCATTGTTTCTTGTTCATTTTCCTTTGTATCTTCATCTCCGTTAGATCATACTCTGTGGAGTTCTTTGTTTTCCATTAATATCAATATAGTCATATAGATTTGGCATGAGCATTACAATCCAGAAAATAGCAAATTAATTCATGGGTAAAGGCCCAAAAATGATACATAACTATTGGCTAAGGAACAAAAGTAATACATAACTATTTTGAGGTACATAAATGATTCTCAACAATGGGATGAGATCAAAAATGATATTTTCACTAATATAACAATAAGATTAGACATAAAATGTGCAAAATACCCTTATAAAAATAAAACTCAACAAACACATCTCCCCCTCTCCTCTTCCTCCTCCCCTAATGGCCTCTGTTCAGCCTCCCAATAACTGTCAATCCCAACAACGCCAAAACCTCAACAGCTTCATTCCCTCCATGGCTATCATCATAGTCATCCTAATAACTTAATTGATTACGTGAATGTTGTGTGTTGGTGTTGGTGAGAGACTGAGCGTCAGCCCCCGGTGATGATGTCACCGACGTGGTAATAACCCTCCAGGTGGCAGCTGACCCCACTCCTCGTGGTGGTGGTGGTGGTGAGGAGGACGAGATATTTTTGTTAGTGGGGCCAACCTGGCGGTGGCTGTGGGCCTGGGGGGAGGAATGTCGGTGGTGGTGGGGTACACCCCGCCGGAGAAGCCAGGTGGCAGGGGAGTCAAAAGAGAAAGGCGACGCAGCTGTCAGATCCACTGCCATGGCCACCAAAATGCAATGAGTGTGGAAAGGAATTTAGGAGTTGAAAAGGCGTCGCAGCATACATTTGTAATAAAATATATGATGTATTCAATTGATTACATATGTTACAATATAGACAAAATAAAATTTATTACACATATGTATAGGAGAGAATGTGAATGCAGGTGCGGTGGTGGAAAAGATGAGTGGAGGAGGAAGAGGAGAGGGGAGGAGAGGGGGAGATGTGTTTGTTGAGTTTTATTTTTTATAAGGGCATTTTGGACTTTTCATGTCTAATCTTATTGTCATATTAGTGAAAATATCATTTTTGATCTCATCCCATAGTTGAGAATCATTTATGTATCTCAAAATAATTATGTATTACTTCTGTTCCTTAGCCAATAGTTATGTATCATTTTTGGGTCATCGCCCTTAATTCATGGAGAAGAGACTTCACATTTTTTTATTCTCGTACGCTTACGGTGGAGCAGAACATTAGGCGCATAAGCACAGACATGGCCACTCTTAAGTGTGATTTGGCTATTCTTAAATCATTGATGGTTGAATTCTTTAATGAACTTCGGCCAAATCAATGATCAGAGGGATCGAAGAATCAAATTGATAATTCTCTGGTTTTGAAGAGTTCTCACAAGATAGCACAAATCGATGAAATTGAAGAACATAAAAATTCTAAAACTGAAGATGAAGAGAACGTGAAAGACTTGGCTGAGATTGAATCTGAAATTGAAGTTACTGACAAGGTTGTTTGTGTTGAGGCTGGAATTATGGAAGAACATAAATCTCAGACAAACAAAGTCAAATTAAGTGAACAAATGAAGATGAATTCCATTAATGGAGCATCAGTAGAGAAGATCACCGCCTATACATGAGAGAATTTTTTTGAGAAAAGACTCGCAAATGAAGCAAGGCATGTGAGCCGAACTAAGTTTTTCACGTTGTCGAAGGTGGAAGAAATTTCACGAAGCTCTCAAAGCTAGTGAATCTTGATTAGGGTTTACAAGGCCTATTGTGGAAAAAGGTCTATTCTTAATTGGAGAGGCAAATTGGTTGGGCTTGGTTATGGTAAGCAAAAAGTCCATATCTTCATACACTTGTTGCAAAACACTAACCTACACTTACATAAGTGGCTTCAAAATACGTCCTTCAACCGAGAGTTTGCAATATCAGAGGCTAGGGCTTGGCCAATCACACAAGATGAAGATAACTTATCCTTGCTATTTTTGAATTTTTCATTAGTAACACACCAAATCTTTTATTTTTTTTCCCACTAATCTGTTCAACTTATCAATCGGTATAAAACATTGATTCTAGATCTAATTACCATTTGTTGATATTTATTGTCAACTGTTGTTATTCAAAACATTGATTCTAGACGGTTTCATTAGTGAGATATTCTTGCGTGAACCCGGTGCACCACGTCATTTGTAGTCTAACTAATCACAAGTAGACACATCGTATATGACGTGTAATTTTTAATTTGACGTGTTCACGCAAGAATGTCTCTTCATTAGTTATCATCTGAGCAGCATGGATGTTAAGCTGAAGCATGAATGTATATCCTGAACTGAATTTATAAGAGAACAATACAGCCAAAACTGTGTTATTTTTGCAATGAACATCTCAAACAATACATGCACATGGCGGAGGACACCGCGTATTTTAGCCATCGGAATCCAGCTTCTCCGCCTTATACATCTCCTTTTCAGAAAACTGGTTTTGAAAAAACCCATGTTAAGCTGTACAAGAGTATTGAGGTAGTAAACTCCTTTGTCTGACAAGTTCGTCAAGGTCATGAACAATTTTGAACACAGCATCTGGTTTGGCTAGCCTCAGTGCATTTTGGGACATCATCTTCAGCTCGTCAGCTTTTGGACCAAACCAATCAGCAACTATTCTTGCTATTTCCTTTGGTGATTTTGAGAACTTCCCACATCCATTTTCAACAACATAAGGCACATTCCCAGCTTCCTGTAATTAAACAAAAGCTATGGTAACTTCCTGATTCCCAGTTTACTAGTTACTGAAATTTTAAAACTCAGCCTCAAATGTACACATTGAGGCAGGCTGGATTAATTGGTCATTCATAAGGTTAATGAAACAATTTGAGAAGCAAAATACCTGCCCAGCGATGTAATCATTCAAAATTATGGGAAGGCCTCGAATCATGGCCTCCGCAATTGTCCCGGGACCCGCCTACAAAAGTGGAAAAATTATGATAATTATGTGCTGTTGTCAAATTGAAAGAGAAACATTGGTCATTAGTCAGACCTTTGTAATGATGCAATCACAAGCTCCCATGCATTCCTCCATTTTAGTGACGAATCCTTTGACCTAAATAGGGGTAAAGATGTAAAAAATCAGCATCTTCTATGGACACCAACGTACATATAGATCATTAGCTTTGTTTATCACATGCCTTAAACTCTATATGTCAAGTTCAGATAAAAAAACTAATGCATCGAGTTACAGACAGAACATTGACTTAGAAGTTCCAAAATCCAGGTGTTGATACATTGGACATTCTGAATGCAAAAGACATTTAAATATGTTATTCACAATTCATGATTAGTTCCTGTACCAATAAAACATCAAATATACAAATAAAAATAAGACAATTTAAATATAATAGAACAGTTCTGCTCAATAAGGATAGATCACTGCAGATCTACATTTACATCGGAAAGTATTTTTTTTTTCAAGGAACGCTATGCAAACAACATACAGACACCAGTTGAAATCGCCATCCACCATAATAGGTGGCAAATAAATCTTTAGCTATGTCATTGAGAAACACACCCAGCAAGAGCATAGTGCAAGCAAGAGCCTGTATTCCCAAATATTCGTGGGATAAATTAAGTAGAAACAAGCTCAGTTAAGATCTATAAGGAATCAATACCTGCACAGGAACCTTCCAATTCTTTGAGAGCAATTTGTTAACAAGCTTCTTGTTGCGACCACAAATCACGAGAATTTGACCTATCGGGCCACCAAGATTCTCATCATACAAGAAATCGCTAAGAGCCCGAGCTGTAGCTTCAATAGGGCCCATACCTTCTCCACCTCCCATTAATAGTACAGCAGGCAGATCCTCATCCATGCCTAGTTCTCTCCTTAGTACATCCTACAGCATAAATTAACAAGACAAAGATGTTAAGGAAAAACCTGATTTAACAACCACATTGCCACTATAGTTATTCTTGTGACTGCATATTCAAAAAAAGTTCCCACTTATATTGAAATTTATTTGAACTGAATTCGCATAACAAAAAAACATGGGTGGGTTGAATTTCATTTCAGTTGAGATTGAAAGAAAGCCAATGATTATACTGTCTGGACCCAGACACTTTTACAGTTTTACTTAAGCAAAATACAAGCCTGCCTATGCATCAAAGTAGCTTCAATTATCAGGAATTGCGCACAGTAAGGCTCTAGAAATTACTGCACTTGTTTATAGGCAGGCGGTAATTCCATCCCTTCGAACAACGAAATTGAGCTGACCAGAAAATAATAAAGCCTAATGCAACTTAAATTGTTTGACTCATTACTTTGCCTGCATGATTCTAGTATTCTATATAAATCCATCTACCAATCGAATGATGGTTACTTCATGGAAAAAAAATGACAATATCTAACAAATTTTTGATCCTAACTCAAGTGTTGAAAATGAATCAGCCATCCAAATTGACATGTGTGAGTGTGTGTAAAACATAACAAACCTTTGGACGAACAGGCTTAACAAAGGAAGGCCGAACGGGCAAACCATAAATCTTTATTTGAGATGGCTGGAGCCCGGCCCTCTGTGCTCTTCTTGCAACTTCTGTTGATGGACAATAGCATCTTGTTACAAGCTTGTGGAACCTGAAAATACAATAAATTAGGTGTCAAAACCAAACTATCCACATAGTGTTTGTATAAAGATATGATGATAGCAGAACTGACCATGTCGGATGGCACGTGCTTAAATCTGTGATAACTGTAGTAAAAACAATCTTCTTTAAAAGACCCTTTGCCCTCAGTATACGAAGTGGAACATGTTGCATTAGTGGATGCACACTGATTATAATATCAGGCTGATACTTCATTAGCCCCTTTGCAACCTCACTGTAAAATTTAGCATAAAGGTTCTCATATCATTTGCATAGAAGTAATAGGACAGATAATAAACTAAAAGCTAGTATTATCCAAAGGGAAGCAAAATCTCACCGAGCTATGAATGTTGAAGTTGCAGCAAAGTTAGACTGATGAACTACACGTGGAGCAGTTCCATAGTACATCATTTTCCATAATGGCCCATGTTTGACCAAAAAACTGTAACTCCTAGGCAGTTGATTGAAAGGCCAAGGCGTATGATCAGACCATAAATCAGTAACAAACACCTGTGAATGAACTCACAATTAAGGAAAAAATAACATAAAAGAAACACATACATACAGTAAACAATCACAACCAAGCAATCAAACAAACAACCTGATAACCATCCCCAAATTCTTCATGAAAAGTGGCCTTAATGGCTTCTGCAGAAGCTCGATGACCCCCACCAGTGTCACTCATTAAAATTAAAACCTTTTTGGGATTCTCACCCCCAGCACCATTCAATGGTAATCTATCATCCTCCAAAACACCACAACCATCTTCTCTCATGCCATTATTATTATTATTATCATTATTAATAATATCCCCAGAACCATTGTTATCCCCAGAATCAACTCTAAGTGAAGCAAACCCAATTGGGATTCTCTCACAATGAAACCTCAAAGCTCTGTTGAAATCATTGAATATATTAAGAAAACTAAAACTTGCACTACCTCCTAACCTAAGTGAAACAACAGGCCTATGCTTTCTCCCATTGAAAGACAAGAAATTTGAGAAAGAAGAAGCACGGGAATCGAAACCCAAGTTTTGAAACCTCGAATCAAGAGCAAATCTTCCAAATTGGGAAGAAACAAAATCAAGAACTAAACTTGGTTCTTGGGTCACAGTCGCAGGTTGATGCATGACTGTCTCTAATATCTAAAAAGGCATAAAGATAAAACAAAATTAACTCATTGTATGTAAATTCAACAAATAACTACATTAAGCTTCAAGATTGAATGAGAGAAATATGGGGTGTTATAGTTTTGGATGAGGGGGCAATGAGAAAGTTGAAATTTTGAAGAAAGGTTTGGCCTTTGGACGGAGAGGGAGAGAAGATTCTTGTGTAAAACATAATATACTTGTTATAAATTAGAGGGTTTAGTTTAGTTAGCCTTAGACCTTGGATTGGTTTGTTAATTGGTTTGGGTTTTATGAATGCTTGGACGCCGACCAGGAATTTCTGCTTCACCTCATGTATTGTATTGTGGGGGCCGTTAAATTTCACCCCAATATCAAGTGGACCAATGAGTTTGTGACACTTCAGATGCCTACTCTGAGTTTAGTCAACACATCTTCTCCTCTTGGTTTAGAATTTCGTTTCTTTGAAAAGCTTGACGAATTTGTCTATGTATTGTTGGTATGAATATTATAACCTTAACATTTTAGGGAGAATAAATTGAATATGTTACTAGTTGGTCAAAAAAAAATGGGAAAATGTCATTTAAATCCCTCCGAATATACAAAAGGACAATTCAGGAACTCAAACTTCCAAAAGGACCATGAAGGAACTAGGACCTAATTGACATTTTAAAATTGTGTGAAAAGACAAAATTGCCCTAATCATAAAACAGAAATTACTAACCACCCTTACACCCACCATTTTCAATAGGGTGGTTAGTAATTTCTGTTTTATGATTAGGGCAATTTTGTCTTTTCACACAATTTTAAAATGTTAACTAGGTCCTAGTTCCTTCAGGGTCCTTTTGGAAGTTTGAGTTCCTAATTTGTCCTTTTGTATATTCGGAGAGATTTAAATGGCATTTTCCCAAAAAAAATTGAATATGTTACTAAATTTGCAATGATTTTAGAGTTGGACTGTTAGCTTAGTACTCCCTCTGATCTTTATTATAAGATATCAACTACTCATTTCTCGCAAACTAAGGAATGATAGTTGAGGCTTAAAATTTATGTTAAATTTGTCATTTTTTCTAAATCCATCCTTCATTAAATAATATGTTTCACATTTTAAATTTTTAATTTCCATTAATGACAGGGGTAAAGTGGGAAAAGAGTATTTAATGTAGTGGTTGGTGTCTTATATTAGGGGCCAAATATTGTAGGTAGTTGATGCCTTATAATGAGGAATGGAGAGAGTAATTTGCAGATATGGATGCTCTTAGCTCGTTGGCTCTTATTTGTTAATATTTGCATGAATATAAAACATTGCTCCCTTGTTCCTAAATATGAGTATAAGTTTACTTTCAAATTTCAATTCAAAAAAAAATTTCAGTTTTTTCTTAAATATAAAAACACTTCTTAATTGTCCCTAATTTTTTCTCAAATCAACCTTGATAATGTTTATCAATAATAAACAAACGAGAGGGAGAATATAGGTAAAGGTATATAATTATGATGAATTGGTGATACCATGAAACAACAACTAACTTAACTAACATCATTACTTTAATCAAATTAAGTAAAATGATTTTTTATTTAAGAACAAAAAGTATTATTTTAAGCTGAGTTTTTGAAGGATCAGCTTAACTCAACAGTAAGTTCACTTGTCTTATGATCAATATATAACACGTTAGCTTCATTCAAAAAAAAATATATAACACGTTAGCTTATGCTATACATGCATAAGGGTTTTATTTATACCTTATTTAATTTGTATGTATTAATAGTTCAATACTTTCCATCCATTTCATTCCTTCACATCGCCACACAAGTCTAACATATTTTATATTTTAATATTAGAATTTTTTACCTTAAATTTTAATATTAGAATTTTTTTTACCAACAATTTTAATATTAGAATGGGTCATGATGCTTTGGATGTTTATAGAAAAATTGTCTCGTGAATCAGAAGGTAACTATTGTGAGGGGCTTGTAACGTGTTTATACAGCCCCTTAGTCGTAGAGATGTTCCCCCTCCCCATATGTCATGGACTTTATACATTTGACTATTATGGATCTATTAAGTATTGAGACCACTTGTTAGCCTGTATTACGCCCTCGTCCTAAATTATGACCTATTAGGAGAAATGAATTTCATCATAAATATAAGACTTAATTTTAATTTTTACTAATTTTTCTATAAATTATCAATGTTATCTAATCTAATAATAGAGAAATAAGAGAAAAATAGTGGAGGTAAAGGTAGATGTATGGTGTTATAAAAAAAAGGTAGATGTATGGTGTATTGGTAATATCACACTATTTTAACTAATTTAAACTAATATCTTTAATCTAATTAAATTAGTTGAATAGGTTTTATATTTAGGACTAATAAAGTATTATTTTTTGAAATTGACTCGCGTCAAGTGGCAAATAATATAATGCCATTCACATTGGAACAACCAATCAAAATGAATGAAAGTGGGGATGAAGAAAGTAAGCAAGATTAAAGCACATTGATGCGACTAGCGAGAGTGGGAAAGACTCGACGCTAAGGAGAAAATTGAGAATTAGAAATTCATGGGGAAAAGATATAGGTCAGCCATGTGTGCCATTTTCCGACCAATTAAATCACGTGGCCATACAATATATAGGAAAAGCTTGGACGGCATTCATGTGATTTATGAGCCACCTACCAAATTCTGTTGCCTCGTCACATGTCAACGGTCTTCCACACATATGGAAGAGTCTGATTCTATTTAACCAGAATCAAAGGGTTATTAGATAAAAATATTGGTCAAAATAATATGTTTTAGTTGAGAAAAGCAGCCAATTTAAATTGAATGCGTCTAATGTATTTAATAATCCCACGAGATTTCATTAGAAATATATATCTCATCATTTCACAATCCTGCTCGCCTGTATTTTTCTTCCCTTCACATTACACGGGGATTTTCTTTTCATTCCCTATTCATTTGATGGTTCCTATTAAACTTTGTTATTGTTTTCTTGGACTGAACGAACTACATGTTTTTGTTGGTGATGCAGCTTTCATTAAATTTGAGTCCAATGTTGGCGTTTCAAATTTTACTTGCTACTTTTCATTAAATTTTTCTACATTATCGTGTCCCATTGTACATACCAGTTTGAAAACCGGCCACCTTAACGTTGGCATGAGACCACCTAATGAGGGTAAAATATTATGGACCTTACTTAGGTCAAATTCCTTCATTCACGTTCTCCATTTCTCCAATTACTGGCTGTTAGATTGAATGAATGATTGTTATAAAAGGACACGTGTCACTCCTATATTAAAAGAACTTGAAAACCTGGAGAAACGAACTTGATGTAAGTTTTTCCCAAATATTATACTGCAAGAGAACGGGTGGCCTTGCCAAAACAAAACCATTTCAATGTGGCGCTCGCGTATATGGGTTCTATCACATTAAACTTATTTCTAATTGAACGTGTGCATTCCTTTGGTTCCAATCTCGTCATCTCATCAATGACAATATTTGAGTAGGCCTCTTAATAAAAGCTAAGAAATACTCTGAGTGTCAAGGGACTAGTGACCTTATGGTTAGACATGTGAGATATGACATCTCCCCGTCTTCAAAGTCCTGGGTTCAATCCTGGGCAAACTCCGGATTAATCGGTACTCAAAGAGTACTGGATAGCAGAGGCTCTATGTAAAAAAAGAAAAAAAAAGAAATTCTATGAGTAAACTCACAAATAATTCTGTAATTGACCAAGGGTTTTATTTTTCATGTAGCACTCTGTGTCTCTATTATTATTTTCCCCCAATTAGTAGTATTTTAAAAAAAGAAACTTATTTTCCAAATATCCGAAATATTTGTAAGAAGTGTAATGTGTACTAGTAGTGCTTTACAAGTGATAAATATCTGCCCAAACTTGGTACGATCTAACCTAGACATATTATTGTCTTTATTTTTTTCGGTAATGAATTTTAGGAAAGGGGTTGAGCTCACTCACAATTAAAGGGCTGAGAAATTAACGCTTGACTGTCTGACCCAACCCAGTGTCTGGATCGAACTCGTGACTGGGTGGACAACCTAATGCTCATTGTTTGATCCCTTCGCCACTGAACCTTTGGGACAATGGGTAGAGATATTATTATCTTTATATGAAAAAATAAGGGCGAAGGCCCAAAAATGATACATAATTATTGGCCAAGGAACAAAAATGATACTCCCTCCGTTCCTAAATATAAGACCTAGATAACTTTTTTTTGAAAGATTAAGGTTGCGAAATAGGTTATTAAACGATGACATATTTGATATCTTTTTATATTATCCATTAGCTTATAGGTAAAATAAACTAGTTTAAGAGAAAAAATTAGGCAAATCAATTTATAATTAACTTATTTTTTGCTTTTTTTAGGATTTTTCAAAAAAGTCATCTAGATATTTAGGAACGGAGGGAGTACATAACTATTGCAAGGTACACCAATGGTACCCAACTTTTAATATGGGATCAAAAATGATATTTTCACTAATATGACATTTAGATTACACATGAAAAGTCCAAAATACGCTTATAAATTAAATAAATTTTCTTCCTCACCCTCTCCTTCCTTAGCTTCTTTCTTCTACCAACACTTCCTTCAATAAATAACTCGTCCACCGGCGGCTTCAACTCTCCGTAACTCGTTAGGGCAATCAGGCTGCAAAAACATGAAAACAGAGAATTTAAATGAGAGCAAAAGAGCGGTGCGTTTAGCAAAAGAGCGGTGCGTTTAGCAAAAGAGCGGTTTCTTTAAGATGTGTAAGTTAATCACCCACACTTACACATCTTAAAGCACATAATTTTATTTCATTTTACTACACGCACCGCTATTTTGCTCTCATTTAACTTCTCCGTTTTCATGTTTTTGCAGCCTAATCGCCCCAACGAGTTGCTGAGAGTTGAAGCCACCGGTGGACGAGTTATTTACTGAAGGAAGTGTTGGTAGAAGAAAGAAGCTAATGAAGAAGAGGGTGAGGAAGAAAATTTATTTTATTAGTGAAAATATCATTTTTGATCCCATGTTAAAAGTTGGGTACCATTAGTGTACCTTGCAATAGTTATGTATCATTTTTGTTCCTTGGCCAATGGTTATGTATCATTTTTGGGTCTTCGCCCAAAAAATAATATTTGC
The DNA here is from genome assembly GCA_029929735.1 of Mimosa pudica. Classification (NCBI taxonomy): domain Eukaryota; kingdom Viridiplantae; phylum Streptophyta; class Magnoliopsida; order Fabales; family Fabaceae; genus Mimosa; species Mimosa pudica. The sequence goes on from JAKELP010000007.1 coordinate 6,325,830, forward strand.
CCAGTTTTGGTCCCTAACTAAACAGGGCCGGACATTGTGTCAAATGAGCAAGCCCGTCAACTTTTAGGATAGTCCCTTTGTTGCAAGACCACCACTTTGACTTTTTTTTTTTTGCGAAATTTTGGACCCCAAATTAATGATTGGAAACTGTGTATAATTATTTTTTATTAAAACTAATTTATTCTATCCACAAAATAAATTATTGTCCCATCACTTGTGACATGCTATAATTAAGAATATAATTTACCTCCTTAATTTCTAAAACATGTCTAACAAATCTTATATCTAGAACCGAATGCATGTATTATATAGATAATGTTATCGATTCAAGAAGGGATGGAGTAATTGAAGATTGGGAAGTGAAATTTAGAAGAATATTATGAGAGTATTGGAGGGGTGGGCTAGTGGGCTTTCAAATACGTAGTAGGGAAAGCCCATAGAAGCTTGTGACTTGTGAGGTTGAACAGTCAGACTCGGCCAGCTCCAAATTTCTCCTCATTTTCCCCATTCCTCTCTACATTGTTTGTTTGGTTTCGTAGGAGGAGTACTAGATATTGAAATTGGAGGATTTTGGTTTTTGTTTCTCAGCCATAATAAAAAAATATCGGCTGATATTATTTCACACCCATCTTCCAAAAAAAAAAAAAAATCCCACATTTGACGAACATTCTTATACATCAACAACAACAACAACACTTGTACTTGCTTTGTATTTCAATCATCAATTTCATCTCTCACCAACAAATGATCACCTCTGTATCTTCCCTCTTTCCCGCCCCAAAATTCCCGCTTCCTATTTTACCCTCCATTTCTCGCAACACCACAAATTTCAGCATCCGTGCCTCCATGGTGGACTCCTCTTCCTCTGATTTCGTCAAGCGTGTCGAAAGGGCCTGGTTAATCTCTCAGGTTTCAAAATTCTTTTTTACTTTTACTTTTACTATCAGCTTAGCTTTTTTATGTGATTCACTTTTTAAAGTTTCTCAACTTTGCTTCCTCCTATTATTATTTCATGGAATGAACAATAAACCCAATTACTGCATCATTTATGTTCTCTACTCATTTTATGTCTTCTGCTCTTCTGGATGTCGGCTCAATTTTTATCTCAAATTGTATTTCTAAAGCTTAACAAGGCGTGTTTGAGTCTATTACGACCAAAATACTTCCTGTGATCACATTTCAACATTTTTACCAAATTAACCTCATAGTACTTGTCAATAATAAACAAGAGATGGAGAGTGGAGATCAAGGTATATGGTGAGGATAAATTGGTAATATCACATGATAATAACTAACTTAACCAGCATCCCTAATCTAATCAAATTAGGAAAATGATCTTATATTTAGAAACATGGGTAGTATATATATTCCCTTTTGGGGAACTGGACATTGACGTTATCAAAGTACAATCTTCAACTTATATTGTTTAATGTTCTAGATTTGCTTGAACAGTCAAAACGGGGGGGGGGGGTACCTGATGCCGTGGTTTTGGACTTTTAGGTGATCATGAATTCATTCATGATCATGACTTTCTCTGCTGACAATCTTGAAAAAGTTGAGCCCCCTCCGATTCAATCATTCTGCTGTTCAAGTTTTCCTACACACATAAAAAACATTTATTTATACAGAACATTGCTCCACATGGATTAAAATAGTAAAATACCCTTGTTGAATGTGATAGTCTAGAGGTAGCATGAAACATTTTACATCAAGTAGGATTATGTCATTATGTGTGAAATCTAAAATTACCATAAACGAAGGTTCTGCAGGAAATTCAAATTCAATGAAAGAAATTAGCATAAAATCAAACCGACACCACATTTTGTTCGTTCATTTATTTTTTTTTTTTTTGTACCTGACTGCTGACTGATTACTTTTGTTGCTATCGTACGGAGCAAGTATAAACACTTTTTCCCCGTATCTCTATGGCAGTCATTGATTTTTCCAATGTTTACTTTTTATGCAGCAACCAAGGCCAATTGTCTGTTCCTCTTGCGATTCAAAAGGACACACCGAATGCAAATGGTGTAGTGGTACTGGTTTTTTTATTCTTGGTGATAACATGCTTTGTGAAGTTCCATCCAAAAACACCAGCTGTGTTATTTGCTCTGGAAAGGTAATTCTATGATATATGATCTGTGCCAATGCCCCCAATACACCTGTTTGTCACTGAATATTGTTTTCACTTTTTACATGCTTTACACACCACTCTTATACAGATTTTGATGTGTTTTTCAGGGATCAACGAGCTGTTCTGATTGTAAAGGCACAGGATTTCGTGCAAAATGGTTGGAAGAACCTCCTGCCCCCAAAGAGCAGAATTAATACTCTGAAGAATAATGGAATACTGCTGTGAAGTTGTATAGTAACACCTCATACTCGTGGTAACTTATTGTCTTCTGGATTTTGTCTGGCCAACTGGCGAAGACGCAGCTGCTTCAACATGTATTACTACAGTAAAAAGAACTTTGTTCAGCTTGTATGAGGCCGGCAGTCAGTTTTTGATTAATTTGTTAATGTTAATGTGGAATTGCTTTGTTTTGTAAATTTAGACATGAAAGAGCAGTTGGAGCAGTTGTAAATTTTGTTAGATTTTATTATTATTTATATTGTCATATTTAGTTATATAGTTAGGATTAATAATAAAATGCTTAGGTGGCCCGTAGTGAGCACATAGGGTCAATGGTCAAGTTAGGGTTGTAGACTTGTAGGCATGTTTAATCTATATACATGAGTTTTTTTATGGGGAGAAAAAACACTGATATACTGCAAATAACCAAAATACAGTGTTTTTTCTCTCTAATTCTGGAACTGAATAGGCTACAAACATAAATACCAACACCGAGCGGGACTCTAGTCTGAAGAGCTTTGGATGACAGTGTTCTATTTTGCAGTTACACGTAGATCTCTTACTCTATTCTCAAGAATAAGCAATAACAAGGCGAAAGGTATTTATATGAGAATTTAAGTTATTATTTATATGATTGATCTCACAAATTTGAGTTAAATTTTGCAAAGATATATTTTTACCCTGAATATATCCGTATCTGAATCTTTTATTTAAGGAAGGGATTGCTCATAACCTTTCTTTTATAAGACTCAACTGGATATTTCAAAACACTTACCCAAACAGCAATCACGTAATACTGATTGACTTTTACCCAACCTTAATGTGTAAAAGTTGGTTGAGATAAAAAAGAACTTCTAGCCACGTTAATCCAAACAAATACTAAGTGTGAGCAGTATAAAATTGTCATAAGAGAATTTATAACATTAATCACTCAGAGTCTCCTGTGTGTCCTAATGAAATTGGTAGTATTCATTGCGATGGCAGTTGAACATGCATATGCTCCAGCTGAGCATATAGATGCAGATACCAACAGAAGTGCCTTCCACTGTCTTCCATTTGCTAGGACTGCCAATGCAGCCATTACAACAGCCACAGCCGTGAGTGCATTCTTCCAAGTCTGAAAAGCTTTAACCACACTTCTGCACTCTTTGCAATGTATTACATGCCTGAAATATCTATTAGCCAAATTTGGAGCATGCATGCTTCCAATTCCTCCCTTAGCGGGTGCAGAAGCCGAGAGCCCGGCAATAAGTCCGGCAGGGGCGTGTTCAACCACAGCGGGCTCCTTAGGCAATGAAATTGTGCTGTGACCAAAATGATATGGCATCCCATGTCCTGCTCTGTCCATCCACTTCCTGTATTCAGCAACCCACGTGTCTGAAGATTTTAAATTAAGGTATAATTCCTTTGTTGGAACCTTTTCTTTCAGTAAAATTTCATTCTGAGATGATAAGAATCCCATGTCTTGCTCAAACACCTTGCTTGCATTTTGATGAAAGTACCATTTGGGGAACAGCTTTGCTAGTGGGGATCTTTTAGTTCCTCCAAACCTTACAATCAGCAAGGACTTCCCTTGTCCTGTTGGTGTACAGAGGAAGAGACCTGTGAAGTAGTGTTTCTCGCCATTTTTATCCACAATTTCACGGTTATTTTGAAGAACACAAGGGGCTTCAAACCTTAAAAAGTTTGGCATAGACCCATCTTTCTCTCTTCCCCACCAACCTGCAAATCCTCTTTCAGTGCGTTCAGTCACCTTAAAACACAGCGCTTGTGCGTCTTCTCTTTTAGCAGTCCAATCTGTTCTATCATGTGAGATAGGTATGTGAGCAGGATCCATCAGATTCTCCAGAAGTATGGAGTGATCATAAGGAAGTTCATGAGTTGTGGACACATCTTGAAACCCTGGCCTAGCAAAGTTCTCAAACCATGGTAGTTTACTCACATTAGGAGGAACCTTCCGAGACATCCAAACCCATACCACTCCTTGAGAGTCCCTCACCTCATATGTCTTAACACAAGCTGAACGAGGAATTTTGGCATCAGCTGGAAGCTGTACAAAAAATGTAGTTTAAACAATTGGTTACTTTAAACAATCATGACATGTTCTCCTGTGTAACATTATATTTTTTTTACCAACAAATCTAACTTCGTAACTAACTCTTAACTCTTATAGGGGTATATGCAACAAAATATGAGCATAGAAGATAGTTAGAACAGACCTGAGGTATCTTCACACACTTCCCTTCGCCTTCAAATTGCCAACCATGGTATAGGCACTCTAGCCTACCATCAATCAATTGGCCTTCAGATAGCTTAGCTAACCTAAATCAAACGAAAAAAAAGTCCTCAACCTAGTAACCCGGGAAAGAAATTAATTAATAAATAAAATTCAGTGCCTAAAAAATCACAAACCCATGCAGTGAATAAAAAAACATCAATAAGCTTCCTATGCTAAATAGTTAATGCATGAATCTTCCAGGAACAGAACCTAGTTACACACCTATGTGGGCAGCGATCTTCATAACAGTGAAGTTCACCATTTCCATCCTTGAACAAAACAAGCTGCTTATCAAACACTTTGAGACCCAAAGGTGCATCATCAGGAACGTTCTGAGTTAAATAAAGTGGGTACCATTCTTCAGTCCAATCATAATCAACAACAGCCTTTTCACCTATAAGTTCTTCCTCACTGGAAGGACCCACAAGAACCTTATGATCTTCATCATCTTTGTGATCTAAAGAAGGTGAAGACTTCACATCTGCTATGGCTTCACACCTTGAAAGTTTCCATTTTGATGATGATTGCTTCAATGGGTGTGATGAGAGAGAGCAAAGAAGTAGTGGGGATGGATTTTGCTTTGATGGCGGGTGAGAGAGACGAAAAACAAGAGAGGTTTGAAGTGGGTTCACTAAAGCCATATGGAAGGGTTCAGAAGCTAAAGAGGAAGGAAAAAAATGACAAATATGGTAAGGTGTCGTGATTGAACTAGAGGAAGAGGAGAATGAGAAGGGAGTGACTTGTTAACATTGGTGGATGTTCTGGTTCAAGGATACTTGGGCTATTACAGGCCACAAATCTGACCGTACGAGGATGTGACAGTTACTTTATGTATGAATATTATGATTTCAGATTTTTTAAGGGTCAAATGCTACGATTTAGTCTTACTATCCTATTTATGAGTCACCAACCGCCTAAATTATACATACCAAAGAATGTATGTTAATGGAAGTTGCATCATTAAATTGGTCTTATTTTTTTTCTTTTCCATTTTTGTCTCTCTCATCTTTATCACTATGACTCACTATTTTTTTTCTCTTCATTAATCCTCTATCTTTATAAATATACAAATGTCTTTTTCATCTTATCTCTCTTCTCATTTTCAAATGTTCATTTCCCGATAATAAGGGTATATTGGGAAAATTTTAATAAATGAATTATTTAATGGAAGTTGGTGACTTATAAAGGACCAAAATTTAGATGTGGTTCCACTTATAATAAGTACCGGAGAGGGAGTAATTTAGAGTTGATGGCGTGCACTTCACAGTTTCTTCGTGCATTATTGCTCATGTTTTGGCGTTTTGGAGAAAGCGACCATGGCGTTTTAGGAGTAACACTCATTTTCAAATAGAACTTGTTTTATTATAGATAAATTCATAGAAAAATAAAATTAAAAGAGGATTTACTCAGGTTATTAAAAAGTCCATGAGCAAAGCTATGACTCACTCAGCGGGCTCTTAGAGTAAGACATACTTTTTTTTTTTATTTAGCAGGTTTATAATTTGTAGTTTATAGGTCTATTGGTGTTTATATAATAGTTTTGAATCAAATATAATACTTATTCACCTAATTTGATTATATTAAGGATATTAATTAGCTTAATTAAAATCACATCATATTACCAATGCATTCTCACTGTTAAAATGATAACGATCATATTGGTTGCGGGAAAAATAACTTTGTTAAAAGACAGTTTAACCCTCTCCTCCCTTACGCAAGTGTATTTAGAGTTTATATAGCCACGATTGGAAGGGTTCAAAAGCTAAAGAGAAAGATAAAAGGGAGAAATATAGTAAGGTGTCGTGATTGAACTATATAGAGGAAGAATAGAAGGGTGTGACTTGTCAGCATTTGGTGGATATTTTGATTACCTGATTATTAGCTTGTAAAATTTTAAATTTTACACTGGGATTTGTACTTCCATCCATATAAATATATATTTATTTAATAAGGAAAAAAGTCCTTGAGTTGACTATAAAGAAAAACATAGACCAAGTATGTTGTCCAATGACTTCTACCTTCATTACCTTTTTTTTACCAGACACCTTCATTACCTGGACGTCAATTGATGAAAGTTTATTGAAGATAAAAAGAGAGGAAAGGAATGAGCTGTGCAAGTGCATGCACTTATTTTTCGTTTATTTAGCTTTTATCTGTCCCTTCTTTTCTCATAAAGTCTCAAGTCAACGTTGCAATTTTCATTTAGTAATCTGCTAAAATCTCCATTAAAATCAATGGATCACTTATTCACATGCTAGTAGTAATTTTTGTAAAAAATTTGTTCTGGAAGGTTCTTTAAGGATCCACCTTAACCTCACACAGCAAGTTCTAGTATCACCTGGCGTGTGCAGTAGAACTATAAAGGATAAGGACTGCCATCATTTTCTCCAACTCTGCCAGCAAACTTTTTCCTGTTATGAAATTTACTGATCTTTGTTTGTACTGTACGGGTTGTTCTCCTCTGTGTTCTATTTATTAATATTGTCAACAGCGGACTCTTTGAATAGTGCTCTTTCATTTAGCCTTTACCCATGTGCCATGAAGTTCATTTTTTCTCTTATGGAATCCCAGGCATTAATGTTACAAAATTTGTCATGAAAAGTTATATTTATTGGTCTAATTTCACATTGGCTTGCAGATTTTTGCTTCCACACCTTATATAAATTCCACTAGCCCCATTTTTCTCAAAAACCATGAACTCCAATTACATCTAGTCATAAATATCACATGGCTCTGCTGCTTATACTATAAGTGTAAAACAATGACAGATCAGACGCTCCTTTTTTTCCCCTAACAACTTTTTACTGCGTTTTAGTAATAATTTTTATCTTCCTTGGTTGTGTGGATTACCAAATGGGGCGGCTTCTATGGTTTGGCGTGGGTCCTAAACTATTATTAAAGCGAAGTAAATGAATGACAATGGTAGTAATACTAAACTACTACTACTAATAGAGTTGAGAACAAGGAACTTAAATGCTTACTGAAAGTGTTAAAAATTTATAGGCTAAGGAGAAATTGCATGACCAAAAACCCATCTACCTCCTGACATCACCGAACCACATAAATGTAGCTTTTAATACACAGCTTAATGGCCACCTTCTCCCTTTTTATCTTTATCATTATAATATTGTAACAAGAGACTCTATGTTGTATGTAAATGCTATGCTTCAACGCTTAGAAAGACAAAAACTAAATGGAGACAAGATCAATAGTTTTTCCCACAGCATTGTCCCTTCTATTTAGCTTGCTTATTGCAGCCTCCGTTTCAGGCAACCTATCTTTCAACTTCTATGCAACTACATGCCCTTCTGCAGAGTTCATTGTAAGAAATACTGTCCGTTCTTGGTCTTCTGATGATCCTTCCATTCCTGGAAAGCTCCTTCGCTTGCTCTTCCATGATTGCTTCGTGGAGGTTAGTGTTCCTATCCTAAGTCATTCCTTTACAAATCCTCACAGCTCTTTGGAAATAAAGAAGTTGTTCTTGTTTATTTTAATTTGATTACAAACAATGAAAATGTAAAGAATACTCAAATGGATTTGAGATAACCTCAGTGTTACATGCACTTGTATGGAATTGGTATTGTGCACTGTGTGTTGGCTTTTCTATTCAGTGTAAAACTATTGGTTTGCATGCAGGGATGTGATGCATCTTTGACGCTGCAAGGGAACAATACAGAGAAAGGTGATCCAGCTAACAGGTCAGTGGGAGGATTTTCAGTAATAGATTCAGCAAAAAGAGTGCTTGAGGTTTTCTGTCCAGGAACTGTTTCTTGTGCTGATGTAGTTGCTCTGGCAGCCAGAGATGCCGTTGAATTTGTAAGTGTTCTTATAATGTTAATCTTCAGTAAGTACAGTACAGTTCTGGTAAAATTGATGTTTTAAATAAAACTGGAGATCAGGTTGGGGGACCCGTAGTTGAGATTCCCACAGGCAGGAGAGATGGCATGGTTTCACTAGCCTCCAATGTCAGACCCAACATTATTGACACCAGTTTTACAATTGATGAGATGCTTAGGCTCTTCACCTCCAAAGGAATGTCCCTTGACGACCTTGTTATCCTTTCAGGTTATTACTATCATTAACCTTCATATCATCACTCTCAATCTTCCCTCTTTTTTTTATACAATCAATTTTGGATTAGTTAGGCGTGCCTCAATCTCCCCACTTGCAATTTTTAAATTCACTTATGAGTTAAAATCAACTCCCTATCAACTGAACTAACTTGTGTTTGACAATTTTCTCCTTTTGTGAATTACTGACAATATATGGGTTAATATTAGTGTGCATGCTAGCGTGCATGGGTGTGCAAGTATTGTTTTTTTGGTTTTGACTAGTGGAAGTTTATAAATGGTATGTTTTTCAGGGGCTCATACCATAGGATCAGCTCATTGCAGCTCATTTAGGGACAGATTCCAACAAGACTCAAACGGGAGGCTTAGGCTGGTTAGCAGTGACCTTGACATAAGTTATGCAAATGAACTGATGAAAGAGTGTGGACCAGGCTCAAACCCATCTGTAACAGTTAATAATGATCCTGAAACATCTAGGGTGTTTGACAACCAGTATTACAGGAATCTACTGGCTCACAAGGGGCTGTTCCAGTCGGATTCTGTTCTGCTGAGGGTTAATCAGACAAGGAAATTAGTGATTGATTTGGCAAATGACCAACAACTTTTCTTTGAGAAATGGAGCCAATCATTCCTAAAGCTTACCACTGTTGGAGTGAAAACAGATGAAGAGGGTGAGATTAGACGTTCTTGTGATGTTACTAATGCACGACTTTGATGAATTGCTGTTTCCATTCTTTGTTAGCTAGTGTGGGATATTTTCCATTGAGGAAAGTCTAGCATTTTTGACGTTCACAGTTTATGAAATAATCCTCATATTTCCTATTTTTGTTATAAAGAAAAATTTAGAAGCATTGAGTGAGATTTGAAGCCTATGGAATCTAATGTCATTATTACTGGGATGTCTTTGAATTTACATAGTACATTTCTGAACTGCTGGTCCAAACATTGACCTTTGATGCCACCCCCAAATGAAGGAAAAATAGAAACTTTTATTCCTCAGTTTTGTGGTACAAAAGCAGGGGATGAATATCCAAAAAATGCTAATTTGACATCTCTTTCATTTATGTTTTCTTACTCAACATATAAGAAAGTACTGATCTGTATAGCCGGCAAAATAATCAATTATTGCCGTCAGTTTCACATGGACACATTCATTATTTTTTTAAGTGAATCAATTCATATAACAACATACAAAGATGTATTCATTTGATTTCCTAAGTCAAATCTCAAAGAGAGGGAAGAGAATGTCCCTCAATCATTGCATCCACCAATCAAACATTAGCCACGTGGAATCTAATACAATAGAGCGATAGACAATAGCTAGAGAGAATTAGTAACCAACATGAAGAACTAACAAAATTCCGTCACATGATCATTAAGGTTGCAATCAAATACAACTATAAAACCGCAAGTTATTAGGATATGGAAACGATCCTCTCAAATGAAATGAACTACATAAAACGGATGTGGAATGAATAAATGAATGAATGGATGAGGTGGTGGTCATTGAATCTTTTTGGCCTGGGTCTGTTTGACGTTGGCAACTTTATAAAAGGCATAAACCTGTCATCAAAATAAGGTGGGAAATGAGAGGTATATATGTATGTGATGAAGGAAATATATAATAAAATGGAAGGAAAAGTTGAGGGGTGGCAATTACCAAAGCAATGAGATGAAGTGCTGTGATAAACATTATGACGGTAAGTGTGTCGAGGAACCATAATGGCGATGATATTGATGACTCATTCTCCTTCCCCATTCTCCACAGATGCCTCTGCTTCACTTTTCTATATGTGTGTGTGCGTGTAGTAATATTAATTTTAAGAACTTTTCGTCTTAAAAATGATCCATTACACTTTGTCCAAAAAAAAAGATTAATTACACGAAGTTACCGCGGTTTAATCTTGTTTTTATTCGTATGTATGTTTGGTTCTGTGGCGTTTAATCTTGTTTTTATTCGTATGTATGTTTGGTTCTGTGGCCTGTGGGGCAGATTATTTGAAACAGATCAAGGTATGAGAGGTTTCCAAAGAAAATAAGAGTTGGTTTAATGAGTTAAAACTGCTGATTGAATTCAGACATTTCCTTTTATGCATAGGAAAAGAATCTATAATAATTAACTGCTAACTGGACATAATTAATTTAGTTGCAATTAATAGGGTATTCGTCTTTTATTTCGGTGTTCACTTTGAGCATCCGACTATAAATAGGAGCTGCTCCTTCACTTATTTCTTACAAAAAAAAAAACAGTAGCATTTAGGGTTTCACATGGTTGGGCTCTTCTTAATCGGGCTTTTTAATAAAATCCATATTTATATTTGTCAATCGATTCTTTTCATCATGGTTTTTTTATGGAAAATTCTTTTAAACATGATGTAATAGGCTATTAAATCATTCTTAAAACATGATGCAATAGGAAAATTCTTCTAAGAAAATCCCAAGTCAATTGTCAATCGATATCTCTACGTTACCTACGTACACTAATATATTAATTTTCTTCTACTATATATGCATGAACGATTTTATATTTATATATTTAATTATTTTATGGAGATATTTTATTAATATTTTTATTATATAAATGATTTATTAAATAATAAAATCTTACAACTCTCCCCTCCTAAATGAATTTTGTCCCAAAATTCAAAATTCAATCAACAATACAAATAATCCCTCTTATCTTTATTTTTTCTCTTAAATTTAATGTCATTTTTTCTCATTTATCTTGTTATTTTGTTATATATATGTTAATCGCATTTCTATGATTTAAGCTTTCCTTTTATGGTTGCTCACTTAATTTACGCGCGCGCGTTAGTTCATTTAATTTAAACTAATTTCGTAGTGCTAGGCTGCTAGTACCTTAGTATCCATACGCAAATGACAACAATATGAATATATACATATCTCTTGCTGAAAATAAACTAATAACATTAATTCACTAGTCCCTACTTTACATACCAATTTAAAATACTAACATTCACCGTAATTTGTATGTCATGATGTCTAATCCGTAAATACTACCTCCGGTCCTAAATATAAGACCTAATTGACTTTTTTTTAGAGGTTAAGGTTGCGAAATAGGCTATTAAATCATGACATATTTGATATATTTTTAGATTATACATTAATTTATAGGTAAAATAAACTAATCTAAGGGAAAAAATTAGGTAAATCAATTTATATTTAACTTATTTTGCCTTTTTATAGGATTTTCTAAAAAAGTCAATTAGATTTTATATTTAGGAGCGGAGGGAGTATTAAATACATAACGGCTGCCCTGTTCTCATATTATTAACCCTGGTCAGACTATAAAGTAGTGTTAATTGGATTACTAGCTTCCTATGTGTGTGTGTGTGGATAAATTATTGGCTATAAAGTAGTATTAACATCTTGCCTTGCGGAAATTATTGGCTCAGGGTGTGTGTAATATATATGTGTGTGGGGGCGTGCAAGAATGATGTGCAATATCATGGATAGGGCAAAGTGATCCGACATTGTTTTTAGGGAAATCACAATTAGATCCGTCAGAAGAGAATTAATCACGGACAGGTCTCATTTACAATTCAAATAATACCTATTGACAACCTAATAATATGACCCAATGACAACTCACCTGGGAGTTGGGACATGTGTGTGATTATTTGTTTATGTGACTTCTGATTTGATTGTGATTCTCCCTAATTGGATTTGATTTGATCTCATGTCCCACAAATTATTATTTCATTTATTTAATTGGGTTGGGATTTTTTTTTGGCCAACTAATTGGGTTGGGATTTGATTCTTCGGTGGTTGTACTGGAAAGATCTCCCTTTTTTTTATCAAGAAAGATCTCCCTTCAAGGCAGTGTCATTTGGTCTCACTTTAATCAGTGACAGAAGCACTATGTATACCCAGGTCAGCTTACAAATTAATCATACGGGATACGGCAAACCAAAATCTACGTACCTAACGATTGTTCCTCGTCAATTTCACGTGGAAACGTTCATCTTGGTGTTTGAAAGCTGGGCAAATTAAAAACTGCTCCAATATTTTTTTTCTCCTTGATGAGCTAAAATCATGATGACTTAAGTGCAAAAGTTTCATGGGTTCATATTCTTTTAGACCACTTTTATAATTCAATGACTTGATACATCAACGTAAAAGATAATAAAGTTGGACAATGGTATCCACCTAGCTCTGAAATTGAGCACCTCATGGCACGCTTACATACCCAAAGCAAGCCTCAAACAGAAGAAGCGACAGGAAAATGATGACAAGGAAAGAATTTAAAAAAAAAAAATAGACAATAGCGACAGGAAACTCAATTAGTATAGTGGACAGATATTTGGAGATCGACAACTTCTCCTTTCATGACATATGATCATCAGAGCCAACAAACTGATCAATTCCTTTCATCATCATATGAAAATCACATCGAGTGAGAATTTCATTCAAGAGAAATTAAATCTGTGAGAGCCTCAACTCCGACGTTCAATATTATATCTGTTGCTCATAAAACCTTTTTCTTTTTGGGCTGTTTGGCCATCGCTGATTTGTGAGGCGAGTTAAATAATATACCTGCATTCAAAAGTAAAAATCAAGAAAGTGTATAGCTGTGCATAATGAAGGAATAGCAGGTTGAAGAAATGAAATGCAAGGTTTTAGGTTAATTAATTATCGCCAAGGCTTTTTTATTTAGTACTAAGAAATAATTTGAAGCTTCTATGTGTGTGTGTGTGCACCTAATAGCTAGAGAAATGAATTTATTCATAAAAAGAGAGAGATATGAATTCTTCTCAGAACAAAAACAAAAGAAAGAGAATTGAATTTGTGCGTGTTCAGTGTTCAGTATAAATTAATTAATTCAATATGTTAACGGAGAGATTCTCAAATATGATGAGCATATGCCTTTAATTAATTTGAGAATCTCTCCGTTATATTGTACACTAGTCCATTATATTGTACACTATTCCAAGTATCCGACACTGTCGGATACTTGGAATAGTGTACAATATAATGGACTAGTTCAAGGACAAGCCAAGGCATGGTGAAGATAATTAATCACACCAAAGTATGAAGATTTAATGGAGAGGCATCTGCTGGCCAAAAAAAATGGAGAGGCATCTTGCCCTTTATATTTTGTGTGTGAAGCTGGTGAATTAATATTCCATTTATCGAGAGTTGAATCAAATAACTAATCTATTATAGAAAAGTTCATTATTTCAGTTAAATAAGTACCGTATATACGTAATAAATAATCAAGTATTGAAATGAAAGAAAGTGTCAACAACATTATAATGTTGTTGCAACGATGCAGCCGTGCATGCAGCAGGTTAAAGAAAACTGTTCCTATTATGGTCGATGATGAAGCTATGCAGTAATATATATATATATATATATATATATATATATATATACACACACACACACACACACACACACACACACACACACACACACACACACGATTTAACTCATCACAAGAGCTAGCTATAGTTAAGTTGGAAACATAAGAAGAGAAGTGGATAAAGAGAAGATCAGAAAAGAGAAGGGGAAATTAATAACAATAGCTAGCTAGGAATGAAAATAATGGGAGGACTCGGAAACAGTGGAATGTCGGCAAGGCAACGGTTGTTGCTCTTTACGTACGACGAGCGAACCAACTAATATCTTCATCGTCCCCCCTCAAAATCATTCTATAAACAACAATAGTTTCATCATTATTCACTACTCCAAACATAAATAAATTAAAATTCAAGGATACGGTAAAGATATGAGAAGCAAGCAGAAGAAAGGAAAGAAGGATGAATATGAGTGAATTGGTGGCAATGACAATGTAAGCTTTAAATAGACCATTATTCATTATTTTAGTCATAAGGAAAAAAAAACAGGCTTGTCTTATATTATATGCAGTGCTCTCCAAGCCAATATAAGTTACTCGTATAAAATAAACACGTGTGTCACGTCATATTTTTCCACATATGGGTCCACTTCCTTTGTTTGGCGGGCAAGGCATGCTTTCTCTGCATGGATTTGCTGAGACCGAGTGGGCTTATAAGTTAGGCTTAGCCCTCCCTTTCTTAAATCCAAAACATTGTTCTACTTGTGCATATCTTTTTCAATAGCTATCTCAAAGTTTAAGTATACTTTTGACCCTTTATGTTTGTATTAAGTTTTAATTTAGTCTTTTATATTTGAAAAGTACACTTTTATTCCTTTTTATTAACACTGTTAGTTTCACTTAAATTTAAGGGATTATTTCATAATTAAATCAGAACAAAAAATGTAAATTTTGAAAATATAAGATTAATTACACTAAAATATTTTAATTTAAACATTTTTTTAATATTTAATCACCATTTAAAATTATTAAGTTAACATTTTCGTTAAGTAAAACTAATGGTGTTAACAAAAGAGTACTTTTCAAACATAGAAAACTAAATTGAAACTTAATGTAAACATAAGGAACTAAAAGTATACTTTAGCCTTATCTTTATCTTAATTTTTTATATATCAATATGTATAAAAGGCAAGTAGTTGTTAAAAGTGCCTCATTTTTCATTCTTACCGAATGCGATTTTTTGCCGCATCAATCAATACTTTATTATTTTAAACCTATTTTATTTAACGTTTTCATTACTCGGTAATTTTTTAAAATAATAAATTTCTGCGAAGAATCTGCATACTAAGCATATATTTAAAATTTGAGGAATATCATACACAAAAGTAATGCATTAACGTATTCAACCCGAAATTTCAAGTTGACACAATTAAATACATGTGTTTACTGGAAAGTGATAATAAAACTACAATATGAGAGTGGATACGATGCAACTTTTTTTAGAGTACTGAACCCTGTAGTAAGGAAGAATAGGAAAAAATAATTGGTTTTGGGCTTTGTTTCTTCTTTTCTTGGGACGTGTGGATTGTCCCTCATACTGGGCTCCATTTACATGGACAACTTTTGCCATTGAGTTTTTTCCCTTTATTTGTTTTGGACGTTTAGTTAGAATGAATATATGAATATTTATGTATGAATTGTTAAGCCAACAAAAGTCAGTAGGCTTTGACACATAACCATACTGTAAGTTCAAATCGTATTGATGTGATTATTTTGTTTGAGGACAATCTGTAATTATTAGTCCATCAATAAAATCTCTATGAACTTGAAAGCACGTTCTGACCCATAAGTTTCAGTACTTTTCTTTTTTTATTCGAATGAGTTTCAATACTCAATTATTTTACCTTTTTTATATAAAAAATGTATGGATTGCAATTATTTATGTTAGAATAACTGAAAATAAGTTTCGTGAGGGAGTATACTTATCACTATTTCAATAACTCTCCCTCTATTTTTCATATTTCAATGCTTGTTTTATGTTTCTTGTGAATTTGATAGAAGCAGCCCCCAACAAAGGCGTGCTCCCTTTCTCTTTGCCTCTTCTCTACACACGCATTTTAATTGTTATACCTCAATGTCTGCGCAGCCTGTTCATTAATTCTTATACTCATCATTTATCATAGTACCTCTTTAATACATATTTTAATATTTCTTCGAGTACTAAATATAAAAATTGGATGACCATTTTAATTAGAAAATCTTAAAAAAATTAAATAAGCCACTTAGATATTGAATTAGCTAAATTTTTTTCTTCAACCAAGTTTAATTGGCCTATAAACCAATACATAATCTAAGAATATATCAAATATGTTATGATTAAATAAACTATTTTGCTTCTTTAATCTTCCCAAAAAAATTCAACTAGCTAGGTCTTATATTTAGGATTGGAGAGAAAATTTTTCAGGATTTTGCATGGCTTTTCCTTTGTCATATCAAGGATCATAATGGAACACGGATCCCACGCACGCCCTATTTGTTTAATTGTCCTTGCTGTTTTATTACATATTCCCTCTTGTTTTTTTGGTGAAATTAATAATGTAAAAGTAATCACTTTAAAATTTAAATTATCTATGACTATCTTTTTTCCTCAAAACTAATTTATTCTACTTATAAACTAATTTATAATCTAATTAAATGTGGTATATGTTATGATATATTGGTTTAATTTGTTTCATTAACTTCTAAATTAATCTTATAATTATGGTAGCAGAAGAGAGTATTAATCTCCCCAGAGAGTATCACTTTATTTTTTTTTGTATAAATGACAATTTCATTAAAAGCAAGATAAAAAGTATCTAACAATATTACAAACTTAAATGGAAAAAAACATAGGAGCATGAAAAACAAGGTGCTCCCTTATAAAGTCACAGAGTATCACTTTATTTAGAAAGTATTACATTCAATCCTAGTTATAAGAGTTTGTTGACTTCTTTTCTTTAGACGACTAAGAAAGCAAATTAAGCCCCTAAATCTTAATATATGTGACATGTAGTTAGATTATATGATAATTTATGGATTAACATCAACAAATTTGTATAATTTTTTTTTATCATTACTCCACATAAAACACAAAGCATCGAAGACACACTCTGCTCTCTCTGGGATTAACAATCTCTTAATTTGCATTTTTGTTTTATTTGTATTAGAAGAAAGCAAATTAAGCCCCTAAATCTTAATATATGTGACATGTAGTTAGATTATATGATAATTTATGGATTAACACAAAGCATCGAAGACACACTCTGCTCTCTCTGGTATTAAAAATCTCTTAATTCGCATTTTTGTTTTATTTGTATTAGAAGGAAGTGAGAAATTTTGTTTGTATTCCAAAAGAAGAAGCAAAGTTAACCCAAAAACATGCACATTGATGATTAATGAGTAATAATTGAGTAGATTGAGTATAGCTAATACTCCCCCCGTTTCTAAATATAAGATCACTTTGGGAAAATTGATAAGTTCCTAAATATAAGATCACTTTCTATTTTGTCTCAATTTTGGTCCAAATTACCCCAATACTTCTTAGCTCCCTCACTTCTCTCTCAAATCCCTATTTGTCTTTTAAATTTAAGTGAAGAGTATTTTGGGAAGATCATGTAATCCTAATTCATTGAAAAGTCTTCTTTAATCTCTCCAAATTAGCCAAAGTGATCTTATATTTAGAAACGAAGGGAGTAGTTAATATTAAAAGCGACACAGCCTACCAACAAAGGTAAGTACCATTGTAATCGCTCTTTGAGCTCGAAGATCTGTCTTGACCCTAGCGAGCCCCCAGACCTAACTCAGCTAAATTTTTTTTGTCTATAAGAAAAACAACGCAGTCTCCCGCAGCCGTCCTTATAACTCTCTTACTTCAACTCATGCCCTAATAAAATTTACACTTCCCCAATCATGGAAAAACCAATAAAGTCGATGGCCTAAAATCCACATTTCGGGTAAAATTAAAACAAAACAAGCATACCATCTAAAAAAGGTCACAAAAATTATAGAGACGAATGTGATTTTCAACTCCTCATACTCCCTCCACCAATCTAACACCTAAATCACACCCAAGATGATCAACCACTAAACTTTTCTTCACTGCTGGTTTCGTTGTTGCCCATCCTCTTGGTCAACCTGTTGATTTTCGCACTGTGTCTCCTTTTCTGGCTTCTCAGAATCATCATGGTGGCGGGCCCCACCATTGTTGCAATCTCCATCTACGAAAGATGAAGCCTTGCAGGGAACAGGGGTGGCTAAGAATGTGGGGTTCTCATCTCCAGCCATGATAACAGGAATTTTCTCTTCAAACACCTTCACTGTTTCCTTATTGGCTGAGTCACTTTGTTTCTGGGCACCACAGTTTTCCAAGTCTCTCTCTGATGCTTCTTCTGCATGCAAGATCGCTGAGAGTTTCCTATAAGAACAAACTAATACTAGAAGCGCAAAGGCTATGAGACCCAACATGGCTGCAATCCCTCCACATAAATAAAGAATTGGAGAGTGCCTTGGAGAACTTTGAACATAACTCATAGAAGAAGAAGAAGAAGGCGACAGAGAACTAGAGGGACTGTAAGAGTTTGGAATACTCCTCATTTTTTAATGTTTTTGGTAGTCTTCAAAATGAATGTAGAGAGAAAGCAGAAGATGATTAAGAAGTCGTAGAAGAAGAATAAGAAGAATGGGAAATTAATAGCAATAGCTAGGAACGAAATTAATGTTGGCAATGCAATGGTTGTTGCTCTTTACGTACGACGAGCGAACCAACTTATTATATTGATACTCATACTATGCCATATTGTAAGTTTCATCATTCACTACTCCAGACGTAAATAAATTAAAATCAAAGGGTACGGTAAAGATATGAGAAGCAAGCAGAAGAAAGGAAAGAAGGGTGAATATGAGGGAATTGGTGGCAATGACAATGGAAGCTTCAAATAGACCATTATTCATTATTTTAGTCATAAGGAAAAAAAACAGGTGTCGTCTTATATTATATGCAGTGCTCTCCAAGACAAATATAAGTTACTTGTATAGAATAAACAAGTGTGTCACATCGTATTTTTCCACCTATGGGTCCACTTCCTTGGTTTGGCGGGCAAGACATGCTTTCCCTACATGGATTAGGTGAGACCCGGTGGGTTTATAAGACAGGCCTCCCTCTCTAAAGTCCAAACATTGTTCGACTTGTGCATATGCTTTTCATTAGTTATCTTAACTAGCGGTATCTCCCGTGCTTTGCACGGGGAACAATTTTTTTTTTAACAAATTCGCAGTAAAAAATATATGCCAAATTTTTTTAACTAAAATATCGGGTGAAAAAAATCATATAATAACCAATTTTTTTATTTAAAAAACATTTAAAAAAATAATATATTATATTCCACTAAATCACTGGTAATGAACAGAGTTATGAACAGTGATTTGGTGGATCACTTTTATATAGGTCAAAAAAATCATCATAATGGTGACACTAAAGATATAAATCTTTAAGGCAAACTCAAAAAAAATATGTGACCCAATTAACCTTTTTTCAACATTTTTTTAACAAATTTGCACTAAAAAAATATATGACAAATTTTTTAACTAAAATATCGTGCGAAAGAAATCATATAATAATTGAATTTTTTTAAAAAAAAAAGGTAAAAAAGGAAAAAAAAGGTAAAAAAATATCGCGCGATTTAAAGATATGTGACCCAAATAAATTCGCCCAAGAAAGTAAAGAATACGTGGCAAATAATTAATATTAATAATTAATTAATTAATTTAATTATCATAATTATTATTATTATTTTATTATTATTAAATAATTATTATATTTAATCTAATAATAAATAATAAATATAATATAATAATATAATAAATAAATATAAATATAATAATAATATGATATTATAATAAATAAATATAATATAATAATATAATAAATAATAAATATAATATAATAAATAAATATAAATATATATTAAATTATAAAAAATTAATAATAAAAAATTCCACCAAATCCCAAATAATACATCTCACTAATGTTTTATTATATATTATATTCTGTGCTTCTTCAATTGTCACTACAATTTCCTCTTCTCTAATATTCTAAAAGTTTAGTCTATAATTTATTAAAATACCTCTCCCATGCTCATAAACAAATTTTTTAACCTTTTTTTAATTTTTTTTAACAAATTTGCACTAAAAAATCATATGACAAATTTTTTTAACTAAAATATCGGGTGAAAAAAATCATATAATAACTAAGTTTTTCTTTCTAAAAAAAATTAAATTTCTTAAGACATTCAAATAATTACCTTTGGTTAAGTGAGTGAGTGAGTGAGTGAGCTCATCTAAAGAACCATAAACATTAAAGAATCAATTATATATAAAGAGACACAATAAAACATTTGTAAATATATATTAGGCCAAAAAGATCATCATAATGGCGACACTAAAGATATAAATCTCTAACCCAAATTTAGACAAAAAAAATATGTGAGCCAAATAAATCAGCCCAAGAAAGTAAATAATACATAGTCCAAATAAATTCGCACAAGAAAGCAATCACATACAATAGTAATAGAGAATGTCAATCACTGCACTAAAAATTTGCTCATGAACAAATTTTTTAACTTTTTTTTAACAAATTTGCACTAAAAAAATATATGACATATTTTTTTAACTAAATTATCGGGTGAAAAAAATCATATAATAATTATTTTTTTAAACAAAAAACGCAATTTTTTTAAAAAAAAATATATTATATTCCATCAAATCGTTGTTCATGAAGGAAAGATAGGCAAATAAAAAGACACAATAAAATATTTGCAGATATATATTAGATAAAAAAGATCATCATAATGGTGACACTAAAGATATAAATCTATAAGGCAAATTTACACAAAAAATATGTGACCTTTTGCCAAAGAAAGCTATTGGCTTTTTCCTTTAAACATTCTGGATTTCCTATTCATTTGAGTTGTGTCTTGCTAAAGTTTCAAGGTTTATTAGGTAAAAAAAAGACAAAATAAAACATTTGCAGATATATATTAGGCCAAAAAGATCATCATAATAGCAACATTAAAGATATAAATCTTTAAGGCAAATTCAGACAAAATAAATGTGACCCAAATAAATTAGCCCAAGAAAGTAAAGAATACATTGTCAAAATAAATTCGCACAAGAAAGCAATCACATACAATAGTAATAGAGAATGTCAATCACTGCACTAAAAATTTGCTTATGAACAAATTTTTTAACTTTTTTAAACTTTTTTTTTTTTCCAAATTTGCACTAAAAAAATATATGCCAAATATTTTTAAATAAAATATCAGGTGAAAAAAATCATATAATAACTGAATTTTTTTAAAAAAAAATTTAAAATTTTTTTTTTTAAAAAAAATTTTTAATTAAAAAAATATATAATATTCCACCAAACACTGTTCATAAGGAACAGTGGAACACATTTATGTTATCTATTGATTGATATTGATGATTGATGATCTTATTTTTTCATGGATCAATGTGTATAAAGGCAAATAGTTGTTCAAAGTGCTTCGTTTTTCATTCTTACCAAATGCCATTGTTTGCCGCATCAATCATTAATTTGTTATTTTGAACCTATTTTATTTAACGTTTTCATTAATCAGTAAATTTCAAAATAATTACTTTCTGCGTGCGAAGAACCTGCAAACTAAGTATATATTTAGAATTTGAGGAGTATCATACACAAAAATAATTCATTAACGTATTTAACCCGAAATTTCAAGCTGACACAATTAAATACATATGTTTACTGGGAAGTGATAATAGAACTAAAATATGAGAGTGAATATGATGCAACGTTTTTTAGGGTACTGAACACTCTAGTGAGGAAGAACGAAAAAAAATAAGTGGTTTTGGGCTTTGTTATTTTCTTCTTTTTCTTGGGAAGTTGGATTGGACTTCATACTGGGCTCCATTTACACGGACAACTTCTGCCATTGAGTTTTTTGTTTTCTTTGTTTGGATTGGCAGGTTCAGTTAGAATGAATATGAATATAATGAATATTTATGTATGGATTACTAGGCCGAGAAAGATCAGTAGGCTTTTTTTGAACTCACACATAACCATATTGAAAGTTCAAATAGTATTGACGTTATTATCTTATTTGTGGACAATCTGTAATTATTACATCAATGAACGCTCTATGAACTTGAAAGCATGTTCAGTACTTTCCTTTTCTATCCGAATGAGTTTCAATACTCAATTATTTTACAGTTTTTTAAATAAAAACGTATAGATTGCAATCATTCACTTCCAAATATCTATAATATAAGAGACAAAATTTGAATGACTTCAATCCAAAATATAAGAGTTCACCCTTACACTCTCTCATCATTTAATGTGTTTTTTCCTACTTTATTTATAACTCTTACTCATATTTAATGATGTTTACATATTTTTCCCTCTAAGTTGGTAGGAGTAGTATCATAATAAATGAGGATAAAATTGAAAAAAAATACATATTTTTTAATAATCGTGTTTTGATGGCTGAGTTCTCATATTACAAGATTGGAGGGAGTATAAGTTAGTATAAATAAAAATAAGTTTCGTGAGGGAGAACATGCCCCCAAGGCGGCGGTTATACCTACGCTACCTCAATAACTCTTCCTAACTTTCTCATTATACTCCTTCCGTTCCTAAATATAAGATCACTTTAGTTAATTTAGGGAGATTAAGGAAGACAATAAAATTACATGATTTTCCCAAAATCCCCTCAATTACTTAACTTTAAAAGGAGGAGGAGTTTTCAAAGAAAAGAGGGAGTATAAGTGTTGTTTGGGCAAAACTTGAGATAAAATAGGAAGTGATCTTATATTTAGGAACTTATTCACTTCCCCAAAGTGATCTTATATTTAAGAACGAAGGGATTATATCAAAGCTTGTTTTACGTTTCTTGTGAATTTGAGAGAAGCAAAACCCGATAAAGGCGTGCTACGTTTCTCTTTCCCTCCTCTCTTCACACGCATTTCTTTTATTCCCAATTATTATACCTCAATTTCAGTCCAAAAAAAAAAATTATTATACCTCAATGTCTGCGCAGCTTCTTCATCAATTCTTATACTCTTCATTTATTATTTATACATTTTTAATGCATCTACTCTTCTCAAGATTTTGCGCGCCTTTGCTTCACTCTTTAACAGTGAGGTGAACCACACAAAACTGTCATATCAAGAGTCCTAATGGAACACGGATCCCACGCAGCCCTTTTTATTTAATTGTCCTTGCTGTTTTTTTTTTTTTGAATGAAAGGTATGATCAAAACACATATACAAGTAGGTCATAGTGACCAATTACATGTGGGACAAAAGGGAAAAAACAAAACCTGGCCCTTGACTAAGTAAGACTCTTCCTAAGAAAGACAGAAAAGGTGTTAAGGGAGTGTAACACTATGGCTCTAATCTGGGCAAGTATACCATCAACTGTAAAGGTATCATTTGTAAAAATGCTCAGGTTTCTGACTTTCCAAAGTTTCCAACATGTGATAAGGACTCCAATCTTCCAAGAAGTTGGCCAATTATCGCCCAAAAGGAGGGAGCTGATCCAAGTAGTTATCGGGGTATTGACAAAAGAGACATACAGATTGGGAGGGAGGAGGTGTCTCCAGATGGCTGCGGCGGTCTGGCACCTTTTGAAGACATGGTCAAGGTCCTCTTCAGGTTGAGTACAAATAGAGCATGTCAGGTCAGCTGTCAAATGTCTCCTGTGTCTCTCCTTGTTAGTGAGGAGTTTCTCTTTAAGAAGTAGCCAGGCAAAGGAGCGGATTCTTTGTGCCATGGGAAGTTTCCACACTACTCTCCAAATTTTGGCAGAATTGTTCCACTGGAATGATTCTCAATACTGATATGTGGATTTAACTGTGAATTCACCATTCTCTGTAAGATCCCAGGATACTCTCTTAGTAGAAGGGGAAAGTGGAATGCGCATGGCAGCTATGGCATCAAGAATGGACGGAGGGAGGAGGTCGCTAAACGAGTTCCATTGCCAGTTGCCATTGCAGTCAAGATAATCTTTCACCGTCTTGCTCATATCACTTTCAGAAATAGGAGAGAAGGCTAAGTGCTTGAGTGGGCCTTGCTCACCAACCCAGTAGTCATCCCAAAATAAAGTATTTGAACCATCCCCCGGGTTTTGTTTGACATGGAAGCTAGTTTCTTGCCAAAGGCCTTGAAGGTTTCTCCAAAAAGGGGAAATTGATGTCATTGGGCGTGTGCCCCCACCCAGCCCATATTTCCCTGTCAATATGCGTACCCAGAAAGCATCTTGCTGTGAATGCAGCTGGAAAATAAGTTTAGCAATGAAAGCCTTATTTTGGGTTTCCAAGTTTAGAAGCCCACAACCGCCGTTCTTCAAAGGTTGGCACATGTCTTTCCATTTGATCAAGCTTATGCCTCTTGAACCATCCGGTTTGCCCCAAATAAAGTTCCGGATTGTCTTCTCAATTTCTTTGCAACACGAGACCGGCAAGAGAATGGTCTGCATAGTGTAGAAAGGAATGGTGGTGAGCACGGATTTGGCCAATGTGATCCGCCCTGCCAGGGATAGAGAGTTTCTTTTCCAGCCAGCAAGCTTACTTTTGATTCTTTCAAGGATGTATTTGTAGGTATTGGAAGAGCCCCGAGATGAGAGGAGTGGAACTCCCAGGTAACGGCCAAGGGAGTCGGTCTGCTGGAACCCTAGGAGATTACTCAAGGCTGCCTTTTCCACGCGGGAAATATTGTTTGAGAAGAGGACAACTGTCTTGTTCTGATTAACTTTCTGCCCAGAGGCCTTGCTAAAGGTATTCAGGATTTGCTTAATAACTTGGACCTGCTGAGAATTTGCCTGGCTAAAAACAATGAGATCGTCAGCAAAAAATAAGTGAGATATATAAGGGAACACCTCTACGACCCATTTTAATTGGCTTCCAATCTCCTTGACTTACAGCCGCTGTTATCATGTGAGATAGTCTTTCCATGCATAAGACAAATATATAGGGGGATAAAGGGTCACCTTGCCGAATTCCCTGTTGGGGCTTGAAAGTGGAAGAAGGCTTACCATTCCAAAGGACTTGCATGGAGGAAGAAGTTAGGCATTGCATAATTAGATTAATCATCGGTTGTGGCAACCTGATGTCAAGCAGTGTATCTTCAATGAACTCTCATCTCAGCCTGTCAAAAGCTTTTTCTAAGTCTATCTTCAATTAATCATATTGTCCTTGCTGTTTGATTATTATACTCTCTCTTGTCTATGATTAATCTCCTAATTATGAGACATTTATCTAGTTTGATTAGATTAATGATACTAGTTAAATGAATTAAAATCACATAATATTACCGATGCACTCTCACCATCTACTTTATCGGCATCTTAATCTCTTGCTTGTTTATTATTAAAGAGTATTCGTAAGACAATTTGAAAAAAGTTGGGAACAATTAGAAAGAGTCTTATATTTTAAAACAAACTCCTCTCCCAAAATAGATTTTATATTTAGCATTAGAGAGTATGATAATTTATATTCAACAACTTTGTATAAATTTTTTATTTATCATTATTCCACAGAAAACACAATGCCTCGCAGACACACTCTGCTCTCTGGGATTAATAATCTCTTAATACGCATTTTTGTTTTATTTGTATTACTGTAGAGGGAATGGATAAATTTTGTTTGTATTCCAAAAGAAAAGAAAAGGCAAAGTTTTTTTACCATATTTTTTGACCATGCAAAAGGAGCAAAATTAAACTTAAAAACATGCACATTAAGGGGTCGTTTGGTTGGACGGAAAGTGGATGATGGAAATGGAAATGAATGGAAGGGGTTAAAGATGAAAAGTAGAGGTAAATTAATTAATGATGAGAAAGTAAAGTTTGTGGGCCCAGGAAAATGGTGAGATGGAGAGAGAGAATTTGTGAACCCCGACATATATGAAAATCACTACATCCATTTCCCACTTCCATTTGCCATTGTCAATTCTATTAAACCAAACTGGCCCCAATGATTAATGAGTATAGTTAATATAGTACTAGAAGTGACGCGGCCTCCCACAGCCGTCCTTATTAATCTTACTTCAATTCATGCCCTAATTAAGCCCCCACCTATAATCAGCCGTGCTCCTTTTCTGCCCCCTTGTACTGTCACCTACTCCAACCCAATGCATAACTCACACGTGTCCCCCGACCCTCCTCTGTTTTTCCCCAATTTTTTCTCATTTATCTCGCCATCGGAATTTGCTCTCCTACTGCAACCTCAGACATCTAATGGAGCCCCTGGCAAAAAAAAAAAAAAGATATCCAACGGTGCTTTCACCTCACATTTATTATTTCCTTGTTTCACTACTTCAATCTCTGTTTGCTCTGCCTCTTTGTTGTTTTTATTCGTTGGTGTAAATCTGAAGTTGCCCACGCGAGTTAATGTGTAACTTCCTAACTTGTTTTTTCTTAATGATAATACGAAATACTCGCAAGTTTGTACCACATGTATTGGTAGTGGTATATATCTCGCTGTACTTTCATTCGTACAAGTGAAACATGAGCTGTCATTTATAATAACACTAATAATGATCCTTCTCAAGCAGTAAGATTTACACTTCCCCAATCAAGACCAATAAAGTCGATGGCCCAAAATCCAGAAATCAAGCAAAACTAAAAACAAAACAAACCCAACAACTTAATAAATTAAAATGGTCACAACAAAACTTAAGGAGACGAATGTGATTCTCAATTCCTCACACTCCCTCCACCAATCTAACACCTAATCCACACTCAAAATGATCAACCATTAAACTTTAATTTTGTTCACCGTTCCTTCGTTGTTGCTCATCCTCTTGGTTACCATGCTGTTCTTGGTTAACCTGTTGATTTTCGCACTCTGTCTCCTTCTCAGGCTTCTCAGAATTCTCATGTTGGTGGGCCCCACAGTTGTTGCAATCTCCATCTCCGAAAGATGAAGTCTTGCAGATAACAGGGGTGGCTAAGAATGTGGGGTTATCATCGCCAGCCATGATAACAAGAATCTTCTCTTCAAACACCTTCACTGTCTCCTTATTGGCCGAGTCACTTTGTTTCTGGGCACCACCGTTTTCCAAGTCTCTCTCTGATGCTTCTTCTGCTTGCAAGAACGCCGAGAGCTTCCAGTAAGAACAAGCCAATATCAGAAGCGCAAAGGCTATTAAACCCAACATGGCTGCAAGGCCTCCAAATAAATAAGGAATTGGAGAGTGCCATGGAGAACGTTGAACATAGCTCATAGAAGAAGAAGGGACCAGAGAACTAGATGGACTGTAAGAGTTTGGAATACCCCTCATTTTTTGATATTTTAGGTGGTCTTCAAAAATGAATATAGTAGTAGTAGAAGAAGAAGCTAAGAATGTGAATGTGAATGTGAATGTGAAGAAGAAGGGAAGGGTATTTATAAGGAGTGAGAAGGAAGGTAGTGTTTTAGAGGAGGATGATTAGAGGCCCGTGCGATGCACGGGACACTTGGGGAGTGTTGGCTTTATCAGCACGGGACTTGGCTTTTGTTTTGTGTGTTTGTTTTGTTGCTGAAATTAAAGTGGTGATCATGATTAGTGATTAAAAGCAGGGTTACTTCAATAATTCGCAGTATTAGCAGTGACCAACCCTTGCGTTTGATGTTGGGTCAGGTCGTGATTTTGATTCGACTTAAAGGGTCGTGTAGGTCCCCCCTTCTCTGGATTTATTCTTTCTTCCCCCTCCTGATTTCTGTTACTTCATTCCTTCGAATCGTGTATATGAGAATTTATAATGATTATACTTGTATCATAAATAACGAGTAATTTTTTCTGGCCAACGTAAATAACAAGAGTAATTGATAAGTACTTTTTGACAAGTATACACAAATCACAACTATTATGCATAAGGAACATAGTTGCGTTGACAACTTAAGGAGCTCTTACATTGATTAGTTATTGTTTAGTCAATAACAAATCATTTAATATACTCTCTTCGTTTTGTAATAAAAGAGCTCAAATACTAAAGTAAGTCTATTAAGAAAACATGTAAAATTTAATTGATTGTCTGCATTTAATTTTTTTCTCAATATTGCCCATTTTATTATGATACTACTCCCTCCGGTCTTAAATATAAGACCTAATTCGCGTTTTCTGAAAAATCCTTAAAAAAGAAAAATAAGTTAATTATAAATTGATTTACCTAATTTTTTCACTTAAACTAATTTATTTTACTTTTAAACTAATGAATAATCTAAAAATATATCAAATATGTCATCATTTAATAACCTATTTCGCAACCTTAATCTCTAAAAAAAAAATCAATTATAGGTCTTATATTTAGGACCGGAGGTAGTATTAAGAGATATATATATATATATATATATATAAAATAGAATTCAGGTCAAAGTATGAAAAGCACATTAAATAAAGAGATTAATTAAGATGAACTCTTGTAGTTTCAACCAAAACTATTTAAATTTTGTGGTCTTATATTACGAACTAGAGGGAGTAACTTTTGTCCTTTGAGATATCAATGTAATTTAACGATTGTTTAGGATTCAGTTGTGACTAATTCTCTTATAAGATCGAGCTAGTTGTGATTTTCCTAATTCTTCGTGCAAAATATTTTGTAAGGTAACAATTTAAACTAGAAATTTTTTGTATGACCGGTACGAAGAGCATAGAAATGTTGTTCTAAACTCACTATAAAAACTAAAAAGTGTAACCCATATCATCAAGTTAAAAAAATTCCCTAAACAAAATTGCTTTCGAACAAATGATTTTAGGTTTACGGCAAAATTGGTATTTGTCCTTATACATAACAAGTTAGAAAGGTTTAACCTCTTAAATTTTGTCTATGTTGGCAATAAGGTAATTTGAGACTTGGGAGTTGTGATTCGCCCTTACGGATTTGTTAGGGTAATTAGGGGCTTTTGTTTATTTTGTACAAACGGGCATACTCAGAGAGACATGTGAATGTGGGTCGAGACAAGATAACGTCATTTGGGAACAGTTTTTCAGTTTAATCTTTTAATTTGGTATTTTATTAAGAGTGGGGCTATGATGGAGAAAATAAGGAGATTACATAAAATGATAGTGTCGCTTTATGAGATACACAAGCAAAGCGGAAAAGAGGAAGGGTTAATATTCTAAAACTCCACTAACACCACCCAATAATGCTAGGAGAAAGGGACATTTGAGGGGGTGATGACGTAATATTTAAATAATTTAATTTATAAATGATGTACAGTACTATTAGAGTGATTAGGAAGTTAGGGGGGAGAGGATATAGAGTTATCCATAGGAAGGGGAGAGCACAAACACAGTGAAAGCGCACTATAATGAGGTGATGGCATGGTGAAATGAACAAGAATGAATAGGGAGGGATCAATAAAGGAGAATAACAAGTGTGGGCAAAGTGGAAACAAAGTTATTCTAGCTTTCCTTTTGTTTCACTTCATCATTTTGTATTGCCCCCTCTTGATTTGATTTTGAGTGCAAATTGCTGATCAATTTCGTGTACGGGTCCTCTTTCCTCTCTTTAATTACCTTTACTTTCTTTCCTTTATTTCACATCCCAACTAATTCACCTCCTGTTCAGTTTCACTCTTGCTCTTGTGCTTTCACATCCGCGATCAGATTTAATTCCTCATTTACTTATCCCTTTCTATATATACAATATCCTCCAAATCATACCCTTCAAATTCTTCTAATATGATATATTCCCGGCCTCAACTAGAATCACCACTTGAAATCTTGAATTGTCACATACTCACCTATTGCTCCGTGACTCACATTCACAATGGTGCAAGTCAATGGATCTTTGATGCCATATCCATGCGTACATAATATGTAAACGGCGTGCGAAAACCATATCAAAATAAGTAAAGGGCTCATATAATATTTTACCATTAATAGTTTTCTTACTCCCTGGAATCTTATATAGTCTTGAAATATTGTTCCCTATAAATTAATAAAAATCTAGACCATTTACTCTGTAATGATAATTGTTTTAGTTTGGATCGGAATTTGAGGTAGAGATCATCACAACAAAAATGAAGGTAAACTTCAAGGACAAAAAGTTATATTTCTCCTCCAGTTCACATTATAAGATGTACTCTCTCCGGTCCTTATTACAAGTCACCTAACTAATTTTCTCACATACCAATAAAATTGGTTAAGTACGTACATTTAATTTTTCTTACAATTCAAGTACTTTCCAATATTACCCCCAATAATTACACTTATTTCCTAAACTATTAATTATCACTCTCTACTACTACTCTTATTAAATATGAGTATATGTGGAAAAAAATAATTAATGCACATTGGAAACCATGAAGTGACTTATAAAAAGAACTAAGAAAAATTGGTAGTTGGTGACTTATAATAAGGACCGGAGGGAGTAGTCAAATATATTACGCAAATTAAGAAAATATAACAAAGTCATTTATTATCGGTAAAATCAATATAGTTTTCTACTCCCCCCGGTCCTATTTATAAGTCACCAACCATCCAAATTGTACATACCAAAGAATAGAAGTTAATGGAAGTTGCATCATTAAATTGATATTTTCTTGTCTTTTCCATTTTTTCTCCTTCCATCTTTATCACTATGACCCACTACATTTTTCTCTCTTTATTAATCCTCTATCTTTATGAGTATACACGTTTCTTTTTCATCTCTCTCCTTATATTCTAATGTTCATTTTTCAATGATAAGGGTATATTGGGAAAATTTTAATAAATGAGTTAATTAATGGTAGTTGGTAACTTATATTAAAAACCAAAATTTAGAGGCGATTGATGACTTATAATAAGGACCGGAGGGAGTATTTTTACCTGTATAACACTTATTATACACCCTCTTTCTTATTTACATTTGATGTGTAAAGATAAAAATGGAAATAAATTAAAATATTATTATCTTAATTTTTATATGATACCTCTTAAAATATAGACAAAAAATGGTTTTATGTAATTTTCTCTTACCATGTGAATAAGGGAGCGTCCCTTTGACCAAAAAAGAGGGAGTATCCGAGTGGCTTAATCCAATCATCTAAAAAGGAGCTCAAGGTGCCTTTTAATTAATGCGTGCTCACAGCTTTACTTCTACGGGTCGCTGAATATTATGGTTTCCCTTCACTACAATTTTAACAAGTCGAATGAAGCTAGCTAGGCGTAAAAATATGAAGACGACTTTTACATTACATTAAGCTCACTTGTGATATCCAGTTGGTCTTTGGTTGTTAAGAGTTGTAAATGAGTATCCTTTCAATTTTTATGTATAACCCTCTCTGACGTAATATATGAGAGACATACATTTTAAGAAAACATGTAAAAGTTAGTTGGATATTTGAAATTAATTTTTTTTTCAATTTTACACCTATTTACTATTAGAAATAAATATATTATTAATGAATGTGAAAGAGAATTAAATGTAAAATACAAAAAAAATACATTAAATGATGAGAGAGTATAAGACTATATAAGAGTGAGACCTATATGGCGATATTGGTGGTACAAAAAAAAAAGGTACTGTATGCCCCAAATTCCCATTGACCGACTTTCCAAACAAGGCATATTAATTTGGTTGATTGATTAAGCAATGGGTATACAAAAGCCCAAAATATTAGTTTGGCCCAATTCATCAGACTTAAAATGAGCAATGAAGCCATGCGCCAAATTACATGGAAGTTACTTCTTCTATTCAAAATTCAAGTTGCATGAGACCCGTGTCTGAAGGAGAAAGAAGCAGTTGATGAAAAAGTGAACGTGGAGACAGCAAGATGAAGACGTGATGGTGCAATATAAAAGGGAGGGGCTGAAAGAAAAACCATCCTGAATAACCAACCACAAATACACATTGAACATTCTCTCATCATCTCAATATTCAAGATCAACACTCATGAACAGATTTCTGACTCCCAATTCATCACTCTTATATCATCCACCGAAATCCATCCCTTATTTCCTTAGTATGTCATTATTGTGTATATTTCCTTGTAATTTTCATTCTCTTGTAATCATCTATATTGGTGACTCCTCTTTGTAATTCTCATAAATACTTAATAAAATATCATCTTTCACTTTAATTGTTCTTTTATCAATGTACACCATTTTTGGGCGATACATTTTGGCGCCGACCGTGGGGAAGAAATCAATTTCTTCTCGGCACTACTTAAGAAATCATGAGAGATAATCTACCTTCACTATACATTCATGAAATTCCCTTTTACCAGAGAGAAATCCTCCGCCTCATGTTATCAACAAATCTGAAGTCAACAATCAAATTTCTCAAAGAAAAAGTCAAATTTCTGGGTTGATCCAATCAAACATGATTGATCTCGTCATACAGGACAGATCCTGTCAAACAGAACTGATCCTGTTAAAACAGATTGATCCTGTCAAAACAGACTCATCCTGTCAGACTAATAGTCAAACAAGACTGGTCCAGCGAGAAGACTCACAAAAAATCAAGAATGAACGACAAACTACATATTAGTAATTGGAAATAAGGTACAAATCACTCAAATCTTTGTTTTCAAATTCATTTTCTTTTTATTATTCTGCCATACATATTATCATCACAGTTGTAAATTTCTGTTACACATTTCAAATATAATTTATGAACATCAAATACTAATTTATATGCATGTCAGAATCTTCTTACTGAAAATATGTCTCATTTCTTTATGCAAATGTGAAACTTGTTGATTCATGTTTCACAATTCAAACTCTTATAATTTAAATGTCACACAACTTATATTTATCCAAGTATTTTTCACATTCATATCATGATATATATGGTTAATTCATTATGTTTGAACTCAAATTTCTTTGATGTTACACTAGAAAAATTTCAAATCAAAAAGTTATAATTTAATCTCATGTCACATAATCATCTCGTCAACAAGTCCTGCATCCTAAATTCATATTGTTAATAAATATGACATCCCAAATTCATCTTGGTAATAAATCTGACATCCTGAATTCATCTCGTTAATAAATCCGACATCTCAGAGTCATCTCGTTAATAATCTTGCATCTCAGATTCATCCCGATCATATTTCCAGAATCCCAAAATCATATTGTTAATAGATCTTGTATCTTAGGAACATCCCAATCACGGATGTTGCATCTCATATACATCTTGTTTACGGATCCTCCGTCTCGAGATCATCTCGATCACATATCAAGTATCTTGTAATCATCCTGAACACGAATCTTGTAATTTAAATTTGTCATATTCACATATCCTAAACCTCAAGAAAGATTCCATATCCTAAAATGATCTCATATCACTGAATATTCTCGTTAAACAAAAAACACACATGTCAAGAAATCACACTCTTGCTGGAACAAGAACTTCCCAAGGCCAAGATAGGATGTTGTACAACCCAAAAGATTTCCCAGGTATGTAATTCCCCTTTTGAGTTAGTATCTTTTGCTGAATTACATTCTGTGTTTATGGTTTATTTCTAGTATGAGGATAACATGTTACTATTACTAGTTAACAAATAAATAGTCTATGATAACTTAATTTTTTGCTTTCTTGTTAGTTATAATTCCACAAATAATCATTCTAAAACGAATGCAACCACTGTGTATAGACTCGTATCAAACCAAATAACCTTGAATAAGACATTATTCATTCTGATAAAGTATTACGCCACTAATCCTATTATCCAATATAATCTTGCTATCTAATCTAATCCCGTTGTCTCATCTAATCCTATTATAAAGTTTAATCCTGCGATCTAATTTATCATGTTATCTAAATTCTCATGTTATATAATTTATCATGCTATCTAATATATCTTACAATCTAATTTAATCATGATATCTAATCAATCCTTTTATCTAATATGATCCTGTTATCTATTCTAATCCTGCTATCTAAGCTAATCCAGCTATCTGATATAATATTACTATTTAATCTAACCTTGTTCTCAAGTCTAATTGTCCTATCTAATTTATCATGCTACTGAATTTATCTTGCTATCTAATTTATATTATTTTCAAATCTGTGTTGTTATATGATTTATCATGTTATTTAATTTGTCCTGTTATCTAATTCATCTTGTTCTTTAATTCATCATGTTATCTAAGTAATCATGTTATCTAAATTATCCTGTCATTTGATTTACCATGTTATTTAATGTATTTTGTTACCAAATTTATCATGTTATATGATTTATCCTGTTATTTAGTTTATCCTGCTATCTAAATGTATCCTATTTTCTAATTTATTCTGAAATCTAATTCATCATGATATCTAATTTATCTTGTTATCTAACTTATCATGCTATCTAATCCAATCCAGCTATTTGATATGATCTTACTATTTAATCTAATCCTGTTATCTAGTCTAATCCTACTATCTAATTTATCCTGTCATACAATTTATCTTGTTATCTAACTGATCATGTTATCTAATTTATCCTGTAATCTAAATAATCCTGTTATAAAATTTATTCTGTTGTCTAAATAATCATGTTATCTAATTTATCATTATCTAAATTATCATGTTATTTAATCTAATCCTATTATCTAATCTGATCATGTTATCTGATCTAATCTTGCTATCTAATCTAATCCCGTTATCTGATCTAATCCTGTTATCCAATCTAATCCTGTTATCTGATCTAATCCTGTTATCCAATCTAATCCTGTTATCTTATCTAATCCTGTTATCCAATTTAATCTTGTTATCTGATCTGATCCTGTCATCTTATCTGATCCTGTGATATGATCTGATCTAATACTGCTATCCAATCTAATCATGTTTTCTGATCTAATCCTGTTATCCAATCTAATCCTGTTATCTGATCTAATCCTGTTATCCAATCTAATCCTGTTATCCAATCTAATCTTGTTATTTGATCTGATCCTGTCATCTTATCTGATCCTGTGATCTGATCTGATCTAATACTGCTATCCAATCTAATCATGTTATTTGATATGATCCTGTCATCTTATCTGATCCTGTTATCTAATCTGATTCTGCTATTTGATCTGATCATGTTATTTGATCTGATCATGTTATTTGATCTAATCATGTTATCTACTCTAATCATGTTATCTAATCTAATCATATTATCTAATTTATCCTGCTATCCAATTTAATCGAGGTATTTGATATAATCTTACTATCTAATATAATCCAGTTATCTAATCTAATCCTAATATCTAATTTATCCTATTATCTCATTTATCCTGTTAAGTTATTTGTCTTGTAATTTAATTTATTCTGTTTTTTATTAATTTATCCTGTTATCTAATTTATCGTGTTATTTAATTCATCTTGCTATCTACATGTTATTTAATTGATCCTGCTAGGTAATTTATCTAGCTATTCAATTTATTCTGCTATTTAATTTTTCCTGTTTTTGATTAATCATGCAATCTAATTTATCCTGCTATATAATTCATCTTGATCTAATTCATCCTACTATGTCATTTATCTTGTTATCCAATTTATTGTGTTATCTAATTCATCTTGATATCTAATTTATCCTGCTATGTCATTTGCCTTGATATCTATTTTTATCCTGCTATGACATTTATCTTGCTATTTAATTTATTATGCTATCGAATTTATCCTAATATCTAATTTATCCTGATATCTAATTTATCTTGTTATCTAATTTATGTTGCTATCGAATCTAATCCAGCAATCTGATATAATTTTTTTACCTTATCTGATCCTGTTATCTGATCTAATCTTGTTATCTAATCTAATCATATTATCTGATCTAATCCTGTTATCTCATTTTATCCTGTTATCTGATCTAATTATGTTTTCTAATCTTATACTGTTATCTGATCTAATTCTGTTATCTGATTTTATCTTGTTATCTAATCTGATCATGTTATCTGATCTAATCCTGTTATCTCATCTGATCCTGTTATCACATTTAATCATGTTATCTGATCTGATCCAGTTATCTGATCTGATCCTGTTATCTAATCTGATCATGTTATCTGATCTAGTCCTGTTATCTAATCTGATCTTGTTGTCTGATCTGATCTTTTTATCTGATCTAATCCTATTATCTAATAATCTAATATTGTTATTTGATATAATCCTATTATTTTATCTAATCCTGTTCTCTAGTCTAATCATGTTATCTAATTTATCATGATATCTAATTTATCCTGCTATATAATTTATTCTGTTATCTAATTGATTTTACTATTTGATTCATCTTGTTATTCAATTCAACATGTAATCTGATTTGCCTTATTCTCAAATTTATCCTATTGTTTGATATATCTTGTTCTTCCCATTGTCGAAAATAAAGGACACCATACAAAGCCACATTTCAAATTCTCAGATTACTAACGGCAATACAAGAATTGGTCATATATAATTTCATATCTCAGAATTACAAAACATTAGAAAAGTCTTCGTAACAAAATATTCTCAAAAGGTTGGAACAAACATAATCCATATAAGTCTAAGAATTTCCAAATTCTTGATCAGAGATTGCGAATTTACACATGATTGAAAGGAATTTCACAAGAAACACACAATGTGTATGAATTCAGAATTCATGAAGTCTGATACTGATGACCCTGAGCTAAGTATAATGGTTTAACAATAAACTCTTGAAACGTCTAATACTCGGGACATCATCCAATTTTTCACAAACTTACCAGAACATCTTGAACACCCAATGTTACACCGAATTCATAATTTTATAAGTACATCCTGTACATTAGATTTTACATCAAATTCATAGATTCAAAGGTATCCAGTATCACAAGAACATGTTATTATAAGAACTTCCAAATTAAATGTGAAAAAAACGTATCACAAGAGCCCCCATACCATATAACAAGGATAACTCATGATCTTATATGACAGAAATATTTCTCATATCTAATATGATCGAAACGAAAGCATTTAAACTCCTCATACACCAAGAACTATTTACTCAAATACTAATGATTCATGCCTTGAACCGAGTTTGTAGCTGAGTCTTCTCTTAAGTACCACTCGTTGGCTTGATACTTACCAAAAACTTCCTAAGAAATAACACTTGAAGAAATCCTGCAGACGTATTGTGAAAGAACATAAGTAATTTCCTCCCCTACTCATATTCTCCAAGGGTTCATTTCCCGCAACACCCTCCTAGAACTCTCTTGTCATCTTGATTTGAGCATGCTACTTGAATTTCTTCCTAGCATCATCGTCATTGATTATCATTTCAATCAAATCCTCATCCAACTACTTATTCTCCTCTTCTTCAAACCCTCAATCTTGAGCTATTGTAACTCCAATTCTGCTCTCAGATCCATTACCTCGACATGAGCCTATTGGACCTCGCTCTAAACCCTATCCTCAAATTTCAAGTAGGTATCCTCGAACTCAAAAACAAAGGTTCCAATCAAATTTCAGAGATGAAAATTCCAATCTTCTGAAAACTCATTAGTCCAAGATACTGGAGGATGCACCATAGTATTCAAAAGATATAATCTTGTATCTCAGATCTCATTTCCTTTTCAATTCTTCAATTTGGAAAACTTGATATAAGCTAGCGGGGTAGAAAATGATGAATCATGCCTTACTGGATCTAAACCATTAGCATTACGAGATTACGTAATGCACAATCTGGTATAGCAATGACCTGAATCTTTGATTCTACCAACCCTCTAACTGAGATTACTACAAATTTCTCTTTGTCTCTTCAAAACCAATTTCATATAAATAAATCCTTATTCACAGTTAGAAACACATATCAGGTTCACAAATATAAAATATCTCAAATTCACGTTTAAAAATGAGATCTGAACTTCATACATAGATCGATCTCAGATTACAAGTAAACACTGAATCAAAGTACAACAACCACCAGATAATTATAAAAAGTACAATTGATTTTCACACTCAAAACCATCCTGTCCACCAAATGTTACACAAAATTGACCTATCCTCAATAATGTCCTGTACATAAGACGATATGCAGTTATTTCAATTGCAAGAACACACTAAGTGCTCACAATTGCCAAGACACTTAGCATTTCCGGAATGACTATATTGGTCAGAACAATCTTTGTTATCTTAGACAACTCATTTCACAACCTGAGCAAGCAGCCTAATGGTCACCTATGTATACGCCATACAAGAACCATTCATGCACTAGGAATACATAGTTCCTGAACTCATCAATATTTTTCCAAAAACCAAAACCTCTTTGCAACACAGGGGGAGTACACAACTTCTCTGAGCAATGTTTCCTCTATTGTGTAAACTTTTAGCTCCCATCATCATATTCCTCATTCTAAGACTAATATCCTATAACCTGGAAATCATGAACTTGTTCAAAGAACCTCTCAAATCTCATAAATAAGGACCTCACCAAGTCGAGAGATTTTCAAATCACAGAGATACAAATCCTGATTATTGTCAAGTTAACATCATCCCCTATCTTAAGTCAAAGCGTCAAAATTCCTTATAAACAAAATCACGACTTCATTTACATCTTAGGAGTGACATTCCCAGGCTTAATACTTCACGTCGACTCCAATCTTCACATATATTGTTTAGAAATATCAAAACACCATATAGGACAAATGTTCCTTTCTACGATGTCAAGATGTTGTATACATAATTTCCAGTCCAGAGACCTAAATGTCAAGATGTTGTATACATAATTTCCTTTCTACGTAAAGATGCGACGGATATAATTGGATGTCCAAAACCAGAACGAGACACAGCTCCAATCCGAACGGGACAAAACTCTACATGTCCAACTTAAGTTAGTCATGTAGAGTGGGGGAGTAAATGTATGCCCCAAATTCCCATTGACCGACTTTCCAAACAAGGCATATTAATTTGGTTGATTGATTAAGCAATGGGTATACAAAAGCCCAAAATATTAGTTTGGCCCAATTCATCAGACTTAAAATGAGCAATGAAGCCACGCGCCAAATTACATGGAAGTTACTTCTTCTATTCAAAATTCAAGTTGCATGAGACACGTGTCTGAAGGAGAAAGAAGCAGTTGATGAAAAAGTGAACGTGGAGACAGCAAGATGAAGACGTGATGGTGCAATATAAAAGGGAGGGGGCTGAAAGAAAAACCATCTTGAATAACCAACCACAAATACACATTGAACATTCTCTCATCATCTCAATATTCAAGATCAACACTCATGAACAGATTTCTGACTCCCAATTCATCACTCTTATATCATCCACCGAAATCCATCCCTTATTTCCTTAGTATGTCATTATTGTGTATATTTCCTTGTAATTTTCATTCTCTTGTAATCATCTATATTGGTGACTCCTCTTTGTAATTCTCATAAATACTTAATAAAATATCATTTTTCACTTTAATTGTTCTTTTATCAATGTACACCATTTTTGGGCGATACAGGTACCAGCTAATTATTTATTCGCCTTGTGATTATATCTTTTCCATGTTCATGGTGGTATTTGCATTATGTGAAGGGGAATTGTTATAAAAAAATCATTATTTGGCGGATCGGATTTTCATATACTTTGGTAGTTTCATCACAG
This sequence comes from Mimosa pudica, assembly GCA_029929735.1. NCBI lineage: Eukaryota > Viridiplantae > Streptophyta > Magnoliopsida > Fabales > Fabaceae > Mimosa > Mimosa pudica. The sequence goes on from JAKELP010000007.1 coordinate 6,365,400, forward strand.
TACGGACTATTGTGGGCTGATATGTTCACCACTGGTGGCACGATGTGACCTTGCTTGTGCCTTGTGATATTTTGTTTTTTAAAATAAAACAAAATTGTTAATGCTCTTCAGGGTTGCTTTCAAAATGATATTTTTAAGAGAAATCTCAACGCCAGCGATAAAATTGGTTACGGATTGTTTTCTGTTCTACTTGTATTGTTCATAGTTGAATCTTTGTTTTTGTTTATAAAATGGTTAGTGTGTTTGATTTGTTAAGTTATTGTGCCAGGTTAGTTTTGTCATCTATTCCGTCTTTTTTCTTAAATATGGTTTGGTTCCAAGCTCACTTGAGCTAAGATGGATGGATTAACCTAGATAAAACTAGGCATCTCGGGCCCTTGCCAAATAAGGGGTTGCTGATCAAAATACCATATCGGGCCCTTGCCAAATAAGGGGTTGTTGATCAAAATACTAGAAAGACAAGTTCAAGGAATGCGTGACATCTTAGCAAGTTGGTTCACAAAGGAATCTATTTCGTCTTAAAGTGTACAAAGTATATCATATATATGTATCTTGAAAGTATTGGTCTAATATTGTCTATGTGAAAGGTGTATTATATATACACATACACACATGTCATTTACCATTAAAAACTCAAGTTGAATGATAAATAGTTGGCGTTAACTATAATAAATAGCGAATTACAAACTTTTGGGGCAAAGTAGATTTAAAAATACTTCCGGAACAAATATAATATACCTTAAAAACTTCTGCAAATATAACTTTAATTTAACCCTTTAGTTTTTTTTCCAGTGAACACTGTTCTTGCATTATAAACTTTTTACTTTACTTTTACACTCATAATTGATACTCCCTTCATTCCTAAATATAGGACATAGATGACTTTTTTGAAAAATCCTAAAAAAAGCAAAAAATAAGTTAATTATAAATTGATTTACCTAATTTTTTCTCTTAAACTAGTTTATTTTACCTATAAGCTAATGAATAATCTAAAAAGATATCAAATATATCATGATTTAATAACGTATTTCGCAACTTTAATCTTTCCAAAAAAAAAAAGTTATCTAGGTCTTATATTTAGGAACGGAGGGAGTATAAAATTTGATTGACTTCTTAAAAATTACCATAAATTAAAGTTAATTAAATTATTTAGAATTGATTTACCTTAATTTTTTAACAAATTCTTCTACTCATAAACTAACATACGGTCTAAAAGTAGCACACAAAATGTTAAATGATCAAGTGCACGCCTTATTCAGATTTTTAATCTCTAAAAACCGTCAATGAGATCAATATTTAGAAAGGAGGGAGTATATTTGATTTTTAGCTTCTTTCAATCAATTTTTAATGCATTACCTGTTGTGTAATAAAATATCGCGTTTAATAAGTGGAAAGTGAAATATAAGCGGTTGGAAACCCCTGTTTATGCTGATATGAATATAAGGAAGGAGGCATGTGTTTATGTCAGTTCAGAGTAAAGGGGCATGTGTTTATGATCATAATAGAGGAAAAATTAATTTTAAGTCTCATGTAAGGAGCCTCATTAAGTTGGAGTCGTGAAAAATCATACAATTTATCTGAGGTCTCAAGAAATTATTATTGCATGCCTATGATCATCGTCAAGTTAAAAGTTACTATTGACCAATAGATTTAAAGTTGTGATTATTATGCAAAAAGTTGTTATCGATCATCAGGTCAAGAATTGTAAGAGATTAAAAATTTAAAAGACAATACAATTTTTGCCTGATATATGTTCACAACTTGTTTAGCCGCAAAAACCTAAGATTACTTATGTGATTTGTGATGTTAATCAAGTTTCTTACATGAGTCTGTAATTAATTCTTCTTATAACTATATACATAAGAACATTTTTTTAGAAACATTAAAATAGTAATTGGCAGTAATGCTTTTCAGGAATCTAGAAGAACAGTTATTGAAAAGAAAGGAAATCCAGAAAAACATAGGAACACGGTATCTATTCATTTATTTGAGAAAAACTGTAGTTCCAAAAAGGATTCTATATTCTGTTGAAATAAAAGAAAAAATTCAAGGCCAAGCTTAGTTTTAAATGGGGAGCAATAATTGACATATTTCATGTGGGATTCTTCATTCTTTCCACTGTAATGTAGCAGTCAGGCGTACGTACAGTCCCTTTCGAGTGTGGACATTTGCGTGGTGGCACACTGGCACTTGTTTGTTAACATATATCCTTCTTCTGTCTTGATTTATTTTTATTTTTCTTTTTTGAAATAATGATATAAATGTCATCAGAACGGAAAATAGGGCACTTTAAATACCTTGCCCTGAATGTAACCCTTAAAAGTTTGAGGCCTCAATAATTCCACGATTCAGTTTTCCTAATTAAGCATCTCGCATTGGCCGGTAAATGATGAAAAAAGAGGGGGCAAATTTCGTGGTCATAATTATCATGAAGAAATTAGAATTTAGTTCTATTATTGGTTGTACAACTAATAGTATTAGTGGAAAATATATCATTTAATATGTGAAGGAAGTCGTAAATGTAATGATATATATAGAGATCAAGTTGGGATAATGCTGAACGGTGCAAGTAAGCAAAGACCCAGATGATAGATGGTGGAGACATAAAAAGGCCACAAGAAGGCCGGCATCATCATAATATATATACTCGCTCTGGTCCCTAATATAAGAGAGTTAGCCACAAAAAAACACTTCTTAAGAAAACATGTGAATGTTATTTGGGTGTCTAGAGTTAATGCTTCTTTTCCAATATTGTCCATATTTATTATGATACTTTTGAGAGAGAGAAATACATAAACATTAATAAATATGAAAGAGAATTAAGGGTAAAGTAGGAAAAAATGTTTTAAATTAGAAGAAAATGTGAGATGAACTCTTATATTAGAGACCAAAACCATTCAAATTTTTTGCTTTTACACTTGGGGGAGTACTATATAAAAGTGTTTGCATATTTTGGGTATTAATTAGATGTATGGAACAGTTTCAAGAATCATGATTAATTGGTAAATAATTTTTGTTTGATTAGCTGACTGTGGAGTTAACTGCGACAAATAAGTGTAGTTGGGCATAGGCGCGTCAGCCAGATCCTTTCTATTTATAGTTGACACGTCTCTCTCCCCACTGATCAATTTGGTTACACTTCACCCGTCAACTTCATTTGGCCGTCAAATTAATCACTTTTATTAATTGAGTTTGTTTCTCTGATTTAATGGCTTCGATGCTTTAATGTGCAATGCTCTCTTATATTGAATTAAACCTTAGCTTCCAACTACAGCGATGCTGCTGGAAGCTCTCAAGTTGTAAATTTTAAGAGATACGATGTATTGGTGTTGAGGGACCTTTGGTAAGAGTCATTTTTAGAAATAAAAAAAAAATTAAAATATATCTTGTGTTCTAGTACCATAAAATTAACTTGGGTGGATAGGGCTTGTGGCAAGAACACACCGATAATGTAAAAAATAACTGAGAATTAGATTGTACCCAGAATTAATATCTAATTCAATTGAGACCCAGTCTTGTTTTCAGTATCAAAATATTGTTTATAGAAAGGAAGAATCATAGTCAAGTCTTCCATAAGCAATCAATGGCATACAGATCTATCCCAAACGAGTTCTCAATTAACATTCTATGGTTGTCAACAGGCGTATGTAGTTGAGTTACATGTGTGCGATTAATTCCCTTATGACGGACTTGATGGTAATTTTCCCAGAATCACTTACCTAATTCAATTGAGACTCGATTTTGGTTTTCAGAATCTGATAAATAATTTTTGAATTCCACATATAGAGTTAAAGGACTTTAATTAGTTGGTCTATTTTTCTTAATAAAAAGAGCAAAATAAAACAAAAGCAAGGAATGAATGAGAGTCATTTTCACCGTCTCCGACAAACAGACGTATTGCGCCAACTTGTATGAGTGTGGCTTCAATCGCACTGTTATTATTTACTCGTGTCCCTTTCCACTTCTATCATTTAGTAGTATTTTGCAACTATGATGCATCTATTTTATTCCCCTCTATTTTTTTTATCCATGATCAAGGTATCCTCTCACTCGACAAGTGAGAGACTAATCCCCCGCTGATTTGTAGGCACATCAAAGGGTGACACAGCTGGCCTGAGAGATTTAATGCTTCTCCATACCCAACGCTAGGGATCGAACCTCAGACAATTGGTTAAGGGTGAATGAGTCCTTGTCACTCAACCACACACATCAGGTTGGTTTCTCTTTTTCTTTCAAATATAACATTTATTAAATACCATCCGGTTCAATGCTTATTGGATGCTGAGAGTTAAGAGCATCACTCACATATATAGTAATCCTATCTGATCTCCCAAAATGACTTCTTGAGTTTCAAATACACGTTCTCATTTTTATGGAGATAGACCCAACAACTACTAACTAAACCAACATTTTCAATAAGTTACCTATAATAAAATATAAGCTGATATTAAGTTGCCCACTATTTTCCGATATTTTTTATTTCTAATATTGTTCTCAAAATTAAGATGCCTAATTTACAAACCAATAAATGATATGATATGATGGATGAGTATTTTAGAAAGATAGTAACATAATTGCTCCCTCCCTCCCTAAAGCTAAAGATAAGACCACTAAAATTTAAATTTGTTCATAAATATAATATCACTTTTTAACCGTTACCAACTTTTTATAAAATTAACTTTAATAATGCTTATCAATGATAAACAACTAAGAGAGGGAGTGGAGATAGGGTGAATTGGTAAAATGGTTTTATATTTAAAAGGGGAAGGAATATATTAAAGTCACTTTCTTGGAGACCCTAGTAAATCAGTATCTGCTATAAATATTAAGGAAACACAGAAGGATTCATCATATACTTTTTCCATACTGTACCATATTTATGTTCACACCCAAACGCCAACCATAGTTATCTTTTTAATAATAATTATGGCAGGATTAATCTTGGTATCTTTTCATTGCACTCACACGCGAATCAACTGGAAATATGTAAGCACACTACAAGAATTTACATGGCTAGTCGCACCCTAAATTTGGAGATGGTCACTCCCATGGGAGAGACAAATGTCAGTGGTCGCACAAACCCCACCCGCGACCTAATCCAGTGAAACAATGTTGATAGTGGCGTCTCCTTTTGGTGCGACAACATGAACTTGAACCGCGACATGGAGGATTGAGGAGGGAGAAAATACATATCATGTTGTCTCTTCCTAGGGTGAGACAATGGTTTATTAAAATATATCTTTTTGTCTCGCCCAGGGGAGAGACTAGAATAATATATTTTAATAAACTATTGTCTCGCCCAGGGGAGAGACAACAGTATATATTATAATATATACTTTTTCTCTCCCATGGGCGAGACAACCATTCATTTAATTTAAAAAAAAATACCTCCAGATTGAATGACAGAGCAGAGACCTGGGCGAGTAGAAGAATATATTCTTCTGAAAAACACCAAATGACAGCACAATGAGAAAGAAGTAACGTGACTTGCAGATGAGGAGAGACAAAATGAATGGAAATAACAATGACAAAGCAATATATTCTTCTGCAGACTGACATGTGAGAGGGAATAAAGTTGCTTTGCTTTTCCGGAGAGAAGAGAGAAGACCTACAGAATGAATGACAAAACAAACATGAGATGTTCATACCAAAAGCAAGCATGAGAATGAATAGAAATTCACATGGTAAGTTAGATATATAAATTAAATATGATGTATTAACACATATACTTAAAAACAAAGAAAACAAATTATGACTCACAATATATAAATTTGATGTCCAAAGTTGAGTAGTGGCCTGCAATAAGGGAAAAATAGGACAAAATAGTATAATAGAAATGAATGGAGAGCAAAATGTAAGTTTAACTATGAAAGAGATGAAGAAGAAATGAAGTAAGAGTGAGATTAGTTTGGTGCTTATGGGAGTATATATAAATCCGAAACCGAAAGTTTAAAATGTCCGCCAAATGAATTTCAAAAATTCATATGTTGTCTCGCCTGGAGGTGAGACAACATATAAAGTAAAATAAAAATATTTTACTTGTCTCGCCCAGGGGAGAGACAACATACATTACAATATAAAAAAGTTTTATGGGGTGTCGGCTATGTAGGTAATATAAAAAATATTTTATGTTGTCTCCCTACGAGAGAAACAACAATATAACATAAAATTAACCATGTTGTCTCGCCCATGGGAGAGACAATATATTTTTAAAATTGAAAAATTAAATTATTTGTATTACCTTAAATGTAGTGGCAGCACGTGGTGAGTAGTATAAATGGCAGAGTATAGCTTCCAGATGCAATGCTCAACCCTCATTCTTCTCTTTAATTCTCTTCAATAGATATTATGATATGGATAGATAATGGATAACATTACCCCGCACTACTTCAAATTACCTACAGAGGATCAAGGTCTTCTTCAAGTTGATTACGCACCTATCATTAGGCTTTACAAGGAGGAATCAAGTTGCAGTACCAAGAACACGTTTGGGGGTCAACATATGCGAGACATGTGTGCTGCAAGCCAAAGCGAAACCAATAAAATGCAAGCCAACATATTTGATTTAAATGTGTTGCCTCAAGAAGAGGAGGAGCAGAGGTCAGGAAACCTCAGTCAAGTGCATCATGCTTCTGAAGAACAAATTACATTGTGTAATGATGATTATGATATTGATTTGAATTTAAAGCCATATTTAGGCTTCTTTGATGGTCTTGAATATGATAAATGAGATTAAAGGCAAAAGCAATTTTTCTGGGATTTTAAGAAACTCTATTTTCCTGAACTTTTTCGATATCCTCATTCTTCTTTAGAACCATCTATTCTCTTCCATTGTAAATAACAAATATTTAAAAAAATATTTACTCATTGTCGCTCTCATAGCCGAGACAAGGGAGTTTTGTCTTGAAATGAACTTTGTCTCACGGTCAGGCGTGACAGTATTAGTGACATGATAAAAAAAATTAGAAAAAAGCTTAGTTCTGTCACGTGTTACTTTTCCGCGACATGAGAGCCGCGACTAGCCATGTAAATTCTTGTAGTGGCAGGTTCTAATATCTACATGTTACTACCGCGTGCACTGTGACTTTTGTTTCCTTTTGGACATTATTTGAGCCGTACATTTTTTGCCATTATATTACACTGCTGTATTTTTCGCTTCATCCTTATCCTTAGAGAACATAATCTCTTTACTTATGATTCATCAAGGTGTTCGGTAGTTGGGTCATTTCAGCATAATAGCACCTAATCCTAGCCTAAACAAGTACGCTTATTAGTTTTAGCTTAAAATATGGTTATGCGTGTTTCATTTCCTGTGAAATAGATACAATAAATCTTATTAAACTCAATCTTCTGACTTCAATTAGGGTGAGGAAGTGATTAACTAATTAAATTTCGATCTGCTCTGAGACGTACGTGGTTGATTCCATATTCTATCTGCTTTTTCATCCGTTTCCTCATATCACATATTTAATATAACCTGAAAAATTAATAATCTGGGATCGAGCTCTCTCTCTCTCTCTCTCTCTCTCTATATATATATATATATAGTGCCACTTTTTCGTTTGGCATCTTGTAATGTCCACCTTGATGCTTATATTACGTCACAGATATATTCTCCATCCATTATTACATTGATGCCACTCGGAGTTGAGATGCTTTGATCTCTAACTTTATGTCCTCGAATTTTATTGTCACTTTAATTTGTTCCCCATAATCACTAGCTATATCGTGACCTATGTCACTGATTAAACCACCAGATTCTATGTCTTGTACTCGCTCCCGCCTATATATAGAGACACACACACACACATATTCTTTACTGTATTTTATTGAGTGATGCGCTCTTGATGATATGCATTAACCATTAACCATATTATTAATGCTCTCCATCATTATCTACACAGAACAAAATCCAATTGTAAAAAACAACACAAATATATACTCCAATCTCCTATAGCGTGCCCCTAGTTTGGTGGTAGCTAGCGAAGCCTGAAAATTACTGCTATATATTCTCATCATAAATATGTGGGCCGGGTCATATATTCATCAAAGTTGAATCCAGATCTACTAGAGGAAGAGGTGCAGAGAGAAAAAGAGATATTTTTTAGAACTAGGAGTATATCAAGTATTCCCACCACCTATATGATTGGATAGTGGGTCAGACACACACACACACACACTCACAAACACGTAGATTTTCATTTAGAATTCATCATTGAAAAAGTTGAAGCCATATCTACTGCTATTTTATAAATGGCTAGTGTACTGTATGCAGACAGCTGCAACTTTTTGAAAAGATTATCGGGCTTGAAGTTAAAAGCAGAAAGGTGGTTATATTAATGCAATTAATGAAAGAGACGTCAGCACCTTTGTTTCTATTCATAGCCCCAACCATTAATTAGTTGGTGATTAATTAGCATCATCGGTAGTTTCATACTCCATATATTTGAAGTTTTGCACCACAACTTGGCTCTTAATCATGGCTTCATTTCTTATCATCATATCCACTTTTGTTTTTAACATATTTATCTACTTGTGGACACTGAGCAGCAAGAGTGGATAGAGCACCTGTCCTGGTTTCATTTAGATATATATAATGAAAAGGTAGCGTCTCTAGAAATATAAAATCAATACTGTTTAGAGAGATTTGGTGTTGGAATCTTTTGTTGCAATCCAGGAGAGAAGTGAGAGGGACAGAATGCCAATCCCATGTATCCTTATCTGCTTGAGTGGATGTTGTGACGTACCGCTTGATCAGTGTGTGTGTGTGTGTGTGTATGTATGTTTGTATATGCATACGCTCCTTGATATGTACTACTTTCTTAGTCTAACCTAAGGTTCCCACGTGAATAATGTTACTTTGATATATATATATATATATATATATATATATATATATATATATATATATATATATATATTGTATTATGCTCTCATGCATGATGATGAATAAATACTTTCGGGCACATCTACTGAGATAGGTAGGATATTCTATCATTCATTTCTTATGTACAGTGCATGATGAACAAATTATTCTGCTTCCATATTTGTCTGTTTATTCTCCTCTAAAGAGTTAATGCTCCTTGATCATAATATAAACTCTAGAAGTGAAAAAAGAGAGTAATTTGATTTTAGAGTATTAATCATATATAGAACTATTATCTTATATGTGTGCCCCTGCCAATCAATGTTCTCTGCTATAAGGCGGTTAAAAGCCATTATATATTGAAAACGATAAAGAGAAAGAGATAGAGTCTGCTTCGAATATTATAACGCAGAGTAATTAAAAAAAACATTATATTATAAATTCATATTTCACTTCGTGAAAACAATTGAAGAATCAGATATTCTGCCTGCATGTGTCATAATGTACTACGCACTTGCTGGTGAAGTATTGCTATCACCATAATTCATAGAACAAATCATTTTCAAAATTCTTCACCACGCCCGCCGTTATATCCAATAATCTTATGATTTTCATTGTCCGTTAAATATGTGACATGTCAGTATTTCCAACTTGCAGATATTTTAGTATGAAGTCATGCTAAAACAAGCAACTTCAGCCTGCAACTAGTTGACTTTCTGTCAACTTCCAAATATCGTATCAAGAATCTCCTCGATCTGCGCAAGTATACTCGCACAAACACACACGCACACACACACACACACGTACAAGTGTTAGGTAGAGAGAGAATACTTCTGGTGATGTGAGTAATAATAATATTTGGCCATGAACAGAGCTACGTGTAAGGATCTTTGACATGCTTTTTAAGAATTGGTTTGTAACAAACTGTTTCTGTGGGATAGATGAATATATGCCATGCAAATATTTAGTTATTGTCAGAGGAATGACTTTACCTCAAAGAATAATACGCCCACACATGTATGCACATGTATATTTGTGTAACACCTATGTCTTAATAAATTTAGCTTTAAGAATATACTCTGCCTTAAAGTTTCACAAACCTTCGTTTGATGATTATTAGAAACGTCGCTTGCGTACGTTGAGGGCAAGTGGCGCGAAGTGGTTGTCCGAGTAGGATATAGCTAGAGTCACTTTTAAAGTCCAAAGTATTAAGCTGCCTAATAGAAAAGTTTGATTTAGGGATCATATATAACTGATGATAACCCTCTTCCATAAGAAGGATTAGATGTGTAATATATAACCACCAATGTTTGTGTGTGTCTTAGTTGGGAAATTGAAAAAAATAATATGTCTTATGTGATTTAGATAATATGATGATGAGAAGGCCGAATACCAATGCTTTATTATTTAAATTTCAGTTTATTTCTGTGAGAAAAAAAAAAAACCCATGAAGTAAGTAGAGATTTGTTGCTTTCTTGTGTGTGTAGAAAGAGGGAGAGATTCGGCCCTTTAAACAGGATCAATGGCCCAGAGTTGGAAATATTTGTTGGAATATGGGCCTCGCTAAAACTACTCACAGTGAACACGCTTATTCGGTATTTCTGACCCAATAAAAAATGTGGCAAGCATATGATGGAGCAATTAAATTTTGATGAGTAGAGGTGACCACGGTTAATGTTCCGCCGTGTTTCTAACACAGTTGCTTCCAATAAAAAAGATAGTTGTATCTAAGAAATGGCGCAAGGACTGAATTTTACTTGAATTCAATGATATTTTTCCCCCGTAGGAATTAATTATTCTCATATATACTCGCCAATAACGAAAATAGTAAAAACAATAAATAAAGAAGCAGACTTTGCCGCATATATCGAAATACTCCGATCCTCCATCCCTAAACAGATCTGAATTATGTGATGTGTGACTGTGAGTAACATATCTGAATTATGAGATTTGTAAGTTTGTTTTTAAATATAAAATTATTTATATTTTCTTAAATATTTAATTTCTCTTAAGTCTGAGAGGGTGAATAAAAGTAGATTGTCGGGTGCTTTGGTAATCTTACATGATTATAAGCAACTTAACTAGCTAACTCAATTCCTTAATCCAATTAAATTAGGTAATAATTAAAATCTTATACTAGAAATGGAGGGAGTAATAAACAAATGTACTTACAATTTGATATCCAAAAGTAAGGTAACTGTCATCATAAGAAAAAACTCAATCACTTCCTTTCTTTGATCATAAATATTCTCTCAGGTCCTAAATGTAAGAACAATTTGACATTTTTAGAGAAATTAACTATGGAAAATTCATTGCTTTAAACTATATTTATTTTCCCCTAAATATTAATTTATCTTATAAATTATCATATAATATCCACAAAAAAGTCAAAATATATTATATTTAGGATTGGATGTAGCATATATGACACAATCTATTGTGAGAATTGGTCTCATCCCAAATATATGATTTAATTATAATTTTTTAATAACCATTTCCCACAGTGTTTGTGTTGGTGCTCGTAAAAGATGGGGAGGATATAAGAGAAGATGATTTGGGTTTTTTCCAAAAAAAAAAAGAAGAACATATCAAATTAACTAGTAATATAATAGCATTCTTAATTTAATTAAATGTAATTAATTAAATAGCTTGTCTATTTAGGTTGGGGCGAGTATTATTTTTTTAATGCTAAAGTAAAAGGGAATATGTACGTGTTTCAGGAAACTTTTGAACCTCACAACACATTTATTATGGTCTAATTCCAGATTATTTGACTTTGTATTCAAGTCAAGCGATTGAAGCGGCCACCAATAAAAGAAAGTCAGGCGAGTGAATGCAATATTCTGAAAGCTTTGACCATAATTTGTCGTTCTCAATCTCATGTTATCTATTGTATCTTCACTTTTAATTAATGTCATACTAAGATTTTGGTTGGTAGCTTCCTCTGTTAACCACGCACACTCTTCCTGCATTGTAATTGGTACTGACAACAGAACACCGAACGAAATTAACCTGGTCAATGCTAATTGAAGATTAAACAACTTTTTGCATCATTAGAGACGTTAGCGATGGCTGTAGACAGTACATCAATTTGGCTTATCTAATTTATTTTCCGTATTTTATTCATAAATTCATTGAGAATTTTTGTAATCATTTATTTGGACCTATTTATAGGCAAATAGAGGAGGTCTTTTTTTTGGTCCTATATATAAGTCACTTCATTTTAAATGTACAAGTTCATCATTAATTTATTATATGTTGACTTTTGTTGTTATCGTGTGGTACTATATTAGATATTAAATATGAGTAAAATAAAAAATTTATTGGATTTTTGTGGAAAGTCAATGATGTTTGAGGTTTTCCTTTGTGAAAAACTTATAGTATAAAATGCCCTGTAAATAGGACAAGATGAATATATTGCAATCTTAAGAAATTATTATCTCTCTCTCACATACACAAGGTCAACCTACCATCTAACCTCAATTTCATATGTCACTTGCTGAGCACCTGGAACGCAAAGATATACTAACATGGCTTTTCTGCGTAATGATTAAGGATCTATTTGTTAATAATCAAGTTGGGTTTGACCTGGTCAAATGTCAACGAGCCATTATGAATATTTCTCTTCAGAACTCTTAAACATATTTCTTAATTGCAATATATGTGTTAAAAATACTTTTTTTTCTTTACCTAAAAAAAACTTTTTTACTTGAATTATGCACTATTGTATCAATATTTGTGGTACACTACATTTCCTCGTTTCCTTGATCTAATTGAGTTGTTTTGTTTTAAAAAAATGATTAAGGAAACTAAGCCAGCCTTTAAATCATAACTTACTATATTGCATACTATTTGACTATGTATTATCGAAAAGTAATTTATTTCATTTTCCTAAAATTTTGCAAGAAAATAGTCTTAATCAAGTCACATATCAGAGAGACATGCTACATGCAGTCATATGTATAACAGTTAATTAGAATTATCTTTTAATATTAAATATAATTTTATTTCATTTTATCATTTACATTTATCATTTTTCTTTGACTAAACTCAACTAATTTGTAAAATGATATATAATCTAACTATACTCATGAATTTTATTGAATGGTTGTGTAAAATATGTTGTCTTTAAATGGTTTATTAAGATTTTTTAATTTCTCAAACTATGTCATTATTTTTTAATAAACATTTACTTTGTATCCGTAAGAAAATGGGTTAGGCCCAATCCACCCTTAGTAAATTTAAATCCAAATGAGTATTTAGGGTCTGAATTTAAAGATATCTAATATTTGATAAAAAGTCTATAAAAAGGGATTTGGTAGGAGCGATAAAATTAAACGAAAAAAACAGAGACTTTGACTTCTCTCCCAAATCTCTCTTGCTTTCTATTTCTCTCAGGTGCTGCTATAATATACAAAGTAAGGGTTTATACACTTGTAATTCTTAATGTGTGAAAGACATATACATCAAGGGATCTTCATTGTATTTATGTATTTCTAAATCCCCCCTCTTCTAATTCTACCGACATATGAACATTTCATTAGTTTAATTTTAGAATTTGTGATGAGTTTCTTGCACCGACATGTATAAGCGTCTTCTCTAGGAGAAGAACTCTAGACCTCAACGAATCTAATGGTACCTTACAAGCTTACAATAATGGAACATCATTTTTTTATTACATACACTATTAGAACATCTATATGTGTTGATTTCAATAATGTGCTGGTACAAAGTACAAACTATCTCGCTTAGTAGTAATATAAATAATATTTTCTTTCTATAAAAAAAATTCTGCATGTACGTGTAATGCCGTATATTCAAATTAATTAAATATAAGGAAATAACAATGAAAACCCGGCGATGCTTATAAATATGCAATCATTCTAGGTTGACTTCACCATGCTGAACTAAATTAAGATCACCTAGCTAGATTGACACATTCGAAGAAGACGATGAAGAAGCTGATCTTATTGTTGACGTGGGCTTTATGTTGTTCCCTGAGCAGCATGGCACAGACAAATGAAAACGTGACAGTAAAAGTAGGAATCGTACTTGATCTTTCTTCTCCAGCCGCAACCATTGGCTACAGCTGTATCAACATGTCCCTCTCTGACTTTTATGTCTCTCATTCTCATTACAGAACCAGGCTCGCCTTCATTTTCAGGGATTCCAACTCAGACGTTGTTTCTGCAGCTTCTCAAGGTTCTCTCTCTGCATTTCCCTGTGCCTTGTGTGTGTATGCGTGTATATAGATTACTAAAAGCTCGGGAACATAGATATCCACAGTTATCTTATTACTTCAATTAATCTGCTGCATTATTTCCGTAACATCTCATGTTTTAATTGAATTATTTTCCCATTTATACGCATGATAGATTACCCCACAAAATGAATCTTGATGATGCGTAGATTTATAGATGAACTATTGTTAAGGTGAATTCTATCACATTGACTTAAAATTATGTGATAGAAAGACAAACCTATGGTGTGTATGTGTGTATAGACAATTAAATCATATTTCAAACATGGTATGCATATTTTTTGTTCTGATTTTCAGATTTCTTGATGAACAGGTCTAGATCTCATAGAGTCGGAGAAAGTAGAAGCCATAATAGGTCCATTCACGTCAATGGAGGCCATATTTTTGATCAGTCTAGGAGACAAAGCTCATGTTCCCATCATAACCTTTTCAGCAACAAGTCCTTCTCTTGCTTCCATTCCAAGCTCATATTTTTTCCGAATCGCACAAACTGATTCAGCTCAAGTGAATGCCATAGGAGCACTAGTACAGGCTTTTGGGTGGAAAGAAGCAGTACCAATTTACACAGATAACGAGTATGGTAAAGGGGTCATACCCTTTTTGACCAATGCTCTTCAACAAGTATACGTTAGAATTCCATATCAAAGTTCTATTTCACCTTCAGCCACTGATCAAGATATCAGAGCAGAGCTATACAAGTTAATGACAATGCAGACTAGAGTGTTTGTTGTGCACATGACTCCAAATAATCAAGGTGTGAGACTCTTCACCATAGCAAAAGAGGTTGGAATGATGAGCAAAGGTTATGTTTGGATTGTAACAGATGGTTTAGCTAATGAATTAAACTCTTTTAATTCCTCAGTCATAGAATCAATGGAAGGCGTTTTGGGTGTGAGGACCTATATTCCTAAAACAAAACAGTTAGATGAGTTTAGAGTTCGATGGAAAAGAAAATTCCTACAGGAAAATCCTGCACTTGTTGATACTAATTTGAATGTTTTTGGTGTATGGGCTTATGATGCTGTTACAGCATTAGCTATGGCTATTGAGAAAGTTGATACAAAAATTCTTGGTTTTACTAAGAGCGGTGATACTTCATCAAATTCAACTGATTTGGAAAGGATTGGAGTTTCAAAAATTGGTGAAAATCTGCGTGAAGCCTTGTTAAACACTACATTTACAGGTCTTAGTGGAGAATTCAAAATTGTTAACAGGCAATTGCAAGCTTCAACCTTTGAGATATTAAATGTGATTGGGAGTGGAGGAAGAACTATTGGGTATTGGACACCACAAAATGGAATAGTAAGAAATATAAACTCAACTAACAGCAAAATGTACTCTGCATCAAGTGAGGATCTTGGTTCAATTATATGGCCAGGGGACACAAATTCTCTTCCAAAGGGTTGGGAAAACCCCACAAATGGTAAGAAGTTAAGGATAGGGGTGCCAACCAAAAATGGGTATCCTCAGTTTGTGAAAATATCTCATGATCAAGTCACTAATACAACAGATGTCACAGGATTTTGTATTGATGTGTTCAAGGCAGTGTTGGAAGTTCTCCCTTATGCCTTACCCTATGAATTTATCCCTTTTGCCAAACCAGATGGTGAGAGTGCAGGATCATATAATGAGCTGATCAGCCAAGTTTATTTTGGGGTAAGTAACAAACTAAATACTCCCTTCAGTCCTAAATATCACTTTAACTTATTGTGAGAAAGTTAAGGAAGTAAATTATACCAATAAATCATAACATATGTAATTTAATTATAAGTTGTTTTATAAGTAAATTAGCGTAGTTTTGAGGGAAAAAAATATAACTATAGACAATTTAAAGTGATTTATTATGCATACTTAATTTCTCCAAAAAAATCAAAATACTCTTATAATTAAGATTGGAGGAGTAGTAATTAATTAATTCGACCTCGATATCTTCTCTTCTTAAAATTTACTGAATTTAATTTAATTTTACAGAATTTTGATGCCGTGGTGGGGGATGTAACAATTATAGCAAACAGGTCTCTTTATGTGGATTTCACTTTGCCTTACACAGAATCTGGTGTGACAATGGTAGTTCCAGTACATGACAAAAGGAAGAAGAATGCTTGGGCCTTCTTAAAACCCCTAACTTGGGATCTTTGGGTGACTAGTGCTTGTTCATTTGTTTTCATTGGGTTTGTTGTATGGGTGCTTGAACACAGAATAAATGAACACTTCAGAGGGCCTCCACTTCACCAGATTGGAACAAGCTTATGGTTTTCATTCTCCACCATGGTTTTTGCACATAGTAAGTTCTAACATTCTTCCTACTTCTGATAAATAACTTTAATATACTCCTCCTCCTGTCCCACATTATGAAAAAGATTTGTTAAAATTTGTTAAAAACCAATAATCATGTACCGGACCAAAATTTATTTCCAAAACTGTTTTTATTTGTAGAAAGAGAAATGATAAAAAGGTGAAAAGAGAATATGCATTTATTAATGGCAATATTGGAAAAATGCATTTATTATTCTTACCAACTATTAAACATTCCCTTTTATTATGAAACAAGATCATTAAAAAAACTCCACCTTATAATATGGGTCAAATAGAGTATTATGCAAGATATAACACATGACAAGTTCAATGGTATTCAGGAGAGAAAGTGGTGAGCAACTTGAGTAGAATTGTGGTAATTATATGGGTTTTTGTGGTTCTAATCCTGGTTCAAAGCTACACTGCTAGTCTGACGGCACTATTGACGGTTGACCAACTCACCCCAACTGTGACTGACGTTAATTTACTGATAAGTAATAGAATGAACGTTGGTTACAAGCAAGGTTCTTTTGTGCTTGAAATCTTGAAGGGAATGGGTTTCCTCGATTACCAGCTTAAAACATATAGATCCGTAGAGGAATGCAACGAACTCTTTGAAAGAGGAAGTGCAAATGGTGGCATTGCAGCTGCATTTGATGAAGTACCATACGTTGTCAAAGTCTTTCTTCAGAGTTATTGTTCCAAGTATGCCATGGTTGAGCCAACTTTCCAAGCTGGTGGCTTTGGATTTGTAAGTCGTTGTGTTTGGTCTTTTGTGTTAGGAAGAATAAGTGGTCTCTCTTCATTAAAATTCTACTTTATTAATATATCCTCATTTTTTAATACAAATTACAGGTATTCCCTAAAGGTTCTCCTCTAGTGGCTGATATTTCAAGGGCAATCCTTAATGTTACACAAGGAGATAAAATGAAGGTGATAGAGAATGCTTGGTTTGGAAGAAACAACTGTCCAGATTCAAATACCTCAATTTCATCAAACAGTTTAGGACTTGAAAGCTTCTGGGGACTATTTCTTATTGTAGGAGTTGCTTCGGCGTTGGCTCTTATTGTCTTCGTCGCTAAATTTCTATATCAGAACAAACAAATATGGTTACAACATTATGATACCAATACCTCAAAGTGGAGGCGAATTGGTAAGCTGTTAGAGAAGTTCAACCAAAGGGATATGAGTTCTCACACCTTCAGAAAAATGGAACTGCAAAATAAGAGTGAAGATTATAGCAGACAAGATATATGCGAAGTTGAGGCATCCCCACGTACAAATTGCCCCCCAAGTCCATCTGAATATGAATCAAGATCGTCGCCGTATGAGACTAGCCCATATAGGC
Organism: Mimosa pudica; assembly: GCA_029929735.1. Classification (NCBI taxonomy): domain Eukaryota; kingdom Viridiplantae; phylum Streptophyta; class Magnoliopsida; order Fabales; family Fabaceae; genus Mimosa; species Mimosa pudica. The sequence continues at coordinate 6,383,169 of JAKELP010000007.1, forward strand.
CACATCATAATACACAGAAATAACTTAGTGCATGCTGTAAAATATAGGATTTGCGACAAGTTTTCTTTTTGGTGTGTGTTATTGATATGAACTAATTTGTGTCCAATTGATGAAATGAATTCTGTAATTCAAAAATGTCAAACATTTGTAAGTTTTACCATAAAAGTGGTTGAAAAAATGAAGGCAATCAATATATCTGGAACAATTTTTTCCCCTAACTTTGCCCATATTTATAAAGAGGGTAAGTGGAATGATGATTGGATGAGATAAAAATGAGAGAGAGAATGTATGTGGAACATGACATGAGTTCTGATTCGGTGCTCATCACCACAAATACACACAAAAACATTAGCACATGATGGGCACTAAAACCTCTCTCCTAATGATGGGACACACCATTTGCTCATTTATTTGTATGTATTTGTGGTGATGAAAAGGTGATGGGATGAACAATGAATCAAAATCCAACACGAGAGAGAGTAGCATCAACAAAAGACAAAATTGGAAAAACATTAACTGATCAAGCAAAAAACAACTTATTCTCATATTATGAGACAGGCCCTCTCCCAAAATTAAACTTTGCTTACATTGAGGGACGGATGAAGTATAAATCAAATCCACATGCATAGTGTTTAATCTATTCTATCTTTTCTGTTTTTTGTGTTAATTTATATAATATGGGCCTTGAACCTTGATTGATATATGAGCACTAATCAATCATGTACTTGATCTCGTTGGGTCAGGCAAGACAGGACCATAAGAAGAATATTCTTTGTGCCGATATATTGAGTGGACTAAGTAACAATAAACTTGGCAAAAAAAAAAAAAAGAGCAACGAATATTCTTGTGAATTTAATGCTACAAATTGTGTTATTTTCAAGTTTTATTTGGGATGGGGAAACTTTATTAACACATAATCCAATAATTACAGGAGCCATTTAGAACATAGACAAATTAATTTTTTTTTAAATGATTTATTCATTCATCATGTTTGCCTTTAAAGTGTTCAAGTAGAAGATCAATTAACAAAGTTTTCACATAGGATAGACAGAAACTTCTACCTCTTTGATCAAAATTCCACCACTTTTTTTTGTTAATCACCGCCAAGTAATCCAGCGCCTAGTGACAACCAACTAATCTGGATTCGAGGAGTAGAAAATGTTATCCATATTAGTAAGTTGTCTCATCTCCCAATGGGAATGTTTCTCGGGATTCGAGCACATTCTCATTCTTATGAGAGTTGTAGTCCACTTACCAGATCAACCAATCATTCCATTGATAATTTCCACCATTTTCGCAAATGATGTGTGGATGATTGATGAAGGTTTGAGTCTATTATATCATTTCTGTAGGATATATTTAATTTGATGGAATGAACTCCAATTCACATTAAAAATGAAATGTTTAACAAAATAAATAAATTCATGGTATTGAGCAACAGATGCAGGTTAGACCATTTATACTGATAATTTATAATAGAAGAAAGTTATATTCCTCATCACTTGATGATGAAGTTCATATATTATTTTTAAATTGAACGTTTGACATTTATGATAGAGATATTATCATTTTTGCTTACCCCTATCTAATATATTATTTCACGCAGATTTATTTTAGAGCTATCAATTTCAGCATATTTAAGTATCAATTTTAATTGTAGAGATAGAATATATTACAACGAGTGACTAAAGTGCGGAGATTAAGTCTAGTGCGGTGGTCATTCAAATTCACTATAGTCAAATTGAATTTATATGTGAATTGAGGTTAATTAATGATATACCCCATCTTGTCCTAAATATAAATTAAATTGACTTTATTCACGAGATTGAATATGGTTAAATAAATCACTTTAAAGCACATATGTATCATTTTTCTCAAAAGTACTTTAATTTATATATAAGCAAATAAATAATATAATTACACATAATATGTTATGATGAAATAGTTGATTTGATTTTTTTAATCTTTATAAAAATGAATACAATATAATTTTACATTTAGAACTTGATAAAAGTTAAAGCAAATACACAGTTTCAACAATTTATTTATCTATCAATGTTTTTTTTTCGAATTTTCCAAATTACATTCAACAATTTCAAGTCAAGTCATTGATATTTAAATGTCTTCCAAATGTAAATATGACTAATTAATTTTTTTTGGAGGGAGTTAATTTAATATGTCTTTTTAACACCCAAAAACCCTTCAGGTTTAAAATATAACACCCAAAAAACCCGACTAACAATGTGACCCATTTTTTCCTTCATTTTCACACACACACACACATATTCTTCAAAAGATATCTAAATGTTTGATGGAAATTATGAATAAAAATATTATACCATTAAACTTTTTGAAAGAAAAACATATTTTTTGAAGAAAAATCATGAAAACTTTAAAATAGTTTATTGTAAATTTTCTCCCTATATATATATATATATATATTATTGATCCTATACGTATTGTGTTTTGGTAATTAATCAGAGGTCTAACTCAATACACATAATATAGAAAATGTCTCAAAAATAGAAAAATTAAAGTAGAGTCCCAAGAGACCTTTAATAATTTTCTAAAACAATAAGATACTTTTGCACTCCTTATTATTCTGATCCCGAATGTTGTGACTAATACCCAATAACTTGATGGTGAGAGCACTTAGCATTACCATTCAAGTAAGGTGTTCGAAATTTGTCACTTTCCTTAATTCAACAAAAAAAAAATAATACCCAATAACTTGTTACATATAGTTAGTATGTTGTTATTCACAGCTGAAACACTTGTTATTAGCTAAAACGTAAACTCTTGTGACTGTCGCTCAATAACTTGTTACACGTTGTCAAAATATTGTATTTTACCGCTCAAACACTTGTTATATTTTAAATAGCGAAAGGAGGATAAAAATGTTTTCTTAATTCAAAAGAAAATTAAAATAAAGTCTCTAGAGATTCTACTTTGATTTCGTCATTTCGTAAAATCATTTTTATTTATACTAGGTGTTGAGTGGACCTCAAGTTACATACCCGTAAAATCTTTCAAAGTTTGTCAAATTCTTAAAAAATCTGTCAACTGTTCAGATTAGATGCATATGCTATGCATAATGTCATAGGTTGAATCCATTTTGATCAGTTCAAAAAAATCCCTTCTGATAAGCATAAAGAAAATAAAAATCCCTTCGTTAGCTGTCAGTGCCAGTGTTCATCATATACTAATTAACCTTCTTTGTCAATCATAGTAATAACTAACCTAGCAACATGTTTTCTTTTTTCCATTGCCTGTGTCTGGTACTCTTGATATTTAATTACAATTAAAACACTGACTTTGAATTTTGAAAGTTTAATTCTTTATAATAAAATATTATAAAAATGGGAAGAAAGAGAGGCAGCTAAGCCCTAGCACTGTAGCACCTCTTAGTCGAATCCTGATATTAAATGGAACTAAAAGACACTTGTCCCTGTCCGTATTGCAAGCTGTTATTCATTTATGTTAGACTAAACTTTCTTTTTAGCAAGAAATGAATTTGAAATTAAAGTTTATTACTCCCTCCAGCCTACGTAACGTAAGAGTGTAGCCGTCAAAACATGTTTCTTAAGAAAACATAAAAGTTAATTAGATGTTCTAGTTATTGTGTTTTTTCCAATATTATTCATATTTATTATGATATTTTTAAGAGAAAAAATACATAAACATTAATAAATATGAAAAAGAGTTAGAGGCAAAGTGGGAAAAAATACATTAAAAGATTGTGAGATGAACTCTTGTATTTTGACTAAAACTATTTAGATTTTGAGTTTTGAACTCTTATATTACGGATCGAAATGAGTAATATCAAATATTAGTAATATCAAATATTCAACGTAACGTGATCAATCATTTATTAGATTTTTAAACTAGATACTAAACTTTAATTTCTAATCGTTAAGAACTAAATAAATATGGTTGGTTAAAGGACTATATTATCCCTCAAACTATTCTCAAACTCGCAAAATAAGGAGAGAAAAACTCTCCCTACCCCAAAAGTAAAAGAGAGGAAAGGAAGAGAAGAGAGCTGACCCTAAAAGAGAAGAGAGTCTCTTGGTTTTAGTATAAATAAATCTGGTTAAAAGCCACTTTAATCCGAGAAGTTTTTGAGGGGCAAAAAAGTTGAAAATGGAGCGATCCTGTTAACTAACTACGTTGTTGACCAAAATATGATGATGTGCGATACACTATCCGTATTCTTCACATTCACACGTGCTGAGACTGAATTTTTTGAACGATTAGAATGACATTGAACTTATAATTTTGCGACCAAAGTGGATTTGACTTTGTCAAAGATTTCCCAAGATGAAGCCTACTCTTCCTTCTACCGCGTCATCAACAAGTTGTTTATTAGTTTATTAGTCTTCATTACAAAAACTACGTGAGTCGATTTCTTTTTTTTTTTAATTAAAATAAGTCGATTTAAAAACTTCTTAAAATTATAAGTCATGTGAGACCTCCGTTCAAGAAACTCCATGACTCTTAAGCTTATACAAAAACATCATACTACCTCTTCCAAATGGTAAAATAACTTTTATCTTGCATACAGGACTTCAATATGTTTACCCCCTCAATTTTAATATTTTTTTCAGCTCAAATTCTCCTTATAATTAATATATACTTATTCCTTGATAAATGGAGTAGTTGGTTAAGATGTATATAAATAAAAAAATAAAGAATTTCTTTTGTAAAGAACATCTCAAGAGAAAATAAAAAGAAAAGTACCTTGCAAATTTACAATATTTGAGATTTGAAAAAAGTAGAATGACAGAGCTTACTACCTTATTTTAGATTTGGAAAAAAAAATGAAATTTCACAACGCCTTATAGATTAATTGGATACCAATATTTATAAATATGCATCAACTATTTCAGACTTTGAAATTGAAGTAGACTCTTTTTTATTTCCTGCCCCTTTTTTATTTTCTTATGCCTAACTGATAGAGTATACAATATAAATACAAAGTTTTTTTTATATATAAAGTATAAACTGATATTTTTTCCATGGAAATTGTATATCAAATATAAGCTATAGTGCTGGTGCTTAGACAAGAATTGGTGGTCTCTCCAATATTTGTTTCAGTTCTCAGTTTATGTTTTAATATTAAAAATGTTTTATATGCTCTCAGTTTATGTTTTAATATTAAAAATGTTTTATATGCTTTAGATATTAGTAAACTGTTGTAATAGCTAGACTTTAATTAATGTCATTTTGCCTTTTATAAAAAAAATATATAAGCTAACCTGGCGGGTTGACGTGAGTGGTAAGTACTCTCGTCCCTCAAGCAAGTGATTGGGGGTTCGATCATTCGCTCTTGCGAATGGAGCAAATTCACAGGTCAGTTGTCTACCCCCTATATGGGACTTCAGGACAGCGAGAGATTAGTCTCACTTGACACGCGGGTGGGGATACCCTTGGGTAACAAAATATATATATATATATATATATATATATATATATATATATATATATATATATATAAGCTACAGAAGTTAGGACCTTTGAAGTTTGAAGTCCAGTGGCAAACCTTTTGGTCAAAAAATACAAGTCAGTCCAGTGGCAAACACCATACATACAAATACGCATTTCTTATACTTAAACATGAACTTCACAAAGCTTGATTACCTTGACATTGGAAGATCATGATGAAGAACCTCGCTTGCTTTCTGCTCTTCATATTCTGTATTCTTACTTCTTCCCTGCCTATATCTCTATCTCAAACAAACGCATCTGTTCCGGTGAAAGTAGGAATCATCCTTGATCTTTCTTCTTCCACCTCCAAGATGGGCTTGAGCTGCATCAACATCTCCCTCTCTGACTTTTACGCCTCTCATTCTCATTACAAAACCAGACTCATCTTCACCCTCAGAAACTCTAAAAGAGACATCATTATTGCAGCTTCCCAAGGTTTCTTCTTTTCCCTCCTTTCTTCCTCCCCAGCTTTTTCCATAATCATTGTTTAATTATGTCTCTGACTCTTTCTTCATGTTTCAGCTATAGATCTCATAAAAACAGAACAAGTTCATGCCATAATTGGACCGTCTACGTCAATGGAGGCCAACTTTGTGATCAGTCTTGGAACCGAATCTCATGTACCCATCATAACATTCTCTGCAACAAGTCCTTCTCTTAGTTCTCTTGGCAGCCCATACTTCTTTCAGATGGCACAGAATGATTCTGCTCAAGTGAATGCCATTAGCTCAATAGTTCAAGCTTTTGGGTGGAAAGAGGTTGTTCCTATTTACCTAGACAACGACTTTGGAAAAGGTGTCACACCCTTCTTAATTCATTCTCTCCAACAAGTTTATGTTAGAATCCCATATTTGAGCGCCATTTCATCTTCAGCCACAGATGAAGAAGTCAAAACAGAACTTTCCAAATTGATGTCTAATCAAACTAGAGTGTTTCTTGTGCATGTGACTTCTGATTTTGGTCCTCGTCTGTTCTCCATAGCGAAACAGATTGGTATGATGACCAGTGGCTATGTTTGGATTGTAACCGATGGCTTGGGTAATATGTTGAATTCCTTTAACCCCTCTGTGTTAGAAACAATGCAAGGAGTATTAGGTGTCAAGAGTTATGTTCCCAAAACGAGAAAGTTGGATGCTTTTGAAGTGAGATGGAAAAGAAAGTTCATACAAGACAATCCAAACCTTTCTGGGATTAATCTAAATGCGTTTGGATTATGGGCCTATGATGCTACCACCGCTTTAGCCATGGCAGTTGAACAAGTGGGCACTGAAAATCTCGGCTTTGATGTGAGTAACGCTCGAGGCAATTCTTCAGATCTTGAAACCTTGGGAGTTTCAAGAAATGGAGAGAAGCTACGAGAAACCATATCAAGAATCAAATTTACAGGACTGAGTGGAGAATTTAGCGTTGTTAATGGACAATTACCAACATCACATTTTGAGATAGTAAATGTGGTTGGTAATAGGCAAAGAACAGTAGGATTTTGGACTGCACAAAATGGACTTGTTAGAAATCTGAGTTTGATAAATACAAGCACATATTCTACATCAAAGAACGATCTTAAAGAAGTGATATGGCCAGGGGATACATATTCTATTCCAAGGGGTTGGGAAATCCCTGTGAAAGGAAAAAAATTGAGGGTAGGTGTGCCAGTGAAAGCGGGTTTTACTGAATTCGTGAATGTAACACTTAATCAAACAACAAATAAACCAGAATTCACAGGATTTTGCATCGACGTGTTCAAGGCTGTGTTGGAAGCATTGCCTTATCCCCTGCCATATGACTTCATCCCATATCCTAAGATGGAAGCTGTTATTAGTACAACTCCAATATATGACGCCCTTATTAGCCAAGTGTATTTCGGGGTAATTATTTATTAATTAATTCAAGTTGTTACTACTATTATACTGTTGCTTCAAACAAATTTTGATGAAATGTTGTTTGGATTTGCAGGACTTTGATGCAGTGGTGGCGGATGTGACAATTATGGCAAACAGGTCGAACTACGTGGATTTTACTTCGCCATACACAGAATCTGGTGTGACAATGTTTGTACCGGTGAAAGAAGAGAGGAAGAAGAATGCTTGGGCTTTTTTAATACCACTGACTTGGGATCTTTGGATGACAATAGCATGTTTCTTTGTATTTATTGGGTTCGTTGTGTGGGTTCTTGAACATCGAATAAATGAACATTTTAGAGGACCACCCTCCCATCAAATTGGTACTAGCTTATGGTTTTCATTCTCAATCATGGTTTTTGCCCATCGTAAGTTGTCCTCTATTCTCTCTCCTTCATAGTTTTAAAACGATCTTGATGATCAACATTATTGTAGATAAGCATGTATTGGCCCCTTTCCTTAACTCTTTTTTTAGAGACTAAAGAAGCTATTTAATTATTTATATTTTTCATAGTACCCCTATTAAAGCATATATGTTAACTTATAAGTCAACTAAAATAGTATATTAAATAAGTCAAACAAATCAATTTATAAGTAATTCATTCAAATTTAGATTTTTTTTAAAAAAAGAAATCAACCAAATCTTATATTCATGAATGGAGGGAGAGAATATAACTCTTGACCTACTTTTCAATGGTTTTGCAGGGGAGAGAGTGGTGAGCAATTTAAGCAGATTCGTGGTGATTGTATGGATATTTGTGGTCTTGATTTTGATTCAGAGTTATACTGCAAGTTTGACTTCGCTCATGACGGTTGAACGGCTTACACCTAGTGTAACGGACGTTAATACGCTTATAAAGAATAGATTGAATGTTGGTTATTTGCAAGGTTCTTTTGTATATGGAGTTTTGAAGGATATGGGATTTCAAGATTACCAACTCATGATTTATAATTCCAGTGAAAGTTGCCACAGACTATTTGAAAAAGGAGTTGAAAATGGTGGAATTGCCGCTGCTTTTGATGAAATCCCATACGTCAAACTCTTTCTTGGGAAGTATTGCTCCAAGTATACTATGGTTGGTCCTACTTTTAAAACAGGAGGCTTTGGCTTTGTAAGTTTGTCAAAACATGTTTGCCCTTTTGTCTTGGTCAAATTCGTAAGATTTATAATAAAATTGGATTGAATATTCTCATTGCAGGTATTTCCAATAGGTTCTCCTCTTGTATCGGACATTTCAAGAGGAATTTTGAACGTGACACAAGGGAATACAATGAAAATATTAGAGAGTAAATGGTTCAATGGAAGTGATTGCCCAGATTCAAATTCCTTGGTTTCTTCAAATAATAGCCTAGGCCTTGAGAGCTTCTGGGGTCTATTTCTAATTGCAGGGGTTACATCTATGTTAGCACTCATAATCTTCGCGATCAAATTCATATACCAAAATAGAAACATATTTTGGTCACACTATGATAATTTCGATGATGATACATCAATATGGGGGAGAATAAAGATGCTAGTGAGGATTTTCATCCAAAGAGATGAAAATTCGCACACATTCAAGAAGAAGGAAATGGGAGATAACGGTGATGGAAGTAGTCACAATCATGCAGGGTTGGGCTTGGGAGCAGTAGAGGCTTCTCCAACGTCACAGTGTCCTCCAAGTCCATCAACTGATGGTGAAGATTTTTCCTTTACTGGAGATGGTGTAGTGTTATCTCAGGAGTTTGGTGAGGCTAATAATAATAATATTCAAAATGCCTATTTGCCTCAAAACGAAGAAATAACTATTAGCCATTGGGTACGGCCTGTGTAAGGTTTTGGTCCCTTCGATCCATGTTAACATATCAAATCAATATAGCAAGGCGTACACTCTTGGACTAGGTAGCCAATATAATTCTGTGTATAATGAATTAATGATGTAATCCTACTGTCTACATGGTAACTCAATTGTATCAACCAATAATATATGTTAGTTAAACCACATTCATCGTGTCTTAATAATTAACCTATTTTACCACAATTAAAAAAAATAGGATTTTAAGCAGAATTGAAAATAATCAACAATTACCTTAATGATGACTTAATTTTTTTCCTCTCCAATCTTAACATTTTAAGGGTAACTCTCTTTCTTGGTCGTTCTTTAATGAAAACATCTTATCAAGCTCACATCTTTAGAAAGAGTACACCCAAAAAACTTGGGCTCGTTTAGCATGCATGAATTGAGAAAGGGGATTGAATTAAGGAAATGAAAATAGTAATTTATATATATATATCTCGGGTCCACAAGTTTTCTCTCTCTATCTCACATTTTTTCTTGGCCGTACAAACTTTACTTTCACATTATCACTTAATTTACCTCTACTTTCAATTTTTACCTCTTACACTCATTTTCATTTCCATTTTCATTTTCATCATCCACTTTCCATCCAACCAAACGGACCCTTAACCTCCTTGATATACACAATAATTTAGCAAGGTTGGGAGATTGTGCAGTACTTGCTGTTTGGTTGAGAAACAAAAAAAATACTCCCGTGATTTTAAAATAAGGTTTAACTAAAAAGGTCTTTAATTACTTTAAAAAAATGGGTAGACTTTTTTGGTAAAAGAATCTCTCTATGTAAGCATTTATATGTGAGTATATCAATATAGCACGTATATAATACAATAATCGAGCTGCATGGGTAATTTTAAGAAAATAGTAAACAAATAGAAAGCTAACTTTATTGGTTAAAATTATATTTTCGATATTATTATTAATATATAAAAATGTCGTATGATTAGATTATGTTGTACAAATTTTTATCAAATTACAAAATACCATTTCGGGTTAAAGTGCAAAAATATCCACGTAAAATTTTTTGAAGCAAAATTGCCCATCAAATTTCAAAAATGGGGCAAAAATGTCCATCACAGTTAATTTTTTATTTTTCACTCATCAGCTTCTGTCTTATCATCATCACACATGGGCAAATAAATACATAAATTTGCCACATGTTTTAGTGAGAGATGAATCGATAGAAAATGATGCGTCAAAAAGACAAATAATTAACTGTGACCGGCATTTTTGCCCCAGTTTTGAAACTTGATGGACAGTTTTGCTCCAAAAAATTTTACATGGGTATATTTACAACTTCGTGATAATTACATGGATATTTTTGCACTTTAACCCTACCATTTTATTAGAAATCTACTTTATAATAAGTTAACTCGTGTAACAATTAAAGATATTTCATTTTTTAATTAACGAATAAACAATTTTTAACTTTTTTAGAAGTTAGATTGTGTGGTGTGATTTATGTTTGGATTTATAATAATAGAAGTAACTTTTTTAATTTTTTTTTTCAATATGACTTTTAGAAACATGTTTGGATGATTATTTTGAAAAGTAATTTTATATGGATACATGATTTTTATTGAATAATAGACAAATAAAATATTCATATATTATTATGATGATTTAGAGAGAAAATAGTGAATTAAAATTATTTTCCAAGAAGAGGTAGCCTTGCATATGAACTCAAGCAAAGCATGGGTGAGAGAAGAAGATCTGAAGCACAACAAATAAAAACAAATATGATAGCATATATATGAATAAGTATATCATTTTTTTTTCATATACTAAACGTAGTTTATGAGAATATTCAATAGTCAATCCATGCCTAGATGCCATAATTTTCAAGGGGAGAGTTCATTCAATGGACTACCCCTATTCTTCATGTGCTTAGACTGTGAATTTTCTCAATGGTTAGAATGAATTTGGACTTATATTTCTGCGACCAAAGTGGATTATTTGACTTGGTCAAAGGTTTCCTAAGATGAAACCTCCTCTTCTTCCTACATCTTATAATCAATATTACTTCCAGAGCCTAGCTGTCATCAACCGCGTTCATCAATAAGATTCTTTTCCTCTCTTTATTTCTCTCAACTCATATTATTGAATTACATAGACTAAATGAGTCGATTTTAAAAATTCATAAAATTATAACCCTTGCTAAACCTCCCGTTCAAGAAATTCCCGTGAATCTATATATGTGTAACGACATATTGATTCAAAGTGTTACTATCTATTAATATACACATAAACAATGTTATCCACCCAACGCGCAGGAATGAATGGCCAGTTATTATGCCACCTCTTCCTCATGCTAAAACAAATTTTTATCTTGAATACAAGACCATTTTTGTTGTACCGTTGAATACAAGAATTCAATATGTTTTTTCCTTCAAATTTAAAATTCTCTTTAGCAAATTCTCCAAATAATAGGAGGTTTTACTTTTAATGCAAATAACTAGAATTATTAAAATGAGTCAATCCAATTTGATCCTCACTTGGTGGGATAGTGTGAAAGGGAAATAACTACAAGTACATTTTTAAAAAATCAACATTATTTCACAAACAATTAATTTAAACAATTTTTTAATACATCAAATATAAGTTATCCAATTATTATGTTTGATATTAGTATATAATTTTGATCAAAAAATATTAGTGTATAATTATTTCTTGATAAATCACTGGCCAAGAGGTATGGAAATAAAAAACAAAGAATTTCTTTTGAAAAGGAAATGTCAAGGGAAAATAAAAAACTGCTTTATGAATTTCAGAATCCTATTGGAAATTTAGAAAAAGTGAAATAACACGGTTTACCAAACTACTATTATTTGAAACAGGTGAAATTCCACAATAATACCTTATGGATTAATTGAGTAACGATATTCAGATAAAAAAAATTGAATAAGCATATGAATAACTCTAAATCATCTATTTAAGATTTAAAATTGAAGTGGCTCATTTTTCTTAATTTTCATGCGCCTCAATGATATACATTTATCCAATATAAATAAAATAATTTTTGATATAAAGTCAATATTTTTTTTGATTTTGTTATCAAAAAAATATTTTATTTTATTTTTCTCCCGCGAACTCTCGTGGAAGCTATACATGAAATAGTATATCAGCTATAGGAGTCAGGACCATTGAAGTCCAGCGGACGTACAAATAAATACGCATTTCTTATACCCTTAGACTTAAGCATGAACTTCTCAAAGCTTGATTAACTTGACATTTTAAGAAGATGAGGAACCTTGATTGCTTTCTGCTCTTCATATTCTGCATTCTCACTTGCTCCCTTCCCATATCTCTATCCCAAACAAACGCAACTGTTCCGGTGAATGTAGGAATCATCCTTGATCTTTCTTCTTCCACTGCAAACATGGGCTTTAGCTGTATCAAAATGTCCCTCTCTGACTTTTACACCTCTCATTCTCATTACAAAACCAGGCTCATCATCACCCTCAGAAACTCCCAAAGAGACATCATTAATGCAGCTTCACAAGGTTTTCTTCTTTTCTCTCTGTTTCCTTCTTCCCCTGCTTTTTCATGATCATTCTTTAATTATCTCTTTCTTCTTGTATTTGTACAACAAAAAAATGTTTCAGCTATAGATCTCATAAAAACAGAACAAGTTCATGCCATAATTGGACCATCAACATCAATGGAGGCCAACTTTGTGATCAATCTTGGAACCGAAGCTCATGTGCCCATCATTACTTTCTCTGCAACAAGTCCTTCTCTTAATTCTCTTGGCAGCCCATACTTTTTTCAGATGGCACAGAATGATTCTGCTCAAGTGAATGCCATTATCTCAATAGTTCAAGCTTTTGGGTGGAGAGAGGTTGTTCCTATTTACTTAGACAACGACTTTGGAAAAGGTGTCACACCCTTCTTGATTAATTCTCTCCAACAAGCTTATGTTAGAATCCCATATTTGAGTGCCATTTCATCTTCAGCCACAGATGAAGAAGTCAAAACAGAACTTTCCAAATTGATGTCTAATCAAACTAGAGTGTTTCTTGTGCATGTGACTTCTGATTTTGGTCCTCGTCTTTTTTCCATAGCAAAACAGATTGGTATGATGACCAGTGGCTATGTTTGGATTATAACCTGTGGCTTGGGCAATATGTTGACTTCCTTTGACTCGTCAGTGTTAGAATCAATGCAAGGAGTATTGGGTGTCAAGAGTTATGTTCCCCAAACGAGAAAGTTTGATGCTTTTGAAGTAAGATGGAAAAGAAAGTTCATACAAGACAATCCAACCCTTTCTGGGATTAATCTGAATGCGTTTGGAGTATGGGCCTATGATGCTACCACTGCTTTAGCCATGGCAGTTGAACAAGTCGGCACTAAAAATCTCGGCTTTGATGTGAGTAACGTTCCAGGCAATTCTTCAGATCTTGAAACATTAGGAGTTTCAAGAAATGGAGAGAAGCTACGAGAAGCCATATCAAGAATCAAATTTAAAGGACTGAGCAGAGAGTTTAGTGTTGTGAATGGACAACTACCAACATCACATTTTGAGATAGTAAATGTGGTTGGTAATGGGCAAAGAACAATAGGATTTTGGACAGCACAAAATGGACTTGTTCGAAATCTGAGTTCGATGAATACAACAAGCACATATGCTACATCAAAGAAGGATCTTGATGAAGTAATATGGCCTGGGGATACAAATTCTATTCCAAGGGGTTGGGAAATCCCTGTGAAAGGAAAAAAATTGAGGGTAGGTGTGCCAGTGAAAGAAGGTTATAATGAATTCGTGAAGGTGTCACTTAATCAAAGCACAAATAAAACAGAATTCACAGGATTTTGCATCGATGTATTCAAGTCTGTGGTGGAAGCATTGCCATACACCCTGCAATATGATTTCATTCCATATCCTAAGATGGAAGCTGAGCCTAGTACAACTACAATATTATATGATGCCCTAATCAGCCAAGTATATTTCAGGGTAATTAATAATTAATTAATTTAAGTTTGTTGCTACTATTATATTAGTGCTTCAAAAAAATTTTGTTGAAATGTATTTTGGATTTGCAGGATTTTGATGCGGTAGCGGCGGATGTGACAATTACGGCAAACAGGTCAAACTATGTGGATTTCACTTTGCCATATACAGAATCTGGTGTGACAATGTTTGTACCAGTGAAAGAAGAGAGGAAGAAGAGTGCTTGGGCTTTTTTAATACCACTGACTTGGGATCTATGGATGACAATTGCTTGTTTCTTTGTATTTATTGGGTTCGTTGTGTGGGTTCTTGAACATCGAATTAATGAAAGTTTTAGAGGACCTCCCTCCCATCAAATTGGTACCAGCTTATGGTTTTCTTTCTCAATCATGGTTTTTGCCCATCGTAAGTTGTCCTTTGAGCTCTCTCCGTCATAGTTTATACTGATATTGATTATTAGCCTTAGTGAAGATAAGGCTAAACTTCCTCTACTTTTTTAATACAAGAACTAGTTGATTTTAAGTAAAGATTAAGGAAGTTAAATATGTCTTTTATTTATAACATATTTTGAGTATTACTACACTATATGTTAGCTAGTTTATAGGAAAAATTTTGACAAATTGATTTATTTATACGAATTCATTCAATTTTCTTTAGATTTTTTTTAAGAAATCAACTTGATCTTAAATCTTACATGCAGAGGAAGCATAACTCATGATGTATTTTTCAATGGTTCAACAGGGGAGAGAGTGGTGAGCAATTTAAGCAGATTCGTGGTGATTGTATGGATATTTGTGGTCTTGATTTTGATTCAGAGTTATACTGCAAGTTTGACTTCGCTCATGACAGTTGAACGGCTTACACCTAGTGTAACGGACGTGAATATGCTTATAAAGAATAGATTGAATGTTGGTTATTTTCAAGGTTCTTTTGTACATGGAGTTTTGAAGGATATGGGATTTCAAGATTACCAACTCAAGATTTATAATTCCTCTGAAAGTTGCCACAGACTATTTGAAAAAGGAGTTGAAAATGGTGGAATTGCCGCTGCTTTTGATGAAATCGCATACGTCAAACTTTTTCTTGGAAGGTACTGCTCCAAGTATACCATGGTTGACCCGACTTTCAAAACAGGGGGCTTAGGTTTTGTAAGTTTAGCAAAACTTTTTTTGGTCTTTTTAGTCTAGTCCAATTTATAAGATTTCTAATGTAATTGAGTTGAATATTCTCATTGCAGGTATTTCCAAGAGGTTCTCCTCTAGTAGCAGACATTTCAAGAGAAATTTTGAACGTGACACAAGGGAATACAATAAAAACATTAGAGAGTAAATGGTTCAATGGAAGTAATTGCCCAGATTCGAATTCCTTGGTTTCTTCAAATAATAGCCTAGGCCTTGAGAGCTTTTGGGGCCTATTTCTAATTGCAGGGGTTGCATCTATGTTAGCACTCATAATCTTCACAGTTACATTCCTAAACCAGAACAAAAATATAATCTGGTCACGCTATTATGATTCTGGTGATTATATATCAATATGGAGGAGAATAAAGATGTTGGCGAGGATTTTCAACCACAGAGACCAAAGCTCTCACACATTCAAGAAAAAGGAAATGGGAGATATTGGTGATGGAAGTAGTCATGATCATGCAGAGTTGGGTTTGGGTACAGTGGAGGCTTCTCCAACATCACAGTGTCCTCCAAGTCCATCAAGTGAAGGTGACGAGTTTTCCTTTAATGGAAATGGTGGAGTGTTATCTCAGGAGTTTGGTGAGGCTAATAATAATCTTGATGCCTATTTGCCTCAAAACGTAGATATAACCATCAGTCATTGGGTGCAGCCTGCTTAAGGTTTTGGTCCCTTCTATTCATATTAACATATCAACTCAGCAAGGTGTACGTACACTCGTGGACATGTTAGCCAATTTTTGTGTATAATGAATTAATAATATGTATAGTCCTCTTTTCGACTAAAAAAAATTAATAATAGAGCCCTCCTGTCGATATGGATGTTGTTAACTCATTTGCACCAACCGTGTGTTCCTTAAATCATTTATTTTTTCATAAACAAATTACCTATTATACCCCTAATAAAAATGATTTTAAACGGTAAACAATCAATAATTACCTTAATTACCTTAATGATAACTTATATTTATTTTCCTTCTCCAATCAAAAACATTTTACGGGCACCTCCATCGGTGGTCTGGTCCCTCAATAAAAACATCATTGTAACAGTTATAAATCTATGTAAAGAATATACTCAAAAAACTATTCGTTAGAGCTGGTGCCTAATACTACCTCCGATCCTAAATATAGGACCTAATTGACTTTTTTTTTGGAGAGATTAAGGTTGCGAAATATGTTATTAAATGATGACATATTTAATATATTTTTAGATAATCCATTAGTTTATAGGTAAAATAAACTAGTTTAAGGGGGAAAATTAGGTAAATCAATTTATAATTAACTTATTTTTTGCTATTTTATAATTTTCAAAAAAGTCATCTAGGTCTTATATTTAGGACCAGAGGGAGTACCTTATAATAGTCGTAATTCTTTTTAGAAAACCTCTCTTTATTAGCCTGTGATTGGTGATACCTTACCACTTATTAGCAGTAACCAACTAAGAAAAGGTTGCATTGGGAGATTGAAGAACACCGATTTAGTGGTCGGTGTAGTGTGCCTTGGGCCTAGTCCTTCAAGAAATTTTAGAACCTCAAGGTAAGCGAAAGTTACCCCGGGTATCGTTCTCAAGGAGCCTTGTTTAATTCAACTATCCTAGTAAACTAAATGCAATGCAAGATGAATTTGAGTAAATAAAATATATTTTGTTGATTTTTTAAAGAGTAAATGATGGGTGCAAAAAAAATAAATATTTTTGGAATTTTTAATAAAAGGGTGTGATGGAAGTGAAGTGCTCTTGGAAATGATTTTCAATGGCTATCATAGCTTTCTAAATATTTTTGGGGAGTTTAATGCACTACTTTCCTAATTTACCAAACCTCATGAACCCATGAGTCCAATTACCTAATTAGTGGAACCCCAACTAACTAGAAATTGTTAAGCCCTTTAACACCTTTGAGTTTTCTCTAGGTTTCCTAAAATACCAAACTTCACCAACCGGCAAGTCTAACACCTAATCTCATGGACCCATTAAATTAGGCATTATTAAGTACCCTAGAGTGTGATTAGTGATTTATAATGCATTAGGTTCAATTATAATTCATTTCAATCAAACTATCTATCAATACTATAAATAAATAGAATGATATCAAATAAAGTATAAAAAACATATACATAACCATGTATATTGATGAGTTCAAATCCCTCATTACAAGTCAAAATCACAAATACCCACAATAATAACCAAATCCAGTCCAATCCCAAAACATAAATGCTAATCTAAACCTAGGCAATCAAAAATATAAAGAGAAAGGAAAGGAATTGGGACTCCCATTTGAAGAACCATAGCTCAAGCCACTTCCCATCAACTTCAAGAGTAAGGAGGAACTTTATTGAGGCATGGAAGTAGGAAGGAAGGTGGAAGGTGAAAGGAAAATGTGAGGAAAATGAGAGTGAGAAGGTGGAAGAGATGGAGAAGGTAAGAGAACTAGGGTTTTGAGGAGCACCCAACCCCCAAAACTTGGGTTTCTAAGCCTAATCTTACACCATATATCAATGTGGACTTGGGCTTCATGTTTGGGTTTGAGTTTAGGTCCAAATTGGTGCTCAAAAGACCATAAAATTAGAGAAAAACCAAAGTTGTAAGTGCTGTTCGCGCAGGGACCTGTCTGCAAAGTCTGAAAGTTGTGGGGTCAGATTCTGTAATTTTCTCAGGACTGTTCTGCAGTGTTTTCAGGATTCTGGGCCGTTTCTGTAATTTCTGCCAAATATCCAGAATCACCATTTCAGCCCATTTTTGTCATTTTCTGCAAGGGAAAAATTACAATAACATAATACCTTTCATCCCAAAAATTAATCACTTAAGATAAACAATTAAATGTGCCGATTATGCCCTTATTTGACCCCTTTTCACACAAAACCATTTTTAATTCAAATAAATTATAATCAATTCATTTTAATTCAATATTACATCTTTCAAATGTTAATAACTTCAATTTAGCACACTAAAAACATACAAATTCAAGGATTTTGTCAGAGATTGTGCAGTACTTTCTGGTTTGGTGGAGAAATAAAAAAATTTACCACAGAGTTTTAAAATAAATATAAGGTTTAATTAAAAAGGTTAAATAATTTAATTATTTTAAAAATGTGTAAACTTTTGGGAAAATCAAATACAAGTCCCTGGTAAGGGACATAATAATGGAAAAGTCTCAAAAATTGAAAAAAATTAAAGTAGAGTCCCTTGGAACCTCACTTTAATTATTTATGAATGTGTGAGCCCCACATTTTATAATAAAAAAATCCACACACTATTAAAGGAGAGAAGAAGATAGGAGAGAGAAAATGTGGGTGGATTTTTTTATTATTAAATGTGGGGTCCACACATTCATAAATAATTAAAGTGAGGTCCCAAGGGACTCTGCTTTAATTTTTTCAATTTTTGGAACTTTTCTAGTATTATATCCCTTACCAGGGACTTGTATTTAATTTTCTCTAAACTTTTTGGGTAAAAAACTAATTGGAATAAACAAATGTAAGCATGTATATCGTACAATAATCGAGCTGCATGGGTAATTTAAAAGAATAATAAACAAATAGAAAACTAATTTTATTGGCTCAAGTTAGATTTTTTATATAAAAATGTTGTATGCTTGTCAAGTGGATAGCATTGGAATTGGTCCAATAAGGATGTAGAGAGGTTTTCTTTTCTTTTCTTTTTTGATACAAAGTAGTGAGGTTTTCTATTTGTATAAAAAATGTTGTATGCAAGGGTCTCTTTGGTGTGAGCGATTCGGAGGGGAGATAAAATTTTTGTAAGATGAATTTTTAAATATTGAATAAGTGATGTTGTGATATTTTAAAAAATATAAGATGTAAAATAAAAGAGTTATATTTTAGAATTTACAACCCCACTTCTCAAATTCCTTTCAATTTATATCACAAAAATTTTCTCTCCACTATTTTCCTTTCTCTCCGTTCATACCAAACAGGTCCTTATGTTGTACATAATTTTTAACAAATGACAAAATACCATTTTATTAGAAAAACTACGTTATAAATTAAATCGTGTAACAATTAAAGATTTTTCATTTTTTTATCGAATAAGTAATTTTTTACTTTTGTATACTCAATAAATATTTCCGAGTATAAGTACGGCGCTTGGTCCACACCGGAAAAGAAAAGGAATAATTAGTATACCGTAAGTATGAAATCCAGGCAGAAGTATCAGGCTAAAGTTAGGTGAGTAACTACTAAAAAAAAGGGCAAAAACGCACATCTAATAATTAACTATTTCAGTTTGGATAAAACTAATAAATGACTGTTTCGCGGTGCATAAATAATATTTAACTTTGTGACCCGGTGCAAAACTAATAAAACCGGTCCTGGATGTTAATTTGTAGTTATGTGAAACTTTTTTGATATTATTTTCAAAGTGAAAAATACATTTTTCCCCTCCCAATTAAAACCTTGTTGATACTAGTTAGCATGGAAAGATGAAGGGCAGAAGGAAGAATGATTGAGTTTTAATTGTGAGGGGTAAAAATGCATTTTTACTTTAGAAAATAATATCAGATAGGTTCCACAAAATTACAAATTAACATTTAGTATCGGTTTTATTATTTTTGCACCGGGTCACAAAGTTAGTTATTATTTATGCACCGCAAAACAGTTATTTATTATTTTTGCCCAAAGTAAAATAGTTAATTATTACATCAGCACTTTTGCCCAAAAAAAAAAGTTAGATGAATTACCAGCGCGTCTATTCTATATATTCACTCATTCAGTCTTTACGGCATGCATGTGTAATTAATCTGGAACCTCTCTTTGAATTGAATGTTACTACTATTTTTCATTGGACGATTATTTGTTTGATTTGGACAATGTACGCGTTTTACAAATCTTGACTGGCTTTGTTCACAAGTAATATTCTAGATTTCTACAATTATTTTGTCCGCTGCATATTGTCTTGAACAGTTTAGATTATTTTCTTACCAAAATTTAGATTGTATTTAACAGTATGAATAATAGCATCATTTTTTTTGATAGTTTACAAATTAAATGTTGAAAGTATTTCATACTAAATTAAATATTTAAATTAGACCATATAAATTATGATATGATAATTTAACAATTTAGGTGATTGCAAAATATTCAGTCAGACCGCAACTCTGATAAAAAAAGTAGAACCTATCTGACAAGCAGTAAATTTAACTTATACATACAATTGTATTTGTTTAGATGGTATCACATGATTATTTACAAATTTCAATAATTTTTCGACAAATTAGTACGCACGCCAATAAGTGTAACTAGGAACTATACTAATGGAGTGGAATTGTTTATATGCAAGTTTATGCGGACTAGTTCAAGCTTCAAAGAAGACCAAAAACGAATAGTACTAATATTTTACACTTAAAATGGCTGGCATTCCTGCATGCAGGATTTTGCATGCTGAGAAGAGAACGACCCAATATCAAACTATGAATATTAATAATCAATAAATTATTGAATAGTACGGGTACTATCATTAATCAAATAAAAAAGTGATCGAGAGCAATAGCATCATAATTATCTCTGGATTTAAAAATGTATTGACCTCCAGGTCTGTTGCCCTAATAATAAATTAATTTCAGGTCTCTGGGGCTTCCGTATCCAGGCAAGTTTTTTTTGCCTACCGTATTCAGGAATTTTTTTTTTTTGACCAACCGTATTCAGGCAATTAAAAATAGGACTTTCCATGAAATTATATGTGTGACGGGTTTTCAATTTCATCGGTCTCGGGGCGAGGAACATACTTTGATCAAGTCCCAACAGCGAGATCCAAATTTCAAAGTCGTTCTAATATGTAAAATAAAATGGGGTGTGATGTATGCGGGGGAAAATTTCTGACAGTGCTTAGTTCAATATATATATAACTCCTTCATATTCTTAAATAAGAGATCTATTTAGGAGATGAGTTCGTTTGACCCAAAATACAATATTTTTTTATTAATTTCCCCTTAAATTACCCCATTGATATTCTTAAATAATAAACAAATTGAATGAGGGAAGGAGGGTGGGGGAAAAGTAGATGATTATATTGTTTTGGTAATGTTAGATGATTTTAATTAATTAAACTCACACCTTTAATCTAATTAAATTAAATAAATAAATTTCACATTCAAAATTCATGAATAGTTTACAAGCAAAAGTTGATACCGCAGACAAAGAATTTACAACTTATATATAATTCAGGCGGTGAGATGAATTATTCTGTAAATATGTATGAGTTAAAATCTAATATTTTTATAAAAGCTTAGGAACCCACTCGCTTATATATATATATATATATATATATATATATACACACACACACACACACATATAATGATTGAACTCACAAAAACCAAATTTTAGAAAAAAAAAGTATAGATCGATGTGATGGTTTTGAAATTATTGCAGCTAAAACTGAATTTGTTTTTGAAAAGAAATATATATCTATTCATTTTGGGGAAGATCCCACAACAATCCATTTAAAAATGGAAAAAGAAAAACTAATCCCTTAAATTCGTAAAATCTCAAATTAGACTTATGGAAATATGTGATTTTTAATATATAATCAAAAGGCACAACGCCCTAATAGTTAAAATTGTGAAATGTTAACATGAATTAAAAAATTGTTATAATCAGGTTGGCAATTTCTATGTTGAAATTGTGAACCCTATATGCATTATCAATCATTAAAAAAAGTCAGAGTTGTGAATTGTTAATATATATGAACTCAAAAATCGTTATAATCAATATTTTCGTATATTTATCCTATTGATATTACTCGACAATAATAAATATGTAAGAGACATAGAATAAAGATATGTGGTCAGGATATATATATTGGAGTATATAATATAATTTTAACTAATAACTAAAGCATTTTGGTTATATAATGTAACTTTAACTAATTACTTAACTAAACTAATATACTATATTTAATCAATTTAGGTAAATATGTTTTATATTGAATAATGCAAGCATTGGAGAAATAGAATAAAAAATACTCTCTCATGTCTTAATTGTAAAATAATTAATAATGTAAAATTAATCAATTTAAATTAAATATAACATTTTTCCACAAGTAATTTATTCTACTTATTATAAACTAAATTATTATCTAATTACATGTTATATATGTTATAGTTTATTGATTAGTTCGCTTTTTTTTTTATACAGATCTAGTTCGCTTTATCTACTTCAATAAAAATCAAATGGATCATATATTTAGAAACTTGCACAGGGACGCAAGCAGGAACAAAAAACGATTATGACTGAAAACAAAGAACAAAGAAGATTCACAATTTTATAAAGCAATGATCAATGAAACGACTTAAGAAGTTATGACCCAAAAATGAACATATCGTACATATATAATACTAGCACTAGACTAGTCTTGCATCTAGACGTGTGATACATGCATACCGGTTCAAACGTAAAAACTATTATAAAATCTAAGATTGTTGGCAATCATTTGTATGTCAACACACTAAAGAAGGTAGCTAAAGCGTAAGACAATGAAGAAGATAAGGGTTGCCAAAGTTTTGGAAGCCATGATCTTTTATTGCTTTGTGATGATGTGTTTGAAGATGAGTGACTCATCACAAGTCAACATTAATACATCAAGGGTAGTGCAGGTGAAGGTGGGGCTTCTTCTGGATCTTTCACAGACAACTGGGAAGATCGGATTTAGCTGTATCAACATGTCTCTCTCTGATTTTTACGCCTCCCATTCTCATTACAACACAAGGATCCTCCTACATGTCAGAGATTCCCAAACAAGTGTCATCACTGCGGCTTCTCAAGGTTCTGATCTGTATTTTTATTATCTGTTTTGTTATTATGCCTACTTCAATTCGATTCTTCATGTGCGTGTAGTTTATTATGCCTGTTAGTGTGTTTATGTCCATGTTTTCTTGAGGGGTAACCAAAGGCAATATTTGACTTTTACTTATCAAATTAAACTGTAAGTTTGAAAAAAGGCGGCTAAAGTATTCTCCTGTGCGAATTTAGACCCTGTGGAAGATCTAATCAATAGCTCTTGGAATTAATCTCTACTTTTCAATGTCTGTTTCTTTAGTCTCAAGACAAAAAAAGAATAAAAGAGAATAACATTCCTTTTAATTTGATCCATATAATTGCTATCATGTTTAGGTTCCTAGTTTTCCTTTGTAAATATCTGTCGTCGGATTTGAACGTTGTTTGTCGATACTTGCTAGTTGCTACAATTCATCGTTTCATGAGCCGTTTTTTTAAATCACTATTTGTAGGATAATGTGTTTCCAACACTTAAAATATTATTGTAGGTATATAATATCTTAAAAGCATTTGAATTGCACACTACGATATCAGCATATATCTTCAAATTTTTAAGGTGCACCCATCACCTTAATTTTTTTTTTTCAATTTTACTAATTTTGGTAATATAAGATGCTAAATACTATATAGTAAATACAGCTAAAAGCTAAGTAAACTTAAGGTTTTTGATACGGCCAAAAAAAATACTCCCTCCGGTCCCTAATGTAAGAGTTAGCCGTCAAAAAAACGCTTCTTAAGAAAACATGTGAATGTTAGTTGGGTGTCTGGAGTTAATGCTTCTTTTCCAAAATTGCCCATATTTATTATGGTACTTTTAAGAGAGAGAAATACATAAGCATTAATAAATATGAAAGAGAGTTAGGGGTAAAGTAGGAAAAAATGCATTAAATGAGGAGAGACTATGAGGTGAGCTCTTACATTAGGGACCAAAACCATTCAAATTTTGGGCTCTTACATTAGGGACCGGAGGGAGTATTTAAAGTGTTGGATACATCTTCGAAAAAATTAAGTTGTCGTTTGACACAATATTTTAGGATATTAATTTGATATTTGCTTTATCAGTTATTTAACCACTTTTTTTATTAAATACTAGAATTTAATAAGAAATGTGCCATTTGACAACTTGGCTCGTTGGTGGGAGCAGAATAGCTGGCTTTGCCAATGAAGTCAAGGGTTTAAAACTTAGTACTCACCTTTATTATTGAAAAAAAAAAGAATTTAACAATAAAAGTACACTGACATAGGAGTAATTTTTATAGGATTATATATGTAAAGACAAACAATACGGAAACGCTGAAAATTTCATTCCGCACCATAAACAAATCAAACCCAGAAATATGACATCACAAAATTCTAAGCTAGACATGGTTCTTTTTTTCTTATTATTAACGTATTTGGATTTATGGTAGAATTAGAAGCTATCACTGAAATGATATTTGATGCATGTTGGAGCAGTTTTGTGACCACTGCTAGCTTACTTTTCAGACTTTAGTACAAAAATCACCGTCTTTCTGTGTTTCAATTCAGTGTTCTTCTTAGTGTTGAAAAAAACACTTTTTCATCCCTGAAATAAAATTTAGAGCATCCAAAATTTTATATGAGTGATTTATATTTAAAAATTTTAAATGACCATTTTTCATAGATAATTTTTTAAAATAAATTATAGTTATAAGATTTAGTTCATTTTTGATTTTGTATCTATCAAAATAAAAATTTATTAAAAAATATTAAAATTTATCTAAATAAATTTGAACAATTGAAATTTTTTTGGATGACATAGATAAGTACATGCATCTCTCTTTCACATGCACAAAGTTTTAACTCTCCATTCATCTCTCTTTCACATGCACACAGTAAAACATGTTTTCTGATTTTCGGTATTCTGGAAACAAATACAGCAACAGAGCTCATAAAAAAAGAGGAAGTGCAAGCCATAATCGGACCCTTCACATCAATGGAAACTAACTTTGTGATAAGTCTTGGAGACAAAGCTCACGTGCCCATTGTAACATTCTCAGCAACAAGTCCTTCTCTTGCTTCTCTCCGCAGTCCATATTTCTTCCGAATAGCACAAAACGATTCATCTCAAGTAAACGCCATTGCTTCAATCATACAAGCTTACGGGTGGAAAAAAGTAGTGCCCATTTACGTAGACAACGATTATGGAAAAGGCATCATACCCTTTTTGACAAACTCTCTTCAACAAATCTCAGTTCAAATTCCATATCTCAGTGTCATTTCTACTTCAGCTGCATATGAAGAAGTCAAAGCAGAACTTTATAAGTTAATGACCATGCAAACAAGAGTTTTCGTTGTTCACATGATACCAAGTACTGGAAATAGTTTCTTCAGAGTTGTCAATGAGATTGGTATGATGAAGGAAGGTTATGTTTGGATTGTCACTGATGGTTTGGGTAATGAAGTGAATTCCTTGGCCTCCTCAGTGATAGGTTCAATGCAAGGAGTACTTGGTGTGAGGACTTACATTCCTAAAAGTAAACAGCTTGATGATTTTAAGGTTCGATGGAGAGGGAAGTTCATACAGGACAATCCTACCCTTGTTAATATAGATTTGAATGTTTTTGGGAAATGGGCTTATGATGCTGCCACAGCATTAGCTATGGCTGTTGAGAAGGCTGGCACAAAAAATCTTGGCTTTGATTATAATAATATTGGTAGTTTCTCTGATCTTGACAAGTTGGGAGTTTCACAAAATGGGGACAATCTAAGACAGGCCTTATCAGAAACTAGATTTAGTGGTATTAGTGGAGAGTTCAGTGTTATTGATGGACAATTACAAGCATCTACATTTGAGATTATCAACATTAATGGTAATGGAGAGAGAGTGGTAGGATTTTGGACACCAGAAAAAGGACTAACAAGGGACCTGAATTTCACTAGCACAAGCACAGCATATTCTACTAGTAAGAATAATCTGAAGCCTATCATATGGCCAGGGGATACTTCCTCTGTGCCAAAGGGTTGGGATGAACCTGAAAGTGAGAAAAAGATGAGAATAGGAGTTCCAGTGAAAAATGGTTTTACTGAATTTGTAAAGGTCACATATGATCGTAGCACCAACACAACAGATGTCACTGGATTTTGCATAGATGTATTTAAGGAAGTTCTTAAAGTTTTGCCTTATGCAGTCCCTTACGAATTTGTCCCATTTGCAAAATCAGATGGAGAACCTGCAGGATCATACGATGAGCTGATTAACCAAGTTTCTTACGGGGTAATAATTATACACTATACTCTTTCTTAAATAACAAAACAATATGAATGTACGTACTTATGTATGCATGTGCATGTACGCAAGTGATTTAATTAATGTGTTGTGTGTGTTGACAGAATTTTGATGCTGTTGTGGGGGACACCACGATTACTGCAAAAAGGTCGCATGTTGTGGACTTCACTGTGCCATACACAGAATCTAGTGGAACTATGATTGTTCTTTTGGTAGATGATAAGCGCAAGAGCCCATGGGCTTTCTTGAAGCCATTGACTTGGGATCTGTGGGTAACCACTGCTTTTTTCTTCGTATTTAATGCATTCGTAGTATGGGTTCTAGAACATCGAGTAAACAATACATTTCGTGGACCTCCCTCACAGCAGATTGGCACCAGCCTGTGGTTTTCATTCTCAACCATGGTCAACTCTCATAGTAAGAGTCACATACCCATATCTTTTCCATATTAGCACTCTATTGCTTAATTGTGTGTGTATATATCACACAAAAATTTAAACCAATGCGATTTAATTCCATTACCATCAATCCACCTCTCACACTTTTGACGCGAGACTTTGTTCTTCTTTAATAGTCAGCTAGTCACATTGTGAGATAATGTCACCTTTTAGCTGTGTTGGCTCAATATCATGAGTTGTTTTGATTTTGCAGGTGAGAAAATAGTGAGCAATTGTGCTAGATTTGTGGTGATAGTGTGGGTATTCGTGGTTCTAATTTTGATCCAAAGCTACACAGCAAGCTTGACTTCACTCTTAACTGTTCAAAAGATGCGTCCAAGATTTACAGATGCGAATGAATTGATAAAAAACAAGCTGAATGTGGGATACTATCGTGGTTCTTTTGTGCATGGGATGTTAAAGGATATGGGATTTCAAGAATCCCAACTCATTCCATATGTCTCCGCAGAACAATGTGACGAATTTTTTACTCTAGGAAGTGCCAAAGGTGGCATTGATGCTGCTTTTGATTCAATTCCCACTGTTAAGGTCTTTCTAGCAACATACTGCTCCAAGTATACTTCCTCAGTTCCACCTAGCTTGAGAAGTGATGGCTATGGTTATGTAAGTTCTTTGTTCTTCTCTTATAAACTTGAGATGGTTCTATTTATTAGTCACTTCTTAAATATTTCTTGTAGATCAAGAAAACACTAAACTTTGTTAACCCTGTCTTAAAAGTTAAAATTGTTTCCAATTTTATTCCTAATTAATGTATATTATTATCCTATGAGAACAAACCCGTGTAATGTGACTTATAAATATTATTACCATAAACTTCGTCCTCTTCCTACCTTGTAAATAGGCCTAGAGAAATATATAAGCTTGTCTATCTTTTCATAACTATCATTAATATTCTAAATCTAAATTACACAGGTATTTCCAAAAGGGTCTCCTCTAGTAGCAGATATATCAAGGGGAATTCTGAATGTTACTCAAGGGGATAAGATGAAAACAATAGAGAATGCGTGGATCAAGAGAGATCATTGTACTGAGAATGATACTTCAGTTTCATCTGATAATCTTAGTCTAGATAGTTTCTGGGGACTCTTCTTCATTGTAGGGCTGGCTTCAGTTTCAGCTCTCTTCATATTTGCAGTTACATTCCTATATGAACATAAGCATATCTGGAATTCCAATCCTTCTAACTCATCATCATCCTTGTGGAAACGTATGGGGGCGTTGCTTAAAGTATTTGATGACAAAGACTTGAGCTCCCACACTTTCAGAAAAAGTAAACGTAAAAGTTCAGCTCATAATGGATCATCTTCTCCAAGTACTCCCTTCCCATCAAGTCCTTCTTCGTTTTCAGCAGAACATGGAATTACTAGTCATGGAGATGCACCACAAGACATAGAGATGAGCATGGAGTATAATTTTCCACCTTCATCTTCACCTGCAGCTAGTCCTTCTAAAAACTGATCCAGATTAGCCCCATCTCAATATCTCACACTCAAATGTTAATGTAGATACCAAACGTGTGCAGTTTTTGTAATACATTAATTGTTATTGATGATCATGTGGTCATAAATATATGTGATAACCAATAGTATCATAGATTAATGTTTTAAGGTGATTCATTGTTTTGATGTAATTCTTGCTAAAAGAGCAAAGTTTTCTTGTATAAACAAATTAAAATGGGCAAAGATGTAAAAATATATGGTAAATTTTTTTAGGGGCACCCAGTACCATTGTAATTTTGGGGACAAAAACACACATGGTAAAATAAAAAGGACAATTTTAACAACTTCATCCAATAGTGTTATGTTTGAACGTTAATTGATTTAATGATGTGGCACAAAATCATGACACCTCA
Organism: Mimosa pudica; assembly: GCA_029929735.1. Taxonomy (NCBI): domain Eukaryota; kingdom Viridiplantae; phylum Streptophyta; class Magnoliopsida; order Fabales; family Fabaceae; genus Mimosa; species Mimosa pudica. Next base: position 6,411,866 of record JAKELP010000007.1, read on the forward strand.
TGCGGTTTCATCCGATGTGGAAGCCTACATGTTAACCTCCAGTTTCTACCATTTTCTCCTTTTCCCTTCCTATGCACTAAATATTTATTCATCTCCATCACTCCCTCCTTTGTTCCTCCCACCGTCATCATCACAGTGTCTCCCTCTTTCAGGTTTCTGAAGCCATGAGGGAGAAAAATGTTTTTTTAAAAAAAAAACTGAATCCACCATCTGAAATTTATATTTGGTTTGATGCCTTTGTTTTGTGTTGGGTGGAAGGGATGCTACACAGAGTAGAGGAACCTACCCCATGGAGCAACAAGTTGACCTTATAGACACAACTATAACCATCAATTTCACAGTAACAGTAGGAATCAGTGTCACTAATTAAGAAAACAGGCAGCAGGTCAGCCACGTGGAGTTCATGTGCTTGGCAAGTGTGTGCCACTTCATTAAAAAAACGTGGGACCACAACAGGGACTAAGGTGCTCTTTTATATATATATATATATATATATATATATATATATATATATATATATATATATATATATATATATAATGTGCTTGGTGCCCCTAAAATTTTATCATGCATATTTTTGCAGTTTTACCCAATTAAAATTATGGTCCGAGTACATTCAAATTGAGCAGCGTAATATTGACCATGAAGAGTTAACTACTTTTTTTTCAACCTAATGGAATCGGTCTTGTTTTGCTTGTGATTGAAGAGAAAAAAAGTGTTTGTTTCTATGTCAGATCATTACTTTCATTCTAGTCTATTTGCTATTGTTGACCTATTAATTAGTTGTAGAAGTCAATTAGTTTTTCATAGTCAACCCAGTTCTACTTTTTCACTTGGTGAAGATGTTGAGAAAGAAAATATACTAGGTGTCTTAACTCTACTTTATGCATAGAGATATCAAATCAATCCTTCAAATGGATTAGTTTTCCATAACCAATTATTTCTAATCAGTCCATGTCATTGTCTTTCAACTCAAAAAATGAAAGAAAAATATCAATGCACACCAAATCATATAATTTAATACTATTTGTTTCAATTCATAAATGCGAGGGATCCATGTATACTAGCCAAGCATCAACATTATCACCATCATCATGAATATGAATAAAAAAAGTGATTAATTTTATTTTAAAAATTGACAGGCTGGCTGATAACTTTAATATTGCACATCCTAATGCAGTTTAAAGTGCAGAGATTATCCTTGTATTGTACTAAGTAACAAACAACTACTAAACCCGACATAAACATAGAGATAAAGCAACTCATTACTATGGGTTATAAAGCCTAGATAACCTCGTGTGCGAAGAATTTTTCTGGTGACATCAAAAACTACGACTCTACATAATGCTTTGTATTGTCCCAAGTCATTTAATATTAGTGAAATAATAAATAGATTTGAGGGGACATTTTAAGAATGAAACTATGCCTATATTTGACACATGCTAAATAATGTTATACTATAGGAAATTAGGAACTACTGTTGTCTCTGTGGAAGAATCTACTTGAGATATGCCCCAACGCTGCTGAAAGGCTTCTTGCTCTCTCCCCTGTGAAGTAATAAAATTAAAGGGGAGAGAAAGGTAAAGAATATTTTAGATCTATACAACTCATATGTGTTACTACTACTAGACACTAATTGATCACGAAGTACAACATGATATGCATTCATTACAAAACTTTCCTACCCTCTTTATTTATCTATTATTTTATTTTGTACACATTATCATAATTTACAAGGATATCACCGCAGGAACTGTTCAAGGCACTCCTTCAATTTCTGGAATGTCACTGGTTTAGATACAAATGAGTCCATCCCATTTGCATAACACTCTTCTGCACTCTCTGACAAAGCATTTGCTGTCATCTGCACATCAAAAAGCACAAGATGGTGAACACAATGATCACTTTACATACTGATATTTGAGTATAATCAGCTTAAGCTCTTGCTGCAATAATAGGCATTCTCTTTGTGGAAGGCTCAGATTTCTGCAAATCTGAAGTTGAAATGCTTGGCTCTATTCCAGCTTTTGTTGCAGCATCCCAATTGCCAGTTTGCTCATAAGAGCGAATCAACTTTGTTGCTTCAAGGCCATTCATAACTGGCATGCATACATCCTGCAAAATGCAGCTACTATAAGTACTCATTATACACACAATTTTATGGTCCCGGTGAATCAGCATTTTAATTAGGTTCTGCCAACAAAGATTGGTCTAATAAAGAAATGACTCATGATCCACAAGATCGTGAGTTCAAATTCCACTGCCAATGTGAGGATTTTGTTGACGAATAATCTATAAGAACCTTTGCAAATTTTTTTTTCAGCCTAGAGACTTGCCCTGACTCTATGATAAGTGGCTAAGACCCAACTTACTAAACTTTTTGATTTATAACAAAAGTATTCCAGTTAGGCTTGAATAAGTACCATAAGGATGAGGTCATAACTTCTGCTCTGAACTGCACGAACAGCTTCAACTCCATTATTCACCACATCCATGCTATGACCTAACTGCTTCATCATCGTGCGTGCCACCATAACATTGACATTGTTATCTTCAACTAGAAGGATCTTAGGCTCTAAAGGGGATTTGGCCATTGCTGATGTACTATTACCATTACTACTACTACTTCTGCTAGTAACACATTGGCTACCTTTGTTATCTATCTCTTGTGTCTCATTTGATTTCTGGGTTTTGCTTACTTTTGTTTCCACACCAATTTCTCTAGCAATACCATTCTGGATTGGAGCAGATGTGTTGTTATCTTGAAGTTTTTTGTCTCTACAAAGTACATTTTCTTTCTCTATTTCTGGCTTCTGATCAGTCACTAAGCTTCCTGAAGATTCAGACATCTCTTGTTCATCTGTTACTGTCACTTGGATTCCATTTGAAGTGACGTTATTTGAGGGTAGAGAATAGGAATTCTGAGAAAACCCATTAAGGTTGTGAGAGACTGCTAGGCCAAGTTTATGAGGTGACAACTTTGGTGCTCTAGAAATTCCATTGGAGGAGAAAAGTGAGCCCAATGTACGTGGTTGGAATTGGAAGAATCCTTGCATGGCATCATCAGAAGAAGCATCATCATTCTCCATATCCGAAAGCTCATCATCAGGGTCATCTGAATTATCACAGGCAATAGAAACCTTGTATGGAAGTATGAACGTAAATGTAGAACCACAATGTTCTTTGCTTGAGACTGTTAGATGACCACCCATTAATTCCACCTATTCCAAGAAAAAAAGAGTTAAATATATTGACCATCACCACCCAAAAAGGTACTCCCTCTGTTCCTAAATATAAGACCTAGATAACTTTTTTTTGGAAAGATTAAGGTTGCGAAATAGGTTATTAAATGATGACATATTTGATATCTTTTTAGATTATCCATTAGCTTATAGGTAAAATAAACTAGTTTAAGAGAAAAAATTAGGTAAATCAATTTATAATTAACTTATTTTTTGCTTTTTTTAGGATTTTTCAAAAAAGTCATCTAGGTCCTATATTTAGGAACGGAGGGAGTACATAATAAGGATGATCACATTAAGGACTATTCACCAGTTGTTTGCATATTGCTAGTCCTAGCCCAGTGCCACCATACTTTCGAGCATGATCTGCACTTACTTGCATGTACCTTTTAAATAAAGTCGGAATTGCTTTTTCTGTTGCACAATATATACCAAGTGAGTAAATTCCTGATAGATATCAAATTCATGTAGAGCTCTTTGATAAGATACCTGGTATGCCAATTCCAGTGTCATATACATCACAACGTATCCAAACTGTAGTTTTAGTTGAATGATGTTGCTCCTGTGTATCCCCATTTCTTGAGCATTCGCTTTTAACTGGAGATCTACATTCATCACTACCATTTTGAGAGGCTGATGAGAAGTATTTCTCTTCTGTCAATCCATTAGCTGATACATTGGACTTGTCTCCATTCATCTTTTGATGAACTTCTTCCAGTTTTTCAGAATTAGGCTGCGCTACAACATAGAGATTTATGCCAACTTTACCTTCATGGGTAAACTTGATTGCATTGCTGAAAAAAGAAAAAAAATTTAGAAAAATCAATCCAAATATTTAAAGTTTGAGGGTTTAGATATGGTGTTTGTTAATCTGTCTAAACATATATATACCTTATGAGATTTGTGAGAATTTGTCTAATCCTTAAAACATCTCCAATGACCTGAAATAATAATGAGAGACAAGTACGTTAAATACAAACATTAATATCATTCAAGTGCTCTATTATTTGAACTTGATGAATAATTTTTAGGGAAAGCAAGACGAAAAGTGTTGCATTAGATTTCACCTCAATAGGTACATCAGCTGCCACATGGCCTTCTAGAGTTAATATTTTCTGCAGGGATGCTGCTGCAGTCTGCAGTACATGCTTCACTACCTCTCTTGGACGAAATTTGGTTGCTTCCAACTTCATTGCTCCTAATATAGACAAGGTCAACAACCCAAAATCACTTCTTGTCTGAATTAAAACCTCCAAACATCTCTAAGGTGCTTTAAAAAGAGTGTTTAGGTATTGTTCTGACCTGACTCAACCTTGGAAAGATCTAATATGTCATTTATCAGTTGAAGAACCAAATCTCCAGAGGAAAGCATGACTTCCAAGAGCTGTTTTTGCTCCTTGTCAAGTTTTGTTGTAGAAAGAATTTCTGCCATGCTAACAACCCCAGACAGTGGAGATCTTATTTCATGGGACATGGTTGCTAGCATTTGTTTTGCTCTCATAGTCTCCTCTATTTAAAAGGGGAATAATAATCATTCTTGCTGCCAAATCGAGTTGGAATAAAATTTTTAGAACTAAATTTTGTCTGAGTGGTCAAACCTGTAATGTGAATAGTCTTATTTAATTCAGTCTCCTTTGCCTTCTGAACTGCAATCTCTTCCCTAATCTGTGCCATTCTTTCTCTTTTTCTCACCTGTAATAAGTTTGAAATATCAATTCCCTCTTCTGCAATAAGATTGCAAATATCTTCAAAAGCTTAATAGAATCTACCTGATCTGTTACATCCATTCCCATGTAATTTATCCCAATCGTCTCCCCTGCCTTGCTGAACACAGGTTCTACATAAATTAAGAATGTCTTTGACCCAAAAAGTTCTGTCTCAAAAGTAATTTCCCTTTTTGCAGGCAATCCTTTTTCCAAAACTTCTCTCTTAAAATCTTGAGATTCCTTAACTCCAGACCCTGTGAAAATTTCCATATCTGTTTTTCCTATGATGTCCTGAAATAGAGTAGTAGATTTTAAAGACAAGACACTTCAGCATACTTATATCACACAATTTTGAGAAAAGAACAAGTCAATTCTGATGTTTCAGACTTTCAACAAGAGAAGTTTATTACCTCCTCTCCCAGTCTTGGGAAATGATTATAGATAAAGCGGTAGCGCAACTCCTTGTCCTGAAAGAAAAAAAAGAATCAACCCTTTGATACAAAGGAGAAGTTGACGGGTAAAAATAATGAAACCAGAAGATTTACAGCAAATAAGTTCTGATCAAAGCATTCAAATAAGTTTAGGCTCAATTTCCACAGAGATATTGTTTTCTAATTCCAAGTTTTGCATGCATATACACATCAATTTACTGACAAGTACCTACACTTTATTATGGCACCAAGGAATGGTTTAGTTGCACAGTTGACTTATTCTTTGTAAATAAAAACGCAATTTCAGTCCTTCTTGTGTCCCATGCACCTAGGAGGTATAGTAGTACAGTGTGCAGAGTGTCAAACAAGATATAGGCTTTGCTAGAGTGAAATTGGAGTCTTCTCATGAGATTGTAAGTAGTTATCATCATGTAAATTTAGTTAATTTATACATAAATGCTTGTTCTATCCCTTTTCAACTTAAAGTTTATTCTGAAGAACTCTAGGAAAGAATCTAACAACAGGTGTGAATTTTGAATGAAGTCATAATAAGCTAAGATCATTCAATAATACTCACTGGAATATACCTGATGGCCCATGACAACAGGTGCAGTCTGCAGAATAAAATGCAAATAATTATCTGCTCTTTTCAAAATCTGGGACAATTCTTCTACAGGAGTGGACTGCTTCTCAAGATTCTTTATGTTTTCTTCCAGCTTCTCCATAAGTGTCTGCTCTCTTTGTATACTTGCCTCCAACAGTTTTTCCAAATGCAGTGCCCTTTGCTTCCAGTACATGACAGTATCATACTCAGCATCTATTTCAATACCCTTCTTCTGAACAACAACATCATGTTTCCTCCTAGGCCTATCTTGCCATATGTCATAAACTTCATCCAATATAGAAACTGGTCTTTTGTCATCCCCATATCTTATGTCCTCAAATCTGTGCTCTTCCAATATCTTCAACTTCCTTAGCTCAACCTCCTGTCTTTGTTTGCTAAGGTTGTCGAGTTCTTCTCGCAGGAGACGCACGGCATTAGCCTGCTTGTATTCCAAGTATTTCATGAAATAAGTCAACTGAGTTGACCCTCTTTCTGTATAGTTGGTGAGCTCCATGAGACGCTTGAAATCTACAATACTTGGCTCCTCCACTATTGTGACTTCTTCCAACATGTCCTGGTCATTTCCTGGCTTCTCTATGTTAAACTGTTTGCCAGCATTAGTTCCTATATCTTCTGGCCACATTGAAGGGAGGACTTCTATGTCCATGTCCTCCATAAGGTCATGCTCCATCTCACAAACCATTAAAACAGTCTCAGATTATGCCCCACTTGCTTTCAGTCAATCTACAATGATGTTCTATTTTCATTTCTTGCCATTAATTCTAACCCTTGGCTTCACAGACCAATTGGTGAAGATGAAATCCAGACAATTTTGGCACTCAGCAACTACGAAATTAAAGAAAGAAAATAGATAAGAGTGGAGGAGTAGGAGGGGCAAAATGAAAAATAATAATAACTGATGTTAAATTATTGTCATTTCAGGACATGCCAAGCTGTCCAATTATCCGAAAAAGCATCTGAAAAATACCACCTGTAAACTTTAAAGTAGACAAAGTTTGATAATTCTAATAGAAAACTTCATCGGCCAGAAATTATGAATAAATGACAGCTGTTAACAAAATTTAACAAGGGAATAAAAGAAGAGAATAAAATAATTCAAAGCAAAAAGAGCAGGAAGAAGAAGAAAATGAAAGAGGACCATGTTTGACTAATTTAATGCAGAGGCAGCAAACATGAAGCATCAGATATTGAGAATTCAGAAGACTAAAATAAATAAACATGAGCCAACTCTTCATATATTTGCCAATCCTTTTATTGAAAAACATATCACTGAATTGAAGCTAGAGGCCATCATTATTCAAAACACATACCTTTATGCTTGCTATGAGAAAAGCAAGCAACCAGCAAGAAAATCCCAGAAAGAAGAAGAATTTTGGATGAGAATGTCAATATATATTTTTTTACAGCAGATCTGAAGAACCCTTCAAATGATACATCAGAAATGAAGAGAAAAAAATGAAACTTATGACTAGGAGAGAAAGAGAGAAGAGAACATGTGACAGTGAACGAAAAAGGGGGGACTACAGAAAAAAAAAGAAGGGAAGAATTAATATAGGCATGACAGATAACCAGGAAGGCATGTGCATGAGGAAGTCAATTGTTAGTTTCACATATTTTAGTTGTGAGACAACGTTAAGAGGCACAGAGGTTCGTCGTGTGGCATAACATTTTTCACGTACAAAACAAGTTCAACTAAACATAAAATATAAGTAGAGAGAGAGAGAGAGAGAGAGAGAGGGGCAGAGTTTTTATGGGGAGAAGGAGTTTTTAAATGCCAAGGAAGCCATTGATGTTCCCTTGGCTTCTCTTGTGGTGCATGGACACATGTGGAGGGTGATGCGCGTGAGCAGCACGCGCCTGGTATTTCACTCAAGGATGCATGCACTGTGACGTGAAAGAAGCAACGGGGCGGCTGCACGGATTCTTATAAACCAAGCTAGAGCTTCTTCATTTGTGACCAGCTTTTTATTCTTGGGATCAATCTCCCTAGCTAGTCCCTCCATCACATACGTGTAATTAATGTATAGTTATCATGGTATTCACTTCTTCTAAATATAAGATTTATTTAAATAGATTAATAATGTTAGTAAAAATTAGTTGATTTAATAATATCTTTCCAAATTAACGGGGTAATATTGGAAAAGGTGAACAAAAATTATTACAAATAGGACTTATATTTAGAACCAAAGTTTCTCCCTAAATAAGTCTTGTATTTAGAACAAGAGGAAACCACAACACTACTCAAAACAACTTAAATTCAATGTCAAGTGAGGTGTTATTTACAACTTAAGTAGTTCTCTTAAATTCAGATTTTTGAAATATAAGTTGATACTTTCTTTAGATATTATTACAGGACATCAACGATAAATTCTTATAATAAACCAATAAAAGTAGTGAAAATTATTAAAAATGTTTAAAAGATTGAGTGCTGTAGTTACCGTCTTGTTCTTATCTTCCGATATACCATACTACTCCCTCTGGTCCTAAATATAAGACCTAGATGACTTTTTTTCGGAGATGTTAAGGTTACAAAATGTTATTAAATTATGACATATTTGATATATTTTTATATTAGTCATTAGTTTATAGGTTAAATAAACTAGTTTAAGGGAAAAAATTAGGTTAATCAATTTATAATTGACTTATATTTTGCTTTTTTAAGATTTTTCAAAAAAGTAAACTAGGTTTTATATTTAGGACAAGAGGGAGTATTAATGAACATCTCTTCACTGCCCTTTTAATTTTAAATGTAGAGATGCATGTAAAGATGTGATAATGTTTATTAGAAACTATCAAATGCTGTATAAAAATAACCAAGAAAAATGGAATGCTTGGTACTTTATAATTAATAACGAGCAGAGGGAATAATAGTGCCATGAATTATCACTACACTTCATAGCCAACTTTTTATATTAAAGTTTGGGTTAAACAAATCCTATCTTATATATTTCTATGTCAATTGAGTGCCTTCCCAAGTTTGCTGATCCAGGACGCAATGCAAATCCCGTGTTATTCCCTGCTACTATAATTCACGCAATGTACATATGTAAGCATTTTAGTTGTGTTATATGTGTGTGTTTGCGTGTGTAATGACATGTTACGAATTATGCAATTAACCCAACCATTATTCACACCACTGTATATGGAAGATGGGGCGGTTGTTTTGGTATATTATTAATCACCAGGGTATCGGCATATAATATAAGTATCTTAGGTTCCTAACAACGAGAATGAATAAAGAAATATGAAGGAGGAAGACATAAATAATGAAAACACGACCTGGTCTGTGGGATATAAATATGTGTATATTAGTTGGATAGACATGGGTTTGGTTTTTTAATTTGGGTTGAGGGAAGGAATACACATGAATGGCGTACTTGTTTATGAAAATGAACAACGAAGCCATATTGTGTATGTTTATATAGCCATCCCCATGTGAGGCTCTGACCTGCTGATCCGCCCTTTCCCTATATACAAATACCTACTGACACGTGGCTTCCTCCATTCACCACACTTGTCTCCCTCCCTCTGCCATTTATACATGGCATTCAGTCATTCACCACCTTTTTTTTATATATCAGAAATCATTCACCACCTAACCACACACAAAAGAGAGATTAAATAAAGTATCATTGGCAGTTTATCATTTTCATGGTTTTATATATGTCATGAATTTCTTTTGTATTAAGCATAAAGTCACTTAAACTTGTAATAAAAAAAGTCACTTAAACTCTCAAGTTTGTACACTGATTTTACTATTTTCAAGTTTAATTTTTATGAAATAATCTTAATTATTTATTAAAAAAATAAACTTTTATTATAGTAGTTTTATGATTTGCGTTTAATCACAAAATTTTCCATTCTTACTAAGTTTATTTAAACTCATTTGAGTTTTTTGAAAGAATCCCAACTCCCAAGTATATTGTTTAATTCAAACTCACACTATGTTCTTCTCTCAAGTAATATTGAATCGTGAACTCCGTCAATTACGTACGTAGCCTCGTTTCCTTCTTCACTCAAATGAAAAATTACATTCTACAGTCTACAATCTACATTATTGATCAATCTTCCTGACCGAATTATGTATGAGAGATAGAATAATAGAAAAGGTTTAAAAGTCTGTGCCAACATTTTGGTTGAGAAACAAATATATTTTATGTTTTACTTTATATCATTGACATATATAAACAATAAAATCTAACAAGACAATGTTTATTAAATTCATTTTTTTCAGACACTATTTGTTGAATTCTCGTGACACCTGACACCACTTTCTCCTAAACATCAAATATCATACACTCTTATCGTATCGATATTCTGCTATAAATGGACTATTTTTCTGTTAATATAATAGTAAAGAAAATTTCAAAGCACACTTAAAAGTGAAAAAAATATCATCCCGAACGACACATGTTCTAGCAATAACACTCCGTGATGACTCCGTGACCGTAAATGCTACAAATGAGGTAAAAGCTATCACACATCGCACACATATAATAAAGCAAAAACTATTACTGGAGACGTCGGATTTTGATATATTAAATCAGTTTTATTAAAAGTGAAGGGATGGATATGGTTAGTGGCATATTGGTGTTATGTTAATTAGAGTGATGGGTAATCGGAGATGATGAGCCAATGCGGGAACAACTCCTGAAGCCTGGGTCATTGTTCCAGACAATCTCCTCAATAACCGGATGATTGACCATTATTAATAATTGTTGAATTTAAAATCATTATATTTAAAATCTGTAAGACTGTAACAAAATTATTTTTATCAAAAAGATTTTAACCTAGTAAAATAAAATACAAAACTTAGATGGTCAATTGCCTGAGTACATGTAATATAAGACTGGTTGATTGTTGATTGATATAAAAGAAATGAGAGAAAGGAACTAAATGTGTGCGTGTGAGGGGAAACCTAACTTTGGTTTTCTTTGCTTCAAAAGATCCTTGAATTAGTGAAGCACGGCTACCCTTATCAGCTGCAGAGTTTCCCAAATGAACACAAACTTTGCTGCATTCTTGTCAATATATAATTGAAAAATGAATTAAAAACTTGTAATGTTGAAATAAGTCCTATCGAATTGATTTGGACAAACCTTGTATATATAGCCTATAATTAGATTAAAAATTCGATGTTTAATTTAAATCACTCATGACATAGGAACATGATTAACGATATCGCGTCATCGCACGTTGCATGCATATTATTCATCCATCAACACACACAAATGGTGACTGTGTCGCGGTACAGTGACCAATTTTAATAATCAGGTAGTGGGATGCATCTGAGAGGTGTGTGCAGGGTGTTATAGATACTCAGTCTGTTCCTAAATATAACATCACTTTGGGGAAGTGGATAAGTTCATAAATATAAGATCACTTCCTATTTTATCTCAAGTTTTGCCCAAACTACCCTTATACTCCCTCTTTTCATTGAAAACCTCTCCTCCTTTTAAAGTTAAGTAATTGAGGGGATTTTGAGAAGATCATGTAATTTTATTGTCTTCTTTAATCTCCTCAAATCAATCAAAGTGATCTTATATTTAGGAACGGAAGGAGTATAGTGTATGGCAGGTAGGTAGGTATGACATGAAGAGAGGGAGGGTGATATGGGAAGCCTTGATTTTGAGAAGCTTTTTGGTGAGTTAAAACCAGTTGCTATGGTGGAGAACACCACTCCGGATTTTCTTCCCCAAAATTTTCCAGTCCTTGTCCCCACCTTCTCACTGCACACCATAATAATCCAGACACATTTATCCTTATAAGTTACATCAAAATATGCCACTATCTTTGTCATACACAATAATATACTCAAATAGGCTTCAAATTATATGTGTGTGTGTTGGATACTGTAGGAGTAGGACCTGGCTGGTTAATTAATCCCACAATATTTTTACTCTTCAACCACAAACACTTCTTTAATTACGTCCATGTATGGTTCTCTTTTTTATGTTGCTACAAAATCTGGATCTTCTATTCCAATTCCATCAGCTCCAAATTAAATCCTTATTATCTTTATTGGAGTAATCTAATATAGTCCAACTTTCTCATGTATGTATATGCCTGTAGTAGTTCAATCAACATGGGAAATAAATATGAACCTTTAATCATTTTTTATTTATGATGAAAATAATGCAATGGTATACCCAATCATTGGTGAAGCCCAAGTGTGGTGCGTGGCAGAAAATGACAAAAAAGCAGAGAGCACAAAGAATTCTGCGTATACATAATCTTATTCCGTTAAGCGTCAGATAATGTTGAGTCTAGGTACAAAAACTAGATATTTAAGGTAAAAAAAGGTACAGAAACTAGATATTGATAGTTGCTCCTAAATTGTTTTGCCTCTCACAAAATCAAACGTTGTGCAAGATTTTGTGTATTCTGCTTCTCTATCCCATGAATTTCTCTCTCCTCCCTCATGTATATACTTATGAAGAGAATATTATCCATATATTTGAGTAATTCCGTTTGAATTATTTGAAGTTTGCATGAGGACCATTCAAAATAACATGGTAGAAAATTCGGACGAATTTAAGGACTTAAATCTAAAATTGCAGATTGGGGGGGTATAAATTATTATTAGTGGATAAGTAAGCAGAGTGGGGAGTATAGAAAGAAATCTTGCAAGTACTATACTGCCCATGAAACTACACGAATGAAATATTCCCTTTCTTCTTTTGGGGAAAAATATTTTAGTGTTAAAAGGGTTGGCACACTGATCACTCTCGTAAGTGAGATACAAAGGTCGCTTTCCCACATGCTGGTTCTGATTATTTAGAGCAGAAAACAAGATTCATTTTACTAAGTGGTCCATAAATGTCTTTGGTGCGTCTCAATAATAGAGTGTCGTGGCTGTCTTAACCTTGATTCAAAAACATTGAACACCCTTTTTTTATTACTTTAAAAACTAAACCACACTAATAATGCTGCCCTTCGTTGACCACTAGGAATATTTATTCATCATGCTAAACAGTGTCATAGAATCTAACACACAAGCCTTTGTATGTGTTTGTCAATTCCTTTCCAATTTTAAGAAGTATATTAAAATGGAAGACACTTTGGGCTGGAATATTCCTCAACTAGGTGATAGTACCTATAAAACGGACTAATCAGAAATCCCTGATGTTCTCGATCAAAAAAAAAAAAGAAATCCCTGATGTTGGATCCAGCCCAATTAAAAAGAGATGCTTCTTCAATGGGAGAACCGGCCCATGTTACTTCAGAGATATTCTTACGACTGTGAGAGCTGGAGAGAAGATCGAATACCCAATACTGCTTTCGCGTAAACGGTAAACCCACTGAAGATCACATTGCAAGTTTTTTCTTTCTTCTTAGGCCGAAAAAAATACTCCCTCCGTTCCTAAATATAAGATCTAGATAACTTTTTTTTTGGGAAGATTAAAGTTGCAAAATAGGTTATTAAATCATGACATATTTGATATCTTTTTAGATTATCCATTAGCTTATAGGTAAAATAAACTAGTTTAAGAGAAAAAATTAGGTGAATCAATTTATAATTAACTTATTTTTTTCTTTTTTTAGGATTTTTCAAAAAAGTCATCTAGGTCCTATATTTAGGAACGGAGGGAGTATCTTTCTTCTACTTCTACTATGAGCTGAAAATAACATTGATCTTGAAGAGTATTTTGATTTGTTTAAAGAAGTTGAGTACTTAGCAAACAAAAATTGATTTGTTTAACACAGTATTTGAGAGGGAGTGATTTTCCCATTGAAATTGGACCCTGCAGTACAATATCTATTTATATTTACATTTGTGTCAACTATAATTAGTCTAAACTAACTTGAAAAATAAACTCAAACATGGTTGGTGAGTAAAAAGCATAAACATGGAGATGCGTTTGACATCTTCAAGCTCAAAGTGACATAGAGAACTTCGAGGAAGGAATGCATGGTTTGATGGCGTGACCCATTCTATGCTTTTGGATCATATGAACTACTAAGATTGTGGGCTTGAGGTTTGGCCGTCGAGAGAATCCGCTCCCCTTTTCTTCAAGAGACTTTTTTAGAGTTTAGTAAGAATTCATATGTAGGTAGATCTTGTTCACCGATAGAAAATTATTCCTCCACACACCGGTTTTAATTATAAGATCAATTTAACTTTTTTACATAATCTAATTATACAAAATTAATCACTTTTAATTGTATGTTATAATTTATTTCATTTTTTAACTAACATTTCATTTGTTTCACTAATTTATAAAAAAAGGAAGTGAAATTATTACTCTCCTTTTGTTTTGTTTTGCCAGGACAATTTCTAATTAGTAATTACATTACATCTAACTACTGTAACAAAAAAATTTCCTTTTGTTTCACCAGGACAGTTTCTAACTACATGACATCTGATTATTTAAACAAAACTATTTCCTTTTTAGTTCTTGATGGGAGATAAATTTCGTTGGTATTCTTGAGGGAAAGGGAGAAATGTGATTGATTATTGTACTCATAATTTGATATATTTGAAATAGGGAAAATTTCAAATAAATCCCTCCCAATACCAAAAGGACAAGTGAGGAACCTAAGCTTCCAAAAGGATTATGAAGGAACCAACATCTACCTGTGATTTTAAAATGTTGCGAAAAGACAAAATTGTCCCCATCCTAAAACACAAATTGCAAGAAGAGGGTGGGTGTTTGGGTGTGTTTAGGGTGGGTAGCAATTTGTATTTTAGGATATGAGCAATTTTATCTTTTCACAAATTTTTAAAATGACAGGTAGGTACTGGTTCCTTCATAATCCTTTTAGAAGTTTAGGTTTCTCACTTGTAATTTTGGGTATTGGGATAAATTTATTTAGAATTTTCCTTTCAAATATAGTGTGGTTCAATAAAAAAAAGAAATATTATAGTGTGCACGCGAGTCCCTCCTTGCTTTTGAGTTTGTGTGTCTAAAGCATCTTCTTCATCTGAAAGAAAGCACACGAGCATAGAAAAAAGATCGTAATTATCGGCTTTTGCTACCCCACGTATGATCTTCTCCTCAGTAGTTTAATCTAATCTTTCCTTAAAAGTACTCTGAGAATATTGGCCTCTAGTTTTACAAGACAGATTCCTTAACGAGGAGCCAAAGGCACTGGAAATAATAAGGGCTTAGTTTAGAGTTCATTTTTTTTTTTTTTTGCTTTGGGAAGTCAGAAGCAGCAAACCCTTTTGAGCTTTGACATGTGTGGGTGAAGAAAGTGAATAAAGCAGCAACTTTGAAACTTAGTGTTCTCTCTTTATATTTCTTTTAGGCCAAAGCTCCAATCTTTAAAGAGTTTTGAGCGCAGAGTCAACCAATTGTTTCCCTTTCTCAATCTCAAAAATCATTTTTTTTATGTAAAAATCGCATTTTTATTAGGAGCTACCCAGGAAGGTTCCTACTGCTTGTCCCTAAGCTAGCTTTCTTCTTTTCCCTTTTGTCAGATTTTGTGTCTCACCCCTTCAACTTCTTTTCTAGCTTATATTTTAAATGGTGTGCCACTAACATTCTCACTGTGTTTGCTACTTAACAGGCACAGCTGTTTCAAACTTTCAATTCAATCAGGTACTTTCCCTTCATTGATTATGTTCTTGTGTCATCTCAACAGATGATTTATTGCCTTTTATGAGTTTATCTTTCATCATTTGTGACATTGTCTTTATGCATGTTATGTGCCTGAGCATTGTTCTCATTTATTCCTGGTGTACAGATTTTTTATTTGACTTCAAGTTGAATTCTTTCTTATCTTTGTTTCATTGCTTACATATATTTGAGTTATGATGTGGAGAAACAATTTTGGAGGTGGTAAAATATATGAACTATGAAAGTGATTATTTGTTTTCATCGCCTCTTATTATTTTCTGTTATTTAGTGCCTGCTTGTTTGTAGTTGAGAGCTGGGTTGTCTGATAGAAGTCTCAATTTTCAGACTTGATGCATGTGAATAAAGGAAAGCTTGACATTGACATTATGCAGGACTATGGTTTATGTAGCTTAAATTCAGTGACATTCACTATGTTTAGTAATCATTGACAACTTGCAGATGTGTTTCTAGGTTCCATTGAAAGTCTTTGTTTATGTTCATGGTGCTACTTTCTTTGTTTAGTATATGGTTTTGAAAAAAAATATCTATTGCTTAATAACGTCTTTCTGCCTTTGCAAATGCAGTTTTCTCCAAACTTCTGGTCTAATGGAATGCAGTGATCAGCCTGATACAAGGATAAACTTAAAGAGAAAGTCACCAGAATGTGGAGATGATCCCTTCTCCAACAGTTTTTCTCTGGACGATCTTACCGAAGACCTTTTTGAAAGGGTTCTTTCATGGCTACCAACTTCCACATTTTTCCGCCTTATTTCTGTGTCAAAAAGATGGAGATCAGTTGCTTCTTCTGCAAGCTTCAAGCTTGCCTGCTCTCTTGTTCCTTCAAGACATCCTTGGTTTTTTATGGTTTCACCGAATCTCAACCAATCTATTATCTATGACTCTGCTGAAAACAGTTGGAAAAGGCTCAACTATACAAATCTTCTACTTGAAGATTCTAATCAAAGTTGCATGCTTGTTGCATCCTCCGGTGGTTTGATCTGCTACCGTACATTATCAGGAGTTTTCTTCGTGTGCAATCCCTTGACAAAATCTTGTAAGGTATCACCTCCATTGCCGATAACCTCTCAAAATCAGCCTTTAAATGCCATCGTGATGAGTGCAACTTCCACCTCCTACAAGATCGTGTTAATCCATGGCGAAATTCCAAATCTTTCATTTACAATGTTTGATTCAAATTCAATCTCTGGTTGCTGGACAGATACGACTGCATTGAGGAAAACGGTTGACGACTCTAGTTTAGAATACGATTCAACTGATGACAATGGTGCTTATTTTTTAAGCAAGGGTGGGTATGTTGTGGCCAGTGGTATGCAATTAGAAAGAAGCCTATCGAAGCAATTCTCATCAGTTATGACTAACAAAGATGGTCAGGAAGTAGTTTACTTCCTTAGCTCTTTAGGGACAATAGTTTCCTGCAATTTGACAGACAAGTGCTTCTTTGAATTACACAGGTTGTTGCCTTTTTTCTGTGAGTACTCCATTGATGTCGTGGAGTGTAATGGTGAGATGCTAGTTGTTGTGCTATCAGAATTCTTGGAGAGTGAAAGTCTTAGGGTGTGGAAGTATGATGACACCAATCAGCAATGGCACCAGATTGCTGCAATGCCTCCAGCAATGTCCAATGAGTGGTATGGCAAGAGGGTTGACATTAACTGTGTCGGGGCCGATGACCGGATATTTATATGTGTTAACTCCTCTGAACTATGTGCTTATGTGCTGTATAATTTGGCTAGCAACACATGGGTGGAACTGCCAAAATGCTGCATAAATGGTGAAGTATTGGAGTTCATGTCTGCCTTCTCATTTGAGCCTAGAATAGAGGCTTCTATGTGACTTGCATGGGTTATTTTCCTTGATTATTCTCCAGCTATTTTAATGTCGTGCATGTTGTTTTACAATCTGATTATTTAGTGGAGGCTGCTTTTAAGATATAGGGATTGTAGTGATTAGGAAGTAAAAACTTTCAACACATCTGTTGAAGCTTCCACACTGGAGTAATAAAATAAAAAAAATACACTAGTATTTCTTATTTTTTATTTATTCTGAAACTTATACTGATACTAAAAATATTATTGTTGATCTAGTACTTTAGCGTATAATCTATCCTTTTATGGCACTCATACGAGCAGTGCTTGTGTATTAGTTATTAATATGCATATGATTGACTATTGTCAATATAAAGGCCTAATGTAGCATAATAATCTCAAACTCTAATAGAAGGCGTGAGAACTAATAGAAGGCGTGAGAAATTCTAAACTAGCCATTACTCAGTTAAATTCAAAGAGAATATAAAACAAAAGAAAACTGAGATGTACAACCAGCTGAATTCACAGAAGATTTAGAAAAAAAGATATGATTCAGGCCTCTGTACATCACTAGAAAAACAAACTTGGGCCTCCACTCAAAAGAGATAATATTGGGTTCTTATGTTGACTCTTTTTTTATTGGTACAAAAATGTTGTCTCTTCTTTGATGAGAGCATATCCACCTAGCTACCTAACTCTACTCCACTTATTTGCATGCCCTTGCGACCTTCGGCTTTCACGAGAATCCCAATAATTGTAATATCCATCCCTCCCTCTCTGTCTTTTCTGTCCTTGTCTCTCTTTCTTTTCATAACCATTAGCATTAGGTTCATCTGTTTTCTGTCCTTGTCTCTCTCTCTTTTCATAACCATTAGCTTTAGGTTCACTTGACTTATTTTCCATGTCCACTTCATAAACCAATGGTTTAATCCCCTGCAAGTCAAGTTCTGCAACATATGTTATGGGCCGTTTGGATTTATCCATCTTCCTAAACGTGATCGAAATCCTGATTCATTGTACATAACAAGGATTAGCGTGTGTCATTGTCATTCATGAGAGATATTATTGATGCAATAAGGAATTCCATTTCGTCAACTACCTTTTTGAAGGAACCGCGGGCACACAATGCTTAGCTACATCAGCTCCATTCCCTTTCAGCACAAGTACAGATCTGGAGAATAACAAAGAGGCCATCCATAAATTTCAATTTAAGACAAAAGACTCATGTCTCTAGTGTACTGAAATAAATGATAGTAGTACTTAGTTACTTACCCCACAGGCAATGGAATAGAATATGAGCCATCGAATTCACCGGGACCCACAATCTTTAAATTTGATCCAAACAGAATGCTGCACTCAGACAGAAGTGAGACAGTGCAAAATGGTCGAACAAAATCATGGTTGTCAATATGTGGGGGTATACAATCTCCTTCCTCATAAATATTGACTATGCAACTATCTGGCACACAAGTTGGGGGAAGCACATGCCACTTCACCATCCGCCGAATCATTGATCTAAAAACATAGGGTAAAGGATCAACTGTTACCCTTGGAAGAATGCCTGGTGGATTGCCCTCTCTGTCCTGTGAATATATAGTATAAACATCAACTTTCTTGAAATCAATACATGCATGAATTGTTTGAAAAGAAGAAAGGCTAAACATGTGTACAGAGATAGATATACTGACCACTGCATAATTGTAACAGCATCCGAATTGGATAGTTTGACGTCCCTTGCCTCTCATCCATTTACGAGGGGCCGAAAATGTCCTATCTGCAAGACCAAAATATGTATCATATATAAATGAAAAATATCCTTAAAAATATCGATATTTGAAGGAGGAGAGAAACAAAACAAACCTTGAAGTTCACAGTTTTTCCCCATCTCTTGAAGTGAAGCAACATAATTGATTATTTTAGTCTGCTCAGCGTCACTAAAAACACCCTCATGAAGTTCAAGACCTTGAAGAACATTCACCAGTTTCCCTTTGACTCTCTCGAAGCATGCAAAGTCTTTCTTGCGCCTTACGTTCATGAATCTAATGTACTCTTGCTGCTCTCGAGATAACATCCCATGTATTTCAACCGAGTGTTTTTTATTTGTTTCTTCTTCATTTTTCCTACTTCTAGTATAATTTGTATTACGATTTTCATGATGATTTTCAACATCATCGAGACGGTAACTACTACCATAAGACCCTACAGGTTGTAGAAAACAATGATATCAAACATTACCACACTAACATGCATATTAAAAAATTGTTTTGATAAATTAAATTATACATGAGAATAGACAAGCTTTTTTTTACCTGGGTAAATAAAACGGATGCCATGAGAAATACCACTTCGAAATTCAGGAGGTTTATAATTCTGAAGAGAGGTGTCCTCAGATATGTGACGATCGTGACCCATCTATGTTTCTCTGAAGCAAAAAGACAGATCAAACTGTGAACACACGAAGGTTTTCTTTTTTTTATCAGAACAGAGGAAGGTGTCCACGGGAGAAAGATGAAAGATTGTCCACACGGGAGAAAGATGAAAAGATTATTAGTTTATACTTTCAAATGCAACAATATTAGTTTTTTAAGGAAAGTAACTTGGTCAAACGAAAGAAAAGGAAACTACAAACTCCGTATCTAGCTAGGAGTATATCCGTGTCTTTATTGATGATTGTCCACGTGTATTTTAAGATTATTTGAAATTTGAAATTATTTAATCTTCTGCTTATTAATTTAAATTTAATAAGCAGAAGATTAAATAATTTCAAATTTCAAATAATTTAATAAGCAGAAGATTAAATAATTTCAAATTTCAAATAATCTTAAATTAATTATTTGTTATAAAAAAATTTAAATTAATTATTTAATGATTATTTGAAAATACTATATCCAGCTGGTTTTTTTATCTGAACGTATCCATCTGGTTAAAAGGATGATATGATTAAAACAAAAACAAAATTTAATCAAAACAAATGATTTATTTAATTTATGGGATAAAGTGCAAAAATGCACATGTAATTGTCACGAAGGTGCAAAAATGCCCATATAAAATTTTCTGGAGCAAAACTGTTCAACAAATTTCAAAACTGGGTCAAAAATGTCTGTCACAGTTAATTTTTTTTTTACTTTTTGAGACATGATTTTTTGTCGATTCATCTCTCACTAAAATATTTGGCAAGATTATGTATTTATTTGCCTATTTGTGATGATGACAGGACAGAAGATGATGAGTGAAAAATTAAAACAATTAAATGTAACAGACATTTTTGCCTCAATTTTAAAATTTGATGGGCAATTTTAAAATGTTTGTATTTTTTTGTTTTTTAAATTTTTTGTTTTACACTTACTTCGCCTAGTCAACATGTGTCTAAAAAATATTTTATTTTACTTTACTGTTATTAATATATTATTTAAGGACAAACACTTTCTCAACACTTCCCCTCATACTTAGGTCCAGTCAATAGGTCCAGTGTGTCCAGTACACCAATAAAATTATGCCACATCATCTCACAATATTATATTCTAATAATATCTGAAAATCTTTCTCTTTCTTCTCCAAAAGCTTTCTCCTTCGTCACCCAAACCATGGACCACTCTCCCCTCTTCGATTGCCCACCGTGCCGCCGATAACAACCACTCCGACCACCACCACCACCGAACCCATTCATCGCTCCTGCTCCTCTCTTCCTATCTTCCTTTCGTCTTCTTCTTCAACAAATCACCGGCTCCCCATTTCACCCTCCATAACCACCACCGGCCACATTCTAATCTCCATCCACCGCCGCCTTCTCGTCACCACCGTAGCTAGCGTCGTTCCTTCCTTTCCCTCCGCTGCATCCTCCTCCCTTCATCACCACACAAGCCCTGTCATTCTCTCTGTCTCTAGAACTCTTTCCCTCTCTCTGTGTTATGAAAAAGTTTAAATTTTGGGGATGGGTGTGTGTCGATTTATGAGTATTCTTGTGTTGCATTCAATTCCTTTGTTGGGGGGTGAGTGGCGGCAGAAGAAAACGCAGGGAGTGAGAGGGAAAAGAGAGGAGAAAGGGACGAATGGGAGGGGGGAGTGTACTGACAAGAGAGAGAGAGTTAAGTAAAACAAAATGATGTGGGAGATTTTTATTGGTGCACTGGACAAACTGGACCTATTTCATTGGACCTAAGTTTTTTCCTATATTTAAGGACTAAGAGAGTTCTGATAAAAAAAGGACTGAGAGAGTGTAAATTTGATATTCGAATCGGTCCTTTAGTTGGGTTTTTAAAGATGAATGCTTTATACTTTTTGTTTTAGGAAACTAAAATCAAATGCAACAAAATTCAGATTTTTAAGGAAACTAACTTGTGGTCAAACAAAAAGAAAGGAAAGTAGTAACTCCGAATCTATCTATATATACATAACTAGTATCAACCCCGTGAAATAAGCGAAATATTATATTCTATATAACATTGATAACATACATAGTATATAATAATATACATAACTATGTAACTCTGATATCATTTTTATTTTAATAAAAAATATATCATAACATATAATAATATTAGTCCAAATTCAATAAATTTCACTAAAATTTATTTTTCATATAAACTAGTTTTGTATGATAAAAACAATCTATCAAAAACCAATAACTTTAACATCAACAAAAGTTGAAAGCTCTACATATACATATGTCTAATCATAACTCAAAAAAATGCCCTAAAACTACCCTACCAGTTAGTGGCGATTTCTATTACAACAGTACAAACACATTCGATACATATTTCAACTAAAATTTCAATACGAAATAGGTTGTATTACACACACACACATATATGAGAGAATAATAATAAAAAAATGAACACAAGTAAATTATTGTCATAATATTACCTTGATTAGATTCTCGTGCTTGATTAAAGCTTTGTGCTTTTGTTAGATTCTCGTGACCGGTTAAAGCTTCGAACTGATAATGTGTTATTATAAATATAAAGTAAAATAAGATAGGGTAGGAGAAACAAGAAGAGATTCGTAGAATATAATTCAGAGAGGTGTATAGTCGAGAAAAACTTACATCAAATTACTTTCTCCAGGTTCTCAAGTTCTTTTAATATAGGAGTGACATGTGTCCTTTTATAACAAATTGGTTGTTATAAAAGGACACGTGTCACTCCTATATTAAAAGAACTTGAGAACCTGGAGAAAGTAACTTGACCTAAGTAAGATCCGTGTATAGTCTACAATACTGAGTCCTCTGAGAATTAGGGTTAGAGTAGATACAATGAGATATACAAGGGAGAGGATGGTTGGTCATCCACAGGATATTCATAACAATTATAATTTTTTTTTATAAAAAAAACAACTAGCGTAATATTATTTTTATTTTTTAATACAGAAAAAAAACACATAAATGATTTTTTGGAAATTAAAACAAAATACTAGAACTTAACGAAACAGACGGACGACCATGAATCTTTTAATGATTGTTTGCGTTATTTAATCAATTATTATTGAAGAGGGTCATTTGGATTTTTTGCTTATAATTTTTCTCCAGCCTAAATAATTCTTTAAGTTTTTCAGCAAAAAAAACTTTAACAAAAAATTTAAGATAACATTTTTATGAGGATGCACTTTTCTATTCAAAATAAAATTTGATGTAACAGTAATATTAGAAGCGTCCTTTTTTTTTAAAAAAAAAGCGTTCTTTTTTTTATTCAGAACGAGGCACCTATATCTTTTTAGCATCGGATTGCGTTAATGATGAAAAATAATTATTTTTTCAATCATTACAATAAAATTCAACGTTGGTCTGAATTTAAGCCCCTAAATTTATATAAAAAGAATTCAAGAAATAAAAAATTTAATTCTTCGATTTCATAGCACATGTTTGAATTTGTATTTAACAAAAAAACCAATGCAGAAAAATTAATTGATAGATTAAGCATTAACTGATATTTCGTACAAAATTTTATTTAATTGTGTTTTAATTTATTTGTGAAGGATGCCTGAAAAAGGGAAGTTGCATGATATTGATTTTAGGAAAAAATTCAAGTCAATTTCTTTAGGAACATTTCCTTCAGTTTCTCAATTAAAATGTGACATATGGACAAGTAAACACATTAGATTAACTATCTATTCTCTCTCCTCTCAAAACTTTTTTGGCCATACCCTCTTCTCAAAATTGAAATTTTGATTATGGTAAAAATTACTAATATAATATTATATGATCTTTTTTTCAGAAAAAGAAAATATAAAATCACAACAATATTCTAGAACCGGAGGAAATTATAGACGCGCCACCATGATCTTTTTTAAATAGCTATCTATGAGTAATTTATCTTTGGTAGCTTGAAAATATAAACTATTTTGAAACTTGGTGAAAAAACTAGTTCTAAATATTTGAGACATATTAGCAGAGAATATAAAACATAATAAAAATACAATGTTATCATCATTATTCACTATATCTTGTCAAAATGCTGAAATAATCATAAATCATAAAAACAGGCTATTGCAATAAAAGTCCAAAAAAAAGAAACTGTTGACAAAATCATCAGCAGAGTACGTTGAACCTAGCTCATGCAAATAATGGGATCACTGCTGTGTGGTGTGCAAGCAGTTATTAATCAGTGGGGGGTATCAGCAAAGCAATGGACACATAAAGTGGTGAGTGGAAGAAGGGGAAGCCCCTTGATGAGGTTTTGGTTTTTGTTGACGGCTCTTGTTGATTCCAAGTTGCAATTCAGAAAACGCTACTCAAGTGTACTTTTTTCTTTGTTTTAAACAAAAATGAAAAGAGAGGAAATTAAAAGAAGAAAAAGGGTGTGAAGGGGCGGCTTATAAGTTAGAAAGAAGTTACTAGAAGGAATGATGCATGGATTGGATTGACATGGTGAAAGTTGGAGGCAGAGAAGATATGGCCTCATGAGAGGACCATGCGCCCACTTTACAGAGGAAAGCGACCTTACTATTTGGACGGCTAAGCCCCCAATTAAATGCCGCTCTAGGAATTACTCTACTTTATATATGCTTCATCAAACAGAGGAGGACTAACATTTTTAGTTTAATAAAATAGAAAATCCCATCCACAAATGACGTGTTGCATGTTCATCTAATTTGTAGCTTTAGCGTAGACATGTATACGAAGAGCACATAAGTAGTGAAGAAATCTAATTAACTGGGCAAACCGGCAAAACAATCCCTGGATTAGCAAGTTATTATTGATACACTTCATCAGCTCGGATATACGGACAAATGAAACTTGTTGCAAGTTGTTAGTCTGTCACATGTCTGCATTGTCATAGCTTCTGTTTGCGGTGCAATCCAAATCATATATAGGCCAAACTTATATGTGCACAGCATATTTTACAACTAGCTATGAGTTTTTTATATACGAGTATAATGTATTGGTTTCTAAGAGATTCTGTTGGAGGACGGTTTATCAAAATATTCTGTACAGGTGTTCTTCTTCCTCAAATTCAAATACGTGGAATATATACTAAAGTCGGTAGCTGAAGAACATGAAATAAAAAGGAAAGGCAGTAGTTGTAGTTAAAAACAGTGAAACCGACAAAACAAATGTTACAAGGAAAAGCAATCAGTGGGCACCAAAGTACAGCCAGGTATGGCGTATTTCTGTCCTAAGACCTCGTCACAGTAAAAGGTCAAAGTACTCCTCTACAAGCCCAACACATTCAATGAATTCAAATGATCATATCACCCTCTCACAACTTGCAAAACATTATTGTGCTGGTTTTGACTTAAAACGGTAAAAAGCAAAGGTTACCAAAAATGGGAAAATTCCAAAAGATTTGCCAAGGCCGAGGGTGTCTAGCTATCTATCATCACACTATATATATATCTATCTATATTCTCCCTCACATTCATAAAAGCATATATAAACCACATGAGTCCCCCATCATCTTCAAAGACTGGTGGTATTAAAATCCAGAAGGTGCGTGGTCTTCAACAACAACATCATTTCTCTCCTTCCTCCATTGGCAATCTAGTCAAACACTTTCCTACCTCCATGAATAATTTTCATCCTTCCCCTGCTGCTCTAAATTGTAGGACACAAGAAGGCACAGTAGTCTCATCAGATGCTCCAAAATCCACACACCGCCAACAAAAAACACCCCATAATAAACGACAATCTCGCAGGAGACTCCACTCCACTCGCCCTTATCAACATAGAAATCTTAACATGGCAGAGGCTAGAAAGGAAATTGTCACCGCCCTCAAATTTCACAGAGCTTCTTCTAACCATCACCATCATCATCAACAACAACAACATCAACCATCTTGTGACCAACATGGGCAAATTTTGTCCCCCACTATTAATCCCACAGCATATACATCATTATCATATGCCAACAACAACAATAATTTTTCCAAGCCGGTGCATGATTTTTCTTTTTTGTCATCATCCTCATCATCTCTCTCACAATCAAATCCTCTAGACCAGCCACTGGTTACACCTCATGGAATGCCTCAAAGTTCTTTATGTTTATTCAGCCGCCTTCCAAATCGTACTCTTGGTTTGAACCTTAATTTTCAGGATTTGGACAACTTATTGGATGCTCCTATTTGTTCCAAGTCTTCTTCTTATCCTTCACTTTCTGCTCCGGTTGATGCTGTTGACTCCACTGTAGTCTCTCAGGCTGCACTGAAGAGCATGGAACATCATCATCAGGTGACTACTACTACTGAAGATGATGGTGCTGCCTGCGATGTTTTTGATGGACCCATGGAATTCCCAGATTGGTTGAGTGCAAATGAGAGGTGCTCTGAACACTGCTCTCAGGAATTCCTCTTGGATCCTCCTACTTTGCCTTGGTAAGTCTTCTAAGCAACTCTCACTCAATTTGGCATTCTTGCATGTATTTGTTTGCATAGTGTTTATTTATGGGAAATTTAATTACAGGTCCCCACAACGGAGTTAATACTGGAAAAGTCCCAAAAGTTGAAAATATTAATGCAGGGTCCCAAGGGACCTCATATTAATATATTTGAAATGTGAAAAGACAGTTTTGCCCCTAGCCTTAAAAAAAATTTACTTCCTCCCTCACCCACCCCTCCCCCCTCCTCCTCCCTCCCCCACCCTCTCCCCCCTCCCAGCGCCCCCCTCCCCCACCCCACCCTCCCCAGCGCCCCCCTCCCCAGCGCCCCCCTCCCCCACCCCACCCTCCCCGTCCGCACCCCACCCTTCCAGCGCCCCCCCTCCCTCCCTCCCTCCTTCCTCGGCCCCCCGCCCCCCTCCCTTCCTCCCTCCCTCCTCGGCCCCCCACCCCCTCCCTCCTCGGCCCCCCAACCCCACCCCCTCCCTCCTCGCACCCCCACCCTCACCCCTCCTCCCTCACCCGCGAGGAGGGAGGAGGGGTGGGGGTGGGGGGCCGAGGAAGGAGGGAGGGAGGGAGGGGGGTGGGGGGCCGAGGAAGGAGGGAGGGAGGGAGGGGGTGGGGGGCCGAGGAAGGAGGGAGGGAGGGAGGGGGGGTGGGGCCGAGGAAGGAGGGAGGGAGGGAGGGGGGGTGGGGCCGAGGAAGGAGGGAGGGAGGGAGGGGTGAGGGTGGGGGTTGGGGGAGAGGGGTGGGGTAATTTTTTATTAAGGCTAGGGGCAAAACTGTATTTTCACTTTTCAAATATATTAATGTGAGGTCCCTTGGGACCCTACATTAATATTTTCAACTTTTGGGACTTTTCCAGTATTAACTCCCTTGTGAGGGACCTCAAATTAATTTTCCCTATATTTATTATATTATTATTGTGTATTTGTCAGTATGATTAATTATGGATAATGACCCGTACCCCATTAGTTCTTTTCTTCTTTTTTCCCCTTCCTATGAAGGAAAAGGATTTAATTCTGAATAGGTTATTGTTGATATTTTTTGTCGGAATGTGTGAATATTCATAAGGTTTGTTGATGAGCTAAGGTTGACTGACTAACTCTGCTGGCATTGTGAAACTGAACTCACAACTTTATTACTTCCTACAACCTAATTGACTTTTTTAACAAAATCTGTTCCACTTATATGTTGAATTATCTTAATTTTTTCTCCAAACTATATTATTTGACTTATAAACTAATATATAATTTAACAATATATCAAATATGTTATTATTAACTAATAATCGATTTTACTTCCTTAATCTCCAAAAAAATACAACAATATCTCGTATTTAGGACTAAAGGGAGTAAAAAACTGAACTCACCATAAATAAAATTGAACTGGATTTATAATGCCCTTCAGGGTGTTTGATTTGATTAATCCCCTAATTTACTTATAGCAAAATGTGTCTGGCTCAATATTGTATTATTACAGTTTAGTGGGCTCCACTGTCTTGAATGGGCTCTCTTTCTCGGACTGAAATGGGCCCAATAGGCGTCCATGCTCATGTCATTCGGCTCGAGGGCTTTCTCAGTATTCAGTTTGAATAAATGATCATGTTGGGCTTTTTGTTTCATTCAAATGTGACATTATATTACTGATTGTCTCTCGTAGAAGTATACCTATGCTAAGGAAAGAAGATATTTTATTTCTGGTTTTTGACTTCTGCACATACAGTGATCATTATCTCTTTCATTAATGTTGTCAATTTGTCATGACTGTTACACAATACACAGCTTGGATATAGGTGATTTTGAAGGTATGGGTGAAGAGTGGTTAGCATGAGAAAGAATTCATTTGTGGATGAAGATTGGTTAGGAACATGACAAGGATTAACCTCCTTTTTTTGCTGGGTTAAATTCAGTGGATGCTTTCTGGGCATCTTAATTAGCCCCTCTCCCCTTTCATGAATAAGGTTTACTCCATCTAGCTCAGAAAATTGAGGCAGGCCGCATTCAAAATGGTGCCTGGAGAATCACTTTTTCCCCCAATTTTCTCCTAGTTCTTCGTTTCTTATTTTTATGTAGAAACGACCATTCAATATGTTGAATTGTCATTTTGTCACTTCTGATTAATGTTGGAAAAAAAGAAGTCCAAAAAGATTAATGTTAGTGAAAATACAGACTATTTGTGTGTGTGTGTGTGTGTAATATTTACCGCTAAACTTGATAGGAAAGTAATTCGTCTTTTGTGCTTGGCGTGTCTAAGCTTGTAATGCTGCCGTGGTCACATCAGTGCTTGCAACCATAGAAAATGCATGTGCACGCTAGTAATTGTGGGCATCAAGGCCAGAAATTAACTAGGAATATACCGTTATGGTTAATTCACCTAAAATAATAGATAGAGACAATCGTAGGTAAA
Organism: Mimosa pudica; assembly: GCA_029929735.1. Classification (NCBI taxonomy): domain Eukaryota; kingdom Viridiplantae; phylum Streptophyta; class Magnoliopsida; order Fabales; family Fabaceae; genus Mimosa; species Mimosa pudica. The sequence goes on from JAKELP010000007.1 coordinate 6,440,475, forward strand.
AACCTTTCATCTAGTTGATATAGCTGATATTTACTCCCTCGTCCGCTTAAATATATGAGTTCATCTTATAGTTCCCTTGCTATTCAATGTGTAATTTCCTATATTGCCCTTACTTTTTTTTATATTCATTAATGTGTATTTATATTTTTTTGTCTCATTAGACTCATTACAAATTAGGATAATATTAGAAATAGATGTATATTCTAAACACATTTAATTACTTATGTTTTCTTAATAATTGTGATTTAGCAGCCGAGCTCTTTTAAATAAAACCAGCTGGAGTATTGTAAAATAAACCCGAAAAGTAATAAGAGATTAGGTTTTGATCAAATCATGTCATCAACGTGTTAATAGTATTATTCGATGGATGTTTCTCGGTAGTAAATGTTCGCGGTCCTCAGATTTGTTTGTTGTTGTTCACGTATGGATGGTAGCATCTAGCATGATCATTAACTAACAAATCAATGCCGTTAAGGGCTTTGAATTCTCATTTATGAAAAAGTTGGAGATAGTTGAATCATTATATTGGTGGGCTACAGATATTTATACACCCTCAAAAAATCTATACCACTCAGAGTCAGACAGTTGAATGGTACTTTCAGAAACACTTAATAATATTAAAAGCCGTACGGATTGGACAGGTTTATTGATGATTCTTGATAGGCAGATATATTTTGATTTTTTGAGCAAAATTTTCTCACATGGGTAAACTGTCAAATTGAGTTTCATCCCTTTTCATTTTTTAAACAGAACTAGATCTGACTGTGTTAGATCCTGTCAAACATCGTCCAACACATTTACCTGTAAAGCCAAATCTAACAGAACTTTTTTCTGGAATTTATGTTCTGTTTCAAAATCATGGCAACGACAACATTCCTGAAATGACTTCATGTAGCTAGTCTTTCATATAACCTCAATGTCTACTACAACCAGAGACATACAGAAATAACCATGCATATATCAATCTTCAAAGTAGTAGCAGCATACAAAAACAAAGTACAAAAATGCATCCAACCAACACGATTAACAACAAAATGAAAGCAAGTAGCACAGGATATCCGTGGATTAATCAATAAATAAAAAATATCATAGCCATAGTACTTGAACTTCATGTTCAATCCAATTGGTCAATGAGAAAGTGTGTTAGAGAGAGGATATTGGTCAATACATTGGAGCCAAGGGTTGGTAGAGGGCTTTTTGATTCTGCGCAACGAACGCCAAACAACACTATTGCACTTAAATCCAGAGCCAAATGCAAGTTGCCAAACACGATCTCCTCTTCTGACCCTTTCCTTGGCTTCCAAGTAAGCAAGCTCATACCATATACTGCTACTAGATGTGTTTCCAAAACGGTTCAGTGTCATCCTAGATGCCTCCATGTTCTCATCACTAAGCTCCAAATTCCTCTGAATCTCATCAAGAACCGTCTTGCTCGAAGCATGCACACAAAAATGCTCAAAAGCTAGCTTATAATCTGGAATGTACGGCTTCTGTGATGATACTGGACTATTATTATTACCCCCAAATAAGTACCTCCATACCAATGTCCCAAAGAACAGAAGTTGCTCAGAAAATGGTAGAACTAAAGGTCCTAGCGTTGTGATATTGGTTTTCAAAGCATCACCCCCAATTTCAATCAGCTTCTTGCTAATCTTTAGCCCCTTCAACTTTTCTGCATCTTCCTCTTGGTACACACAACTACAATAACAATTAAGCAGCACAAAATTACTTGTTATTATATTGTTACTAAATTAATCACAATAGTTTCTTTAAGAGATTAGAGGCAAGATAGTTAAAAATCATGAACCTGAAGCTGCGATCATCGGCACCTTTATGAGTACGAACAATATGTTCAAGGCGGTACTTGGCACGCCTATGGTCACGGCGGCGATTAGAGAGCAAAATAGCAGAACAACCCATACGGAAGAAACAATTAGGAATAAGCATGGATCTTTGTTTTCCTTTGTACCAATTGAATCCAACCATCTCAGTGCTAACAACTACAGCATAATTATTTGGGTTAGATTGAAGCATGTCTCTAGCTAAATCCACTGCTATAATCCCAGCACTACAACCCATCCCTCCAAGGTTATAACTCAACACATTTCCTCTCATCTTATAGTGATTTATGATCATAGCCGATAACGAAGGTGTTGGATTGAAGATACTACAATTCACCACAAGAACACCAACATCTTTAGGACGAACTCCAGTTTGTTCAAACAGATCATCTAATGCTCCAAACATAACCATGGACGCCTCCTCTCTACCTTCCTTCACTGTTGCACCTCCTTCACTGGACCCCATCACTGTCTTTGGCATATAAGTCTCGTCCCCTATCCCTGATGACATCAGAATTCTCTTCTGAAACTCTAGACTCTCCTCATCAAACTTTCCTGACCTTCTTGCCACCTCAATGAATTCCTCCCTCGACACCTACAAAAAATATTGTATATTAGAGAATGAGTTGTATTAGAAAATGTATCTGGTATATTTGATTCAATTAGATTACATTCTGCGGTGGTTTGAGATATTCTATTACCTCTTCAATCATAGAAGGACATATGTATAATTTAATTCATATGGATTTATAGTTAAATGAAAATATTTAAAAAAAATAACACGTCTGCATGTATGTGATTGGAGAACTTGACAAAATGAAATTAATGAACTTGGTCTAAATATTTTCCAATATATTGATATCCATTACATCAAGTTCTCCAATAATATTATAGATTATAGTGTTTTCATTTTACTCTATATAAACTCCTCATTTGTATTCACTGCTATTAGAGGCATTAACAATATTTTACCTTGAGATGGTCGTGGGGTTTGTAGCAAGCGAAGTCAATGAGGTATATAGAGTGAGGTCTTGACATGAAGTAGAGGGAGAGGGTGAAGACAAAGACACCAGAAAAGGCAAGGACGGTGGCAAGGTCATAACTAGCGCCATGCCACAGTGTCTTCCATATCTCTTCTTTGCTGAGGCTACCAATTTCTGCGCTGAAGACCACTAAAAGCAGAGGAATGGTGAACAAGTAGATGCCATGTGTTATGACATAGTGGTATCCTAACTTCACATACTTGAGGTTTACTGATTGCAGAAAATCTGGCAGCCTCCTCCTAATCTCACCGAGAATGTCAATGAGCCAGCGTTGGGTCCTGATGATTCTATTCCTCTCTTTACAATCTCTGTTGAGAAAAGATCACCTTCACTACTACTTCCCATGGCCTTTGTTTCTAGTGTGAATATATGTTTTAGTATGAATTGTTAAATACACGTGCTTGTATAAATAGAACTAATGGGTTGGGAAACTAGTTAATGCAGGCACCTAATTCATGTATGAGTCGTTGAGAGGTTTAATTAAGTGCATTCATTTCTTCAATGAATGTAGTCGGTGCCTCTGTTATATTATCTGATCTACATCTTCAAAAGTAACTTAAACAAGATGAAAAGTGAAATATTGGGTTATTTGCATATGTCTGATCCTAATGTGTTTCATGTGATGAATACTGTTACCTCTGGCCCTATTCTCATGAAAGCAAGCAATTTATGTACCATGTGGTTTCTTATAACTAGACCCCTGAGGTAGTACGTGTGTTAATATTAGTGGGTGTGTGACTGATTGATTAGAATGATAGTAACTCTCTGTGCAAGTTGAATTTGTATTTGGGCCGTAATTACATGTATGCCCTTAATTGTACAAGTCTGATGAGGATCCAAAGCAAATTCAATGCAGACTAACAGAACACACTGAAGCAACTAACTGTATTTTCATCTAGAAGTAGTTAGCAGTAGTTAGATGTATAGCCCTTCAAGGGCTCATATTTTGTTAGCTTTGATAGCTTTACAGGTTTTATTAGCTTTTGACAGTTTCACAGTTTGTAATTACATATTTTCATACTTGAATGAATATACATCTTTCATTCAAAAAAAAATGCAGACTGAGCTTAAGCAGAATTGCATAATTGCAGATATATGTAGTTTTTTTTTATCAGAAAAGATATATGTAGTTAAGAACAATAAAAAAACACAGATATAAGGATCTTTAGAGAGCCATCTTTATAGGTTTCATTATGTAGGCTTGTACGATTGATTGAAAGGTGCAAGCCTGAGCCAGTGTACCGTCATCCGATTAATTAGCTAATTAATGGTTTTGCCATTGTGCCTGCAAAATCATCTTATTGTATGAAAGTAACTGAAATAGAATATGATTTCATTTCACTATATATTCATATGCATGAGAGTATAAAGCTAAGAGAGGTTGTGAAAATGTGGCTCGGGAATCTCAATTTCTTCACTAGAATGGTCTATTGATTAACAAAAATGCCAGCCGACGATATGTACACACCTATATCTCTATGATAATTACAATTGCAAAAGAGATAAATTTCCAAAAACAAAGGCCTCTTAGCATCAAAAGCCCTTACAACTTGAATACACTTCACTTGTGACTTGTGAGATTTCCGATGTGAAACTCATAACTCAATGCCCTGAAAGCTTCATACCATGCACAACATTATTTCACTCGATCTATTGCCAGTAAGCTAAGCATCCTATATATGTGGGTACCTTTTGTGAACATTGCACTCTCAATGAAAACAAGTCTATCCCAAAAGACTAATATAAGTATAGTAGGAGGGAGAATTCTTTCCCACGAAGAACCCAACATTTTTAAAGGAAGTTTAAATATTTTTGGTTAAGAAAATCGGTAACCTTTTTATTACCGTTCTGACTTTTAAGAGTCATGAATAAATATCAATCACTTAGATATTAAATGGGAGAAAATTGAAGCATTATATGCTGGAGAAAAAGGTCAGCATACTTTCCAAGTATTTCTCTATGAAGAAAATATGATCAGATAGTACAAGAAAACACAACGCACGACTTTAATGTAAAACAACTCCGTGAAGAAAATCCGTATCTAATTGTTCAATGTATTTGGTGAGATAGATTATATTTATATTTATAATATGATAAATATTTTTTAAATTCATCTTTCCCAATAGATTCAGTGGGAAAATCAGGCAGTTTAGTTACAAGTTCTGTTTTCTTGGCCAAATTTAGTTAAAATTTCTTCTGCGCCTCAAATGAAGCGAAAATAATTTCCATGTTAACTTACTATCCCATCCTATTACCTTTTAAGACATGTTTACCCAAGTCCCACTCCCATCCTGTTGGGGGTTGGCATCCCTCTTCAAACACTTCCCATCCTCTTCTATCTTCTACCCAAAAACAAATTATTTTGGGTCAATGTTTTTGTTTTTTTTTATTTTATCATTAGATGCTCCATAAATTAGTGACATTTTGTTATATTTTGGAAAAATGATTTAATTTTCAATTTTATGTGAATTATCAAATATTCATTACTTAAAAATTTTGTACTTTGTCTTAAGATAAGTTACTGAATCATTGAAAAATGATATAAAATTAAAAATGGAAGCAATTGTTTTCCATATATAATATCAAAATGTCACTAATTTATGCATAATCTAATGATAAAATCAAATAGAAGAAATTCGACCCCAAAATTATTTTTTTTGTGATGGAGAATGGAAGAGGATGGGAAGTAGTAGAAGAGATAAGTCATCACTCATAGTATAATTGGCGTGTTAATTTAATTATAGAGAATATTTTGCCTTTCGGTATGGTTGCACTCAGTGATTATGGGAAAAAACACCGTGCAGTAATTAGGGCCTTGGGTTTTGCGAGTCGGCTTTATCCATTGTGGAGATTTACTTAAGGTTTGCTTTAATGAGGCTCACATTCAGGCCCATTTAACATTCTAAGGGCTTGTTTGGTTGCTAGAAAAAATGCCAAAAAACTGTAAAGTATAGAAAGTATAGGTTTTTGTGTAATTTACATATATCCCGGGGCCCACAAGTTTTCTCTCTCTATCTCACACTTTTTTTGGGCCCCACACACTTTATTTTTCATCATTACATAATTTACCCCTACTTTCCATTTTTACCTCTTTCACTTTTCATTTCTTCACTTTCCTTCCTACAACCAAACGGACCCTAAGTCTTTCGTATTACCGAAATTCCATTCTTCTTAGTAAAACTTAAGAAATTAATTAATTCAAAGGCACTTTACCTAGTGTAGAAATTTTTAATTCCCTTGATTAAATAGAGAAGGAAAGTTAAACACAAAATACAAGCTAGGCGTTATGAAGGACACCTGCCGGAAAAGTGAGCAAGGGAGGCAATAGCAAGTTCGTTTTGATGTGAAATCCTTTAAGGCTTGATAGATCCATCATGCTATCTAGGTTTTCCATTGATTTGAGATGACATGTCGGAGGATTTACTACGTATGATAAGCGTAGAAGGTGTCCATGACAAAGTTGCTCCACTTCTGGTGCTAGCGCGTGCGACCACACACGCATACATACACACTCCAACTGATCCGTTCTTAAATATAGGTCTTATTGGACAATTTTAGAAAGGAAAAATGACAAAAAAATTATATATGAATTTTAAAATCACAGAAAAAGGATTTTCAGTAGTAAATATCTCTACTCAACTAGTTAATATCTTTATTCAATCAATTAAAATGTTTTTGAAATTCAAACTACGGAATTGACATTTTCTCTTTTAAAAATGCTTAAAAAAGCAAGATAAGTTGTCTATTAAGTGATTTCTCATAATTTGGTTCTAAACTAATAATTCTTAATTTTCCCAAAAATTTAATTGAATCTTATATTTAAGAATGGAAGAAATGAGGAGTAGCTTAAATGAAGAAAACAATCCTTATACAACATAAGACGTCATTTAATTTGTAGTCAAGGTTCTGAAACCCGACCCGAGCCGGACGGTCCGACCGGTCGGACCGTCGGCCGGTGGAAAAAACGGCTCGTTTGACTCTGTTGGGCCGCTTCGCTGGTCAGCCCGCTTTAGGCCGCTTTTAAGCCGTTGTTGACCCGGGAGCCGGAGTTGGGCCGTGAACCGGAACAAGCCGACCCAGTCAGAAATTGAAGACTGCAAAAAAAAATATATCAACAGAAAAAAATGAACTTGATTAAAAAAAATGAACTTGATTAAAAAAATATCTTCATCCTAATTATATTAAGTTATTAAGTATTAACAATATTTATATATTTAATTTTCATTAAATTATTACGTCACCGGTTCGACTGAACGGTCCAACCGTTTCAACCGTTTCAACCATGACCCGCTCAGTTTTCCGGCTCGACGTCCGGCTCGGGTTTTAAAACCTTGAATTTGTAGTATTATTGATGCTTATTTCTTTAGTGGGTTGTCGACAATTGGGTCTTTTCATATCCCCTGTTTAAACTAATTAATTTTTTACTTTATTTATTACTAAGTTCTGTTATGAATTCCAGCCAAACCAAATCCTGGCGCAAGTGCTGATAAAAATAAATTCAGGCACAACAAACTCAAAGCGTGGTAATGTATCTTCAGTTGTGTAAAGTGTAAACGCTACATATGGACTTTGATGTTTAATTATAAAATTTGGGGGCAATTTATAGAAGATGACGATTATCAAGAGAGGTTGAGGAAAAGATATCAAGCACAAAAAAAATAGAAAAATTTAATGTGAATGTATGAGCATATATATAAACTTCATCAATCACAACTTTAATTAGTATAGATTATGATTTCAGTTCACTAATTATACTGAATTTTGTTACGTTTAATTTATGTCACTGTTTTTCAACCGGACATAACTTTTTGTTAATCCAATTGCTGATTTGCATATATACTTATTGATATCCTGACAGCTGACAAGATAATCAATAGTAGTATTTGTTATCATACCACTAGTCAAAAGTAGATACTCCCTCCGTTTCTAAATATAAGAGCACTTTGACTTTTTTGGAGAATCCTAAGAAAGCAAAATATGGTAATTAAAAATTGATTTTCCCAAATTTTTTCACTAAACTAGCTTATTTGAATTATGAACTTACATATGATCTAATAATATTTAAAATATGTTATGATTAAATTGTTCATTTTGCTTTCTTAGGATTCTCCAAAAAAGTCAAAGTGTTCTTATATTTAGGAACGGATAAGAAACCTCAGGCACGGTTTGTGGTTGAGTGACAATACCCCATTAACCTTAACGAGCTGTTGTTTAGGATTCAATCTCTCGTGTTAGGTATTGAGAAAACTTAAATTTCTCATGTTAGTTGTCTCGCTTATTGAAGTGCCTACAAATTAAAAGAAGATTAGACCTCCACCTGTCGGGTGAGAGATACCTTAATCTTTGATAGAAAAAGTAAATAACAAAAATGATTGACATACATGTGTATTAATATTATTTATGTTAAATTAGAGTGTTGATTTTACATTTCTCTAACGAAATGAAACTCAAGAAAAATCACAATTAGGTCCTTAGTGAGTGAATTAATCATATAACTTTAGGTTCCAAAACAGTCATCAGATTACTTTGAAGTCCCAAGGGACTTCAATTATATTAAATGACATGTCATTTACAACTCAAGTTCTCAATATCAACCTCTTGAGTTGTCAATGTCAAACCATCCAATATCAGTCAAGTCCCTTAAAACTTAAAATGTAAGTTGTTTGAGAGTGAGACAACCTAATTATGATTAATTTTCTTACCAAGGACCTAGTTGTGATTTCCATTAAAGTCTGAACACATTGAAATCACCACATAGAGGGCCTCTACAAAAACCTACCGAATGCGAATAATGGAATTACTTTTAACGTTTGTTAGAAAGGTGGGCAGAAATCATTTATTTTATATTGTTCTGATCTAATATGGAACATACATATTTAATATTTTTAAGTTTTTTATTGTTGTAAAAATATTATTTTGATGGGTGAGATATATAAAATGAAAACTATCTCTTTTGACTATATCATTTATATCGTTTTGTTAAGAAATTTAGGTTTTAATTAAATAAATATAAAAATATTCAATATGTGATAGTTTCTCTAAAATGACCTTAATTAATGTATCAATCTTATTATTCATGAAAATATCCTCTAATGTATGGACTATTGAGTTAATAGGGATCACTTGATGGAAAAAATATTCCATTATTATCCATGCAATTTAAATTTGGGAACTTGGGAAATCGTACATTGTACATCCATTATATAGCTCAACCCTCATTGGTCCACATGTCATTGTAACACCCACTTTTCTTAACTATGATTGGTTCAATCTATGTCAAACTCATCATGAAATCAAAATCAATTTCTACATCACTCAGTTTAGAAAATTCTATCAAAGAACAAACAATCACAATTAATTAGGTGATCAATCACAATTATTTATATTAAATCACAATGGTTTCTTTGTTAGAAAGCAATCAATCACAATGACTAATTCCTAAAACGAGTCTTGATAGAGATAATCATATAAAGCATAAAACAAATTGAATGTGAATTAATAAACTATTCAATCCAAATTGACATTATATTCTAAAATTGTAAATGATTGTATGAATGCATAAATATTTACGTTTTAGTTAAATATGATGTAAGGACAACATGTGATCACGTATATAATGATTTAAGGGACATAGAAGATTAAAAAAATTCGGGGACAAAGGAAATTGATTAATAAACCTTATAATGGGTTGAATATGTTTATAGCTTATTAAATAAATTTTCTATTTGTGATCATATAATTAATGGTCTAAAAAATTTGCTATTTCTTCTTATAATGGGTTAAAAAGTCGTTCTAATTAAATATGCATAGTGAAGAACAAATGTTACGGCTTATTAAATAAATTTGCTATTTGTGATCATATGAATATTGGGTTGAAGATGTTCTTTAAAGAAATAAAACCTCCTTCAATATTTAATCATTCTTTTAATTCTCAAATAAATCAAGAATAATTCTCAAATCATATAAAGCATATTTGATTTGGGCAAGCCAATATAGCAATCAAAAACTAAAATCAACAGATTAGTAAATGGATGCTTTTTTATTTGAGAATAAATATTCTCAAGACTTTTTTTACCTGCGCTTAGCAATATGGTTTATTTTTATACAAAAATTCTCAACCATTAGTGTTTTTCCATTATTTTGGTGATGTCTTGAAAAGTGAAGAATTGTTGCTTGATTCAAGAGTATATAATGAAAAGGTGAGAGTATCAAAATTATGATTATCAAAATATGATTATCAAAATTAGAAACATATTGTTTGTCTAAACAATTTTAGACTGCGGCTTATTGGTTGTTTTGTAACACATTAGGCTGATTCATCAAAATTTCCAAATCAATCTTTTATTACTTTTATTGGAAGACTTTAATTTGGAAATTTTGCAAACAATTGAAAACTGTGATTCCCAAATCAAACCACTTGCCTACAAAATTTGGAAGTTTTTCAATGAATCGGGTTAATATTTCGCAAATATTCCAGATTTGGTCCAGATTTGTTACAGCACACTCACATTGAGATCAATTTGAATATTCCCGCAAAAAATGTTAAAGCAACGTGTCAGATTTAAGGATAATAATGAAATATTTAACAACCCACCTCCATTCCTTCATTGAAAAGTATCCATTTTTAATTAATATGGTCTCCTAAATAAGAAATGGGTTTCCTCAACAGTAATCGGCAATCACCTTAAATTAGTCCTTCTGCATTTAACCAACTTACAAAAAAAATGGAAGCATTATCACTACATAGTTAGTAGCATCGTGGTTCTCCTCCATCACTCCAATCTTCCAATCCGGTAAGATTTTTACAATTTTCAAATTCATATGGCCCCTTTTAAGGCCACTCACTTCTTCAAGGTATTTGCAATGTTTGGGACCAATAGAAGAAAATTGGTTAGTTTGTTAGATTTCTTATTTCTTTACTAGACTTCTTGATTTTCAATCATGTGTGCCATTATCACATCTAATAAATCTAATGTTGTTTCGACTTTGCTTTTTTTATTTCATATAAACAGGATATTCAAGAAACTTCTCGCCAACCGGTCATTATTCCAACACTTTATAAATTACACAAAGCATGTAACACCATATTCAAGAAAATTGGTAATAGAAAAATTTTGATTTTTTCTAAATTGTTTAATTACCGTGATTTTATAAACTAATTTACTTTTTATTGTTCATAAATATCAGATTGTGCCAAAAGAATTCTTCAACTGCCATTCCAATATATTTGATAAATTGGTCGTTATATATGATCCATGCGGTCAACAATGACTTTTTGAAATAGAGAATATAAAAGATGTCTTTTACTTTTCTAAAAGGCTGACATTATTTTATTTTTGCAGCACTACCTATCACCAGATGGAACAACTTTATTTTCCTTTATTTTCCCTTCTGATACGCGGAAAATGAGATATTTCACTTCGTAATATTCAACCTGAGCGACTCAGAGATTGTTTGTCCTATGAAATTTTTAGGACAATTATATTATTACAACTATCTTTATCATGTTTAAAATTTTAGAAGGTTACACATTAATCATTAGGCTTTGCTATTTCTACTTTGTTGTAATTCTACTTTTGTTGTAGTATTGGTCCACTTAGACCATTCTACTACTGTGTTATCATACAAATATATTTGATTTCGATTTTTTTTTTTTGAGAATTTCAATATTCTAACCATCCTTTTCTTCTAACATTGCGCCCGAAATTACTTTTTTGGGCATTTTAATATTCTAACTATCTTTGCGACATTTTCGTCTAATATTGGAGATGACTCATTCCTTTTTTTTACGACATAATCAATTTCATTAAATTTAATCACAATATAGCTCATTCAATTGAAATTATTTATTTCAATAGAATCAATTACGATAATGTGAGATGTATAATAAGAACCACATCCAGATTATATTCATTTACTTCATGAAAAAGTATTTATCAGAATGAAAACTAAAGCAATTGTAATCTAACAAATTAGTTGATGCCAATTCCATTTTATTATTAATATGACAAAACAATCAAAATTTAATTTGACCATGCCTTATTCTTACAGAAAATGATTGTTCAAATGCAATCCAATGCAATGAAAAGAAAATCAGTGATTTTTTAATAAGTTTATCCTTAGTTTAACCTTATATTGAAATACCATAGTTGAAGCAAATTTCAAAATCAGTAATTTGGTTTTAATTAGTGTGTGCCAACATTAATACCAAAATTAATACACTTTCAAATTCCGATAAAGATAACACATTTTTTTTATCAAAATAAAGATAACACATTTTGAAATTGGATTTCCTGAATCAAACATATTAAGATTAAAGTGATTTTGTAAGATGATTGTTTCATCATATGTTGGAATTAATAATTGATTTCAAATCTCCACTAATAAGATGATTGTCTCATTATATGGTGGAATTAATTTTTAAACATCAACATTATTACATAATTTAATAACACACTCAAATTCCAAAATTAGACGAAAATAAGTGATTTTTGACATTATTATAAAATAAGTAATTAATAAAACAATCAAATTCCAAAATCAATAATTTGGCCTTACATACTTGATGCTAGGGCAGAGCATTCGGTTATTCGGTTCGGTTTTCGGTGAAATCCAATAAAATCGGAAACCGAACTATGACTATTCTCAAAACCGAACCAAAACCGATTAGTGTTGGAAACAGAACCAAAATATTTCGGTTCGGTTTCGATTTTAACCGAAAAAACCTAAATTTATTTATTTTATAATAAATTCATTTTTTTGTTCATTTTCAACAAATAAAACTCCACATTTTATATTGATATATTGCATATTATTTTTAATTGAAAAGAAGGAATACAAAAACTATAGATTTAAACTCTAAATTTTTACTTATAAAATAATATTTCTTTTATTATTTTTTATTAATTCGGTTATTCGGTTAACCGATTTATTTTTTTAAAAAACGAACCGAAAATCGAACACCGTAATAACCGAACTATAAAACAAAATAAGAACCGAAAACCGAATTAACCAAACCGAAATAACCGAATTCGGTTCGGTTTTCGGTTTGATTTGCTCACCCCTACTTGATTCAACATCATTAGCACAATTATTAACACGTTCAAATTGCATGATAGAAATAATATATACCACATTCAATTACAAGCCGTGACAATTGGAACCAATAATTTACAAGCATTCAAATCGAAATTGCTCATGATAATTAAAACCTAATCATTTTTACATTATTACAATTCATTAGTGATTGTGACTGACAGAAAATTTTATCAGATTTGTTTGTAATCAGTTTATCATCAATGAAACATCATATTGAAATTCGATAGTTGAAGATAACAAATTCCAAAAGAAAAAATTGTGCTTAATTAGTGTGTGCAACATTATGACCAAAATTAATATACTTTCAGATTTTATCGATAGTTGAAATTTGGTTTTAAGGATGTATTCTAAAGTTTTATTAATTCATTAAATTTAATACGTGATGCTACTTAATTATTCCATTTTTTATTTTCTTAAAAATCATCAAACACAATGCCTCTTCCAGAACAGTTCCCTGAATTGTTAAGGAAATTTCAGATATCATAAAAAATATGGATACATTTTCTTCGATTAATGACACAAGTGACACTTGGTCAGTTCACACAGAGGTTTTTCGGAAATGAGTATTGAGGAGAAAGTAGTGCTCCAATCTGCCAGGTGTCTTGACTGACATCTATTTTTTCTATTAGCGACCTCTTCGATTCCATAATGAAAAGTGAAAAATTGTTGCTTGATTCAAGAGTAGGTTAGACCTTAGACGAAGGAGTGGATTGGACGAAGGTATGATAAATTGAAAGTAAAAGAACAATGTTTTTGGCGTCATATATAAAGGATTGATTCAGGCATTATCCGTGGGCGAGAATAAATTTGAACTGGGGTAAAAATAAGTAGACAATTACATAAAAGAAAATTCAATATTCATATTAAGATTTAATTTGCACCAATCATAGAATTTAAGCACATTGAATATCCTATATGCAAGAAATGGAAATCATTGTTTTTTTCAAGATTGATAAACCTACAATTGAGGTAATCATGAGAGTAGTAATGGATGACATGTGCTTTTTTTCAGTAATATTGATTGGCCTGTTCAAGACATTGAAATCATTGATATTATGAATTAAATTAGGACAATTTTTTCATTTTTTTCGATAGAAGATTTTTTTTTCAAATTTGAACGGCACATGCATGCAATGAACGAGAAAAACACTAATGGCTTGAGAATTATTGTATAAAAAACATTTAGGTTCCTGAACCATATTGTACAATACTCCCTCCGTTCCTAAATATAAGATCACTTAAGCAAATTTGGAGAGATTAAGGAAGACATTCCAATGAGTTAGGATTACATATGAAATTTTCAAAATACCTCTCACCTAAGTTTTAAAAACTTCAAACCACTATTTTTTGGGTGAAGGGAGTATAGGGGTAATTTGGGGAAAACTTGAGTCAAATTAGAAAGTGATCTTATATTTAGGAACAAACTCCTCTCCCTAAAGTGATCTTATATTTAGGAACGGAGGGAGTAATTCTCAATGATTTGAATAAATATTCTCAAATAGATTAGTAAATGGATAATTTTTGATTTGAGAATAAAAAACAATCAAACACAATGGGTTCCGCGTATTGAACCATTAATCTATATAAAAGAAGCACAAGCAAGACAATAAATGTAGTTTACGGAGAGGTTTTCCAATATTTAAAGAATATTTGATTTCTTGTATTTTATATTTTTTTCATGAATAAGATAAACTATTTGAGTTATCACATTTCTTGCCGTTTAACTTTCTATTAGAGCTGCAAAATTTATGCATAATCAACATTAATGAATAATATCCAATTTAAAATTGGTTCCGCGCAAAGCGCGGGTAAAAAAAGTCTTGTTTAAAGCTAAAAACAAATCCCTTAACTAACTCAAACTTTCAGTAACAGGATGAAAATAGCACTAATATGGAGTAACTTACATATTAATGTGAGTATGTGATTCTCTGAGTATATTTTATGTACACACATCGATAATGTTGGTGTCCGAACCGTATATGAAAAATTGAAAATTGTATTAATAAATGACGTATGGAAACCAAATTAAAACATTCTCTCAGCAAATACTCCAATATCGACAGACTTTTTTGTATCTCTTTATTGGTATTTCCTCCCCCTTACCTTGCCTTGCTCCCATAATTGAGACTGATATCCAAGATGGGGAGGTATATAGAATTTGAAGGTTTTAAGGTTTAATAGAGAAATCCTAGGAAGCAAAAGTTTCATCTGCGGTGGAAAGTGGATGCATGTGTTCATATGTTATTGCCGTTACCTTATAAGAAGATATTGGTGAAGTCAAGCCCACGTTTTAATCGTGGACATTCTATCTTAATCTCAACACACATTCCCTCTATTATGTGGTTATGTGCCGGAATTGTCTGCATCCAACTTACCATTAATATGAAAGCACACAAGCGAGGTTTTAATTAACATGTGCGCATGAGTTTAATTTTATCATCGATTAAAAGGAGCATATGGTATTATTCATTTTTTTTGATCAGATATGGTATTATGCATTTGTGTGTCCAGAGATAACAATTAATTTAAATATTGGTTTCATCGTTACCATCTAGGACGTGGATAGTTTCATTGTGTGTCTGTGTGACTCTATCACTTCACGTACTCTATTGATAACCACTGGGGTAGTTTTCATCATTAATTGATTGCTATTGATCCTTCACCAATCATCACTGCTTTCTATCCAATCAACTCACCGATGTGAACACTTTAAGTTGAAAAACTGCACTTGTCCTCTTACCCTGACTCTAATAAAGTGATAATTATACCGACCACTAGCTATATGTATAATGACGTACACGTATACTCGAATATATAATTACGGTAAATTTCTGTAACTTCAAATGTACTCCCTCCGATCCTAATTATAAATCACCAACCAACCGCCAAATTATAAATACCAAGGAATAGAGATTAATGGAAGTTGTATCATTAAATTGATCTTATTTTATTTTCCTTTAATTTTCATTTTTCCCTCCCACCTTTATCACTACTCACTACTGTTTTTTCTCTTCATTAATCCCCTATCTTTATGAGTATATAGGCGTCTTTTTCATCTTCTCTCTTCTCATTTTCCAATGTTCATTTTTCTCATATTCAATTAATTAAAGAAATCTCTTTTTTTAATGATAAGGATATATTTGAAAAATTTTAATAAATGAGTTAGTTAATGGTAGTTGATGACTTATATTAAGGACCAAAATTTAGAAGCAGTTTGTGACTTATAATAAGAAACGAAATCACTCTAGCAGTTACTACTACTAACGTACTCTGGGAAAGTAGTTTCTGATCGACTATAATGTGCGAGCGTTCAAAAATAGAGATGGGAATACGGACCGGCCCGGCCCTAATGGGTCGAGTCGCATTGGGCCGGGCCTAACCGGGCTAGGCCCACTTAGACCCGGTCCCCTTTTAGTCTCCTGTTTTCGAAACCCGGCCCTCATGCCATCGGGTCGGGCCTGACCCACTTTCAACTTTTAGAAAAAAAAACTAACCCTTTTACTAAATCCATTTTTTCCTTTTTCCACATTGTTCTCCCTGTACGTTTTAAGGTTTTAGCAAAACAAAATCATCTAATAACATCACAAATCCACAATAAACATAGTCATAAGCCATAACACAGTCTGATAAGCGATAACATTGGGAAACTGGCCTATAAATACGGGCCGCACAGTCAATGAGGGAGAAAATGAGAAGTAAATGCAATTTCAATAATTTTTAAAAAAATATAAAATTGGGAAGCGGACCTATAAATACGGGTCGACCCTTATAGGTCTGGTCCCTACTTTTTCCTCCAAACTAGCAAGCCCGACCCTCCTCGAGTTTGCATGAAAACGGGCCGGCTCGACGGGCCAGACCTATATTACCAGCTCTATTCTAAAATGCTTGATATGGCTGAGAAAACTACGTACGGATGCTTATGAATGGAAAGTGAATGAAGTTTAAGTTTTATTGACTTGTATGAAATTTGTTGGAAATAACTTAAAAATAAGGTCTCTCTTATATTACTTTAAAGTGGCTATTCAACTATCTCTCACTGCCAAAAGAAAAAAGTTCTTCCACCTTTCTCTTTGTTATCACCAACTATATGTTTATTTGTTGGATATTATAATTAAATACAAATACTCTCTCCATTCTTTAGTATGAGAGCTCAATTGTCAAAATAAGCTTCTTAAGAAAATATGATGTAAAAATTAGTCGGTTGTTTGAAGCTAAGTTAAAGTTTTTATCAAAACTGCTCATATTTATTATGATAGTAATAAGAAAGAGAAATGCATGAACATCAATAAATATAAAAGAGAGTTAAGGGTAAAGTAGAAAAAATACATTAAATGAGGAGAAGATGTGGTATGAGCCTTTTATTTTAGGCCAAAATTATTCAAATTTTGGACTCTTATATATATTATGGACCGTATACAGAGTATTTCTCTTACTTCAATGAGTAGTTGAGGGATTAATTTTGAGATTCTTTACGTAAATCTCCACATAGTAACTTTTTCTAAGTTTTAAATAATAGTACAAACATTTTACATTAAAAGACAACATCTATCTTCCATAAATAAAGATCTATATTTAATTTCCACGTACACTCTCTTCCAATTTCACGCATTTTGATAAATTAAAAGCGCGCAGGCAGCCAGGCACACACACATATATGTACTCCCTCCGGTCCTATTTATAAGTCACCAACCGCCTCTAAATTCTGATCCTAAATATAACTCATCAATCCATTATCTAACTCATTTATCAAAGTTTTCCCAATATACTCTTATCATTGGAAAATGAACATTAGAAAATGAGAAGAGAGAATATGAAAAAGGCACATGTATACTTATAAAGATGAAGGATTAATGAAGAGAGAGAAAAGATAGTGGGTCATAGTGATAAAGGTTGGAGGGGCAAAAATGGAAAAGAAAAAAGAAATAAGATCATCAATTTAATGATGTAACTTCCATTAACTTCCTTTCCTTGGTATGTACAATTTGGCGGTTGGTGACTTATAAATAGGACTGGAGGGAGTATATATGTATATGTATATGTATATGTGTATATGTGTGTGTATATATAAATATGTATGTATATATGTGTGCGCGCCCATCGGACCACTGATGATTGTTTTCATTTCAATGGTCCATTTTTTGAAAGGGTAGTAGATGACATGACCTCAAATTTAAGTGGCCATTAATTGATAGACATGCATGTGAGCTTTGAAACAAAAATATTTGTTGCCAATCATCAACTCGGGTTATTTAATTTCTTAAAACAGCTTTATATTTGAAAGGAACAATTCTTTTTTTTTATCAGCTGAAAGGAACAATTCATCATAATTCTTATTTATCGTTTTTAAAGTCACGTGAGAGTGCCATAATAAATAGTCAAATATAATTAGGTAGATATACATAAATGTGTTCTATATATAGCTATGTACATAATCAGATAGACATTAATAATTAATCATCCTTGACATATTCATTTATCAGGGAGTGCTGAACCAAGACATACATAATGATTAATGACAATTGACAAGGACACACCATGTTATTAATCTTAAAGTTACTTGTGTTTGGTTGGAGAGTATTTGCATGAAAGTAACTAACTATTCATCGGCATGCTCATTTATTAATCATGTGCAATAACGCTTTCTCGGTAGTTTTCAAAAGATATGAAGAATGAGGCATCAATTTTTCTTTCTCTTGTTTCAAAATGCTCAACAAACACATAGACACATTGGCAGAGGGAGGGGTAGACTATGCCCCCACGGCCCAAGTTTTCAATTAGTCCATGGTTTCATTTCTTTAGGACTTAAAAAAATCTATACAAATTTGGGGTAATTAATTAGAGGTCCCCCACAAGGGAGTTAATACTGGAAAAGTCCCAAAAGTTGAAAATATTAATGTAGAGTCCTAAGGGACCTCACATTAATATATTTGAAATGTGAAAAGACAGTTTTGCCCCTAACCTTAAAAAAAATTTACCCCACCCCCCTCCTCCTCCAGGCCGCCTCCCACTCCAGCCCCCCCACCCCCTTCCCTCCATCGCCCCCCACCTCCATCGGCCCCCACCCCACCCCCTCCCCACATCGGCCCCCACCCCCCTCCCCACATCGGCACCCAGCCCCCACCCCCACCCTCCCCCTCCAGCCCGCCCCCCACCCCCACCCTCCCCCTCCAGGCCGCCCCCCCACCCCCACTCCAGCCCCCTCACCCCCTTCCCTCCATCGCCCCCCACCTCCATCGGCCCCCACCCCCACCCCAGCCCCCCTCCCCACATCGGCCCCCACCCCCCACCCCACCCCCCACCCACTCCCTCGATCGATGTGGGGAGGGAAGGGGGTGGGGGCCGATGGAGGGAAGGGGGTGGGGGCGGATGTGGGGAGGGGGTGGGGTGGGGTGGGGGTGGGGGCGGATGTGGGGGGTGGGGGCGGATGTGGGGAGGGGGTGGGGTGGGGGTGGGGGCCGATGTGGGGAGGGGGGTGGGGTGGGGGGTGGGGGCCGATGGAGGGAGGGGGGTGGGGTGGGGGGAGGGTGGGGGTGGGGGGCGGGCTGGAGGGGGAGGGGGGTGGGTGAGGGAGGAGGAGGGGGGAGGGGGTGGGTGAGGGAGGAGGAGGGGGGAGGGGGTGGGTGAGGGAGGAGGGTAAATTTTTTTTAAGGCTATGGGCAAAACTGTCTTTTCACATTTCAAATATATGTGAGGTCCCTTGGGACCCTACATTAATATTTTCAACTTTTAGGACTTTTCCAGTATTAACTCCCTTGTGGGGGATCTCTAATTAATTTTCCCTACAAATTTTACTCGTATTTTATTTATCCCTTTTATACGACTATAATTGGTCTGCTTGTATTTTATTCAAAATACCATCTATCGATGCTTACTTGAACAGAAATAATTACACTTATACTTAAAAGATCAGCGATGAAATTTACAATGTAAATCAAAACTGACAGAGCTAAGAGATTAAATCTTAAAGACAAACAATGCATGCCTATTATTTGGTAAAATTAATTTTTTTTCCACCATAAATTTAAAGTAGCTAGATCCCTTTTCGTTGGATCAATTTGAACTTTGAAGAGGTTGAAAGGTACCATAAAAACGCACCGGAATCATTAAAATTATACTAGAGTTCTCTAGAAATATGCGTGATTTTTTATTTGAAGGAGTGAACTAGAAGAAAGCTAGCTGGTCTTAATAGAAGTATAGGTCACAGGGAGGTCAAAAATAAGAAGGGCAAGCAATTTAGAGTTCAGTACATGACAAAAGGAGAAGGGCTCGGACGGAAAGAGATGTGCTTGACTGTTTTCTCCGTCCATAAACAAAGAGAAGTACTTTTCAATGGCACAGGTGAAACTAACACAATTGGAGGTTGGACTTCCCCAATTTTATTAATGATCGATGATTTGACCCTGACTTCACATATTTTGTCTGTAATATACTAATATATATCCTTTTTTTGAATAAGCAGTCAACAGTCGCTGCTTTTATTCAGGAAACAAAGATCTCGTTTTTTCCATATATATGAAACAGAACAACTCATTTTTATCACTTTTCTAAAAATACACCATGAAATATTAAAAATGGAATAATCACAGTCATGTGAGCTGGGACAACCCGCTAAGTTGATGAGCCTGAAATCACGTAGATAAAAAGCGGGTTTAGTTGAAAAAAGTTAAGCCCGAATTACAACGGGCTAAAAAACAAACAAACCCGAATTAAAAGTGGGTTGGATCAAGCTAACCCATTTAAATTGAGTTCGCCTGAAATCCCAGCTCTAATCATGTCCTAGGAGAAATTATCGTACAACAAACAAGAAAAACATCTATCATATAGTGTATAGATGCATACATATATTTAATAATAAAAGCGATGAAACCTATTTCTTTTGATGGGAAATAAACAGCTTTATTATATATATATTACGTTATAACATACTAGTATTATATTATATGGTGATGAATAATGATGCAACATAGATAGATTGAGAAAATTCAAGACGGGTTCCTGAAAGAGGATAGCGATCATGTGAACATTTGGGGCCGGATTATGGGGGATGGGGGGCAAGGTGGGGGTAGTACTTGACCCCCTCAGCTTTTAATATTCTTCACTTACTTCAAATTGAATAATGATAGTTGGATGGGGCGAAGTTCAAACAGTACATCTGTAGAAGTTCATTAGCCTTCAATGATTAGCATTAAAAGGTTAAAGACTTTTCGTTTCTGACCGCTTTAATTTATGAATTAGAAACAACACTGTCAAAAAATTGTTCAAGAAGTGTCTCGCTCGCACACTCACGAAGTCACAAAGGAACATCGATGTATTGTTCAAGACAGCTCAAAGGACTACCAATAAGTAGTTGATTGAGCTGGTAAGTGAGCTACATCCCATAAGGATGAGAACATGTGTGGGAAGAAGACTGTAAGAATCCTACTACTAAGGATGAGAGTCCCTGGAAGCGCTCTCATTGGGGAGGGGACACTCCTACCGCTCGAGTCTGGACCAGTCAGTTGCCAATATGCCCCAGATTATGGGGCGGTGTTTAGCAAAAAAAAAAGCAGCTCAAAGATCTTGTGGATTGTTGAGACGGCTTTGATTTTTAGTTAGGACGGCTTGATGGGATTTTACGTCC
Source organism: Mimosa pudica (assembly GCA_029929735.1). NCBI lineage: Eukaryota > Viridiplantae > Streptophyta > Magnoliopsida > Fabales > Fabaceae > Mimosa > Mimosa pudica. The sequence continues at coordinate 6,462,077 of JAKELP010000007.1, forward strand.
AATAATATATAATTAATGTCTAGCGTTGCATGTTGAATGTGTAAGTTTTGGGTGATGTTACCATTTTTAAAATTTTGCGCCACCAACAATGAATAATGCTTAATTGATATTATGCCCTGTACAAACAACAACAATGACAGTTCTTAAGATGATGTGCGGCTAACGTTGAAAAAATTGCACTCAGTGAGTTATGTAGAATATTATTACAGCAATTTCTGGCCGTAGATCACTCAGCAACGTCATTATCTACTCTTAATCTGAAAGAAATAATTCAGAAATTCATGATATGCTAGGTGAGTTAGTTAGGTTTAGATGGACCACTACTTAGCCGCTGTAGATTTCTTGGATGTAGAAGTTATTTAGTGCCGCTGGGATTTGGAGACGAATTGAACTGTGTTTTGTCCAGGTCAAAAGTACTTGTGAACGTACACAGTCTTCAATGGGGTTTAGTTTCCGCTCAGTTTAATACTACCTCCATTTCTAAATATAAAACCCTAGTTGATTTTTTTAGAAAATACTAAAAAAGCAAAATAAGTTAATTATGAATTGATTTACCTAATTTTTTTTCTTAAAATAATTTAACCTATAAACTAATGATTAATCTAAAAATATATTAAATATATCATAATTTAATAACATATTTTTTTAACCTTAACATCTCAAAAAAAAATTCAACTAGATTTTATATTTAGGACCGGAGGGAGTATTATTCATCCATATATCCTTAACATACTTAAATATTAGGGTTAAACCAACTTTTGGTCCCTGAACTTTCACCTCATTTTGCTTTTAGTCCCTGAACTTTCAAACACATGGTATTGGTCCGTGAACTTTGCCTAAGTTTAAAAGGATTAGTCCCTTAACTTTGCTTATTTTAGAAGGATTAGTCGTTGAAGCCTTTTAACTCTATTAAATCCTCCTATACGACACTGACTATGTCAAATTGAATGACTTGGCAAACTCATTAGGATGTTGATGTGACAAATATATTTTATAATATTAATTATTTTAATTTTTTTGCCATGGATGATATTAATTATTTTAAACAATTTATAAAATCTTAATTTTTTATCAGAATCTTAAATTTGAATTCAGATTTTATAAAAAATTCAGACTGTTAGATCAACATCATAATAAACTTGTTTAAAATTCAGATTTTATAAGAAAAATCAGATTTTATATTTGATATTTTGATAAAAAGTCAGATTTTATAAATTGTTTAAAATAATTAATATAATCCATGGCAAAAAAAATTAAAATAATTAATATTATAAAATATACTTGTCACGTCAACATTCTAATAAGCTTTTCAAGTCATTCAATTTGACACAATCAATGTCATATAGGAGGGTTTAATAGAGTTAAATTGCTTCAAGGATTAATCCTTCTAAAATAAGCAAAGTTCAGGGACTAATCATTTTAAACTAGGCAAAGTTCAGGGACTAATACCATGTGTTTGAAAGTTCAGGGACTAAAAGCAAAATGAGGTGAAAGTTCAAGGACCAATACCATGTGTTTGAAAGTTCATGGACTAAAAGCAAAATAGGGTGAAAGTTCAGGGACCAAAAGTTGGTTTAACCCTAAATATTAAATAAATATAGTTAAAGAGTGGGAAACTGTAGAAATAGCGGCGAAGGTGGATTATAATTCATATAATTGCGTTGTTCTGAAACAGTCAAAGGAAAAAGCATGCGAGGGTCATTATCTAATCTGATGGAAAAAGTGAATAGAGACAGGGATGATGTAAGTGTTTGGAAGGCTATTGTGTTAAAGCCCAAAGACAGAAATATGAACCGTTTGACCCTTTTTTAGATAGTGACCTTCTACATAGTTATATACTTATATTCACTAAAATATGGTTGGAGTAATTATTAGTGTGTATTGAGGACTGTGCGGTAATTTGCTGTTTTCTTCTGAATATTTAGTATTTTCTTATTACGGAAAAGAATTTGTGGGGGAGAAAATTTTGAACGTCACAGCTCCATTCCATTATACTACTGTCCCAGTTCTCGCCTCCATTTCTTCCCCTTTCTTTGACCCAATAAGAATAGGAATCAATAAGAATAGGAATCAATGGCCCAAGTGTCACCAATAATTATACATCTTGCTATTATTCATGTGATTTCAAACACTTTAATTGTGCTTCAGTTAAAAAAAAACACTTTAATTATGCTACTTAGTAATTACTTGTGTGAGTAATGCATGCTTCGGTGATTATAATTAACATTATAAAATATTTTTGAGTAACATGGAAAACAAAATAAAAGATTCAAGATACAAACAAAATAAATTATTAAAAAGTTTAGAACCTCATTTGGTTTATATAAATATGTATTGCCTTATATAGATCAGACAGATTGGTGTGAAAAAATGATGATAAATATAAAATAAAAATTCACCCCGAACTAGACAGGGAGAGTATATAAAAGGGGGAAAGATATCTTGTAGACTTGTCTTCAATTTTTAATTATTATTGTTATCATCTTTAAAATTCGTTACAATTTAGTCTTATAATTGAAAAAATTGAGTTTTCAGTCAACTAATTAACTGATCATAGGGCTGAGTTATTTTATATCACAGCTCTAAAGGAAAGTTATTGGACTAAAGCAAGAGTCAATGGAAATTGAAGTTAAAAGATATTTTTTCTATATATAATTATTTACAGTATCTAAGTCTCTGGATTTGCTGTAAGCTTTTTTCCTTTTAACAAACTCTGGCTAAGGGTATGTATTTTACATTTTTTGTCTACAAGATAGCCCTTTTATGAGATTCAATTATAAAATATGGATTATATCAAAGATATGATAGAGTATATATCGTGTGTTGTTGAAATTACCCGATTTCCCTTTCAATGAGAAAAGGAAAGAAAAGGATAGGTTAAATAAATTCAACAATGTTATCTCGGCGGAAACTGAAGTATTGAGTATATTTTGGGTATATTATTATGTGAACGGTTCTAAGAAAATTCCGGAAAAAAGCAAATCTGACAATCACTTGCACGATATTAGACTGCATTTAACCATCATTCCCAACAAAAGTAAAATGGGCGCACACATGTGGAACAAATATTTTAAGAAAAATATATAATATAATGGCCTTAACATTTGTGCGGAAATGGAAATGGGTTGTCCTCGACGTGTAAATAGATCGAATTACGTTATATATTGATTAATCACACGCTTAGTAAAACAAAGAAAACAATTTATTTGGTACTGAAGTCGATAATCTCTATCCCCATGAGCAAGTACAAATGTTGAACTTTAATTTAATTACTTAGAAGGGGTAACACTAACATAACATGTAAATAAAATATTGCTTTAATTAGTGCTATTTTTTTTGCCATGTAATTTGTGATGATTAATCATATCGATCACTAAAACATGGTAGGCCCGCAAACTTGCGTATGTATGTTTCATACTAATCAGAGGTAAAAGAACATAAGCCTGTGAAAGTGATTGTTTCTAGAAGAAAATAACCAGCCCAATTTGTAGCAAATCAGGAAGCATGCCAATTGCCACGATTGAATGTATTAACCCTTGTCCAGTGCTCCATTGATTTAGTAAATCATACATACGTATTTCATTTAAAAAAAAAACACACACACACACACACAAAACTGCAAATTATAGGATATCAATAATAAATTATCGTCCTAGTTTACGAGATTTGCGTATAGATGCTTTCCTTAATGTGGTTAAATTTAATTAAAAAGTTATTATCAAATCAAATTATAATGACTGAAATACTGCAAATAATCTGAAGTTTCGAGCTAGTGGAAATATAGCGTACTGTAAAAATTGTCTCCAAGTCTAACTTCTTTTATTTATTTATTTATTTTTTTGAATTTTACAATTTAAACCCTCCTCCTCCCATAGAGAAGACTGACAAGCACATACCGTCAAGCCCGTCCGTGTTCGCCCAAAAATTTTCCATTTACGCCTCCTCGCCCATTTATGGTCATCACATGTACGGACATTTCTTTACCAGTTTATGTTAAATGGACACGGTTATGGGCATGGCTAGGGGTGCACAAATGACGAACATGATCGGGCCACCTATATGCCCTGGTCATGTCCTAAATAATTGTCGGGCCAGAATTTTTGGCCCGAGACCCGGTCATGTCCTGTTTGGCCCGACACGGAGATCGGGCCGGACATGACCACCGGGCCACATGACGGACCATATTGGTCCCAATTTTTTTTTGTATAATTAAATTAAAAGCTTCCACTTTTCAACCAATAAATAAATTGATATATTATGTAGGAAAAATAAAAAGTTGTAATTAACTATTTTTAAATTAAATAAGTAATTAATTAATTATGAAATAGTTTGATAATTGTGTTAATTAATCAAAATATTTTTACTAAAAATAATAAAATTATCGGGCCGGGCCGTCCTGTTGGTCATGGAGCATATGTCCTGGTCCTGTCCTACCCGATAGCCGGGTCAGTCACGTCCTAATCGGGCTGGTCTCGGGCCACTTCGTGACGGACCATTTTTGGCAAAGGACCGGATCGGGTCATGACGGGTCAATCGGGCCGCCGGGCTTTTGTGCAGCCCTAGGCATGACATACCCGTTTAACACCTTACTAAACAGGCATGTCCATATAATTAACATGTTTAACACGTCTCTCTTTTCTTTTAAATTTTGCTCTTAGTTTTTTTGACTTTCTTTCATCATCACATCACATTAAGTGTCTGTTTGGATACATTTTCAAAAGCTATTCTGACTCTCAAACCTAGATTTCACTCAAAGACATCCAAACACTCAATTTTTTTGGATAAGCTATTTTGAGAAGAAAAACTAGGTTTGGGTTCCAAAAGCTGAGAAAAACTACATTTTTCTCCTTTTACAGCTGAAAGTTTCGATCTCTCATTTAGGAAAAATACTTATTTCAAATAAAAGAAACACGAAAAGTAATTTATCATAATTAATTTTCAGAAAAACTATATTCTACTTAAAAGTTATTCTTAAAAGTTATTCTCAAAAAGTTTAATCCAAACAATTTCATTTCATCAAAAACTATTTTTCTGAAAAGTTATTCTACTAAAAAGCTATTATCAAAAAACTATTTTTTCAGAAGCTATTCTCCAGGAGCTGAATCCAAACAGACCCTAACTTTAGTGTCTCATACTCATTTTTACTCATTTTTATCTTTTTTTACTCTCTTTTTTTAATTTTACTCTTAATGGTTTTTAAGTTTATTTTAAATGGGCTGCCCATTTAACTTGTAGCCCGTTCGCGGGCACGAGCATGCTCGTACCCATATATGTTATAGGGGTATGGGTGCGGGCATATCCACGAGCCACCCATTGAACAATCATACGCCCACCCCTATCTTACAAGGTATAGAACTCATGATCAGCTCAATGAGAAGGAAGATGGGGGCGCCAACTAAGCTATGAAGCTCTTGGCTAAGTCTATCAAAGTTAGGCAGCACATTTTTATTTTAAAATTTAATATATTTATTCTATGTTATAGAGTATTTTGAGTACATAAAAAAATAATTCATATGAGTTCATAAGATGTATATATCTCCAGACTAAGAAATAAGTTGTATATAAATTATATATCCATTAAATAATATAGATTTTACATAAAGTTGTATACTTGTATTATTTAAAAGTCACGAATTATAGATTCGCTTCTTCAAAAAATAAGGGTACTACTTAATTTTTACAGCTACAATCACGTGACAATAATTTTTATAGGCCGCAGGGTATGGAAATGTTAAAGGCATATCTATGATAAGTCTAAATTTATCATGGAAATTCTCATGCAGTAACTATTTGTCCTAAAAGATTTTGTGTTGAATATCGTTTTGGCCAATAAAGAATTACCTATAACATTAACTGATACAATGAACCATAAGCCTAAATTAACCCAAAATACTCACTCTAATCCTTATCACAAGTCACTAACCGCCCCTAATTTTTTGTCCTTAATATAAGTCACCAACCGTCATTAACTAATTCGTTTATTAAATTTTTCCCAATTTACCCTCATCATTTATGGGAAAAAGATAACTCTTTAATTGTATTGACCTTTCCTCCTACTTTTGTTTCCAATATAAAAAAACATTGGAAAAATGAAAAGAGAGAGAGAGAGATATGGGGGTAGAAATGGAAAAGGCAAATAAAATATGACTCATTTTATGATATAACTTCTACTCTTTGATATGTGAGATTTAAGCGGTTAGTGACTTATAATAAGAAACGGAGGGAGTGTCGTTATACATAAAAAATTTGATAAACGCTGATTTAAGCATCACAATACACCAATGAGTCATCGCCATTGGTATGATGGTATCCTGCCATGTCTCCTGGGTAAGGTGTTGATGGTTGTCGAGGGGGATATGACCGAGGGTTTTGTTTCTCAAGTTTAGTGAGAACAAATCACTATTTATAGATTTCTTCTTCCCCTTGCGTCAATTCGCTTAACTTCTAATTTAAATTTTATTAAGATTGTGGAGGAATCAAAGAAAAATACTTTCTAAATTGACAATATATATATATCAAATGTTTTGAGTTTTGATGCATTTTATTTATTAGATATTATCTCCCTGGACCAATTTTACTTGTTAATTTTAATTTAAATGTATTTCCAATGTGATCTCTCTGATTTTATTTCAAAATAAGTTATTTTAATATTTTAAAATATTTTTTTTATGTATTCACATGAATGTTAAGGTTTTTTCCTTGTTTATCTTTTCCCTTCTCATTCTTCAATTAAAAATGTTCTATTGATATATTGTGTATCAGACCTTGAAAAAAAACTTTATTTTTTATCAGAGCCACCACAAGTTCAAAAATAACATCTTGGTAACCAATAATTTAATTTTCGTTGAATTGATTATAACTTTTTATATTTTATTTTATTTATACAAATTTGGTTGGGATATAATGAATTTTGAATTTGATTGTTATTTAGAAGGGAATTTAAAAATAATTATTGAGAAGGATCAAAATTTCAAAATAAGTATTTCAAATTACCATATTATCCCTATCAAACTACTCACTTCGTTCCTAAATATAAGATCACTTTCCCCAATTTGAGTAGATTAAAGAAGTTAGTTAAGTTAGTTATTTACACATGATATTACCAATTTATCCCAATTATATACCTTTATCCTCATTCTCCATCTCTTTCTTGTTATTACAGATAAACATTATTAAGGTTAATTTGGGAAAAAGTTGGGAAAAGTTAGAAAGTGATCTTGTAATTAGGGACAAATTCAATTTTAAAAGTGATCTTATATTTAGGAACGAAATGAGTTTTTTTATATAGGAAGAGAAGATATATGTTGTTTGATGGATTAATTTGATATTTTTAAATATTTATTTTGTTCTTTGGTTATTCTAAAAATTATTATTTAAGGTTATGAGGAGTACAGATTTTTTTTCCATGATTAGAATGAAAATAAGAAGTTGTGTTACGATAATTAATAAGCATACAATATTTACTCCTCATAACCTTAAATATAAAGAAAAAAAAGGTATACGCTCAACCGGGGTTCATCAGTTTTTCAGGGGTGGTCATTAAATATTCGTCAAATGTAATTTAAAAATTGATAAACAATATTCTCTCCTCATAACCTTAAATATAAAAAAAGCACACCAATTTTGTTCTTTACACATGGCCTTTTTGAGTTATTGTGTCTTTATGCATGTGATCAAAATATGACGGTTGATTAGTACAATGTAAAGATTGGCTAAAATATTCAGTTTCTAAAGTTTGTTGGAAATGAGATTAGTTCAGAACTTATGCATACCAGGCCAGAAATTAGAAATATATTATACTTTATTGACCAAATTTCACCTTTATATTGTGTGAGTGATTGATTATTAGCCCCATTGAATTTTTTGTGGTGCTAAAAGCAAAGGGTAAAAAAAGCAAGGTAATAAAACTTGGACTTGAAGCTGACCAAGTGTGGGTAAAGGTTATTAGGTGAACTCAAAAACTGAATGAAAATTGGTTAAACCCTTATAATAGGGATAAAGGGCAAAAATGCCCCTGAATTTTCATAGAAGGGTGCTAGACACCCGGAAGTTTTTTAGTCAAATATTATGTAATATAAGCATATAATTGTGTTTATCAAAAACTGCATAATAATTGACTAACTTGAATCACAAATAAAACGATTATATGCTTATACCACATGAACTACAATTCATTTGTATACTGAGAATTTGACATCATGGCATAAATTTACTATCCAATTACATCAAAATCACTAATCATCAGTAAATATTATTTATCTAAATATCAAAATAGATTAATAATTACAAAATATTCATATATACTCATACGGTCCTTTATGTAATAGTTAATTTAATTATATAGTGCATAGACCTTATGGAGTTATTTATTTAATTGTGGTGTGTGGGAAATGAACTACTAAAATCAATGTTTAAAAGTGTGTCAAATATTGAAATGTTAAGTTAATAATACTTGACATTCTTTTATAGCAAGAAAGAAATTAGCATATTCAGCCCATGCTTGAATGCAAATTACAATAGAAAAGCAATAAAAAAACCAGAAAATCAGGAACTTGGATGATTGGATGGTAACTTAAGTGAGCACCATTTGCCTGTTTTACCGAAACAAATTTGCTTCTTTATTTCGCAAACACAAGCATATAAACTAGCTTTAAATTCCATTCACTAGCTATATCCATGATTTAGCCTTGTACATCAAGTGAACTTGGGAATGTTGCCTATCAACCTCTTCCTACTCGAGCATTTTACATGATTTGAATTCATTTTTTGTTTTTAATCCTATATTTTGATTTTTCATTTAGCAACAAATTATTTGAAAATTGAAAAAAATAGGGAAAATTAATTTCAAATTCCACTCAAGACACATAATATTGGAAAGGTCCCACCAATTGAACAAATTGAAGTAAGGTCACAAGGGACCTTACATTAATTATGTTACGATACAAAAAAACTCTTATGTCCTCTTAATTAAATTAAAAAAGCAAAGTCAAAGGGTATAAAAGTCTTTTTGTGTTGTAACATAATTAAAGTAAGGTTCCTTGGGACCTACTTTAATTTGACTAATTAGTGGGACATTTACAATATTATGTGTATTGGATGAGACATGAAATTAATTTTTCCAAAAAAACATCATAAAAAAAAGTGAAGCCTACGAGCCGACCTTACCTGAAGACTGACTTCTCAAAGGCCAGGCCTGATTAAAAGCCCTATTTTTGAAGGTGGACCCATACAATTTTAACCCGTTTAAACCATATTCCGGGCTCTAGCCTGGATTAGATTATTATGATAGTACCGTAGTAGAAATAGAAACTAGAAAGGACGGAATTATTTTGTGTTTGACGTCAGCCAATTATTACATGAGATGAGAGATCAACGACCCTAGAGAGGCACCAACATGGAGAGAATATAATTAAATTGTCAACATCGTCCTCCCCCTATTTTTCACACGTGTCTTGTTCACTCCCGTCCCCACCGCGTTCCATTAGTCTCTCTCTCCCCCCACTGACCGCCCTTTCTTAACGCCACGTGTCCACTCCTTTTACGTTCTTATTATATTCCTGATCAACACGCTTGCCCTTCAAATTCCTCCACCTCCCTCCCTCTATATATATAAGGACATCACCGCCCACTCCCTAGCTCTCTCTTATGTGTACACACATAAACCCGTCAGTATAATTTCACTTCTCATGATCCAAAATCATCACTAACATACATACCCAAAAAAAGAAATTAAAAATTCCCACGTATAGTATATGCATATGGCGGATTCCGACCATAGTCCTATAATAATAAGCACCACCACTACGACTACCAAGGCCAAGGCCAACACCAACACCAACACCAACACCAACACCAACGAGTCTTGCAAGTACAAAGGAGTGAGAAAGAGGAAATGGGGGAAATGGGTGTCTGAAATTAGACTACCTAACAGCCGTGAGCGCATTTGGTTGGGCTCCTATGACTCCGCTGAGAAGGCTGCTAGGGCCTTCGACGCTGCCCTCTTCTTCCTCCGTGGCCCCCACGCCTCCTTCAATTTCCCCCACACCCCTCATGAGATTCATCATCAACGCCCTCACCGTTCTCTTTCTTCTCAGGAAATCCAAGAGCTGGCAGCTAAGTTTGCAAACGACCACCAGAGGGACCCACCCATTATGAACTCTGAGCAACAGATGCAATCTTCTGAATCGGATGGGGTAACTACTACTACTACAGAGAGTAGTGGTGATCCTGTTGAGGAGGACCATGGGGTCGGGGAGATAAGGGCCATGAATGACTGGTCGTTTTTGAAGTCCCTGGATGATTATGACATTGGCTCCTCCAATTCTAGTTATTCTAATTGTGGATTCAACAAGATGCACTCTGGTGAGTTGTTGTTTCCCACCTCACCCCTTCATTTGCTTTTTGATGGCTATAGTGTTCCCGATAATGACCACTATAACCACCATATCTTTGGCGACTCTACTTCCTCCATGGATTATTGCGATGATGCTTTCTCCCAACAATCATTCTTCCTTTGGAACTTTTGATCATTATTAGTCTTATTATTCCCCTCTCTCTCTCTCTTCTGTCTCTCGATATGTCCCTTTTGTTGGACATTCCTCATTGAGCACTGCTTGCCTCAGGTAGGGCGTCCCTTTGTTGCTCCCCGATCCTTTTTGCAACCATATATGTGTGTGTGGTTGTTCCTTTCTAATGCATGCCCCATATATAATCTATACCTATCCTCATATCTGTCCATTCCAAATCATGGGGCCTTTCTTCATGCCAATTAAGTCTTAAGATCTCTTCTTCTTCTCTATCATTATTATCAGTACTTTATTATCGTTAGCAACCACTCCCACTTCCCGTATCTTCTTTTCGATAATTATTGTACTGTTGTATGGTTATGATGATGAATAACCTGTATACTTATATGTATGTAAAAACTTTAATTTTATGCTCCATCAAGCTATGTAATATGTGTGTGTGCGTGCCTGTAAATCAAATCTTGTTAGTTACCTTCTCTTCTAAGTACTTAACTCTCTTTTGCTTTGCGGCTGACCTTTCACTCCAATTCATCTTACGAGTCTCTCAATGGACACAACATATATCTATACACTGCACAAAATATTTGTCAGAAGAAGAATAACCCTAAGCTAGCTAGCATCACAAAGTTTTCATCAGCAGCTTCGAATCTTTTATTACATATGATCTATGCATGGCCAATTTAATTAAAATACTCTTTGAGCTAGGGTTTTTTAAACATACCCAGGATGGGATTTTATTTTATTAATTAATTAATATACTCTTTTAGCTAGGGTTTTTTATTAAGTTATACTGCACTGAGGGATTTTCTCTTACACACACACACACCATGAAGACATTTGTTCTTCTGATAAAAAAAAACGAATACATTTGTTCTTGGTTGGGCTCTAGGGTTTTTCCAGCTATGGCTTAAACTGACGCTGCCCTATTCTGTGTTGACCCAAAAAATCCATATAAACACAAAAGAGAAATAAATAAACATAAATTAAACACTCTCGTCCTGATCAACAAAATTATGCCAAAGAATATATATATTGATTGAATTTGTCTTTAAATAATAGAGAACCATTATCATCATCAGTCTCTTTCTGAAATTAATTCACTGATCTCCTCTATATATGTTGCGAAATTAGATTCTTAGGTGACAATCTCTCCCAAAAAAATCAAAGCCATGAGATGATCAAAATTATATTTATTGATTTTTACTCCATGTTTCTTGAAGTTTGCCCAACTTGATAGATTATTGTCTGGGTTCCATTAAGAAAAACCGAGTTATGTATGTTGGTTGAATTTTGAATTTCTCATATTGATTTATGATTTCTGCTGGTCCTTTTTGGGTGTTCCTTACGACTTACTTTTGCTTCAATCATCTCCTTCCTAGATTTCAGTTCAAAAAAAAAAAAATCTCCGTCCTAGATTGTTGCGTTCACTTTGGCCGCCCAAATCTCAATTTCCCTTTATGGTTTCTGAATCTCATGTTATGAAATATAAAGTCACTCGAGAGCTACATTCGTTTTATTACCAATGAAGGAGCATGGATATATTTCCCCCTAAATTGACATTAGACCTGATGATATTATTTATGTTCAACATTATCGTTAGAAAAGATTTCTACACATATACATAGTTTATTGCATATTGAAGTTCAGAAGTACTGTGAAATATGTATTTATTGGTCTTAATTAGAATGACAACGAAAATTTAACTCTAGATTGATTCAATGGCGGAATTCTGTCACTAATTAATTATTTTATCTGGAAGATCTTAAATGAATTTTACATTTACCTATATAGGTATAGTATGGAATGAGGGGAGAAAAATCTAATTATTGCTAATTACCGTCACAACTCCATATTTTGTTCTAATATAGAGTTCACTGAGCAACATCAATTATATATGTATGCTCTCGATCCTGATAATTAATGTCCAAGTATTTAAGTTGGTTCATGCCTAAAACTTAGTTTAATTTTATTTACATTGTTTTTTAAAGCTACATAGAGTCTAATTATTCTGCACATCTGATCTTCAACTATTTTATTTTTCTCAATTTATTATGTACTATTATTTTGATTGTTTGAATTGAAAATTTTTCTTAAATAACTGGTTGTTCTATAGTTGTCTATGATTGACCATACTAACCATATATAAGATAACTCATTAGCTAGTTATAGTAAGGCATCATGAGTTATAAGCACGGTACACGATAAATGTGAACATATAAACTTTTACACACTTACCTTTTCCTTAAAGAGCTCAATGGACTTCCATTGATCGATATCTATTGAAGGACACCGATTTTGCGGTCGGTGTAGTGTGCTTTGGGTCTAGTTCTTCAAGAAATTTTAGACCTCAAGGTAAGCGAAAGTTACCCCGAGTATCGTTCTCAAGGGGGCCTTGTTTAATTAAACTACCCTAATAAATTTAATGCAATGCAAGATAGATTTGAGTAAAGAAAATATATTTTTGTTGATTTTTAACGATGGAATGATGAGTGCAAAACAAATAAATATTTTTGGTATTTTTAATAAAAGGGTGTGATGGAAGTGAAGTGCTCGTGGAAATGATTTTCAATGGCTATCATAGCTTTCTAAATATTTTTGGGGAGTTTAATGCACTAATTTCTTAATTTACCAAACCTCATGGACCCATGAGTCCAATACCTAGTTGTTGAAACCTCATCCAATTAGGCATTGTTAAGCTCTTTAGTACCTTTGAGTTTTCTCTAAGTTTCCTAAAATACCAAACCTCACCAACCGGTAAGTCTAATGTCTAGTCTTATGAACCCATTCAAATAGATATTATTAATTACCCTAGAGTGTGATTATTGATTGCAATGCATTAGGTTCAATTACAATTCAATTCAACAAACTATCTACCAATACCATGAGTAAATAGAAATATTTAATGAATTATAAAGAACATATGTATGACCATACATATTGTTGAGTCCAAATTCCTCATTACAAGTCAAAACCACAAATCAAACTCACAATAACAACCAAATCCAGTCCAATCTCAAAACATAAATGCTAACCTAAACCTAGGCAATCAAAAATATAAAGAGAAAGGAAAGGAATTGGAACTCTCCTTTGAAGAACCATAGCTCAAGCCACTTCCCATCAACTCCAAGAGCAAGGAGGAACTTTATTGAGGCATGAATGGAGGAAGGAAGGTGGAAGATTGAAGAAATAGGATGAGAAGTAAAGATAAGAGGATGAAGGGAATGGAGGTAACTAGTGTTTTGGGGAGCACCCAACCCCCAAAACTTGGGTTTCTAAACCTAATTTACCACCTAATATGCATAGGCACTTGGGCTTAATGTTTTGGGTTTATTTTTGGGTCCAATTTGAGCTCAAAAGACCAAAAAATCAGAGAAAAACCCTGCTGGAATTCTGCAGTTCGCGACAGGGACCAATTTGCAATTTCTGGAAGTTTTGGGTCAGCTTCTGTAATTTTCCCAGGACTGTTCTGCAGTGTTTTCAGAATTCTGGGCCGTTTCTGTAATTTCTGCCAAATGTCCAGAATCACCATTTCAGCCCATTTTTGTCATTTTCTGCAAGGGAAAAATTACAACAACATAATACCTTTCATCCCAAAAATTAATCACTTAAGATAAACAATTAAATGTGACGATTATGCCCTTATTTGACCCCTTTTCACACAACCATTTTTAATTCAATTAAATTATAATCAATTCATTTTAATTCAATATTGCATCTTTCAAATGTTAATAACTTCAATTTAGCACACTAAAAACATACAAATCCAAGGATTTGTCATCTATATATAGAAGGAAGTGAGAAATAACTGTGTTACACATTCGAAGAAGACTAATTTTTGCTGCTGTTCGTGAACGTGTAACATGTTATGAGGAGACCAAAACTCACTTGCTTAGGTCCGGGTTCAAAGCCTTGCTTGAATATCGCAACATATACTGATGTTAAAACCCAATATTATATTTTAAGCTGGCTCTGTGCATTTCTAAATGTCAAAGCTGTCCACCATTCATCCTTATAATTTGAATTTCAAAGTTGTCCTAGAATATGCGTGCTTCATACTATAATTTGCGTCTGTTTTTGGAATAATTCTATTTGGTTTGATTTCGTGCATTGATGATTCACTGGGCCATGCCGCACAGCCATATTACAGAATTGAGTAATGAGTATGTGGTTACAATGTTTAATAGGAAACCGAGAAATTAAGGAGTGAAAACAAAAACGATTGTGATGAAGCTTCCCAATAGCTTACGTCTATATATTTCGTTGTCAAATTAACTACTCATCATTCCTAAATATGTGATCTTAGTAAAATGACTTGTTCTTGAAAATTAAGGAATGAAAACAAGAAACGATTGTGATGAAGCTTCCCAATTGGAAAGGAAGAAACAATGGAATGGAAATTATGTTACCATGGCAAAAAGATGCTTGAGATCTAGAAAATGTAATACTTTTGGTGTGGCAAGTATGGAAGTGGTGCGAAAAGCAATTGATACAAAAATTACTCAACTTCTATTTATAGCAAGCTTTTTTATCTAAAATTATAAACTTACATGTTTATTAGTTATTACATCATCATGCGCGCGGTTAGTACTGCCTCAATACCTCCACCAGCTCTAACTATAAAAATTGGTCGATGTAAGTACAAAGTTTTCCCTGATTTTATCCCTAATACTTACTATTTGTTTAGACTAATTTGATAACTCTCCATAAACTAAGATATAATCTAATAACGTATAATTTTTCATAAATATCGTGTGTAGGGTTCATCAAGGTTTTGATGGCTCTAAGGAATTTAGGGTTCAGGGTTACACATGATTTTGGAGCAATCTCGAATACCTAGTCATGCCATCCTATAGTCGATTTCACGTTTGATATGAAATGATATTTAGTGAAATTGCATACCATAGGCATGAAATGCAACAAGATCAAAACCAAAGACTTGCATGGTTCTACAACGAGAATGTTTTTATTTCAATGTTCACTCTGCCTCTTCCTTCTCTTCGATTTTAAATTGATTTATACCAAGTGGTTGAATAAAATCCTAGTTAACTATTATGACTGGATAAAAGTTATTAGATACTTTATAGTATGTGGGAGGAGTTTTATCTAGTGGACTTATGAAAAACACTTATTTAATTGCTATTTTGTGTTACCCAGCCCAAACAAGAGTAAGTGGATCTCTAGATAATCTGCAAAGAGGTCAGATTTATTATTGTCAGCAATATATGCATGTGTGCAAGAGATTCATATATACCCAGTACTTTAAAAGAGAATGCTTGGTATTCCCTAGTTTCTGTTTACTTTATATGAAATCTAATTGATTATCCTTTGACAGATCAAAGCTTACACAGACACACACACGCACATAAATTATATTAGCTTGGCCTATGAGTTAGTTAAGTTAAAGAAAAAATTCAACGTAACAAATTCAATTTAAAAGTAAAAGTTCTCTAAAACTTCTTTTAAAGGATCATTGATAGCGTGTTCTTAGCTTCTAGGAAAATGTTCATACAAAATAACTGCTTCAAGGTTTTAGTTTTAATTTAAAATCAATAATAACCTAACTTAATGATTTTATTTTGGAAAATAATCATTTTCTTTAAATAATTAATATACCACTTCTTTATTATAAAAGCTTAAAATTTGACTTAGTCTTTTTTTTTATAAAAGCTCACCAATGGTTATCTAAAGTCTAAAAAACTCTAGACATTTAAGGCGCTTTATTTTACCATATTTACTCATAATTAATTATATTATCCCTCTTCCTTTTTTTACAATACCACATGTGCTCTTATATTTTTCCTTTCATTAAGATTCTATTTATCTCTTAGTTGCATGCATCTTATTAATAAAGGCCCTGCTGGTTGGAACAAAATGTTTCATACATATATAATATTTCTAGCTAGTTTTAATTGTCTTTTGAAACAATATGATTTAGTTATTGAATTCTTATAATGGGTGTTGGAAGTACTCCCTCCTTTCCTAAATATAAGATCACTTTGGTTAATTTGGGGAGATTAAGGAAGACAATAAAATTACATGATCTTCCTAAAATCCCCTTAATTACTTAACTTTAAAAGGAGGAGGGGTTTTCAATGAAAAGAGAGAGTATAAGGGTAGTTTGGGCAAAACTTGGGATAAAATAGGAAGTGATCTTATATTTAGGAACTTATCCACTACCCCAAAGTGATCTTATATTTAGGAATGGAGGGAGTATTATACAAGAAATATTGTTAGTTTTATGAGAAAAAACAGAAAAAGTATGAATGTATGGATTGGGTGAATGACGAACGTGGTGTTGCACTGTTGCTTTTCCTCCTACTCAGCTGAGTATGAGCGAGTCATAGACTCATAGTACTGCTCAAGACGAAGCGCGGAGGCGGATGGTTGAATTCAAAATCAGTCAAATAATAATTAAAATATACTATGACATAACGCCTTGCATCATGTTCAACATCATCCTGCGTTCACACCCGCCACCTCAACTTTATGTTTAATCATAATATCACGTTTTATCTCCATACACACATTGCACACACAAAGTCTGGCGCTGACCTTTTCACTCCCTTTTACTTTAACATCTTCAAGCAACACAAGTTATTCACCCAATCCATACATTAACTCACATTGACTAAGAGTTAGACATCACCTCCCTTCTTATATACATTAACTCACATTGACTATAACCGTCCAATACAATGTTTTGATTTTCTTCTTAATTAAAGTCATTATTTTTAATCCAACCCTTTTGATCTCATTTCAATTCTTAGATCTAATTAACTTTTGTAGATAGATTAAGGAAAGAAAATGAGCAATTTAATCTAATAAATAGCTTCAACTTTCATAAGATTTGAGAAATAAAGTTAATCAAATCCTAAATGTAAGAAAAGAAAGAAATATAATACTAATGTCCTTCTATAAACCATATGTAATTAATTGTGTGTAGTTTTGATTTCTTTTATACGCAGTTCATAAACGTTGACAATATACATTTGCCAATACCATGACGATACAATGACCATATCACCACTTGATTTCGAGCCACACTGGATCATCCTATCATCAAATTAAGTAGTTTTTAGCCAAAGCACGAAAACTTGGTTTATATTGTCCCATTTTGTCTCACACAAGGCAGAATTTCAGAGTTCATGTTGTATCAAGAGTTAAGACAATGAAATGACCAATGTTAAAGGGGTAAACACTAACGATATGAGTTTATAAGTAGGATTAAACCCGCAACCTCTCACCTAAAGGAGAAATGTCTAGCCACTAGGTTATAAGAACCTTGGTGACTAATGTACAACTTCATTTATTCAATATCCACTCACATCTTGCCTAGAGGGGCTTGACGCATTGGTTAAAAGGAGAGAGTAAGGCGCTGAGTACCCGCCAGGTCTTGCGTTCAAACCCTGGAAAGTCTCAAACCGAAAGGGAGGTTCCAGATTAGTCTGCATCCAAAGGATGTGAGACACCGGTAGTTCTAAGCAAACATAGTCACTCACATCTTAATGTCTTCAACACAATGCCCCATACAAGAGAAGCCACTACAATATCTTAAAACTCAGGACTTATAATTATAAACTGGACCATTTAATGCAGGGTCTCAATTGGAAGATTTACAGGCAACAAATATATGGGCCCAGTTCTACCAATTGGAACCCAAAGAGATCAGGGCCGTAATAACTGTGAGCCACGAATAGGAGGCCCTTTGTGTGGGCTGTTTTTCACTCTGCATTATGCTCATTTATATATGTACGCACGCACGGGTGTAAGAGATACTGCTGATACATTTTTTTTTTTTAAAAAAATCTAATATATCCGTCCAATTCCAGCCAGAGAATTACTCTTTGTTCTTAAATATAATATGTATTTTACCTAATTTGATTATATCAAGAATGCTTATGTCAATTAAAATTGAAATACTGCAATATTAAAACATCCTAAACTTTTTCTTTTTTTTTTGCTAAATTGCATATATTATTTAATCAAATTGGAATAATGCATCAATCTTTATTCATATCCTCTCTCTCTTGTTTTTATATCATTTAAGAATTAAGAGTATTGATAGAGATAATTTGGAAAAAAGTTAAGGAAAATTAAAAAGGGGTCTTATATTTTAAAAATAAATTGTATGAACAATGCAACTTGTTTTGAAAGACCATCTATACAAATACCAGTAGCTATACGAGTTTAATATGTTCTAACTTTTCTTTTGGAAAAGGTCAAACGGGAAGAGTGCAAGTTTGGGTAGAAATATAGAGGATAAGATTGGCATGTTTGTGGGTGGAGGGTGATTGAGGGGGATCATAAAATTGTAATGAAGTGTGCAAGTTAATTAGTGGTTATCCCCTTATATGTGCTGACGGAAATGTTCTTGTTCCTATCATCATTCCCTGGTTTACTTGCCGTAACAACTTTAACTACCTCCCCTCCATCTTCTCAACATTCGTCCAATTTATTGGTGTTACATAATTAAAGCTCTCACAAACTAAATCAAGAATTACAGCACATCTGTGCGTAAAAGATAAGGCCTCTAGCAACATACAACATTTTTCATGTATCGCAAATAAAAGAATTTAATTTAGTGTGTGTGCAATATGTTACAAAAATGGAGCCTATTTTGAGTACCAAATGCTATCACAGAGGAAGACGAGCCAGGATATTCTTTCTGTCATTTTCCTACTTATTTTTCATTTTTTTTAGAAAAATAAAACAGCCATCCTCTCTTGCTGTAAAGCCACCACTTTTCTTGAAAATTTTTGAATATGTCAAGCCGCCATATATTTGCCAATAAATAAAACGAGGAACAAACATCCCTCTCCTTATATATATGCACGGCTCCTGGTTCTACTCATCTACTGAAACAGGTGAAGAGAATAGAATCACATTATAGACATTATTCAGTGTATCTGAAAAGAAATCCATCCCTTAAATGAACTGCATGCAGTTTGACGTTCTGTTTCCTTGGAGCGAAAAAGTTGAAGAAATCAAGTGGGAAAAGGAGCGATAATTCTTTTAATTTCTCCCCAAAACTATATACTATCTTGCCTGTCTTATATCCTCTCGGTATATTCTTTAAAGCATCTTGTGATATCAATGTATTGTTCATATATTCTGGTTTTGGCACAATCTCTACATATGACACATTATAAATTTGATGTTGGTTTCTATGTATGTCAGCTAAAATGTTGAAGGAAAGGAAATCTCCACCTAAACCACAGGCACAAACATTAAAGGCAGAAACAATACAAGTAAAATGTTACTGCTGTGGATTGATGGAGGAAGGAACAGTGTCATACGTTGGTGGTGTTGAAGAGAAATACGAAGGTCGTTGGATTTGTGGGCTGTGTGCTGAGGCAGTGAAGGAGGAGAAAGAGAGGTCAGAGAGTGATATTAGTATGGAGGAAGCAATGAAGTGTCACAAGAAGTTTCGCCAACAATTTACGGCCACGAGCCCTCCTCACAATCCCACTGAGGATTTGATTAAGGCAATGAAGCAGCTCATGTTGCGGAGTTTGGAGGCAGAGTGATTGTTAATGCATGCTACGTGATGAACCATTTGCAGCCTATTATATTGGAATAAGCCTTTTCTTAATTGATGTTATGTCTTGATGCTTATCATTAACATTGTATATATTCTAATGTTGAATAATTGGGTGTTTATATTTTGGAATACTTATCAGCTTGAATACTGGATCTCTGATTCGCTTTTAAAACTCATTGATTGGTTCGAGAGTTATTGACAAGTTTTTATTGTTTGTGGAAGGCTGATCCATAATAATTAGGGGGGTTGCTTGGGAATCACTGTTTTGTGTGGTGGGATAGATGTGGATGATGATGTGATGTGAGGATTAGGCAGCGAGAAGTGAAAGGTACGGGGAGGAATATGAGATAATGACGAGGAATAACCAGAAGAAAATATCAGTACGGTACGTAGTTATGCACTTATGTCTTATGGTTTATGTAGTTACGGCCTCACCATCCAATAATTGGACAGTCCTACGTATGCAGGCACAAGTCTGGAGGATCTTATCCTAAATGTAATTGGTAAAAAAAAAAAAATCCTAGCTGTATAGCCTGGACATATAGTACTACCAATATAACATTGGTTGGCTCGCTTTAAGTGGGCTTTGGCCCAATTCGCGTTTGATCCAAACACTATCATAATTTAATTTAATATAATTTTGTACATCGGTTCCCATAGCACTGAAGATTTGAATCCACTGGTTGTAAATATCTTAGGTTGTCACGAGTTTTATCCTTTGAGAATGTAGGTTTAATTTGCCGCCATTATTTGTCACATCATGATCTAATCCAAATTAATCTAGTTTGTAATTTGAGTGCTCATGATGTACTTGTGCATACCAAAAGCTCATTGAGAGTGACTTTGCCTGTTTAGCCATCAGAGTTCATTTTCCATTCGTTAATATATATAATTACGCATTATTCCCTTGTCTACACAGGCTCGCTAATTCCAGATTCTGAGATGCTTGTTGTGAATGTGACCAGAGAAAATGAAAAGGACTTCTACGAGGAATGTACTTGTTCAAAAATTTATTCACTGGTTTTTGGTAAAAGTCAAGAGTTAGAATGCTTGCGCCCACAAGAAATGAAAATCAAGAGCTAGATTCCAACTTCCCAAAATGCGGATCGTGATGGATTTATGATCGATACTCACCCATACGCATGAAAAGTGTTAAAAGATGAAATTCAATGTCATATAAGCAGCCACAAAATATTCCGTCCTCGGATTCAACAAAACTATGTGTGTGTGCTGGATTTGTAATTGTAGGTTGTAGCTAATTCCAAAGTAAGGATGTCATGCTATGCTATTGAAGTTTAAAACATTAACTCGGTGATAATTATAGAGCTAGTTAATTTTTTTTAAGAAAAAATAAGGATGCAAAAAACATCATTTTTCTATTTATATTTGGCTCTTTTCTTAAGAGTAATTTATTTTATGTATAAATTAGCATATAATCTATCACATAACATATACTATGAAAATTTTTTGGTATATTTTACTTTTTTTAATTTTCATAAAAAGTCTACTGTCTCTTATAATTAAGACTAGAGACTGTATTTATTTATTAAAAAAAAGAAATTTGTAACATTCCACTAATACTATCATGTCATTCTCCCTATAATTAAATTTTCTGGTCATTATTTCAATTGGCAAAGCGATTAGACATTTGACCATCTAGTCAAGTGTTTGATTCATGGGATAACTAAGTGAAGCTAGTTGAAACCTATCTGTTTAGACAGAAATAAATAATTTATTTGTCATGTTCCAGAGCTCACAAGAAAATATCACCCCTATATAAATAATGAGTTAGGAGCACTTCTCTTGGATATGATATGGGTGAGGCATTGACCATATAATTAAAAGCGTTTTTTAAAAAAAAATGCGCTAACCAACTGCCGTAACTGTTTCCCGGTGACTCTAGCATTACCGCTGGCGCTTTTTCTCTACCAATGTTACAACTTACAAGGCTCCAGTGCGTGTAGACGTACCACATTGTTTTAAAAAAATAATAAGATGTACTACCGATTGGGCCATATAATGAAATTCCCGAAACAGCCTTGTTAGCTAACGCAATGAAATGAAGTGCAGAGAAACACTATGACACAATTCGCAAATAAAAACATCCCCAGGGGCACTTTCATAACCCAATATAAAATGTCGTAAAAACGTACATAGATGGATTGTGGAGTACAACATTGGCCATTTCTCACAACATACGCCACCACCTACAAGTCAAAATCTCTTTCCTTCTCCCCACTTCCTCAATTCTCAGACTTCACACAATCAATCTTAGATTCCACCAACAAGCAAAGCAAAGTACAAAGATGATGCACATGACCTTTTATTGGAGCAACAAAGTGACCCTCTTAATTGATTCATGGAAGACCGATTCATGGACGAGTTACTCACTGAGTCTACTCGCTTGTCTCATTGTCTCTGCTTTCTACCAATATCTTGAGAATCGTCGCCTTCGCCTAAAGTCCATAACTTTCGATGCCCCATCAAGTACGGCGGCGCCCCAGAATCAGATCCCACTTCTCCGGCCAAATGTCGCCGGAGGTAAGGCCAAATTGGGCGTTAAGTTCGCCGGAGCTTTGCTTTTTGGGATTAACTCGGCGATCGGATATTTGCTTATGCTAGCTGTTATGTCATTTAATGGTGGCGTGTTATTGGCGATCGTTGTGGGTCTTGCTATTGGCTACTTCTTTTTCAGGTCTGAGGGTGAAGATGGGAGTTCTCTTGTTGTTGACAGTGCTTGTGCTTGTGCTTAGTTTTAGAAAGTTTAGAAAGATTGATGATGCTTGAGTTTACGTATTTACAATTGTGAGTTTCTGTTAATGTGTTACATTTTGTGTATCTTTTGGTGTCCTTATATGTGTTTAGTGGAATGGAAATCGTTTGGTTTGGTTAGTGTAAGAAGGACAATATAAGTTGTTAGATCAATGGGTTAGGGTGTTGGTATAGTTTAACTAAGTTATTGAATTTGAGATTGAACATACAGTAGTGTTGAACGTCAATGGTAGGACTTTATTTAAAAGGGTCACGTATATCCAAATTCGGATTAGTTGGTTGTCATGGAAATGAGCTGTGAATGGGGTGAGTGTTTGTTTATCCGGCAAATGAGAAGAGTAATTTCTGTGGGAGCTGAAATTGGGAATACATATTTGGTTGTGACAATTTGCAGAAGATGTTTCAGTGGCAGCAGATTGCTGAATTGATGCAAACTGATTAACGAATTTGCTTGCAAGTATTCAATACTACTAGTATTTAAGTACTTCCTCTCATCATTAAATGTAAGACACAATCATATAGTTATATTTATTATATTAGATTCGGTTGAGTTTTTAAGATTAAGGGAAAGTAATAGTAAATCAGCACATTGTGTATTATTATATTTTATTAGCTTATAAATAAAGTACGGGCTAACCCAGTTCGATCCCATTTGGTGAGGGTGGTAAAGAAAAGAATATATTCGGTGGTTTTAACTCTACTTTTAAATAAAATAAACTGAAAAAATTGAAAAATTTAGATAAATCAATTTTTAAACAAAATCACTTAATTTTCTTGAGATTTTTCGAAAAAAAATCAAACTACAACTACATCTATATTATTTATTTAGGATTTAGGAGTATTTACCCAGGCAAGTGGCAAGTTTGTGATCCTAGCTAGGGAGCCGCTATAAGATGTTAGAATTATGGGGCGTCGTGCATGTTGACGCCGGAGGAGAGGCACCCCACTCCTTCGGCAGTGTCAGGAGAGTGGAGATAGATTGATTTTATCAAGAATGGATCGTGAATAATTAAATAATCAAATTTTAATAAAATAACTAAACACTAGCACAAGTAGCCAAACAACATTGCATTCATCAGTGATGGATCGTGAACAACTAAATAGCCATGAAAATAAATTTGTCTTTTCTCTTTTTCGGCCACATGCCGCGTTACCTGATCAAAAACTTTGCAAAACCGCTACTCAAGAACTACCTCCGATCCTAAATATAGGACCTAATTGATTTTTTTCTGAGAGATTAAAGTTGCGAAATATTTTATTAAATGATGACATATTTGATATATTTTTAAACTATCCATTAGTTTATACGTAAAATAAACTAGTTTAAGGGAAAAAATTAGGTAAATCAATTTATAATTAACTTATTTTGCTTTTTTAAGGATTTTTCAGAAAAAAGTCAATTAGGTCTTATATTTAGGACCGGAGGGCGGAGGGAGTAATATTTTTGGGGTAAAACTGGATTTAACCATAAATTGTTATGAATTGTACTAGCTTAAATCAATATATCCAAATCTTTCTCTTTGATTTAACACATTTAGTTGTCTCCGGTTAAATTCAAAAATACCAAATAATGTAATACTCCATCCGGTCCTAAATATAAGACCTAATTGACTTTTCTAGAAAATCCTTAAAAAAGCAAAAATAAGTTAATTATAAATTGATTTACCTAATTTTTTTCCCTTAAACTAGTTTATTTTACCTATGAACTAATGGATAATCTAAAAATATATCAAATATGTCATCATTTAATAACCTATTCCGCAACCTTAATCTTTCCAAAAAAAAGTCAATTAGGTCCTAAATTTAGGACTGGAGGTAGTATAACACAACTTGGATCGATTCTCTCGCGGAGCCTCTGTATATGTGAGGTATTATTTTTGGTCTTTTCAATCAATAGAGAATGATCTGATCAAATTGGATTTTTTAAAAATTAAAGATGGCATGCTCGTTGGAGACGGGATACAAACTATCATTGCTTGAGAAAAGATATAGGAAAAATTTACCACTTAGTCAAATTGCAAACCTTGAACACAGTTTGGTTCAAATATTAAATCAATAAATTTTCCTAAACGCTAAGCGATTATCACCAATTAAACCATTATGTATAAATGACTTAGTTTGTAATCAAAATTGGTTAAAGCAACTTAGTCCTCTAAATGTAAATGCTCACGGAGACAAATGTTAAAGTTGAAACGAATCTTATAAACAATGTAAGAAAATATAATTCCATTGACGCAACAATCACATAGCAAAACCTAACATAGGAAATTTAAATATAATTAGGCAAGTGGCTGGATGAAAAATAAATAACTCACCTATAAGAAACTACATAGCTTAAGTTAGGTCATCCCCTTCAAGAAGCACAAGAAAATTAGATAAGATGAAATAAAGGTGAAGAATGATGAAGAAGATGGCAGATAATGGTAGGAAAGAGTTAGGGTTGCTATTCGACTCTTCATCTAGGTCTTTGGGCGAAGAAACCTGATATAAAATCCTCCAACACGATGATTTTCAGAAAGTGGGCCGTTTTTGCAATTTCTGAAAGTTTGTGACCACTTTCTGTAATTTATCCTTGACTGTATTGCTGCTTTTTACAATTTTTTGGGGTTTTTCAGTAATTTTTTCCGAATCTCCAAAACAGCAATTTCAGCCTTTTTTTAATTTTTCTACCGGGAAAAAAATTAAGCACAATGTAATATATTTCACCCAAAATTATTGGATCAAGATAATCAATTAAATATGATAATGATGGCCATTTTTGCTCTTTTCACACAAAATCATTTTTAATTTATTAAATCGTGATTAATGCATTTTAGCTCAATATTAATGAAAAGATATAAAATACTCTATTATGTCCTAAATATAAGACGTATTTATCTAATGTGATTAAATTAAATATATTGGTTAAGTTAACTATTATCACATGAAAATATTCATTTACATTGACCATCTACCTTTATCTCCACTTCCCTCATTTACTCTTTTATTATTGATACGCATTATTAGGATTAATTTGGGGAAAAATTGAGAATAATTGTAAAAAATCTTATATTTAGAAACAAACGCATCTCTTGAAATGGTCTTGTAATTAGGACATGAGAGAGTATCATGATAAACTAGGGTACATCACCCTTGGTTCGGCAGATTTGCTAGTTCTAAATTCTGAAATACTTGTTGTGCAAATGAGCTAAAGAGGTAAAAGAAAGTGTCATATGCCACGAATTTTCCTCTTGAAAAATTGATTCGCTGGCTTTTGGTAAAAGCTAGAATGCTTCCACCTAAATGAAACAGAAATCAACAACATGATTTTTTTAATGAAAACTGGATGTAATTAATTATCAACAAGATTACTACAAAAATACCCTCCAAATGAGGGGTTCAGTGGTATGAATTCCCCTAGCCAAAAATAGTGTCGAGATGACACTCACCCATACGCATAAAAAGAAGTTGACCCGCATGAAATACTAAATACTCAACCAACTACCGTAACTGAATCCCGGTGAGTCGGTGACTGGCTGGCATAATCTATATCTCTTTTTCTTTTTCTTTCTTTAAATAGCTAGTAATGAGATGTACTAACAATTGGGGCACATGACGAAATTCCCAAAACAGCCTTGAAGTCAAAAGCCATGAAATGCAAAGAAAGTTGTACAAATTCGTAAATAGCATCTTCACCAGGGGTATTTTCAGAATCCAGCATTAAATGTCGTAGAAACGTACTGTACGATGAACATAATATATGTGGAGTAGTACTTACTACATTGACCATTTCTAACAATATCTGACATCATGTATAAGTCAAAATCTGTTTCTTCCCCACTCTCTCAAACTTGAAACTTCTCACATTTGTAGATTCCATCATCAAGCAAAGCAAAGATGATGCACATGACCCTTTATTGGGGCAAAAAGGTGACCCTCCTCTTTGATTCATGGAAAATCGATTCATGGACAAGTTATTCACTGAGTCTACTCGTTTGTCTCATTGTGTCTGCTTTCTACCAATATCTTGAGAGTCGCCGCCTTCACCTCAAGGTCAAGGCCATTACTTACAACACGCCATCAAATGTCGCAGGAGGTAAGTACAAATCGGGGGTTAAGTTTGCTGGAGCTTTGCTTTTTGGGATTAATTCGATGATAGGATATTTGCTTATGCTGGCTGTTATGTCATTTAATGGTGGGGTGTTATTGGCGGTCGTTGTGGGTCTTGCCATTGGGTACTTCTTTTTCAGGTCTGAGGGTGAAGAAGGGTCTTCTCAAGTCTTTGACAGTGCCTGTGCATGTGCTTAGATTAGATATAGAGAATTTTGGAAATTATCAGGAATAAATCCTGAACAACTAAATAATAAACTTGCAATTAAACTTGTGTTGTTTGTCTTTTTCGGCCACGTTGGGAGGTCTTTATATTTTTTAACTGAAAGGAGAGGTCTTCTTGTTTTATTTTTTGGACTGATGAAAAGGAGAGATCTTCGAATGCACCATATTTGCTGCTTAGTATCTTGATGCTTTGATGCGCGATTATTGGCTGCTCGTTTTTGTAATCGTGGACAACCTAAGCCACCCAACATAAAAATAAACTAATGACACTATGATAGTTAAGTCCTAAATAATTTATAAATAAAATACCCCTCTAATCACAAATGAATATTGGACATACTTGCCCTGTTTTTTTTTAGCAAAGCCGAATTTGATTATATCAAAAATTTTAATTTACATGTTTTTTATTTTATTAAGCATCATAGCCACCTTTCTTCATACCATTCCTCTCACTCTTAATTATTCTTAATTATTTTTGAGGAGTGTGAATTTAGAAAATAATTAACATGAAGTCACACGAGTTGTATAATCAGACTAAGTTGTTATTCTTAGGCCAGAAGTTGCTATTTACAACTCTAGTTTTATCTTTCTTTGATTGGACCTCTATTTAACTCTTCCTGGCTGTAAACATAAATGAAAAACATTAGATCCAAATTTAAGTTCCTAAATACAGTGTCGAATGCTGATCTAGAAAAAATATTGTAAAAATCTTCAATACAATATATACTACAAAAATATTAATCAAACATCCTATCTAAAAATTAGAAAATACAAGGACATGTACAGAAACACTCAAAATTAGGATCTGCAAGAACATAAGTTTACACTTTCATTAAAAATTTGCATTTGCCGCGGCATTCACAACTCACAAGTGGGTCTTAGCTTGAGCACAACCAAAGGTTCCTGACACGTGAAAATGAGTTGGCACATCCGCTGTTTTCTATGGCAAGATAAATGCCAAGCATGGCATGGGCATGAAATGTAGATGCATAGTGATGATGACATGATTCAGATGAGTGACACAGCAAAGCAACAAGACTAGCTCACTTTCTTGCAGTTGGTTCCTATTCTAAGACGTAAAACGTCAAAATTAGGTATGGTCGTATGGAGGATAATGCCATGTCCATTCGCTATAGTTCATCTCCAATTTTTAACGAGACTAGCTCACTTTCTTGCTGTTGGTTTCTATACTTCAACTTATTAGGAAGCCATCTCCAGAGTCTCTCTGGCAAGAACCTGGCATATAAAAAAAATCATAAATGTAGAACTGTTTAACTTTTAACTGAAGAAGCTGAAAAGCAATTATGTTCTTACAAACCCCAGCAATTGTCTTTCTTAGAAAAGGAACAAAAAAAAGAAGGTATACGATCATGATTTTCAATCCATCAGTAAAGATTCAAAAACCTAGAAAAATAGATAGGCTTCCACTCAACTATTACACATCACGAGGTTGGACGTGTACAAATAAAAATGAGGAATGAATGATCTTAAGAAGATTACCAAGAGTTGAGAGTAAGAGAAGAAGCCAAGAGGAATTCGGTTAATAACAGACTTGAATCTTCCCGGGTAGAAGTGTGAGACAAATTTCAAAGCCAAGGGAACAACAGAGAGGGCAAAGAACGCAAATTGGAATTTATCAAAGAATGTGGAAAGTATACGGTAGATCTTACGTGTTTAGTCTCTCACAAATTGCCCGACGAACAGAAGAATTGAGGCCATATGCTATTGAGTTGAAGAGACCCTGCAACAAGCAGAGGGAACACCAAAAGTTAGCGATGCACTTTCATACCGCAGTACACGGACTTTATGTTCAATCCTCATATGATACAAAAATCTGTAATACAGGATGACAAATGTTGTGAGGTGTGCACTAACTGGAAATGGCATAAAACATTTATGTGTAATACAAACTACTCCCTCCGGTCCTAATTATAAGTCGCCTTTGATTTTTTTGGAAAATCCTAAAAAAGAAAAATAAGTCAATCATAAATTGATTTAACTAAGTTTTACCCTTAAACTAGTTTGTTTAACATATAAACTAATGACTAATATAAAAATTTATCAAATATGTCATAATTTAATAACATATTTTGTAACCTTAACATCTCCAAAAAAAGTCAAAGGCGACTTATAATTAGGACCGTAGGGAGTACATCAATAACAAATACCTTGTGCATAAGTATTCTGAAAAAATTTGATAAGCCAGTTCAGCTAGGGAAGTTCAACAATAATGACTGAATTCGAAGCTAAAAGTTTAAAGAGCAATAACACTAATTAGAATATGATTGAAAACTCCAAGCGCAGTGTTTTTTCATACCATGAGGCCAGCCGTCCCAACATCTAGAAATGAAAGCCAGAAGATCTTATGGTCAGGTTCAATGAAATCATGAATGCGGTTGATAGTGCCAAATGCAAATGATCCAATCAGGATCAGCGGATAATATCCCCAACGACTCACAGCCTGCAAAGCAAATTAAGATGCTATAATTCCTTCATCCGAAAGGAATCCAGATGAGACAGTGATTGTAGTTTCAGTTTAAGCAATTCATCTGAGCATGAATGATAACATGCTAGAATACAATAAATATGCCACATGAAAATAAAGGAACATGTAGAAAAAGAAAAGCCTAAACAATGAAATTTCTAATATAAAAAATGTTAGCAGCTAGTAACTGCTAATGGCTTATCCTATTCCTCATTGTCATTTTCCTTCCTCTTAAATAGGAGGGGGAGGAAAGCAAGGTGCCTCACTCCCATGCACAGATTCTTATATTTCCAATGCTCTATAGAAGTAGTCAGGGTATAAAATACCTTCATGCTATCTCTTGTATCAGAGACATAATTGCGGTCAGAAATACCAACTGCCATCTGAAATTCACAAGAAAATGTTAAGGACTTATAAGTTGCTGAGTCAATTTGGCTTTGGGAAAAAGAAAAATGTGCAAATTTGATCACATACACGGGTTGCATTGTTCAGCATGCGTATTACTTGAAAATAGGTAAACCCATTGTAAAGAATAGCACCCCAAAGTGGCATGTAAAACGTGATAAAATGAACTGCCTGCAAAGGAAAGAAGTTGATTAGAATACGGAGAGAAAGGAAGCACTTTTATGATATTTTACGAACAAAATTTCACACACATTCAGTAAGGGTTTGCTACCTATATTGCAGAAAATTGAGGCTTGTCTTGTCATTCTGCTTTTTCTCTCTTGAACAGTTTAATATTTA
Organism: Mimosa pudica; assembly: GCA_029929735.1. Lineage (NCBI taxonomy): Eukaryota > Viridiplantae > Streptophyta > Magnoliopsida > Fabales > Fabaceae > Mimosa > Mimosa pudica. The sequence goes on from JAKELP010000007.1 coordinate 6,492,459, forward strand.
TAGAAATGCATTCAAAAGAAATTGATTTTAAAAGGAACAATATAGGAATTATTATCACCAACTTCATTTAGATAAAGTCATCACAACAACTCAGTGTTTCTGACCACCAACTTCGATTAGATAATGTCATTATATCGAGCATATAGGCCACTCATACAAGAAGGGAGAGTGCTATCACTAAATTTTCAGCAGAGCCTGAATTTCAATTAAGCAAAATTTGTATCCTCAGCACGAAACATGATATCAAAAAACAAATAGGGCTCTAAAAATAATATGAAATTGTGATATGAAATAAAGGATTCATAGTATAACTTAAGAGAGAAAAAACACTTATCTAAGAGAAATTAGAATACTCAAAAATAAATCAAGTAAACTGTTGTAAATAGTACTTGCCTTCCCTGTGCGACCCATTTGACTTGAACACCATGTGCCAAAATGTCTATGGTCATTACCAAAAGAGCGAATGACTGTCACTACTAAGGAGGTACCTATAAATAGTAAAAGCAAACATTTGTTCATATGAGCTCCCTGCAATTATTTAAGACTTGAACTATTTATGAAAATGGGTAGAAACTGAAAATAAAAAATGGAACTAGGAAATCAACCTATTGGTATATGAATACAACGAAATAGTTGAACACACAAAATTTCTTCTAAATTTAATTTCCAAAGAACAGCCATGGTGGTAAAAAGTTACTGGAGCAGGAGATTATGGAAAAATTTCCTGGTTGCTTATTCCCTAAAGTAAACAAGTTAAAAGTTGATCATCCACAAATACATACCCCAAACATATAGATGAAACATAGCCTCCAAATCCTCAACATCTGTTTTGTGCCTAACAACAGTGCGATGCAGGGTGAAAGCAATTGTTGTAGTCCATAAGAAAGATGCCACACAAAAGAAATGTGTGCTATAACTCTGAGCATAACAAAAGAAACCTTTGGATGGGTCCCTAAATCAAAATGAAACTTCCACCAATAAGGTACTGAAAAACATAACATAACACTGCACATGATTCATCAGACATACCCTACAATGTTGAAGAAACTGCAAAGCATGTCCTGCAATCAAAGAAAATGTCACATTCGAGCACTATACCAAATCCACTGTATTCTGAAAAAAGAAAATGAGCCAAAGCTAACATTCAGTCACAGGGCGCACACATGATTGATTTTCCAAATTAACAGAGCAGATTACAGAAGTTAGCTGCTCAAGTTAAAGTCTACTCACAATGCAATGAGATTTTTCAATATGAGGCAGTTTAATAATTAAAACCCCAGTAGTCAATCGAACAACAAGCAGGTTTATACTCCCTCCGCTTCTAAATATAAGAGTTAGTTGACTTTTTGGAGAATTCTAAGAAATCCAAAAGTTACTTAAAAAGTGATTTTCCTAAATTTTTTCTCTAAACTGGTTTATTTGATTTATAAGCTAACATGTGATCTAATAATATGTAAATATATTATGATTTAGTGATTCATTTCGCTTCCTTAATTTCTTCAAAAATAGTCAATTAGCTCTTACATTTAGAAATGAAAGAAGTATTTTGCTTTGTCTGTTGAAGTGTGTTGCAAGAATCAGTCACATGTCAAAAATAAAACTAAACATACCTAACCACATTTTAAAATTTTGGCTCCTAACTCCAGTCCTAGTCACAAATCACAATTGAGTAAATCACATTCCAATTGTTTGGCAAGTATCAAAATATTCCCGTGTGGTCTAAAGTGCTTCATTCAACTCTTTAACGGTTCATTTCATTACTGCTTAACCACATTCAGTATCATTTGTTCTTAATTACAACTAACAAGCTATGCCATTCTAAAACCACACTTCAATCAAACGAACAGTTCAGCCAAATCACAAACGTAAACGTAAAATGCTTTGACTGTTGATCCAATTCAAGTTTCAACCTCAAATTGATCATATATATGAGATCTAACAATTGAAATTCAAATGAAATTGTGATAATAAATGAAGGTTTACTTCAACGAGAAAGCAGATCTAAGCGAAGGTGAAAAGAGAAAGTACATACAGAGAGGGCAAGGTAGAAAACGAGCTTGAAGGAGAACTTGCGGAGCTCCTTGAAAAGGAGGTAACAGAGAACGATGAAACTGGAACCGACGAAAGAAAGGCTCGCCGCTCCGATGTTGACCGCCGACAAAATCCGGCGATCGTTGGCCGTGAGTGCGCCGGTGACGGACGTTAAGCTCGCCATTAGCGCAAGAGGAAGTCCGTGTTAAACCCTCACGCTTTATTTATTTGTATTTCTTCTTCTTCTTCTTCTTGTCTTCTCCGTTGTCTCTGGTTTTTGGTCGCGCGCGTAAACTGTACCAGTTGGCTCCAAAAATAAAAGTTGTCTGATTTTCGTTCTTTTTTTTATGAGAGAAGTTTGGAGAATTAAAATTTTGACATAAATAGTTATTGTTAAGAACTTAAGGTGCTTGTGTGCTAAGTAATAGAAAAAAAATGTGGGTTTTATCGCATCATCTCATTGGACATAAATAGTATTTATTTTATATCAACCATCAAGGCTCAATTGTTTTTTTAGGAAGAGGTCAAAATTTGAGTTTTAAGAGAAATTAGTGAAGTTATATTATGGAAAAATATCATAAGAAGGTCAAAATATATGAATGATACTTAGGAACACTGAACTTCTAAAGTTATAGTCATATAGATATGTAACATGTATTGTTTGTTTTTTCATTTGTAAAGTTTACAGAAAAAACCAAAACACTATCTTTTCAATAAATAGAGAGTTGGTTTTTGATCAAAAAAATAAATAAATAGAGAGTTGGTAATTGCCTAAGTGAAATTAATATATGCAAACAGAAAATTACTAAATCAAGCAGGTAAAATCAAGTAAAGCGAGAATTGGTATGTACGTGTGTAACATCCTGAAAAATTTAATTCAGGATTAGAGAGTGTTTTGGGAAATTTTGGAATTTTTAGGAATTTTTGGGATATTTTTGGAAATTTTGAGTAATTAATATGCATAAAATTAATTAAGAAATGAAGAGTTTGAAATATGAGGGAGTGGTAAAGCTAAAAATATTTTGAAGATTAAGGAAATTGGAGACTGGTTTAAGTGGATTTAAATCAAAATAAGTACACTATGGAAGTTTGGACTGCAAATCATCAGAGAACCCCCTTATTTCAATAATCCAAACGCGCCCTCCCCTCTACTTTAAATACCAGACTCCCTCTCCCTCCGTCATCTGCTTCCTCGTTCTTCTTCGTCTTCTTCGTTCTTCTCCCTTCTCCGGCGACGGCCACCGGCGACGGCGGCGACGGCTCCGTCCGTCTCACTCCTTCCCTCTTCCTCACTGAAACCCGCCTCCATTTTCTCTCCCTTGCGTCCTCCTTCCTCTCCCGTCAAGCTTCTTGCTTCGCTCAGCCACCGACATCGACGGTGAAGCCGTTTTCCGGCGTACTGCGGCGGAAGTTAACGGTAAAGTTTGGACCTTTATGGTGTTTTTGAACTATATTCTTTTGAGTGTCGATTTCTCACTTCTTCCTTTCAACAAATGCGAGCCTCCCTCTGTCCCTTCAAGCTTCCTCCATTCTTCTCTGTTTTCCGGCGAGAAAACCGGCGACCCCAAGCCCAACATGTGCAAGATTGCGATTCAACTTCGGTGAGCATCTTTCTTGTCATGCCTATTTCGCTTTCACTGAATTTTAGGGCGAGTTTGAGAAGGGAAAATCAAAATGGGTTTAAGCTTGGGTTTATGAATCATTTAAAGAACATCTTAAAACTTTGATTTAGGATAACTTGAGGGATGATTTGAACATTAATTAAGGTTTTGTAAAGTGTATGTAAAACCCTAGAAATTGGGGGTTTCAAATCCACGGGTACTTTGGGTTCAAACTTTTAAAATTGTGGTTGTAGGAGTTTATTTGAATGCTATTATGGTGCTGGAAGTCAGATTATTGGAAATTCGAAACAGTTTTGCAAAATTCTCTTTCTTCTCATATATGGCCGAATGGATTGCTATGAAATTTGATGCTCAAAGCTTTTAATTGTTATTATTGCTAGAGTTCATTGAAAGAATATGTAAAATGCAGGTTTGATTTGTGTAGATTCTATAGGATTCATAAATTTGTTTATGTATATTAGTGGTCTTTGCATGTGGTTGTTTATAGGAAGTTAGATGCATGTTTAATTTCTTGCTAATACATGTGATTCTAAATTCTGACCCTATTGATTTTTATTTGGGAATATTCTAAACTTTGTTTTGTTGTGATGTTCGATTTATGGAATTGTGATTTTCAAGAATTAAAGGTGTTGGTGGTGATGTCATTCTTTTACTCTACTTTTGGGTTTATTAGGTCATGTAATTATAATTCTTTTAAGTTTACTTATTATACCTGTACTAATTGAAGATAGGTCATGTTTCTTTGAATTCAGGTCAAAAAGTGGGCCAATGAATTGAATACTAATGAAGGTATATTGCAATAGGATTTTAGTCCACCATGTTTGGAAACTTAAGAAACCTTAAGATGCATGTTTTCTTTGTTTTGTTTTGATTGCTTGTTCTGGTTGATCTTAGCGTCTTTTCTACCTTGGTTTTGTTTCAATTTTTCTGAATTGTTGGTTTAAGAAGAAGGATTTATGTAGGATATATTTATTATTGTATGCTGATTTTGGAATTAGGCTTATGAGAACAATTTATTTGTGGTCTTTTGTGCAAGTTTGGGGTATTGATCATGATTTCAATAAGAGCATAATGTTTGCTTGATGAATGGTATGTTTAGTTTTTCGGTTGAACTAGGTAAGTAGGTGTGTAATTAAAATTTAATGAGTGTTGGCGTGGTGGCAGATTGTAATTGAAGTTTGATTAATGGTTTCAAAGTAGTGAAATTGTTAAGATCTTTAGGTTTTCTGTACATGGTGAATTATATTCTGTTTTGATTGAACATTGGTTTGTTGTGGCTGGAAGGTGTCTAATTGGCATTTTTAATGTGGTAGTATCTTTGTTTGCTTGATTGTTGAAGTGGTTGAGTTTGTTTGGTTTATGTTTGACACTTGATTACTATGAATGCATCTTGTTTTTGTTTAAGTTGATTTCTTCTAAAATAAGGGAGCATATGAAATGATTGGTATTAAAGAAAGTGGATATTAAAGGTGAATCATATATTATATTTGGTGGTGGGAATGTAAAGAAATAAAATGGTTCTCGAAGCTGGAAATGTTAGAATATTTGAAGTTGTGTTTAGACATGTATATCCTTACTAGTATTGTTAGAACTTCAAGATACTATGAGAATATAGATATTTCATATTATAAAGGAATTGATGCTTGATGTTTAATAATTTCCTAAGGATAGGAATGTTTGATTTGGATACATAATGTTTTGATAAAGGTTGGAAGTAATCATGAGATGGACTTGAGAAGTGTTTTGTGAACTTTGAAATGCTTATGATTGGTATATGTTATGGTTTAAAGTAGCGAATTTGGACTTTGAATGATTGTATAAACAGTTGAATTAAGAATGGGGATTTGGGTAGTAACATATGAATACATACGAGAGAGAGACGTCCAAAGTGTTATGAAGTGAAAATGATATTAATATATCATTATGTATCATATCGTTTTAGGAGCATATAATGGTGATTATACTTGAAGGGAAGGAAACGGTGAAGAAAGGCAGCAGAGTGCTAAAGGGCGACAGGTAATCACACTTAACCTTACTATAACATTGAAGGTGACGTTAGCTGGGATTTTCAAAATCCCTTTTCACCCTCCATATACATATTGTCTTTGAAAAAGGTATTTTTATATAAAACAGGCTATCGGGTGCCTTTCAAACACGATTATTTTCATATAAAGAAATTTGAAACACTACCTATATATTACTCTGGCTGTGGTTGGTATTGATCTGGAATGGTTGTGGAAGGTATATAGATAGGTATAGTGTTAGACAGTGACTTGAGAAATTATGGAAATAGAAAAGAGTGATATATGTTGAGTTTGAGATTATGGTGAGCTATGTTGTGGAAAATATGAAATGTGAGATTGAAATATTGAATGAGGTTGAAGTTGATGGAATATAGAATAGGGATTGTTAGTATTGCATGACACTGATTATTAGTACCGTCGGCCGATGTAACCTATCGATCTGCGCAATCGATAGGTTAATTGTACAGTTTCCTCGGATTGTAAAGGAACCAGGGACGTTTTCACTTTTTAAAGTGCTCCCCAGAGACGTTTTCACTTTTAAAGTGCTCCCCAGGGACGTTTTCACTTTTTAAAGTGCTCTCCAGGGACGTTTTCACTTTTTAAAGTGCTCCCTTTTCATGCTTTCAGATTTGAGACTGGGCACAGTGTCAATCACGTTTATTTTCATCTGTTGAGTGGACTTGTAATTGACAGAGGGATTTGAGTGATATGTGGGAAGTAGAGATGGTGAATTTGAGTTGAGTTAGACGGATGGATTTGCATGATGAATGAAAAGACTTGACTTGTTTATATATATAGTATTGGTTTTAAATGTGGTGCCCTTTAGACGCCCTCGCTACCGCACATCTCACTGTTATAGTGAGTTAAGCGGTGATTACTGGGACAAATTGTCTCATCCCACGATTACTGACATTTTTGCAGGTATTCGTGCACAGACGCAAGCAGCAGGAAAGGGAATTAGGTAGTAGTAGTTATATGGACTATTTTGAATTGTATATTGCCAATTTGTATAGGCCTGCATTCGTTTCCGCATATATTTAGATGTATTTGATATTATTGAACATTAGGTTGTTTATTTTTCTAACCATGTTAGGTGATTCTTTTCTAACATGGTTAGCTATTAATTATCCATGATAGTATTCAGGTTTTATTAGTTTATTATTTCCTATCATGGATAAATTATAAAAGGATTAGAATAATCTTTTCTAACTATGATAGAGATATTAATATTATGGAAATTCCTTTTTCTATCATAGTTAGTAAAGAGCTTAATGAATTGATATAAACATTATTGGTTAATCAGGTAATTAGTAACATTATGTTACAACGTGTGTGTACGCAGTTAACACGAATTGAAAATTAGTAAACTCATTTAGAGAGTCTATAAACCTATATACAAATGTGGTAAAAATCAATAAAAAGAGAATTATATGTGTTTAAGTGAAATAACTAAACTCTTGTAGATATTTAATAATTTTTAAACTCCTTTAAAGGTGAATTAGTCATCTCCATCAAATTTATGAAAGGACATATCGATCGATCTCACCTATCTATCTTTTCAGGAATTTAGTGTACACCTTTTACACATTTTGATTGCCATTTCTGGTATTTTCTCATATATAAATCATTTTAAAGTATTTATATCTATCAGTTCTCAAAACTAACTCGCTCAATCTATATTAGTTTACAATCTAATTAAATGAAACATTTGTTTTAATTAAGCTCTATATTTGAAACAATCCCCCCCCCCCAAAAAAAAAACAAAATGTTTAGAAGGTCAGATCAACTACTCATATAATGTTTTAACTCTTCTTTTAAATTAAGGAAACATTTGATCGAAAGAGTTCAAGAGCCACTGCATAATGACAGAAATGAGTGAGGCAACAAGAGAGAAAGAAGTTTTCAATCCCATCAAACAGGCGGCTGAATCATCTTTCATATTGGACTTATTTATATTAGCATAACCCATTCGGCGTGATCGATTAGGATTTATCAAGTCCAATTACAGTAAAGTTAAATAATAATCAATCTCAAATTACATTTAAAACACCATGACTTGGGCTGAAGTTATTGACTCAATTCCGTTATTCCTAATCATAAGAAGCATCCAAATTTTGTACCAATCTTCTAACACCGCCTCTTTACAAGGAATTTATTACGTTCAATCTTTTGCAAGCATTATCATCCCAATCAAGTAATTCATGCATGGATTATTGGTCAAAAGTTCACAACAGCAACAATCAAACACCTAAAATAGTCAATGGTGTGAAGGAGCAAGGAACAAGATACTTAATAAAAAAATAAACTAAGAGAGGGGCGTTTTTAATTTATTTTTGATAAATAGATTGATGTTATAGAAGACGTTGAAGAGAAACGTGAGAAAAAGATGATGGCAAAAGGGGTGATGGCTGCTAAGGAGAAAAACCAAGCATAAGTGGTTGAGCGGTTGCGGAATTTGCCAATATACTCGCACCCGCGCTTCATACACGATATACAAAAGCTTAGGTGGTTGGTTTGCTTAATATGGAGCTAAACTATAAGTTAATTAATACATGCATATTTTAATTTTATATGTAAATACTAGTTATTTGAATTTTTCTTTATTAATGAGACACTATCACTTTGAGTGATTTTCAATCCAGAAACTAAATTATAACTTTTGAGGAGCTGTCTCACGACTATAGTTACAATGTTTTTGGTAGTAGAGGGATGTTCCGATGCCTTGGTAGATAAAAGCTAAAAAGAAAACGGCTACGTTTAATGCACCATTGCACCTTAGGCTGTTCTGTCTTTGTCAATTGCCATCGATTGTGCAGTCCCACGTCAAATGGAAAAATACACATAGTAGCCATTACCACCGGCTTTTTGCTTGCAATAACTAAACAAACTTATTTTCTCTTTTCTCAAACCAATATTCAATAAACAAGTACAACGATTTTCTTCTTAGGCAGCTAATTGTGGCTGCTAGAAAAGACTTTCTTTAATGGCTCTGTTCGAATTAACTTTTTTAAAATTGATATTTATTCTTGTTAACTTTCAATGAAAACCGAGACAGAAGTTGATTAAATAATAATATATTGCAAAATTGGTTTCTTCTAAATCCAAAAGTTAAAAAAAAAACAAGTTGTTTCAAATCGAAAAGAAAAAATCAATTCACTTGAAAATTATGTTAAATGTCAGCAAATTTGAAATAGCTTTTTAGTGCCTCATTTAATTTGTTAGCTCTGAAGTCATAATTATCATGTATTAGTGGAACCAATTAATCTGTATAAAGTCTTTGTAGCCAGGAGGCCTCTCGAAAATATTTTTTCATAGGGTAGGATTTGATCCGCAATTCTCCCACTTTACGGCTTAGCCAGTCCACCCAAAATATGTTCTAAAATCTATAGTGATGACCACACTAAGTGCTCTCAACACGCCTTCTTGGGGGGACTGATATTTGAATGCATACGCTTTATGCCAAACTTTGCACTGAATTATGGTGTATAGTACACTGTCATCCCTGAAAATCTCGTTTACCCTCCAGACAAATTTATAGGAGTATCTCAAACTGCATCCACTTTAATGCAATTCTCTGTATCTAGCTAATTTAGTATACAACTAATTCCTTCCAGCAACTTCATAATCATGAAGATTGTCACATCCTTTACAGACCAAAATCAAAAAACCCAAACACAAAAAGAATAATACTATATGGTATACTTTTATGTGTCTACTTTATGCTTCCTTTTGGTCTTCACCCACAGCAACATACACAAACGTTCCTATGAAAACATCATCAAAACCTTGAAGTGTCTCCAATATATTAACCACATCGGACATGGTGGGCCTTGGATTTGGATGATGACTCAAACATTTGTAAGCCAAAGCAGCCACCTTTCTAGCTCCTCTTGATGGAAATTGACCTTCCAATCTTGCATCTATGACTCGATACAACTTTTTAGGATCTCTCAACATAGGCCTTGCCCACTCCACTAAGCTATGCTCTTTACTAGGCCTGTTTTTATCTACCACCCTTTTCCCTGTCAGCAATTCTAACAGGACCACGCCATAGCTGTACACATCACTCTTTGTTGTGAGGTGACCTGTCATTACATATTCTGGAGCTGCATAGCCTTGTGTCCCCATCACTCTTGTTGTTACATGTGTTTCTTCTCCTTCTGGACCATCTTTTGCAAGCCCAAAATCTGATAGCTTGGCATTATAATCCTGTGATTTGAAATTTTAGAAGAAAAAATGGTCATGAATTTGGATTTGTATTTAATGGGATAATTGAAAATTTGGTGGGAAATCAGAGGTGAAAACAGAGAAGAGCACATACCGAGTCTAATAAAATGTTTGAAGCTTTGAAATCTCTGTAAATGACTGGTTTGTCTACTTCATGAAGAAAAGCTAGGCCTTTAGCTGCACCTAGTGCAATTTTCATCCTGGTTGACCAAGGTAATACAGCAGAGTATCCTAAAAAACAGAATCAAGATCAGGTTATGGTTGTGATGAGAACTCTGTCTCTCTTTGAAGCAGATTTTAGCGTTTTGCTACCAGATTAAAAGAAATAAAAAGAAAAGAACAAGTAGAAGAAAATAAGAATAGTAACATACTTCTAAATAGCTGGTTTTCCAAGCTTCCTCTTGGCATGTATTCATAAACCAAAAGCCTATGTTCCTCCTCATAGCAGTACCCAATCAACTTAACAAGATGTGGATGCTGCAACTGACCAAGAAAGATAATCTCTGCCTGAAGACAAATATTTTCCCAGTTAGAATTGAACACTTCCCTAAATATACTAATGTATGCAACATTGATATTTGGTTTTGGTCTATGTGACTAAGAAAGAAACTAATAAATTGTAGTTAATTGATTGAAGAAGCTAACCAGCCATTCCCTATGACCTTGCAATCCACCTAAGTCGAGTCTTTTGACAGCAACAGGCTGAGCTTTCAATCCACGCCTAAGTTTATCATCAAAAAATCCCTTGTGTACTGGTCCAAATCCTCCTTCACCAAGAAGATTGCTCCATGAGAAATTATGTGTTGCCTCCTTAAGTTCATCTAGGCTGAATATATGAAGTTTAGAACCAGCCAGAGAAATTGAGAGATCATCAATGGCTTGAGATGAGCTGGAATTGCTTATGTCTGAGAGGCATAGCCTCTGAAATGAACCTCGTTTCAAAGGTTGTTTTTCTTGCAACGTGGGGTAGTCAGTCCTGTAACAATTTAAGGTGAAGATGATAGACTTCCATGTAATCTTCTTAGTCATTTAGAACCGATATGATCAGCAATGCTACAAAATTAGGCCTCTTGCTATGTGTTTTTATCCCGCTAATGAGACCTTTCAAAGTAGTTTGATCAGAAGGACGGCATGAAAGATGATGGAAATTTTTTTGTTTTAAAAAAATTGTGACTTTGGAATATAGAAGTGAAGGACTAGAAATATATATAATACGTGTGCATTCACCTACCACCCCAAGGAGAGAAGTTCTGGGAGAGATTCCTTGACTTCTTGATCTCTTGCAAATGAATGACAACAGTTCCACTATGTGCATGAACGATATGTGTTCAATTTCATTTTAATAACATTATTTTCTATTCGCTTTTATTTGTTTAAGCAATAGTAATCATGATTATGAGCGTATATCTTCAATTAATTAGTAGTCAAGTATCTTGCCTACTTCTAGACTTCAATGTTATCCTAAAGGCCTAAACTTTTCCTCCCCCTACCTTCCATACAAATACGAACACATGTATAATTTCCATTTTCCCCTCATGCCGTCCACTAATGGAATTTGTTAAGCGGTTGATATACATTCTCCGGGAAGGTCGCAGAATAATAAAGATGTATGTTATGATGAGCATTTTTTTCTAAGTGCTAATAAATAATAAGTCATATATAATATCATATCTTTGTTGCACACATCAAAGAGTTTGTATCTTGTGGACATCTGCCTAGTTTAAACAAAAAAAAGTGGCATGTCGTGGTTTAATTGAATATCATGTGTTATATATAACATTTAACAATTTGATATTTCCCAGTTTTTGGTTGGTAGTGTTATCTAGAGTGTTTATGGTTAGGACGTCAATATCAGACATTAGCAACTTGACAATCGGATTGTTGGTTTTAAAATCTTTGAGGTGGTAGTCAAGGATAGGTTCTAACTTTTTGTAACACTACTTGACGTGAGGCAAATTAATCAGAAGGGGGTTTTGCCCTTGCACTACTCGTTTTTCTTGAGTAATAAATAAGCCAGGTTCATAAATAATTAATAGTTTAACCATTTTGTTATATGTGCTGTCTGCGCTAATTTGGATTAGGCATGCACATTCTAGAAGCAGACAGTTTTAAGCTGTGATTCCGCATGGCGGAACATTCATAGAAGCTATTGAAACTAACAAATTGTAATAATTAAAGAAAAAACAAGAACAGGTTTGGCGGCATTATTTGCCAATAGAGTCAAAGAGAAAGGGTGAACAAATCAATCTAACCACAACCACTTTGTGGAGACTATTAGATTATTAGAGGCCCGATAGAATATTAACTCAGCTAGGAAATTCAAAATTACGTAAAGACTAATATTGTTTGACAAATGACAATTTCCCTGCCTGGATCCAATCAAGCCATAAACGCATGCACATATACAGTAACAAACCACTCCACAATGTTATAGAGTGGTATAAGTTTAGCACTTTAAGTGAGGTAATTTTTTTTGGTAAATTACCAAGGATGTCCCCAAGTCATTTTGGGCTTGGACTGATCCATTTCGAGGTTTTTAGTATATCAAGAGTTTGTCCTCCTGGCTAACAAATGTGTTTTTATATATTTGAATTTGAACTTGTGTTCTTCTCTTTTCGAGGATGAACTTACTACTTCAACTAACAACTTACAAGTAAATAAATGATCATTTTGATTTGAGAGTTTAAACTACATGGGCTATGTAATTTTTCAGAAAATTCTCATCTGTCATCATCATCAATATATGTAATTATAGTTCAACAAGAGAAATGAATAGTGGAAGAAATAGGGGGGGGGGGTTATAAAACTGTCAACGTGACCAAATGTTAGTTTTTCCCTGATTGATAATAATAATTAAAAAAAGGACCAGAAGAAGGAGAGAGAAGGAACAAAGGAGGCTTAGAGAAATGAAAATGATTAATGGAGGGGCAAGAGGAAGTGAGGTAAGCATGGAAGAAGATTAAGAAAAACGTGGCCAAGTTTGAAAAGGTCGTTATCCAGGACTTGCAGTAGGTGAAGGAAGATGTTGAAATAAACCGTTTAGTATAGTAAACCTCTGGTTTGGCCCACATATTTCTCACTTGGACCAACCTATCACGCAAACGTGCACATAAGGAGTCTGCATTCTCTCCTATATACTCTGTATGTATGTATGCAACTACAGTGCAGAATTGAATAGTAAATACGATCCTTCCACGCTTACTCTAAAATTATGTTATTTAATGATTGTGAGCAAACAGTTCCATATTTGTAATTGGTCACTGGTCAAGTGGTGAGGTATAACTTAGAAGTTAGAAGAAAGTAAGGGAACAGAAAAGTTGATAGTTTAATAATCTTGTATGAGTTACTTGTCTGTACACTACGTTATTCCCTATTTTCCTTGCACGTTCTGTAATTATTTCTCCCTCAGAATCAATGAGGATTAAGAAAATTCTAGCCCTGACCTGAGAAGAAAATTAATTCAGCTATGTTAGGCAGTTGTGAGAAAGAAATGGTTTAATAAGAAAGAATGTAGGGGCAGGTGGTTGCTGCAGCCTAAGATATTAATCATTCTATGCTGATTCTTGTTGGGAGATAGAGAGAGAAGAAAGTTCAACTTTGGAGATTGATTATTGGGGCATTAGGCATTATCGGATTAAGGTTTAATGAATATAATATACAAGGAGGCCAGAGAAGCAAAAGGGGGTCCCGGAATGAAGCCAGAGAAGCAAATCTTTGTGATGAGACGTGAGGCCAAAGCAATATGCAACATATACAAAAATGTTGATGCCACAGGCTTTTGATTCCTTAGGATGGACATGTGTCACATTCTCCTTGGATAGGATATTATAATCATGAATGAATAAGGTTACAGGATTTTGGTGTTCATCACACATATTGTTCATCACCTTTTCATCACCACAAATACACACAACTAAATAAGCACAAGATGGGCCCATAGTAGAGAGGTTTTGAGGCCCACCATGTGTTTATTTATTTGTGTGTATTTGTAGTAATGAGAAGATGATGAGTAATATGGGTGATGAACACCGAATCAGAGCCCGAGACTACACAAATACTATTTTTGCATGGTGTTTTTGGATAAGATCAGTTGTAGAATTCATTTGCAATCCAGTGGCCACGGACTTAATATATTGGGCCACGTACTGTATTATGTACTGTAGTTTAGAAGGCTTGCTCTATACCATTCTATGCTAGTCCTTATAATAAGTCGTACTGTCTTAGAGGTGAGAATTACGCAAACTCCATGGAAACAGCTTATCATTTCCGACACATTATCTTGAGGAATGTTTTTCAATTCTTCAGTCCTCGCTGGCTCATGCTCTCTGGTCTTTTTCGTTGTTCCAAATTCAAAGCCGCCGCGTCTGTTCATATATCTAGCTCATTCATGCATACGGGCAATCCATTCGGTGCCGACTATACTAATACGAGTAATTTGAAGGGAAAATGAGAGATACAAATTTTCTGAATTTTTAAATTTATAGGTTTGGTGTTTGCATTTTTCAATCTTCTAAGTGTGATTTTAAAATTCAGAAAATATTTTTCCCTCATGCATTTTCTTTAATTTCAATGGTCTAGATTCATAATTTTGAAAAAAGAATTACCTTTTTTCAGCGTCAAAAGTGTATTTAAATCACTTTAGACTTGAGAGTTTATACTAATCTTTTTTTGAACGAAGAGGCGAAACGATTTTTACATCCCTCGACTAATACAATTATCACAATTAGAACTTATCTTTTTCTTTCCATGGAGGCAAATTTGCACACAACATTAACCAATAATTTGTTGGCTTAATTATTTAACCTTGCCATGCAAACTTACTGTGTTTATATATGTAAGATTAAAAGTGACAAATATAAAAGTGAAGGGTTAACTAAAATACATAAGTGCTAAAATACAAATGGTTTTTGCTATATTTCTCAACTTATTATTATATGATCGATGGCTACACTTAATAAATAAACACTTTTTTCATTTTTTTATTTTAGTTTTTCCTCTAGCAATAATTTTTGTGAAGAAAAACATAGAGTTTCAACAGTTCAATTTTAACCTAGCCATTCTACTCTCCATTAGTATGCAAGAAATTTATTTTCTATGCAGATATTTATCTTCGTATGCTTCAAATGACATCAAATTCCAAAGTCTCAAAACCGGTTTGATTCATAGAAAATATTAAACGAAATGAAATAAAGAGAAAGTTGACACTTTTGGTATTCACAAGAACGAGAATGAATAAAATGGAAAATTTTATATGTGGTTGATAGAAAATGATGGTAAAGAAACTCAAAAATATATGTAAATAATCATATTCCCCTCAATAGGAAATTTTCAATTGAACTCACTAATACATAATCTTAAGATTAAATAATTGTATTAATAGATGAATAAATTATTTTTGCCAATTATGATTTCATAAAAAAATGTCAAATGTAAGTAAAACATTTATTCTCACAAAATTATGTAGAATTAACCTGCACAAATTAGAATTTGATTATCCAAGTTCAAATGCATGCACAACAAATTACTGTCAAATTCGGATTTACCCTGCATTCACTCTACAGAATTTGAGTTATACTCTCCATTACCAATATTACCAGTGAAAAAATATCACAATAATCACAAGTCATAAACTCGATTCAAATTTGATAAAAAAAATCCCAGAGCAATCAATTCCAATCCACCACTTGTCTTCTCATAGACACCAGGTGAGAGAGAGAGAGAGAAAAATCTTGGAACCACAGTTCCTTATTTGTCTTCTCATATCTAGCCTTTTCGCTTAATGAATCTCCTCTTCCATAACCACAATCTTAGAAACACTCAAGTTCCATATGCCCAACCTTCAGCCGTTGAAGATGCATCACTCGTATATGATGTCGTCGCCAAAATCGCCAAAATTTAATGTTAATCTTTGACAGTCGTCAACATGCATAAGCAGAATATTTATCATCGTCTCGGCAATAGCTTCAACACACACGCAAAGCAGAGACTATGAAAATACAAAGGAGAAAATTAAATGAAGAGGAGAGGCGATGGTAATATTGTACTTCTTGTCCACCATTTTCCATCCTGCGTAGTAAAATGGGTTCCCACCATTTTTTTGTGTGATCCCACTTTCTAGCCTTTTTAGTAAAATGCAGGAAGCGGGAATGGAACCTGCTCACGATTCAGCCAAGCAAGCGAGGGAGGGGCAGGGGAAATGGTGCTTTTACTCCTGTTCTTGTCTTTGTCCATGGTATTTTTGGTTCACAAAAAAGGGAAATACTCTCTCCAGTTTTAAATATAAGACCTAATTGATTTTTTTTGAGATGTTAAGGTTACAAAATATGTTATCAAATTAGTATTACATATTTGATATATTTTTAGATTAGTCATTAGTTTATAGGTTAAATAAACTAGTTTAAGGGAAAAAAATAGGTAAATCAGTTTATAATTGACTTATTTTGTTTTTTTTAGGATTTTCCAAAAAGTCAACCAGGTCTTATATTTAGGACCGGAGGGAGTATAAGATAAATGACACTTTCTTATAAAAAAAGATAAATGACACTTTGAATTTCAAAACTCTATAGCTGATGAGATTTTGATCATTAAATGTCGCTACTCCACTAGTTAATCATACTATTCAATTAGTTAGAATGATTTTGAAATGAAATGAAAAAAAGAATGCTTTTGAAATTCAAATGTTCCTTATCTAGAATTTCCCCTTAACTTTTTTAAGAAATTAAAGAAACAAAATTAATCTCTTTCAATTGTTATGACGCAATTCGTCGCATTTTACCTTCCTTCTAATTTACCCGCCTTAGCCCTAAATATGAAACTCTTCCAGGCTTTTCGATGGAAATTAAAGAAGTAAATTAGACTACTAAATTATAATATATATACATTAAATGTAATTAGTTTATAAGCAGAGTAAATTAGTTTTAAAGACAATGTATTATTATTAACAATTAAAATAGATTAATCTTGTTTCTTTAATTTCTAAAATGTTAAGGGAAAATTCAAAACCACTTTTACGAGATTTTGAAATTGAATTGTTATTTATATGAGATTTCACCAAAAATTAAAAGGGTTTTATAGGAGGGAGTAGATTCCAAAATTCCTGACCAAACAGAAATATGAAA
The DNA here is from genome assembly GCA_029929735.1 of Mimosa pudica. Taxonomy (NCBI): domain Eukaryota; kingdom Viridiplantae; phylum Streptophyta; class Magnoliopsida; order Fabales; family Fabaceae; genus Mimosa; species Mimosa pudica. Next base: position 6,509,481 of record JAKELP010000007.1, read on the forward strand.
TCACCCTCGCGTTCTTTTTTTTTATTAAAAAATTTTAGGAAGGGGTTTGGGCTCAACCCAATCCAAGGGCAGGGCACCTAACTCATGATCCACTGAGGCCTGTCCCTGTGGGCTCTGGAGAATGACCAGCAAACCCTTTATGTCTGTCCACACAGGTAGGTTACTCCCAGCTTCACTTAGCTACGGAGATGCCTCCCCAACGCCGCGATGGAGACACAACAAAGTGTCACTCCCTAGGATCGAACTCGCGAAGTGGTGGACAACCCGACGTTCATTGTTCAATCCCTTCGCTACTGAACCCACGAACGATGGGTATCACCCTCGCGTTCTGGATCAACTATTTCGCATCTGCAGTTGTCTCAAAGGCCCAGGTTCAAACCTGGCGGGTTGGCGTGAGTTGTAAGTACTCTCGTCCCTTAAGCAAGTGATTGGGGGTTCGATCCCTAACTCTTGCGAATGGAGCAAACTCACAGGCCAGCTGCCTATCCCCTATATGGGACTTCAGAACAGCGAGAGATTAGTCTCACTTGACACACTGACGGGGATACCTTGGGTAACCAAAAAAAAACGGCCCAGGTTCCTAAAAAGTATCCCTCACGTTTGAGTTTTGACCACCCCCGATGATGTCAAACTTCAATTTCGCCCCATACTGCCACAGAAATAAGTCAAATGTGAAAGTGAAATGTACCGAAGGAAATTATTTATTTTCACGCATTATTTTTTTTATTACACACGCAATATTATATTTAAGCTACATTTATATATTAAGATTTGTAACCTATTTTAGTATTTTTCACCAAAAAAGAAGATTATTATTAAATTAAGACGTGCGTTTAGAAATATAAAATAACTTAGTATAGGCTGTCTTTGCGTGCTTGTGAGAGGGGTGTTCAACGCGCGGGTTCGGGTCACCCGTGGGTATGCCCATACCCGTGCCCGTGTAATATAAACAGGCGAGATAAATATTGATAAATGGGCGGGCCATAAATGAGTGCAGAATAAACGGCGGGCAACAAAGTTAAATGGGCAGCCCATATAAGATAAACCAAAAAAAAATTAAAAAAGATACAACAAAAATCCCCACAAACAGTAGAGCAGACATTCAATTTTTTAATAAACTTTGAATTTCATCTTATTCTAACTAAGCAATACCAACAAAATATAATTAGCTATGAGGAATGAGTGATATAAATTAAGATGAATACATCAAAAAAATCTAAAAAAATAATAAATTAACATTTAAACGGGTATGGGCATACCCGTATGTATGCCCATACCCATACCCGTATAAGATAAATGGGTATGAGCATGCCTATACCTGTGTAAAAATGTGACGGGCCCTAAATGGGCAGACCTAAACGGGGAAAATGCGGGTGGGTACGGGCGAACTCAACGGGTATGGACATACCTGAACACTCCTACCTATGAGTGTGAACGAGAGCATTCCTTTTAATTATTTTTCACCTAGAATTGGAATTTAATTTTTTTTTATATTGACAACTTGTTTAATTTCGCGTTAATTGATTCTCCGAGCTCGACAGGTTTGCAATTAATTGATGTATGTAGATAGATAGATAGATATAGATATAGTGGCCCATTAGGAGAAGTGAAGTTAGGAAAATGTTATCCTCCCTACAGCCTTTTTCTTTTTTTGACCAAACCCTACGGCTATTGAATATAAGCTATAGCTTAGTTTTCTTTTTTTAAAAAAAAGCGAACTAAATTATTCATAAACCAATATATTGAATTTTACTTTAAAATAATTTATTTGATGATAGATTGACTAATAGGATAATATATCATGTGATAATGCAAATATGTACTATATAATTTAGTGGATTATTTGGCTTGCATAATTTTATGTAAAAAAAGTTGACTAGATTTTATACTAAAATAAGAAAAACAAAATAGGTTTTATATATTTCACGTCTTAGATTCAAAAATCGAATATTACTGAGTTATTTTCTCAATTAGTATTATTTTCGTGTTTTAAATCTTACCCTTTCTATTAAAGAAAGGAGAAAACTTGTGTCCAGTCATTTATATCAAGTTCCTCCATTTGGCAAAAAATAATATGACATCTGTCCTATTAAACACGTCAACACTGCCATCTGAAAATTTCCATATGTAGGAGACGATTTCCGTTTGTTACTTTGTTCCGTCATCCCTCTCTTTTGGAAACTTATTCCCATTTAAGAGATTTGGCAAACAACACATACCAAGCAGATTTAAAAACTCATATGAACACTCTGCACAACCATGGGAATATCTGATAAGTCATTTGTTAGCCGAAGCATTTCAGGTATTCTCATTTCAGATATTCTCACTTTGATAAAAAATTGCAAACTCTGCAAAACTAGGCTGAAGCATTTGGTGGATGTAAGTCATTTCAGATTTGAAATTAAAAACTATGCACAACTATATGAACAAAAAAAATGTTGGGTTAAATCAAAGTGACTTTAAAAACTCTACGCACAACTACATGATATCTGATAAGTGTTGGGTTTAATCACTTTGACACCCACACTTACTCATTAAACATTAAAACTCTGCACCTTTTTACAAAAAATCTGTTTGCTTAAAACTTGCCACCGAACACACGAATCTTCACTCCAATCCACCAAACCCACCGACCCGCTGTTAAAACCGCACACATCAGCCATGGACCATCCGTTAAAACCACACATGTTGGCCGTTCACGAAGGGGAAGACCCAAAATACTTCCCCAGCATCACGCCGCCCGCCGTTCACGAAGGGAAAGATCCAAAATACTTCATCGGCGTCCTACCGTTCACGAAGTGGGAGATAAAATACACCTCTACGCCGACCCGCCATGTGTTTTGTGGTAGAACAAAGGAGAAGGGGAAGCTTTTTTTATCCATCGTGAATTCAGGGCATCAAATCTCTTTAATGGGAATACGTTTCCAAAAGAGAGGGAAGACAGAAGAAAGAAACAAACGTAAATCGTCTCCTACATATGAAAATTTTCAGATGGCAGTACTGACGTGTTTAATAGGACAGATGTCATATTATTATTGGAAATATGGAGGAACTTGATCTAAATGACTGGACACAAGTTTTCTCCATAAAGAAAATATTTTTATGGTAAACAAAAAACGCCAAGAACCAGTACAAGAATAACACGTGTGAATGTGTGATTAACGTGAGTGAGTCCATTCGAGAAGGATCCGATAATTAGATCCGGTAATTAATTTGTTCTCACCCAACAAGTCAACAGATCCCCGAATCTTTACGCCCTTCTCCTAACAAGTCTAACTCCTCATAAAATACAACACACTCACACACACCTCACAACTCACAAGAAACTAAATACTATCAATCTTTTTCCCTCTCTTCTCTTCATGTTCCCATCATTCTTTAGCCTCGCTTCCATATACGGCGGCTACCTCCGCCGCTGCTTCATCGCCGCCGGCCTCTCCTCCCAAAAACTCGACGTCGATGACCAAACTACCCTCCACTTCTGGGGCCCCACAAAACAAACCACCCCCAACAAACCTTCCCTTGTCCTAATCCATGGTTTTGGTCCCATGGCCTTATGGCAATGGCGCCAACAAGTCCAATTCTTGGCCCCACACTTTGACCTTTATGTCCCCGACCTTGTCTTCTTCGGTGGCTCCACCACCAAGTCCGACGAGCGAAGTGAAGTTTTTCAGGCGGCTTCTGTGGCCAAACTTCTTGATAAGTTAAATGTTGAGAGGTTTCATGTGATGGGTACAAGTTATGGGGGCTTTGTGGCATATCATTTGGCTAGTATGTTTGGAGAGAAGGTGGACAAAGTTGTGATTGCTAGCTCTGGAGTTAATATGAGGAAGAGTGATAACTCTGGTTTGTTGGAAAGGGCTAAGCTTGATAAGATTGAGGATCTTATGTTGCCTGCTACCCCTAAACAGCTACGCAATTTGTTGGGGCTGTCTATGTACAAGCGTATCAATATGTTGCCTTCCTTCTTCTTGAACGACATCATCAATGTCAGTTTTTCTATCTCCTTTTCTTCTTTCATATATACCAAATTTTATTATCGGGTTAATGTTCAAAATTTCAAATTTATTTCTTCCAGATTTAATAGGAATTGAATATAATGTTGCGCAAATATTTTTTATTGGTACAGGAGGTTGACCTAGAAATATTCAAACGATGTGGTATAGATACCCTTTTCTTGTTAATATTACTATGTATATGTATTGCGCGTTTTTTTAAAATCTTGGGCATCAAACAAAAAATTTTCTGGGATAATATTGATATGAGAAAAAAACCTAAAATATTTGTGACTTATTAAAAATCTAGATTATACTAGTATTAGTTAGTGAACTGTTGTTCTCAGACATGTTCAGTTCAGTAGTTGATTAAATAAAATACACTTTGACGTGTGTGGGGTTTGCTTTATGGTCCATCAATTAATCGTATGAGATGTAATTTTCAAATACTTTGATGTGGATATGCTACTATTGAGAAAGCATTGTAGCATGTGTTATGTGAACTTTGTTCATCGTTGCTTTTGATACAAGACGTGAGTGGTAAGTATAGTCCAACTGTTCAGATGAACCACCATAATATTTAAGACACATTGCAACTGCTTAGGCGACGGGTAGGTGTGACGGATATTAGTAGCTAGGAAAAGGTGATTTTTTGTTTTATAGGAGTAATTTTATGAGGAGCTACACGTGGATCGGAGGCTTAATTTTTGTCCTGTATGTGGTCGCAGAACTTGTACTCAGAAAATAAAATAGGAAGGAAAAAATGGAGCTTCTGAAAGGACTAACGCTCGGAAGAGATGACGTTGTGAACCTTTCCCCTCTTCAACAGGTTGTTATTACACTCTATTGGCAGCTCAAATTAGAAAAACAATATTATTACTATTATTATTAATTTACCAAGTACGAGCAATTAATTAAGATTATTCCTTTCACATTACCTACCTTATCCTGTGATCATGCGTGTAATTAGAAAGTATATTTTTAATTATGGTATTCAATTAATTAATATTCATTGGTTTGAACATGTAATTCAGGAGGTTCTGATAATCTGGGGTGAACATGATCAGATATTTCCAGTACGAATGGCCACCGAGCTTAAGGAGTAAGTGATCCGAATCTTTCATTTTTTATTACCCTCTGTGCTTAATTAGTAGTTGCAAAATGTAACTAATTATATCAGCATATACCCTTCTGGAATTACTATTCTGATCTATTGTAAAGTTGGAGAACAAATCGCCTTTGTCAGCTCATCATATTATTATATACTATTGTTTAATAATCTCTCTTGCAATTCTTGATTACTGTGTTTAAATTATTGCAGATTAATTGGCGGGAAGGCGAGATTGGAATTGATAAAGAACGCATCTCATGTACCTCAAATTGAACAGACAGGAGAATTCAACAAAATTGTCTTCAATTTTTTGCGCGGATCCTAATGCTAATATTAGAGATTATTATCCGATAGTGGCGCGCATGATAAATTAATGATAATATGATGAGCAATTATGCTTCCTTTATAGCCTGTTGGTACTTTAATTTATATAAGTATATAACTATGCACATTCACTTTCTTAAGATCGTGTCGTTGATCCTTTCTGGCAGCAGGTACAAAATCTTAACTAAATGTCATTTATGTTGATTATGATTCGCTCTTATTCCCATCTATGCCTGGTTACCAAAGGCAATCGTCATCAATCAATCAATCATCCATCATATCTTCATTTTGATTTTATTACGAAAATTAATTATTCAATTTACAGGGGTGAGGGTCCTCTTCTGGGCCCCACTGCTTAAAAATAAAAATGAAAAAGGTATCCAAGTTGATTGAAGCCACTATGCAGGCCATTTTTAATTGGTATGGCCGTATAACTGGACCTCACCGGCCTTTCCACTGTCATGTGCTTTTTGGTCTTTTCGCTAATGTCCCTTTCATGCAGCCGGTGTTGGGGCTTAAAGTACTCACCTCGGTGTTAATCTCCTATCGTAAAATAAAATTCGAATGCATGAAAAATGTTCAGTGTCATGGAGCAATTCATTGTTTCTTATATTGGCCAAAAAAAAATTCATTGTTTCTTATCATTAAATTGTATTTTTAGAATGAGTACATTGTGTGACTATTTTTAAACAGAACTAGTGGTAATTTTTTTTACCTGAAACAGAACTAATGGTTTCACTTATCATATTCATTCAATCAACTATATATCGTTCGTAGTTTTGATCTTATTAGTACACTTGTACTCTTTTAATTGGTACAAGTGTTTCCACAAAGATTATACCATGTCACCCGAACTATCACTCTTCCGTTTTTCATATTCTAGCCGCGAATAGGCATTTGATTACATAAATCAGAATAATAATGTTGTGATTTGTTTTATTTTTTCAAGTTTTAGATTCATATACGGACAAAAAATGAAATATTTTCGTATACAATATTCCATACAGAATAATAACTAAATCACATTCATTTATATGTTATGATTTTCAAGTAATTTCACAAATCTATAAATATGTGGTTACCATTTTGCATGCATTTGACTTACACCAAACATCTTCATGTAGCCTATAAACACAATGACTCCTTCATTTCTCGTGCGCTATTGAGAGACCAAACATCGATATCAAAAGTTGTGACAAAGTTAATCAGGACTAGGTCCTTTCGACTAATGTAAGCTAGTTTTATTGAATCTTGTGTAGAGGGGAGGGAGGGAACCCAAACACGCGTTTGACAATTCAAGGAAATTATGTCATTATAAGTTTACAACTATTGAGTTATCAAACACAGATTATTTAATATAATTAAAATCCTTAGAGACTTCAATATTATCTGATGTTTATTTAGAAATTAGTTGTCATTAATTCCCTTATGTCTTGATTTGGTTGTGATTTCCCCAAGTTAATAATAGAACTCAAGATGAAAAGTGTTTTGCTAACTCAATACTCAATACTATTTTGTGTTTTGTTTATAGATAATGCTTTATTTGACTTTTATTTTTGTTATTAGAATCTAACCTAGCTGAAGCCATGATTGAATCACACGATAAAAACATTGTTCTCTAATTTGATCATGCTATTTAGATGAAAACATAAAATCCTGCTCAAGAATAAAGATCAATGACTATTCTTTTTTTTAACATAAGTCCAATGACTATTCGTAAATCGTAAGTACATAATTTTATTAGCTCGGTTCAAACACATCTACATAGAGAAGGCCCAAAAATTAAAAAGAACCATTAAATCTCTCCGGCTAGCTGTCTCACCCTTTTGAGATGCCTACAAATCAGCTGGAGATTAGTTTCTCACTTGTCGAGTGAGGGATACTTTGATCATGTATAAAAAAAAATTAAAAAGAACCAAAAGTAAAATTGGTCTAAAATCAGACTTGCCCGCTATTTCGGTGAAAACGTGGTGATGCACATTGCAAAACAAAACGTGAAAATGATGGTCGGCGGCAAATGGACGGCGGCAAACGTTGGACGGCCTGTCCTTGAAAGGGAAGTTCGCAGATTTGCCTGACCAAGGACATAAACGTCAATTCCTAGTTTTCAAAAATCATTTTATGTCATTGAATCTTCCTCTTTTGCTTCTCTATATACAAAAACGCGGCTCACGGAAACTTGGAAAAAAACAGAAAAATAAATAAAAGAAAGCTTTTCTTGACATATTCTTCTTTTCCATTTTTGTCCAAAAGAGGCTTTTCTATTCCACCCCATGATGACTTGCTCCACCTTTGTGCTCAAAGCATATTCCTTTTTATTTCCTGAACCAGAAAGAACGAATAAGATAAAATAAAATAAAATCTGATTGTTTCAGCCTACAATTTCTCTTTTTGTTCGAACCGCCTACAATTTCTGGATCAAAAAGAAGCGATTTTTGTTTCTGTTTCCAGGTTCGTTTCATTTTCCCACATTTTTTCTTGTTTTTGCGTTAGTGATCGGAGATAAATGTAAGTAAAGGAACATAAAGACATTTCCTTTAAGTTTTTCTGGGCATTTTCTTTTGATTGATGTTCATTCGTTTGGGCATTTTCTTTTTTGGGCTTCTGGGGAAACTTTAGCTCCGACTTGAAATGGAAAAGATGTTAAATTGATCAGCAAGAGGTTCACACGGTAATCTTACTTCCATCCTTCAAATAATGAACATTTTACTCAACATGTCAATATTTCCTGCTTTGCAGAAATTTGCTTGATTGTGTTATTTTACATTTTACAATGGCAATATATAGTTCACACTAATGAACAATCTTATATTCATTCTTAGTGATTAGATAGTCGTTTTGATAAACCCCCTCATTATGTTAGTACATTGTTCTAGATTCTTAAATATGGAATCAAATTATGTCCTATGCTTTCATAAGAATTAATTCCCGTTTTCTCTATTTATGTGAAATTGATTTTGGTCATCATCCTCTGTTGAAATTCAAATGCAGGTTCTTAGAAAAAGTATTCTTTTACTTCTAAGCACCTTCAATCAATTGGGGGAGGCTTGGAGTGCTATATTGGATATTGTACATATCAAAGATGAAGAGTGATTGGTTATCTTTCATGGGTTCTGATGGAGTTCATCCAGATATCTTTTCGTTGGAGCCGTTTGTATTTCATGATATTGGGTCTCATTTATTTTCACAGCTACATTCGTTTGCGGATAATTCTATTTACCATTCGAGAAACTTGTATGCTCCTGGAAGTCTAGCTCTTCAAGAGGCATTTAGCCGCATATCGGGATTCGCTGGTGCTTTTGTAGTTTGGTGCTGTAGTGGAACCAGTGCAAAGATAACTCAGGATATATCAGGCCCTCAATTTAGAAGTTCTGGGCCTTCTATGCAGGTTAAGCCTATATCTTCTGTTAGACATAATTTAGCTGGGTTTCACTTTAGTTTTAGATCAGAACGAAGATCCACTGCCCCTGCGAATTTTACCAAGATTTCTAGTTCTGCGATGAGATTACTTTGGAGAGAAGTGAAAAGGCTTCAATCTTTTCCTGTGCTGTCTCTAGCTGCAGCATTGGTATCACCAGTTCAGAACTTGTAAGTCACTCTAAAGGGTGTTTACTCAATTTGGATCATTTTAGGGATGGCTATTCGTCTCATCCCCTTGCGTCACAATGATGACCTTGTTTCCATGTTATTTACTGCAGTTCATCAACGGTGCTGAATGGTCCACTTGAGAATACTGAAGTGCCAATGCATGAAGGCAAGGACCGAATCCCTTGTGATGTTAAGAAGAGAGGATGTGCCCAACTATATTTTCCTGAATTGAAGTTGGAGAAGCATGCGGTTGAGCCTAAAACTGGCATTGAGTTTCCCGTAATTTTGAACAATGTAGCTGATGGAGAGCAGGATAACAGCTCAAATAATGAGGTCAATATTCAATTTTCAAAACTGTCTTGGTTTTTGGTCCTCTTGCTTATCAATGCGATTAATTTGAGCTTTAATGCATTTGCATCTGCAAAATTAATTCATCTGACTATCTGATATGTTGTGTTTTTTGGAAAAATACATGGCTAGCATGTAAACTAAAACGTTGTATACTTGATTGAAAATTAGTAACCTTTTGTCTAATAATTTATCCAAAGATTTGATTTTTGATAGAACACAATAGCGTCTTGTGGGCTATGTACCCGACCCTGCCTAGTGGAATAAGGTTTTTGTTGTTGTTATTGTTGTTGTTATTGGTTGAATATTAGGAAGGTAATGAAAAATAACCTGTGGTATAGGAGGCTGTTTGATAGGACCCGAAATAATGGAAAATAAAGGGATGGAATGTAATCTAATAGGAAGCTGAAGCAAGAACCTCACTCATAACCCACTAATACCCACTTACAGCAAAAGAAAAGTCCCCGACATGATAGAAATGTTTCTATGTGAATTTTGTTATATTCCAGATTATTTCTGAGGTAAAACTTAATATGACTGACAAAAAAGTAACTAATGTCTCCTAAAAGTAACCCTACAACTTTCAGTTGATCTACAACTCAGATAATGGGAATGACTACCTAAAAATGAATAAATAAAATTATTAACTTAATCTGCAAGTATTTCAACATATTAGAGAAATATCCTAAGTAAAATAGAAAATGTTTTAAATAGCATAAACAAATTATTATCCCTAATATTCCTCTAAATCCCCAAATAACCAATAATCCCGTAATACCCATTACTCTATCACCATTCGTGCGGGAATCTTTAGTTATTTCTCTATTTTTTGTCCATTAATCATGTAATACGAGCTGTGTGATGGGTTAGAATTTTTTTTTCTATGACTTCCTCATGAAGGTCCATTTAATTGTCATTTTTTAGCTTGATATTTCCTACATGTAGTGCCTGCCTGAGCGTTCATATTTCCCTCACATCAAGCTAACGCAGGCTACTAAATTTGCTTCAGGTCCTGGTTGGAACTGGTTCCAAAATCATGACATTTGTTAAAATCAAGTCTTTTAATGTCTATGCATTCGGTTTTTGTAAGTTTGCTCGTATACTTGATACTGTTTTTTTATAGAATATTGCCAGCAAAGTTATACCTATAGATTGAACCACTCCCATTCTATCACAGATGTTCATCCTTACTCCCTCTGTGAGAAATTGGGTCCAAAATACGCATCATTTTCCGCTGATGAGCTTACTAACTCCCATGATTTCTACAAGGATCTTCTTAGGTATTGAAAATCATTCCTACTATCTTTATATAAAATTTTATCGATTGATAAGGTCCTCTATTTTTTTGTGACTGTAATTGAGCACCATAAAGTGCAGAAGGGACATTTTGGATACCCTTATGAGTTAGCAAGTATCCAAGATTGTGAGTTTAGGTTAAATAGGATATACTTCCCAGGTGCAGACCTATGCAGGCTGCTTAATTGATTTCATGATTAAGATGCTGATTTTGCTGTATATGTTGGGCTTTTGTCACAGGGAGGATGTTGAAATGAGTGTGAGGCTTGTCGTGAATCATAAGGGGATGAAAATCAACTCTGTGAAAGAGTTAGTACCTTTTGCTTTACTTAGTTGAGGAAATTATTGGTTGATTTTGAAACATGTTTAGTAAATCAACAGCACAATTTTGATACTTTCAAATAATTTTTGCAGATTTCTTCAATTTTTGGATTTCAAATTCTTTATTAATGAATAGCATCACCATTTCACTTTTCCATTTTAGCGTATCTGAACCTTGACGCTTGAATGTAATTTGTTTGTTATTAAATCAACAATGCCTATATACGCAATTTTATATAAATGCCTTGATGAAGGAGACTAAAGCAGGCCCTCTCTTTGCTAATTTGACCTCAATGATATTTGAAGGTTGTAGACATAGAGAGTTGACCATGAAAGTGACAAACTAATAATCTTTATTTTTCTTGCTTTATTGCAGGGATTTTGAGAAATCACTCCGAGCTCGCTTAGTTAAGGTGTGCCTCATTACCATGGGTAAAATAGTGTTTGGTTGTTTCTGCGCTGGACTGATTCTAACTGTTCCTTTGGCTTCTCTGCTCAGACAAATCCAGAAACAGATTTTTGGTGCATCGGAAAATTTGGCTCTTATTTCACTCAAGATATTCCATTAACTCTGGTAAACCATATGCCAATCTGTATTCTTTATTCTCTGTTTTTATGGCGGCTTAGGCTTACTGATACTTTATTACAATGTTTCAGGGAACCACGATAAATTTTCGACGAACAGCTGATGGATGTCTGGTTACTGAAAGTGAGTATGAATACTAACTAATCGAATTTATGAATTTGTTGGTAGTAAAATTATACTATCATCATAGGCCTTTGGTTTATCTCGATTAGAAATAGCATAACAAAATTCTTGTTCCTAGAGGCAGTTCTTACTTCTGAAGTATTTGATTTATTGGATTTCCGCATGCAACCTAAAATGTTGACTTTACACAACTAAAAGTGTCAGTGTTATTTGTACAGTTGGTGGAAATCATATTGGAAGCGTCCCCAGCAAAGATTTATGTCGTAAGTCATGCTCAGATTTTGGGTTCAAATACAAGAACATGTGCTTAATGTAACATTCTTTTATCAAATTTTGAAGTAAACTAAGTTTTTACCTTTTGCGTATGTTTGAACTTGCAGGGGCTTTCTTTGACATGTTTATTGGAGATGTACCTGTATCTGAACAAACAAAAGAAGATATTGGCAAGAACGTTCTCAATATGATTAGCAAGTGCTAAACAGCTTCATTTTCGACCTCCAATTGTCTTGCTTTTTAGAATGGACAATTGGCAATATAGTTGATAGCTTGGGCAGTGGTTATACGAAAATAGAAGATATGTCTGCCTTCATTTAATCATTTGGGGTCTACTAACCATATTACCATAATACGTTTTGTGGTTTACCCCTTTCTTGAAAATCATTAGGATAACTCATTTTTTTAGCTCAGGTGAGGATATCACATTGTTTCCTCACCCGGATTCTGCATGTATAATAATTTTATTGAATGAGACAGAAAAGGGAGGGTGGGGGGAATCACCAGCATCCTTGCAATTGCAAAGTGATGGGAGATTCTCAACCTTTGGTGGGACCCAGTTCATTGACTCTGATGTGCAACATGAGTCTATTTTTTTGATTCATATCTTGGTCTAGCCCCACCTAGGAGCTGAGCAGCATATCGGTTGAGTTCACGGCAAGCTAAATCTCTTGATATCAGGGAAGAAAATGAAGGGTCAGAAAAGTTGTTAAGAAATGACCCAGTTGGGCACTAAAACTGAGTGTTGGGCACTAAAACTGAGTGCCCTCCTCTTAAATGTGAGTTGCTGAGTCTTTCGGCAATATAACATGATGGGGTAGTGCGAAACATCCGTGGCCCTCTTAAACAAATACTACCTCCGGTCCTAAATATAGGACCTAGATAACTTTTTTTTGGAGAGGTTAAGGTTGCAAAATAGTCTATTAAATCATGACATATTTGATATATTTTTAGATTATCCATTAGTTTATAAGTAAAATAAACTAGTTTAAGGGAAAAAATTAGGTGAATCAATTTATAATTAATTTATTTTGCTTTTTTTAAGGATTTTTCAAAAAAGTCAATTAGGTCTTATATTTAGGACCGGAGGGAGTATTTGAGAAAACTTAATTAAAGGTTATAGATAAATCCTTTTTGGAAAGGAAGAGATGCCAGGGATGCTGAAAATGTTGATGAGTATGAGCTAAAATAATGACCATAAGTAGAAATCCATGACATGGATTTTTCAGTGAATTTGGATAAATATCGTTAATGCAAAGGGAAAATCCCAAATAAATTTCTCTCAATATCCAAAAGGACAAGTGAGAAATCTAAACTTCCAAAAGGATTATGAAGGAACTAGCATCTACCTGTCATTTTAAAATTTTGCGGAAAGACAAAATTGCCCCCATCCTAAAACACAAATTGGTGGGTTTAGGGTGGAGTAGTAATCCAATTTGTGTTTTAGGATGAGGACAATTTTGTCTTTTCGCAAAATTTTAAAATGAGAGGTAGGTGCTGGTTCCTTCATAGTCCTTTTAGAAATTTAGGTTCCTCACTTGTCCTTTTGGATATTGGGAGAGATTTATTTGAGATTTTCACTAATGCAAATGGCACGAGGGCTATTATCATTATTATCCTTGAACATGTGCATGAGATTGGGGAGTACTCTGTGAGACTTGGTTTACCAAGGAGCGGTTTAAAGGAAATTAAGGGGCAAGCTGGCGATGGCATTGGCATGAGATAGTGATTAGCGAGTGATTTGATATGCAACATGGTGTTTCAACTTTCCACTTGAGTTTCAATTCAATAAACGTAGTACTCCATCATTGCCTTCACTAGCTCCAACATGCATGTGTTCTGTGAATTTAAAGCAAACTGCACTAGCTCCAAATTGCTTGAAAATTACTTCCTTTTAAATCAAATATTTGTAAAAGTAAATTGATTTCGAAGCCTTGTGAATGATGATCTAAAAAATGTCTTCCAAACCTAACTAGAAGTTTGGGTTTGACGTAAAACAATGAAATGAGGACCTCTTAAGCGTAAATTCAGTGTGTCTCCAAAATCACTTTGGACTTAAAACTGATTTTTCTTTTTTAGTTTGGGAGGGTTAACGTTAAACCTCCCACTGAGTATATATTTCATCAGGATTTAAACTTATAGTCTTATTCTCTTAACAAGGTGAGACTATCAATCATCTTAATCATTGCTCCCCCAGTCACAATATATAAAATATTGTTTAGAGAGAAAGTGTGTCCCATAATATAAACTAATGTTGTTTTTTGTTTGAGTATTTATTGTAGTTTTTCTAATTTTACCTTTTGTTCACAACACTATAAAAAAATATGTTCTGCACATATTCATTATTTTCAATAACTTTTATTGATTTTCTCGAATATAGCTAATTGTTAAACAATTAAATTATACTACCTCCGGTCCTAAATATAGAACCTAATTAACTTTTTTTAGAGAGATTAAGGTTGTGAAATAGGTTATTAAATGATGACATATTTGATAAATTTTTAGATTATCCATTAGTTTATGGGTAAAATAAACTAGTTTAAGGGAAAAAATTAGGTAAATCAATTTATAATTAACTTAATTTACTTTTTTAAGGATTTTTCAGAAAAAGTCAATTAGGTCTTATATTTAGGACCGGACGGAGTATATATATTGTGTGATGGAGGGAGTAATATGTTGGCATTGAAGGTTTCACTTTCGTCCAAAAAAACGAAGGGAAGGTTTCACGCGTGAATAGTAGGATGGGTCATGGGTGTATGAATGAGTTGAGGGTTACAGATTCCTAACGTGATCTGCATTCACTATATCGTGATCTGCATTCACTATTGGGTTCAACTTCAAAGAAAGCAATCATGTCACCTAGTGGGGGAATTGGGCACCCAAGGCGATAAATAGAGTGAAATTGACTGATTATAACGTACTCCATTAATGTGAGATTGATTATGATGAGGAGATAAAGCAAGTGATGTGTGGTTGTGTGTGGGTAACAGAAGGTGGTAGCTGATAAGGACTCCCCACCACGTGACGGATAAGACGTGGATCCCCTTCTCTTCAACTCCTCCCACGTGTTCCAATCACCTCTTCTCCTATTCATATAAAATTTTAATGTAGAAAAAATGAATAAGATTAAGGAAGCAGATTGCATAGGGACGAAGTATCTGCATACCCTAGACATGAGCTCGGTGAATAATTAACTACAGTTGACATGGATAAACTATATTGTCCAGATAAAAAAAATTAAGTATAATAATAATACATTCATATGGTTTTATAAGATGGTCTGCACATTTAAGTAAATCTTCGTGGCTTTGAGCAATATTTAATATTCTAAAATAATTATCGTTTCATGCAATATCTAATACTCCCTCGATCCTATTTATAAGTCGTCAACCGCTCATATTGTACATAACAAGAAATGGCGGTTAATGACGGTTACATCATTAAATTAGTCTTGTTTTATTTTTCATTTCCATCTTTGCCCCTCCTCACAACTTTTTCACTTTAGCCTCTCTCCTCTCAATCTCATCTTCCAATGTCATTTCCCAACAACCAACATGATGAGGGGGTTTTTGAGTGGTTGAGTCAAGGAAAAGTGAAGTGGAGTAAAAGATCTCTTTTTTCAATGATAGGGGTATATTAGGAAAATTATAATAAATGAGTTAGTTAATGGTAGTTGGTGACTTATATAAAGGACCAAAATTTAGTGGCGGTTGGCGACTTATAAATAGGACCGGAGGGAGTAGATGAGTTAAAGCAAAAAAAAAACTCCATACGATATTTAACATAACCGAAACTTAGAGCTGTGAATTCGGGCCGGCCCGCATCGGGCCGGGCCTAAACGGACCATGCCCACTTAGGCCCGGTCCCCCTTTTACTCCCCTATTTGCAAAGCCCGGTCCTCATGCCATCGGGCCGGGCCTGGCCCGTAGGGCCTGGCCCACTTTCTTCTTCTTTTTTTTTTAAAAAAAATCTTTTTACTAAACCCATTTTTCCTCTTTCCACATTGTTCGCCCTGTAAATTTTATGGTTTTAGCAAAACAAAATCATCTAATAACATCACAAACCCACATTAAACATAGTTATAAGTCATAACATAGTCTGATAAACGATAACATTACAACATACACTGTAACACTGATAGTAATACACATAATCCGATAGTCAAAATAAATAACAAAGTCTTCAAATATAAATCTAAATAAACATTAAATAATAACATTCAACGAGTCATCTAAGAGTGCACATCATCACTGTCATCAACGACATTTGATTGTGCTTCGCTATGAATTGACTCCTCTCCACTGACAAAATATCAAGTCTTTGCAATTCTTCTTTACCATCATATGCACTATCTCCTCCATCATCTAAGAAAAGAGGAAAAAATTAATTGTCCTTCAAACATGTATAAAAAAAGAAACAAAAAAATCATAAATTAAATAAAGAATCATATGTAATTTTTTCAAAAAAGTAAAATTTGGAAACGAGCCTAAAATACGGGCCGGCCCGCACGGGCCCTAGGCCCTAAAGGGCCGGCCGGCCCCTCAGGCCAGACCCATATTACCGGCTCTACCGAAACTATTCAGTCATACCGATTGTCGATTGATATAAGGAAAATAACTAAAAATAGATAGAGGCATAAAAAGTATTCTAAAATGTTACAGGTGTTGATGTAACATAATCCTCTCAAAGATACTTCTTTCTTTTGGTCTTTTATATATATATATATATGATTTAATCTATACATTTTTTAAAAATCCTAATAAAATTAAATGACTGACTTATAAATTGATTTATATAATTTGTATAAAAGTTAACATAGCTAGAACGAGTGATTCTTCTATTCTTAAAATATAATACTTAATTGAATTTTTTAAAGAAAATAAAGAATTTAAATATATTACTTAACTATATTTTATTTTATATATTACATGTATATATATTTTTTACAGGTATTACATTATATATCAACTTAAAAGTTTGAAGAAATTTTTTTATTTTTGAAAAACAGTTCAAAGTTTTTAAGTGACTTATTTAAGTATTTTATGATTCTTAAGTGGATATAATGTCACATTTTTAATATAACATCTAATTCATAGTCGAACTTATCTTTAAAAAATTTTGATGAGACGGGTAGAAAGGTGGCCGTTTTAAACATTATTTTTGTTTATTTTCACTCTACCCTATCGTATTGAGAAGCAAAATCAAAAGATTTAATCATTTTCTTGAAAATTTCCTGCCTTCAGTTTCGAAGCTACTATTATATTTTGGAATGATTTCAAAAGAAAATCATTCTTTCTAAAAGAAAACATATACCCGTAGTTACTACTAGTATTCATTTATCACCTGGCCTACAGTATATGATGTCTATCTTGTTCACTATTGAGTAATGATTGTTGACAGTGGGGAGGGAAGAGTCGGAAAGTGGGAAGCAACGGTGGGGGTCCCACACAGGGGCAGTGGCAACTCTTGGTAAGTCATAAGTGGATAAGGTTGGCCATGTTGGCCAGCTCATGCCTGCATCGCATCCTACGTTGTTGATAATTCATTCAAACCCTCCTCTCAGTCCTCCTTTTCCCTGCCTTGTGCCTTCCCTCCAGATTCGTCAACGTGTACACCCTCCCTACTTCCGATGCCCTCCACGTGGTCCCCCTCCCCTCCTCTTTCCATTATCATTTCCAGTGGCCCCCACCTTTCATGCTGCTGTTTCCCCCCTCCAATTGCCCCCACACCACGCCTCATCCTCATCCCTCCTCTCTCATTCCTTCATTTTCCATTACTTGCTTTTTTAGAGTATCATAATCATCATCACCTCTTTTATTCCTAACTAGCGTAACATAGTGGGATGGTTAAAAGGGATGGGAGATGGTTAATTACTAATACTCCCTCATCCGTAACATAAGAGTTCAACAACCAAAAAATCTTATTAACAAAACATGTAAAAAAAATTTGTTAAATGTCTAGAGTTAATGTTTGTTTTTCAATATTTATTATATTTATTATGATTTTTTTAAGTGAGAGAAATAGATAGGCATTTATAAATATGGGAGAGAGTTAGGGGCAAGATTAGAAAAAAATGCATTAAATGAGAAGAGAATTTGAGATAATTTCTTATATTTTGAACCAAAACCATTCAAATTTTGAGTTCTTATATTACAAATGGGAGGGAGTAGTAGTTTAAAATACTTCTATCATTGTTGGCGGGAAAAGGGGCAACAATAACATGGGCCAAGTGTCAAATGTTACCAATGTTTTTGTGATATTTTCTCTGATTCTAATTATAAGATCACTTTAATTTTTATCTTATTAAGAAATTAAAAGTATAAAATTAATCACTTTAAATTGCATATAGTTGGTTTTTCCATTTAAAACCAAGTTATTATATTTATAACTAACCTGTGAAAGTGAGGATGCACAAGAGGGGGTGAATTGTGCTTCAAAAATAAAACTTATAAATTAAAATTCACACAAATGTTTATACTGGTTCGGTCTTAACTCTTGACCTACGTCCAGTTCTCAATCCCTTGATTGAGTTCCACTAAACCACAGGTTTTACAACGGGTTCACCTGCAACCTTTACAACCACAAGTTTTCCGGGCTAACTTGCAACCTTCACAGCCTACCTAGCTCCCCCTTACAACTTGCAAGGGTTCAACCTTTAAATAAAGAATTTACTACTTAGTTCACTAAATGAACAGATTGTGATACTCACTTAAGTACAATAAACGCTCTCAATAAATGAAGAGACTTAAATACAAAGAGTACAAGATGATAACAGAAGAATGATTCTCAAGGTATTAATGCTCTCTTGAACTTTTTGCTTTCTGGGTATTCTGAGTATGATGCTTTGAATGCTTGAATGAATTTTGCAGTTTTTGTTCGGTAACTTCATAAATGTTGAAGTTGTTCCTTTTATAGCAGCCTCTAATACTTCAGATGTTTGAATGGCAACAAATCCGTTTGAATATATTCGTTAATCCCATGTTACCGTTGTCCTCATTAATGCCCATTAATGCTAAGCAGGGTTGACTTGCTTTATCTCTGAAAAGCACCTCTGACAACACTGCTCTGTTAAAAAGCAACTCTGACTTCTGAGCACTTGTACGTTCTGACTCTTGTACTTGCTATCGGATGCGTTTATGCTATCGGTAGTCAAAGCTTCGTTCTGCAAGCTTTTAGTGCAAGTGTGTAATACAAGAGTGTTTGCTATCGGATGCACTTTATTTTGCTATCGGAAGTGAGTGCTTCGATCTGCATGTGTTAATCTGAGAAAATGCAGAGCAAAGAGTATTCACTATCGAAAGCTCATTTGCTATCGGAAGCGAGACTAAGTTCTGCACACAAATGTTAGTTCAACAGGGTAATATATAATCAAGTGCAATCAGAAACATTTTTGCTATGGGAAGCAATTCTACTTAGACTAGGTTATATAGGATCAGACTTAATGTTAAATTCACTTCCGCTACCAGACGCATGTTACATCCGCAAGCGCTAGTCAAGTTGTTTTTGCTCTAAGATTTCCGGTTGTGATTTTACATCCAATTGTTTTCTAACTTAGGATTTTTAACTTCATCTAATTCTTCCTAATTCTTCCTAAGTGTTCATTATGATCTTTCATATTTTAGTCTTCATCAAAATTTAAGATTCTAACAACCTGTACTATAATTGTAGGTTCATTAGTGATATAATCTGATTAATCTTGTAAACATTTAAAACAGTCTAATTTTGGGTATTCAAATTTGAAAATGAAAGAGATCCAACTATGGTTACCCCTGGCATGGGCTGGTTTACCCCATTTGGGCATTCCCACACTAATTAATTATGTCACTGACAGTTGTCACTCCTCTTCCTGCATTTGGATAAGGATTAACTACTTCCCTTCCCTCCCTAACTTTATTAATCATCTCCCAAAACTAATCCATCCTTACCATTATAAGTATAACTACCACCTTCTCTCTCTTATCATATCATCATCTCCAAAGCCCAACATGGCCGCTCCCCATCTCTCTTAACATTCTGTCCCCCCATCATATTCCTCTGTCTTCACTTCCATGTCGTAGGAATAACTTAACTTCCACCATGAGGTTTGACTCTTCTCGCGCCATTACATGCAACTCCTCTTTCTTCGACTCTTCCCATGATCCCATACCCCACGCGCCAACCGCTGCTGTAGATCTCACGCTTCCCACCAAAGTCTCTCACCATAACTGCACTACATCGATATCGTCTTCCTCTTCTTCCTCCATCGGCAACAACAGCGATCTCTCCTCCCAGAGATCAATGGAAGACGATGATGATCCCCCAGAAAATGAAGCACAGAGTCCTTACAAACCTTCTTTCCACGTGATCTCCATGCAGTCTTTGGAACAAGTCTTGCCCCTCAGGTATTCTTAAATTTTCATTTTTTTCCTGGGAACGACTTATTTTTTTTAGTAGTGTATTGATAATTGATGAGAGAGACTGGATAAGGTTGTGGTTTTTTTTTGGAGGAGTAATATTTTGATGTTTTTGTCGTCTTGTGGGTAGATGGGTCCTTAATTATACCCCGAGGGCACAACAATATAATGTTGGTTATTTTTGGTACACATAAATTAATTATGAGTATAAATAATGCTAGTCGTATATGTATGTTGAAATGATGCATTCATGTAGCACAATATTCTGTTCCTCAGTGATTCTGTCTCTTTTTAAAATTTAATCTTGTTTTATATGTTCACCTTTTTCATATTGTAGTTGATTTTGTTTTTGTGCAGTAGAGGGATTTCAAAGTTCTATGAGGGAAAATCCAAGTCATTCACTAGCCTGGCTGATTGTTCCTCTTCACCCTCCATGAAGGACTTGACAAAACCAGACAATGCGTATGCCAGGAAACGCAGAAATGTGATGGCTTTTAATCATATATGGAACAAAAACAGAAGCTTCAGTTTAAAAGGCAGCAATGGTGGGATTTCAAAGAGACCATTGTTAAGCTCTAGTAGAAGCACGCTGGCATTAGCAGTAGCCATGAATAATAATAACTCTGATAGTAACAGCAGTATAACAAGTGAGGAATCACTTTCCAACTCATCATCACCTCCATTTATTCCACCATTACATCCTCCAATCAGTGTTGTTGGTAGTACAGGTACATCCTCTCCATTTGCAAGAAATCTCTCTGCTTGGAGATCATTCTCATTGGCTGATCTACAACAATGTGCCACTACTGCAACTATGAGGATGCCCAGTTCCTCTTCGCTTGCAAGTGAAACTGCTCTTAGTAAACTAACTTGATTGAAGTTAGAATCTTGTTGTATTAAACAGTGTAATACATGTAGCCTCTAGGCAAGTTGTTCTCTAGCTAAGGCTGTAGGGAAACCTTAGAGATCTCTTTGATCATGTAGTACAAATTAATGAAGCTTGGTGGACTATTGTCTACTAAGCACTAACCTCGTCCTTAGTTTTGTAAATTAGGAATTTCGTTGTGTTAGAGCATGGTAATGGAATGCTCTCATGTTTGTAACTCAGGATCATTTTCAGTTAATGAGATGTTTCCATTTAGGTGCCAAATCATAATATGGACTATGGGGATCATATAACAAAGATCAATTGCAGCCTAATGCTATAGCTAATATACTATCCACAGCGTGAATGCTTAACTAATGGATATTATAAATTGGGTCAAGTGAATCTTTCGG
This sequence comes from Mimosa pudica, assembly GCA_029929735.1. Taxonomy (NCBI): domain Eukaryota; kingdom Viridiplantae; phylum Streptophyta; class Magnoliopsida; order Fabales; family Fabaceae; genus Mimosa; species Mimosa pudica. The sequence goes on from JAKELP010000007.1 coordinate 6,531,117, forward strand.
TTTTGGTAGATATTCACAATTTGCTGCAACCAAAGTTTTGGCGGTGGACTGGTCATGAAGTACTTTCTTCTAACTCGTTACTGTCTTCCTTTTTTGGGATAGACAGGGTAATCCCAGTAGCTTTGCTCCCCCATGATAAATCGGACAAAGAGACATACGCTTGAAGTGATCAAGATGCTAAATAGTGGGTAAAAGGACAATCTAGACAGTGACTAAAGACCAAACTTGCTTCCCACTTCCGTGAAACTCTAAAAAGCGTCTATTAAGTAATATATAAATACTAAGTATTGACTTTTTTTCGGCATTATTCTCCCATATTTGCAACATTAGTCGGTTCTCTATTTTTTTTACCTTAATTGTTTATGTCAAGTTTTTTTTTTAAAAAAAAGACTGGGTAATCTTTGGGGGGAACTTTTACAGCTGTGTGAGATTTCATTGAGAGAAAGATTCCAATTAAAGTCGTAGGTCTACAGTTTTGCTATTGAAGGATCACAGATTTGTGATGGCTCGATTCAAAATAATAAATATAGATAAAAGCTTTGTAAAGGTCATATTAACTTATGAAATTTGAAACCATCAGTAAGCTAATTTTATTCTTGGAAGTTGGACTAGAGAAATAAACCATGGTGATCCAATGCCCAAGAGTGAAAACAAGCTAAGGCCCAACTTCTTACTTGGGAGTTTTATTTTATATCTTTCAAAAACCAAACAGGCCACAAAAATGAGATCCATGATTTTGAGAGCAGGAGTGATAGGTCAATTTGTGGTTATACTTGTTGAATAGAAAATGCATTCCGTTGGCAACAAAATAAAAAGAAAAGAAAAGGAAATGCGATGAAGAGTATTAAAAGAAAGAGTGAATGACTTCTTATATATACAATCTGCAATTAGAAAATATACACAACCATATTAAAGGATTTGTCATGTCATTATGTGATAATAAGGCTATAAGTAATTATTTTTACCTAGCTGGAGAGTGGAGACTAAATGTGTAGCCTTTTGTCTAAGGTTAAACTTCTTTAACAAAATTGTGTTTCCTTTTGGTGAGCACACTCAATGCTACCTACATACACACTCCTTGTTCATACACCATAAGTTTCTCCTCAATAATTACAAACTCAGTACAGAGTCACTAACTATCCGTCACCATACAAATTAATGGTATTAGTTATATAACAATAATTGTTTTTTTTTTGTCCTCCCCGTCCTCTACTCATCCTATAAAACGGGCAACCAGCTGGCGGGAGTGAGGCACAAATACATGTAGTTTAATCACAATATAGTAATTGTCATACTGCAGTACCTTTGTAAATAAATAAAAATATATACAAATGGATCTAAACTAACAACTGGGTGTTACAAGTGTTATTGGACCCATAACCTCTCTTTTTGAAGAAAACTTTCGTACCATATAAACCATATTGCTCACAATGAGTGCCATATTACTTCAAATAATACTGTCTTCTGAAAAAATACCCACAATAGTAGAAACCGATTCTGCTATATGAATTAGTGCATAAACAATTCAAGGAATCGCATTGAACAATTAAAGGAAGCGAAACCAACGGTTTAGGAGGCTCAGCAGCAGCTAAAGTTTAGTTACCAAACAGCAACACCAACCAACTGTAAGTCTATGGCCATAACTACACAAGTACACGACGTTGTACACCATGGGTACAATTAACCGGCGTCGATAGAAAAACAAAAATTTTCCTCATAAAGAAGTTGTTGCATGCAGACGCTAAAACATGTTTGGAGAAACTTTCTTGTCAAATTCAATTTCCATCACATCGTTGTCTCTCTAAACAGCTTGCATTAAGTAAATTCAACCACTCTTTTTCGTAATTTATTATTTGTTTAATTTTTTTCACTCTTCAGATTTTTTTGTCTTGGCCTCGCTAATTCTCAAATCCTTTACTATATATATTTATAACATTTATAATTAATATCTTATAGCCAATAATGTTTCTCTCCAATCGGAAATAACCCAACTTAAAGCTAAAATGATCATCTTATGGCTAGAGTCATAATTCTTTGAGCAACTTTCTATAAATTAAGAATTAAATCGAGGGAAAAGGAAAGTTTTATAATATTAAGCATAGCTTCCTTCAATAACCTTTAAAAAAACAAAGAGAAAAGTAAGCTTCTCATTATTCTTTGAAGAAGGCACATCTTGAATGATGATTGTAACAAAAAGGGGGAAAGGAAAAAGGTATATGCCAAATATTGAAGCGATAATTTATAATTGGGACTCCAAAGTGAGATGATTGCTAAATGAGTAGCATCCAATGTTTGCTTCATTCACCTCCATTATGGATCCAGGTCTCATTCCGTACACACTCTCACTTCAGAATTTTAAAATTTTGCTCACTACGTAGCAAACTTTACTAACTTCATCTACAACTACCATATCCCACTTTAAGGCCCAATCTTCTTAAAAAGAAAATGGTCCCAATGATTAACGGAATCTATCACGCCGTTAACTCCAACTCCTTCACTAACATTATTATGAGTATCTCTTTTTTTCCCGGGAAAACTTCAACATTGTTTTAGAAATTCAAAGCCTTTTGAAACTCTACAGAAGTCAATGGCTAGTCCCAAAAAAGAAAAATAAGTAGACAGAATATATAAAAACAATCATAACAAAGTCTTCACCCCAACTATGTGGGGTTGAGTACATGAATTTAACACCACCATTATTTTATATCAATATTTATGTTTGGCAATATATTATTGACAAAAAAATCTCTTTTAATAACTTTGTTGAGGGTTCTCCTTAATATTTCTGTCACTTTTTTGGAAGGACTCCACACCATTTAATCAACTACCTTATCGACGATGTAATGACCCTTGCTCACTTCTCACTATATAGAGTCATTCAATATGTTCTTATCAGGTAATGACCTATGTTAGCATAAATTGATTGATCTATGTTCAGAAGATTTGACATGATTTTAACAAAAAATTGCATTAGAAGGATAATACTTGAGTGATTTTGGGGAGGGTAGTGAAAATTGGGAAATTCAACCCAAATAATAACTCTTAGTTAATGTATTTATATTTTATACGGAAATTCCAGACAGACAACTAACGATATTTCATTAAATAACAGATTTTTTCGATGATATGTTGCATTCAAAGTCGTTAAATTTGACATTTGACAATTCAAAAATGTCACGTAGCTTAATGTCCCACTTTAAACTTCGGAACAGTGGATGTGCAGTGACCCTTAATTTCATGATCAATCTTTATTGTACTTTGACAGTGAATGAATGGGCTTTCATCAAACATTAAAAGCAGTAATGGTGTTCCTCTGCCAAATACTGCCACCATCCAGCTAAGAATACATCCATCATTGATGTCCTCACATCATGCAATGCTTCTTACCTACTGCAATGAGACCACCTTATTGCCCCACCTCTCTGTCCTCACCTCACATTGGACCCATTAGCACATAGACATGTCAGATTTACTAAAACATCATATCAGAAATAATCAAAATATAAATAAAAATATTGGGGTAAACACATCTTTCACATCCTACTTGAAGTCTTTCATTTTCATACATCATGCTTCCTCTGTCCATACCTAGTAAATAGTAATAACTAGTAACTGACACTGGAATGAATTCCTATATTTACATTTTCATTTAACATGTCCCCAACATTTTGTTTCTGTTGCCTTTTTTCTTCTAGTATAGTACTCAATCATGGTTTATATGGCCTTTTTGGGATCCTCATCCAACTTCATGTGCTGTTCTGAGAAATTACCTCCCCAAATTTGAGGAAGAGTTGGGCATCAGAAGTGCTCATTGAGGGGCAGTTCACCAAGTGTGGAGTCTTCAGATTTGCATACTCATCCATGTAGCAAGATGGCACCTTTGCAGATGGGAGAAGAGCAGAAGCTGCAGGAGGTAGTAGGGCTGCTTGTTTCGGTGGGGACGACGGTGGCACAAGGCTTCCCAGCACGCGCATTACCTCGTGCATTGTCGGTCTATCGACTGGCTGTCTCTTAGTGCACAAAAGGGCTAACTGGAATACTTTCTTTACTGCTCCCATGTCCTTACAAGACGCTGTAATATCAGGATCAACTGTCTCCATTACAGCATTGTTTGCTGTCTTTGACAATATCTGGACACATACATAACAATATCTAGTTGGTTAAAAACTGAAACTAAAGATCAGCTAATTTTAACAATGGGTAGATTGTATGAGACTAACCAGGTGATGGAGATTGGATTCATTGTCCACAGCTTTCCTGCCAGTGAGCAACTCAAGCAAAACAATGCCAAAACTATAAACATCAGACTTCTCAGTGAGCCGGGAAGTTCGAGCATATTCAGGGTCTATATAACCAATTGTGCCCATTATGTAAGTTGAAGTGTGGGATTTGGAGGGGCATAGACTTTTAGCAATGCCAAAGTCAGTGAGATGGGCTTCAAAGTCCTTGTCCAAAAGAATATTTGATGATTTCACATCCCTGTGGATGATCCTGGGACAACAATCATGGTGTAGATAAGCAAGCCCTTGTGCTGCTCCAAGCGCTACTTTCAAACGAAGGTCCCAATCAAGCTTTTTCTTCTTTGAAGCTCCTCCTACAAAAGCCAGCACATAAAAAAGTCATTACTTGCCCACCAAATTTGGCAACTGCATTAGAAGTAATTGATAAGGAAAGTGATTGAACTTACCATGGAGAAGATCCCATAGACTGCCATTTTCCATGTAGTCATAGAAGAGAAGATTCCCATAAGGGGACAAGGAGTAGCCTTGGAGACTAACTAGGTTTCGGTGCTTGATGCTACCAACTGTTTCAAGTTCTGTCTCAAATTCTTTCAAGCTTTCCGGATAGTGGGTGTAGAGCTTCTTGATAGCTACTGGCTTGCAATTCTTGAGGACACATTTATATACAGTGCTTGATGCACCATATCCTATTATGTACTTCTCACTCAGATTTTCAGTCATCCTCATAATATCCTCATAAACGTGAAGGGCCATGTTCATATGAAGAATTACTAGCTTTGGTGGAGAATAACTAACTGCCATTTTACAGGTTCAAGGTCAACACTTGCTATCATTATTTTCAATAGGCAGGATAGAAGGCTATTTCATAGAACACAAGATACAAACATAAAAATACCTGGCTTGTCAAGTGATCCATCTGGATATGGGGATGGATTGTGTGGCCGGCATGCTGCTAGTAATATCATAAGAAGAATGACAAGGGCACCAAGAGCAATTCCTAGGATGGCTGCCTTAGATAACGTAACTGCATGATCAAAAACAAGTAATAGTTAAATTTGCATAGTTTCATAGAAACCCCTTAATCCATGCTTAACAACAATGAAAAAGTGAGCATCGTGAGCTTGTGCTACAACCAAAACTGTCTAGTGCACATTTAATTATTATGCATAAAACCATTCCATTTGTGTGATAATAATAAAATAGTTCCTTTTAATTTTAATACATTCAGACGCTGTTATATCAACAAAAGAACCCATTAGACTTGAATGGATGAGGATGCTATCAATGATGTGTTTGGGAAAGGGGTGGAGAAACTCTAATCTACCACTATACCAAAAATAAAGGTAAAAAGAAAAGAAAGAAAATTGCTGTCTCAAAGGTCCTTACCTCGCTCTGTGGGACGAGATCCAGGACAAGGTGAACTCATCCAATTGCCACAGAGACCAATATTTCCAATGAAACTGAAACAAATTCACAAAAATATGTTGAAGTGCCATCCAAACTAAATTGTTTAATAAAATATGAATGCAACAAACATTGGAAATGCAGATGTCCCTAACCTGTCTGGAGAAAACCTGGAGAAATTATTGCTTGTGGGAATATCACCAACTAAGTTATTATAGGACACATTGCTGCAAAGGTAAAAATCAATACGAGTTTGTTAGAAAACTATGCAGCCTTGCAAAAGAAAAATCAGGCTAATTTTTTGTACATATACAAAAAAAAAATAAGGTGGAACTTACAGTAAAGAAAGGCTAAGGCAATTCAACAGAGAAGTCACTTCCCCAGATAAATTGTTGTTTTCCAGTCTCCTATGTTTTGGACCATGAGATAAATTCAAAAATATTTCTAATGGAATACCAAATAAAAAGATATCCTACCAAAATTAATTTGAGAAACATAATCCACCGTAGAAATCGTTATCTGCAAATTTTAAGGCTGCAAGCCCTTATTAAGAATGCCACCTTCATATTCAACCAAAAAATGAGTATCTATTGTTCTACCCAAAAATTTGATGATTGAGGAGATAACCACTATTTTATTTAACTACAATCCACTAGAACCCAAATGAACTGAATATGTCCTTAATTTCAACTTATGACAGTAGTAATCTTTAAGAGGACAAGACAACTGAAGGCAGTCAATCCACTATCATGAGATTTGCTCAAAGCAATAAATCACTGGCAATTTGCTTTAACAAAAATGTACAACTTACAGCGAAGAATTGATAATAATGATAATACATATGCTTACAGGGATATCATATTCTGAAGCTGACTAAGTTCACCAGGAATCACGCCAGAGAGCTGGTTCTTTGAAAGATCTCTGGAATAAAGAAAGATGAGAGACAGAACACCTAACACACTTTAATTAACTTCAGAAATATGAATCAACTTACATATCCATAATACTCCTTAAGTCGCCAAACTCTGCTGGAATATTCCCGGTAAGATGATTTCTGCTCAGATTCCTAAAAATGAATGATAGCTATAAATGAGAATTGAGACAAAACAATACAGTTGCCAGGAAATAATAGAACTAATGATAGAACTCACAGCTTCAGAAGATGTTCCAAGTCACCAAGTGAAGAAGGAATGGAGCCACTTATATTATTATTTGAAATATCCCTGGCAGGGTAAACATCTATTAGTGAGCCATGGGGTCAGAAAGAGAGAGAGAGAGAGAGAGATAGAGAGTAAGCATGTATATTAGATCATTTGTACTTACAAATTATCCAAGTTACCAATCCTTGATAGCTCAATTGGAATGGGGCCTCGAAGCTTGTTGGAGGAAAGATTCCTAAAGATGTCATTAAAAAGCCAAAGAGGGCATCAAATAAAAAAAGGAGAGATTAATGAACGGCTAATCATTGACCGAACCAGATGTGCATGCATGAGTAAAAAGTGTACATGATTTACTATTATGACACTAATAGAAAAAAATGGATTTAAGTACTAGCAATGTAAAGTAGTGATCTAGCAGCAGTTTTATGGGAATTCTATTCATCCTTGAGTTAAGCTGATCATAAAAATGTTCAAAAAGTCTCCCAGAATGTCAGAAACTTACAGAGACGTCATACTCTCTAAGATCTGAAAAGTTGGGGGGATTGTTCCATTTAACTTGTTCCCGTGCACATTGCTAATGAAGAACAACAGGAAAATCCATCAACTTATTGTATACAAATGAATCCCATTACCAAAATGACAACGGTAGGTTCTTACAGGCTGTTGAGATTTTTGCATGAGCTAATATTATCAGGAATTGGCCCCTCAAGGTTGTTGTTAGCAACATTTCTATGAAAATGATAAATACAAACAGTCAAGTTTCTAAAAATAACAAGAAAAAGAAACTTCAAAATAACAGCACTTAGCACTTACAAATCAAACAGATCAGTAAGCTTTCCAAGCTCAGGTGGGATATGTCCACTCAAATGGTTATCATTCAATTCCCTGCAATTAAAGGAACAAAATGATTTAGTGATTTGCCAATACAAGAAGGCAACAAAAACTATAAATAAATGCCATGAAATCATGAGTCTAATTCAATTCAAGAATACTCAATTACTTGTCACGAAGGCAACAGATGAATATTAGCACAAGATTCAAAGTACAAATGAGTTATGGAGTAATTTTTGCCAAACTATTTAATGAGTCTGAAACGAACAAGATGTTTACGACCAACTAATTACTGTATCCTTACAAATAGTGAAGCTTTGTCATATTTCCGAGCTCCGGGGGAATGGGGCCAGACAGTTTGTTCCCATGCAAATACCTGCAAACAATTCATATATCAGATACATATATATAGGTTGCATCTGACTATGGTAGGAAATAGAGAAATTATTAGTGAATACTTACAATTTTTCAGTGTATGTTAAATTTCCCAAGATAGGAGGGATTGGTCCACTCAGCTGGTTACAACTTAAATCTCTGTTATTGAATTGGCATTAATGGAAAATAGTAGCATCAGTAAATGTGAGAGAAAACATCAATTTAGAGCCTATCAAAGTTTGCTTCAACACTATAGAGTAAATTGAATGTGCTTACAATACAGCAAGTGCTTGCATCAGCCCAATCACTGATGGAATAGGTCCAGAGAGTTTGTTGCCTTGCAATGACCTATCAAGTCCAAACAAGATTAAGCATTAAGCAATTTTTAAATAAAGTAAGTAGACAAAAACACAAACATTCAGAATAAAAATGACCAAGAATCAACCAACACTTACAATGTTGCTACTTGAAGAAATCCTATATTGAATGGTATCTTTCCGGTCAGCTGGTTGTAGGATAAATCCCTGATATCAATGTGTTAAAATAAGTAAAAGAAAAGGGCTAGGCACATATTGTTATTCAGTAGGATAATATACTTACAAGACCTGGAAGGCAGTACAGTTGCCTATACTTTCAGGAATACTGCCGGTCAAGCTATTGTTCCTCACATCACTAGAAAATGGCAGGTGGAAAATAAGGTTAAGTTGAAAATTGCAAACTTCTTCCTTTCTCTATTCTTTTTTTGGATGGAATTGTCATTGGAGGGAAAATGAATGATTGTGTTTACTTACAAATACCATAGTCCAGTTAATTGGCACATGTCAGGAGAGAGTGAACCCCCTAAATTATTCCCCCGCAAGCCACTGCATTGAGAAAAGAATGAAATATTACTATGTCTAGGAGACACATAAATATTAAATAAAGCATAACAAATTGTACAACTGTGAAAGAAAAGAGCATTTGAGAGGCTGAACATTATACTCACAGATATTGCAAGACTTCGTTCCAGTATATGAGCCTTGGTATTTCACCACTAAGATTATTTTGAGCCAGATCCCTAGCATCAATTTTTCAGAACTCAAGCATGTTATTTAAGCCCAAAAAATTAAACTTCTACAATAATATCAAAACAGAAGAGTGACTTACAGAATCTTCAAGTTGGGAATCTGAGACAATGTAGAAGGAATTGGTCCTATTAACTGGTTATTTTTCAAAATTCTGAAACAATAGAACAAACAACCTCTCATCATTACTTCACTAGAGGACCACAATCCAAATATCCAACATAAAATGCACATTAACATACAGATCTTCCAGTTGTTTCAGCTTTGAAATTGAAAATGGTATGTCTCCACGTATATCATTAAATGACAAGTCCCTGAAAATACAACATCAAACCCAAAAAAAAATCAAGCTTCAGTAAATGACCAAACACAAACTATACACTGAATGATTCAACTATAAAGGCCTTAAGGAGTAAAACTTACAAGCTCTTCAAAGAGGAACAGTCACCAATCTCATCTGGTATCTGACCAGATAACTGGTTACCCCTAAAGTCACTGTCAAACAAGACATAAAAAACAAAGTTAGTTACAAATTGATAACACAGTGATTGAAGAATGACAATAAAGTCCTGAGAGAAGATAGTACTTACATAGAGACCAAGCTCTTAAGTCCTCCTATTGCAGGTGAGATTTCACCATCAAGATTCAAACTTGAGAGATTTCTGTAATATGAAAGAGAAACAAAAAAAATATATAAATCAATCTCTTTCGTCTCTAATGACCTTCAAAAAAACCGTACACATTGGATATTACTTACAGTGCAACAACATTGAAGGTGACATTATCACATGTGACCCCTCTCCAAACACAGTAATCTGAAGATGGAGAATCTGTCCAGTCACATAGAACATTATCCACATCCCTGAAAGACTTCTTTATCTCTAGTAATGTAGCTCCTAAAAATAAAGAACTTCACATGTTAAGCTTAAAAAAAACATGGGGTGCACAAAAGTCTTCAACTTTGAAAAATTTAAATTCTTGACTCTCTCTAGTACAATATACATCAACTAATCTGTCCTTGACATCAACACCAAATTGATCAATAAATTAAAGCAGAGAGGTAGCCACGTGGAAATAAGAACCCACATTTTGAAAAATAAGCTGAAAATGAAGTATAGCGGGAAGAAGTAACCGACATGTAAAAGTATACCAACAAAAAACAGAGGAAATGCCCTGTTTGGAAAACCAGAAAGTGATTCAAAGAGTAAAAAAATGCAATCTTTACAACTTGTTTGAGTTTTCCAAGTCCCCAGAAAAATGAAGAGAAACAAAAATGTTACTAAACTTGGCTTGTTAACTATATATTGCAATGAATAGCTTTGTAACTGTCAAAGACTCAAACTTTAGTACTACAAAATCTGAAAATTTAGTTTGAACAATGTTATATACTCTGAGAAAACAGAGAGAAGAGTAGAATAGTGAAAGTGAAGGACTTACCATCATCAGAATGCACTGAGAAGAAGTTGAAGGAAATGAGAAAAGCCAGAAAAACAAGTCCAAACCGAAATGCCATAACAGTTCTTCAGCTAAGCAGACACATAAAAGGCCTCCTCAAACACCAAAGAAGCTCAATGAAGAAGCTCTTAAAAAGAACCCAAAAAAACAAAACTTTGGTCCGTACAGTCAAATAAGAGTTATGTTACAATTCAACAGAACTTGGCAACTCTCAACTAAAACTAGAAGGATAGATAAAGAGGTGAGTTTGGGAGGATTCCTCTTGAGTATTCACCCTTTCTTTCTTATCTTTTTCCTATTTTTGTGAATATGAGCTTGGGAAGTTGAGCTTTTTATTTTGTGGGTTGAAGAGAGTGGCAGAATAACAAAGCTTAGCTTAGCTTTCCACTTCTTGCTTGTTCCATCACATCGTTCTGTGACACAGACACAGCTCTCAAACACAAGTGTTAAGAGAGAGAGAAGGAAGAGGCTTTGGTTTGGTTGGGTTGTGATGTGAGAAAATAATTTGACGCATAAAGTTAGAGTATGAGGGCAGCATTTCTGCACCAAAACCTGCAACAACACTGCCAACAACAACAACTAGCTATAGCTATCCTTTCCTTTCCTTTCTCTCTCTCTCCCTAAAGTTCACTACTTTCTTTTTTCCTGATATTTGCATTATCATTTATCTCTCTCTCTCTCTTTTACTGGATACTACTACTACTCACTATTACTATGCCATTGTATTGTAATGTAATGTAAGTAAATATGGGGTCGCTTTCTTTCTTTCTTTCTTTCTCTCTGTGAGAGTGTGCAGAGAAAAGGATAATAATGTAAGGCAGCAATCCATCTCCCTGACAGTGACACCCTCTTCCTTCTTTACTCCATCCAATCCAATCCATCTCTCGGCATAGCATAATAGAGTATTATTGAGACCTCCTATTCTTATTTTTTATTTTTTACTTTTAATCTTTTTTTTGGTAATGACTTATTGATAACTGACTAATACGATTAGCAGTAAAATGTTATCCACGTAGGTAAAGTTATTTATTGTTTCAATAAGAGCGCTTCCAATATTCAAATACATATTCTCATCTTTACATGTCGTAGTTCACTGTGCTAGCAGAACCAACTAACTAGTCATTATTTACTTTTAATCATCATTTCTTTAATGTATATGTAATGTTGTGCTTTTGTTATGGCAGCTGCAGTCTGCCCCTCTCATCATTTCACTCATTTAACGCTTTCTGGTTTCTGCTATATGTTTTCCAGTTATAGATAGATGCTCCCATGCTAGGTATGTTGTAGGGTAACTCTCACTCATTGGAAATAAGGAATCGGGTTAATCAATGCTTTCTTACTTCAACCTTGATCTCGGTTAACAATCTCCCTATGCTTCGTAACAGAAAGTAGTAACACCCTTTTAATGATTTGGGTTAGTCATGATTTAAGTTGGGAAAACATCAAAGTTACTTGATGGTTTAAAAGTTTATTTTATTTTCTTTTATTTTCCCACTGAATAAAAGAAGTGGGGGAGGTTATGTTTGTGAATGAGACAGAAGATGTGCATCAAGGTAGGGTCCATGAGTTCCGTCTCAGATATTGTCATTTAGGTAAAATTACATATAAAGCCCAAAACATGATACTATTCATTATAGAAATGAAAAAGAATATGTAACTTTCATGAAATGGTCAAATTTATCTAAAAAATGCAATTATCATTAATATCTTAACATTTTGTAGGTGATGAAATTATAAAATAGTGCTCCATTCCTCCTTAATATTAGGCGTATTCAAAGAGTTTACAATTTTTTAATCTAAAAAAGAGTTTAGTATTAATTTTTAAATATATAATATATTTATAATTTTTTTATTTTTCTTTGATCACCCTTACTTTTTTTTTTTGCCATGATCACCCTTACTAATTTCAATGTCACCTGAGTAGTAATCAAGTTAGAGTTTTTTCTTTGACCAAAATAATCAAGTTAGAGTTGGACGTAGAGAAATGAGAAAAATGATTAATATATTTTTTAATAAAACTATATTATATTAAGGACTACAAAATAATTTACTTAGCATATTTGATCTCTTCTTAGCAAGAGTTAAATCCATCTTATATTTAAGATGGGATGGAGTATTAAGTACAATATTTAGTAAGTATTAAGTAACTAGTTTGTAATATAGGGATAGATTTGGGTACTAAGATGTAATATGAGCTTGGGGTTCAAAGTTACCATGGGCTTGATTCACCTCGGGAAGGTGAATGGGCTCATATCTGACATCTCTTACTCATCATGATTCCCCCGCGGGCCCCACCTATGTTGCCTCTCTTCTCTCTCCTCAGTCACCCAGTCACGCCGTTAACGTTATCATCCTGTCGTTTTCGCCTCTGCAAGTAATTTAATATTAATCACTTTTCATTAATTTAATACAACCCCTTTATTATTTTAACAAAGGGTACTGTCGTTTAGCCGCATTTGTTAGTTACAGAGACGTTTTATGCAAATAACTAACTTTAAGACGTATCTTAATCTGCAAGGTACTGTTCCCCACATTAAGGCATGTTTGCCTATTTTGGAACAACCCCTCACCCCACTACCCTTCCTTCTTGTTATTGGGATCATCATTGTATTTTACCCTCTTTCTCCCTTTATTATATCGATTATATTTATGTACTGACAAAAGCTAAACCCATGCTTTATTCATTAATCATTATAATATGAGTTGCCATATTATTAATAAATTCAATGCTCGCTCGGCACATGTAAATATAATATGCATTTTTGAGTGTGGATATATTAGTGTGTATCTTAAGACTGGCTATATTGAGAATATATTCTTGTTTTATGCATGGAATTTATTTGGCTTAGTTGGCTTTGTCTTTGAATCCAAAAAACGCAGCTCATTAATTAGGAGAAAATTAGCAGTTCTCTGCACATTAATTTCTCATTTGACCGCAGAAATGAACAATTGTAGGAAGCTATGTATTCAGGTGAGTTAAATAATCTGTCCTTGCAATTATGGAGATGGACCACAACGGACAAAATTTGGATCATAGTACTAAATCATCAATAAATTATGGTATATACTCTTATGATTTTCATTGTAATGAGCTCCGCCATATTTCATAAAATAATACAGCATTCTGTTCTACTTAGTCACCCTGGCTAATCATAAAACATCATAGTAGTTGATTAATATAAATATCTATAACTAATATGACTTTTATCGGATGTAATTTTGGTAATTTATATAAAAAAACTCTGACTAGCTTAATTTATTAATTTCTTGGAAGTTGTTAATGATTACCTAATACTTAATAAGCTACAAGAGACTAGATTAACATTTGCTTAGAATCATCATCATCTTTGTTATCTAAGGTCTAATTTTATCAAATAATAATTGTTAAAAGAGTGCAAGCTACCTAATAATTGAATTAACCACTCAATTTTGCAAGTTGGTCAATTATTCCCCTAAAATGGGAAATGAAACACGATAGTTTAATTTTCATAAAAACGTTACATAAATATCTGTACGACAATTTTATAGCACATAAGTATATATGATACATGTGTCTTTGCAAGCAGAAAATATCAGTACTATTCCCTATAATCACACACATAGAGAGAGTATTGGTATTTGCATTCCGATCATATTCCTATAAACAATAAATTTTTATAGCCCATGAATATTTGATATGCTTTGTGTGTGGGTGGCTCATATAATAATAAACAAAGAAGATCAGAGGGTTGAATGATAGTGCGAAAGAAATGGAATAAGGGAAGGAGGGAAGTAGTTAAATGAGGAAGTAAAGAGGGAGTTATAATAGTGCAAGAAATGGAGATATAGGATAGGAGGTAGGGGAATAGGTTTGGCAGGAATTTCTTAATTTTAAAAATCAGAGAGAAAGAGATGTGGCCCAACATTTTCACATGCATGGCGTTTTGGCATCAAAGCCTTCCCCTACGCCTCAACAATACTTGCTCATTATCACGTGCCCATTTAATGTCCTTATTAAAGTCACCCTCCCCTATGTGGGTCCCCCAAGTACATTATCTCTCCCCTAATGCCATGCACCATCCCCTGCTTGCTTACGCATCAACCTCAAATAAATAACTGCGATTTCCCTCTCAGGAATGGCAACGAATCCTGAATCTCAAACAATAATATCCTTCTTTCTCCTGCTATCTTTCGTTTTTAATATTAATACTATCATTCTTCTTAACAGCCTATATTATATTGTATTACACTGTTACTAAGCATCCACCCCAAATGTTCAGGGTGTCCCATTTTGCTCATTTTAATATTTCTTCCATCCCTTTTCTTATTCACTGTGATTGCCTTTTCAATGCTCCTGCCTTTATGGTGGCAATCCCTTTTTTATTTTGTGATTTGCCAATCCCATCTCAGGCAGAATAAATAAGGCACATACTGATTCTGAGGATGATTTGGATGAAATTTCATCATTGATTATATATGAAGCTTCTCTTTTAACATAACCAACCATTTCTTTAATAGTAGCCACAAGATCTTACAGTTCGCTTCGTCTGACAAAAATCCAACACAGGCGAATGTAACAAATACTCCTATTAATTTAACTATACCTTTTTAATAGCACACATACACTCCTTTTTCTCTATACATGATGCATGTACAGAAACATGCGTAATTCTTTGGGGCCTTTTTTCTACCTAGAATCTTTAAATTGATTTTCCAAACAGTCATGGCTCTGTTGGATGGCGGTACTCATTCTCAGCCACAACTCAAGATTCATCTTTGTTTCTAATGTCTCAATTATTATTCTCTCTTTTCGGTGCATAATATATCAATTATTCTTTTTACTACATTGGTTAACAGGGGCATTTAATTATTCGGTTGGCGTACATGTTTATCACAGTAATATTATCTCCTATGGGAATGGCATATATGATTGATTTCGCTTTTGGTCATCATTCAAAATAACGAGATAAGCATATTTGTATCTAAGTTGAACTTATGACTTTAAAAGTAACAGTAGTGTACTTTCACATTAGAACCCAACCATCAACCACTATTTAGGAAATAGGAAATGATTTCTCTCATTTTTTCCTCTCATTCGTACAGTCCGTACTCATCCTCTGCCTCGTAACTATATTTCATTTTTGGATTAAAGGTTATTTTGGCCACCAAACAATTAGTAAAGTATCAATTTGGCCTATAAACAATAAACGGTCACAATTTGACCATCACCGTAAATTAAAAACTAACACTGTTAGTTTTTGGACACCTCAGCAATATGAGTGCCACGTGGTCAATGATTTGGAGGATGAATGAGTCAATAAATGTTCTCACTAGGCTCAAATATGTAGTTGTAGAAATAAAAAAAAAAGAAATAAATCAATTAAAAAGACAACATCATCTCAATCCTTCAACCTCCATACCCACCTCTCCCATCATCTCCACCGGAGCCGCCCACCCCACCACCGGCATCAGGCCTCACCCACTCTCTCCTTAACAAATCACCCAATCTCTCCTCTCCAGTAAGTGAAATCTCTTCAAGTTCATTCCTTTCTTCTTCTTCCTCATCATCTGAGCCTAGTCCAGGATTCCTCAAACGAAGGACTATTCTCTCAATTGCAATGTGCCCTTTATCTTCCTTATCAAAAAAACGAGACCCCACTTGCTCATTCGGCTCATCAGCAATAAAGTTTGAAACTTTTTTGGTTTGCTTTGGGTTTGGAGATTGTGTGGAAGAGGGCCATTTGGTGATCCAAGGGGCAGATGGGACCCTTCATTTTTTGTTAAACATTTTTTATCTACTTAAAACTAGTGACATTTGAGATATATAAGTGATAAATAGTTATATTCTCAATTTTATTTTATTTATTTCAAGATTAGATCCTCTAAATTCTGTACTTTTTCGCCTAAAAGCCTAAATTATGGTAGAAGCCAAATCCACAGAAAACTTCCTTACTAAAGCTGCCCCCAGTTGATTATTATAATAATAATAGTTATTATTATTATTATTATTATTGTTGTTGTTGTTATTGTTATTATTACTACTACTACTGTTGTTGTTATATTATTGCTCCCTAAGACCTAATTGACTTTTTTGAAAAATGCTAAAAAAGAGCAAAATAAGTTAATTATAAATTGATTTACCTAATTTTTCCCCTTAAACTAGTTTATTTTACTTATAAACTAATGGATAATCTAAAAATATATTAAATATGTCATGATTTAATAGACTATTTTGCAACTTTAACCTCTCCAAAAAAAAGTTATCTAAGTCCTATATTTAGGACCGGAAGGAGTATTATTGATACATAGGAATTACAATGAAAACACATTAAATAAAATAGCTAACTTCTAAAATCAGATTTGTTACCACGTGATGCTACCTTCCTCCAGCAATTGATCATTATTCCATAAACATTAAACAGTGATAAGAAAACTTCAATTGGAGAAACAGGATAAGCAAAAGGCATGGAAGCTCCCACATGCATGTAGCAATTTCTCCAAAGAATGAGTTAATAGTTTTATTTCTTTTCCCGGTATCTATACATGAAAAAGCATTGAAAGCTAGTAGTGCAATATACACATTAGTAGCTACACCCACATGCATGAAGAGGAGGAGCTTTGATGGTTGCGGTTTTGTTTATCTGATTAAATGCCGAGCTTAATCGCTGCCAGTGCATCTCCTTATACATTATATACGTATACGTGTACCAATGGATAAAACTCTTTCAAAAAGTTACTGAGGCTAGCCCCTATTGCTTGTTTTTGAACTCATGAAGCTGAAGAAGCAATGAGTTTCCAACCACGAAAATGGAACTCAAAGCCATCAATCCTCCTGTATCGAAAAAAACGTGGGTGATAAACATAACCGATCTTTGGAATTTGAAACCCACAATGAACATTCAAGAGAACCAAATGGTAGGTGCAACGATTTTTTTTTTTGGGACTAACAACGGATTTGAATATAAAGGGAAGTGCAGGAGAAATAAAATGTCGCTGTAATTATTTGGCTATCATATGTGAATAGAAGTTTGGATACTCTGCAGCTCAATACTAGAGTGCAGTCAAAAACAGAAAAAGAAAATGAAAAGAAAGTAAACTGACAAAATCCTGGACACTATCTCTAATAATTGTACGACAGTAGAAGATTCATGTTCCATATGAAGATATCAATAATGGAGTTTTTCTCACCTGAAAGTGAAGGTGTCATGGCAAAATCAAACTGGGGAAGTAACGCACCAGCAGCAATGGGTATGGCAACAACATTATAAGCGACTGCCCATGACAAATTCTGGTACACTTTTGCCATGGTTGCCTGTGCGAGGTCTAGGGCATCTACAACCTATCAGGTTAAAAACGCTGAATATGTGAGTTAAAGAATAATAGGACGCTTTCAAAAGATAGTGACCACACATCCCCTAAAGAATACCCCAAACATAGGCGATCATTGATAAAGAAGTCAATTTCAACTTTCAGACGTCCAGTACCGTCACAAAGTTTGTCTAAAACAAGACTATACTTATCAATGGCTTTTTCCCTCAAAACTTGTTACTTGCATTGCAAGGGCAATGCACTTAATTTGATAATGGTAGCATAATCAGTACAGAGAAAATGAAATCACAGAATTCCATAAATAAGAACTGCGACCACCAAACAATTGCCCCCCCACCCCCCCCAAAAAAAAAAAAACCAAATGAATGGCATTTCCCGTGTAAAATTGTTTTAAAAAGCTATTACTTCATTGACAAGGCACATATAAACATGGGATGCAATAAATTTAGGACATCAGAAAGGACCTACTTGCGAAATTTTGTTCCCAATAAGTATAATGGATGCTGCATCTGATGCAGCATTTTCTTGAGCTTCATTCTGCATAGCAATCCCAACATCAGCTACAGCTAAAGAGGGTGCATCATTTATCCCATCACCTACCTTTAAGTTGAGAAAAGTGATAGTATCAGTAGGACTGCCATTTCGCACAAGGAAAACTCAATGAAATCAACAGCTAATAAGAAAGTGCAACTATCGCATTAGAAAAGGCCAGACACCCACAATCTGCCTGAGTCAATTGCAGAATGGCTACTTTAGGCACGTGGCAATTTAATAAGATGCAAAGCAAGCATTTATAACTGAAAAAATTGGGAAAAAAATTAGAAAATGCAATTCGATTCTCAGTATACGCAATACATGCAACAAGATACATCACATTGTTGGCAATACAAGCAGCATACATAAAAAAATAGATTTGACCCCAATCCAGAAGCTCAATGCACCTTTTAACATGCCAACTCTTGTTCTGATTATCAAAGCTATGGGGTTTACTTAAGTCCTAAATATAAGACCTCAATCCTCTGTCTTCTAAATCATCAATTGTTTTCGTAAGTACAATCATGAAGGGCCGGCTTAGCTCAACGGTAAGTTCGCTTGTCGTGGGGTCTGAGGTCGAGTGCTCGAAGGGGTTGGCTCTTTTTTTAGCAAGAACAATCATATTGAAAGGGCTTCCATCAAAGTTAGTTCAATGCACATGATTACAGAGGATATTTTAGGAAAATAAACCCACATTTGTTGCAAATAATTAACATAAAAATTTCATTAACACCTGTGGTTTTGTTTTCTAACTTTTATATCAAAGATTAGAGGCATTAGCAGATATCTCACTCAACTTATCAAAAATCAAGAGAGAAATAAGGTGAAGCTAGGTACCAACATACCATTGCAACACAATGTCCAGCAGCTTTAAGAGATAAAATGTATTCAGATTTCTGCCGTGGGGACAGTGATGATTTGACCAGACTATTTTCTATCCCAACTGTCTCTGCAATTGTTGCAACTGCCTCTTCCCTGTCCCCTGATAAGAGGACTGTTTTAATACCCTTCTGCTGGAGTCTTTCCAAAGGCAACAATGTCAGTAAATAATGCAATAAGGAGGCAGTAGAGATTAGCTAGGAAAAAACTATCAGACCCTAGCACATAATACAGAAGGCTTAATTTAAATTACATTACTGTAAGTTTTTGCTAGAGATTATGATAAAATTACTCATGAACCTTCACATACTAACCTAAGTTTTTTAGTTGAACAGCCTTGTAATGGTATCAGAATCTCCTGATCTAGGGAGTAAGAGTTAGAGTCTTGCCACAGTTCATTTTCTTAATTAAATTGCCTCTAGTTATTTTCTTAACTAAAGTTAAATTTCAGCATAAAGTAAGTGGACGCTATAGAGATTATAGGGAATGATTCTGTCAGAGAAAGAACTTGTGCCTTTTTATGGTCTACAATTAGTACTTAGCACCCTGAACAAACGTCAACATTTCAGTCGGGAATTAAAACATACCTCATTACTGTAGATTTAGCATCATCACGTAAAATGTCAGATATGACAATAGCACCAATGACGCCTTCTCCTTCACGTCCAACATAAACAATGGTTTTCGAATAGTTTGAAGGCATATCATTTGATGATTTACTCATCAAAACATGCTCCAGATTCATCAAATCAATAGAGTTCATTCTTGTCTGGAAACGCTTATGTACCCATTCGAAGGAGCCAACTGCAACCAACCGTCCATCAACTTCTGCCAAGGTTCCAAAACCTGGTTCAACTAACTGTCCTTTTGTGACTGGAAGGACCAATTCAAAAGACTCGGCTTTATTGATAATAGCCTTTGCTATTGGATGAGATGCTGTTTTCTCCACTGCAGCAGCAATCCGAATAATTTCTAATTCTTCATAATCAAAAGAGCCCACAGCAGAGACAACAGGTTTTCCTCTGGTGATGGTTCCTGTCTGAAAATTTAATGCGATGTTATCGGAACAATCTTTTGTGCGCGCATGCATACATAACCCACTAGATTATGCCCTTTCTTGCATTTTGCATTTGTGTGAGGAAAGAGACAGATGAAAGAGAGTGTGGGAATTACCTTGTCTAGAGCAACATGGTTTATGCTAGCTAAGCGCTCCAATACATCTCCACCTCTAATGAGAAGTCCTTTTCTTGCACCTGTTCATTTACAACACATATGCTTATGTTGATACAAATATACAAAGATTGAAGTAATTTCAGCTAACCTAGTGCATGTGTGCATTACTGTAGAATATAAAGGTAACATACCTAGTGAGGTGCCGACTAAGATTGCTGTGGGTGTGGCAAGGCCCAGTGCACAAGGGCAAGATACAACCTGGAAAGGGTGACAGGATACTTTTCAATTTTCAATTGAAGTGACCTTAGGTCCTTATTATAAGAGCTCAAATACTTAATTATGAGATTTAAGAAAAACAATTAAAATTTGTTAAAAGAAATAATTATATAAGAAATCAATTTTTTTTTACAATCATGCCTTTATTAATAAGAGGGCAAGAGACAGTAATCGAGTAATAATGGGAGGAAGAGAGAATAACACATATTTTTCATGAATTCTACAGTAAAAAAAAAAATCTGGAGTCCCCAAGTTCAACAATACGCACCAAGACATCTACAGAAAGCTTCAAGCTCAAAAGCAAAGGATCTCCTTCTGGGCCTGCAATATCGTTAAGTAGAACATCTGGGAAAACATGTGACCCGATTAAATACCTGAAAAATATTGCAGCAGGCTAGGATAAGATTGAGGAAAATATTAAATAGATGTGAAAACTATACTCCAGGAAAAAACATTATAATCATAAATCTTTAGTTGGATTACATCAACACACGTAATACAACTAGTCAAAATATGTCAGACACAGTTCCCACTATTTGAAACCAGATACATAATCCTCTTAAATTTAAAATTAGATGGGGTAGTTAGACTGGTAAGAACATATTCTCACCAGAATGCAAATGTTGCTGCTGAAAGAGTCATTACACTGTATACAAATGGGCCAGCTATTGAATCAGCAAGCCTTTGAACAGGTGCCTCACGAGATTGAGCATCCTCAACCTGAACATTGCAAATAAATAAATAAAGGAAAGATGAAAAGAATACCAAAAGCTGTTACTAGATGTGTGACTTTATGTGTCTTAGGTCAATAAAACCTAACTTAAACATTTCAAACAAATGATTTTATTTTACAAAATGTTATAAAATGAACTAATTAATAAAATAAGAGAGCCTTGCAACAATAATGGATGAAAGGAACTCATAATTATCAAAATTGAAAATTCTCATCCCTTTATTTACTATGAAGTTTTTCATTAATGAGTGATTATAACAAGGGATACTAACCATGCGGACAATTTTGGATATCATTGTGTTGGAGCCAGTTGAAGAAGCCTCAATCCTTAAAGGGCCATCCTGAAATAAGAATAATAACACATGACCATCCAATCATATTCAAGAGAGAAAAAATAAACTTGATGCCGGATCTGCACAATTTTAATTTGCTCAGATAGAGGATAATGTATCAATTTGAACTCTAAGGGCATACCCAATTTATAGTTCCAGCTGAGACTATGAAGCCTTCTTCTTTATACACAGGAAGTGATTCTCCTGTAAGCATGGATTCATCCACAACGCTTCTCCCAGAAATGACTCTCCCCTGTACAAAGAAAACTGATATTAGAAGGTTGGTACCAAATGAATCCACATGTTTCAAAGGCATTCCATCATAAATCAGGAAGCAAGGTCTTCAAGCCTCATGCATATAAATTCCACTTTGCTTAACCCTTGCCATTATTCAAGGCCAATCATTGTCGCCCTGTCTCCTAAGTGAGATATAGAGCCCAAGTCATAATGTTATAAATTATGTTGTGTATGTGCCTGCTATGTCAAAAGATGTGATCTCAATGCCTTGATTTAGGTAGTGCAATGCACCTATATAGCTTTAGACTTCTAACCAAATTTCATTCACAATAAGAAGACTTACATCTATAGGAATAGTTTCTCCAGGCAAAACCAACACTGAATCACCAACTCGAATATTGTCAGTTGGGACTTCAACACAAATTGCATCAGTGCAAAGCACACTGGCCTCAGATGGAGTGTCTTCTGAGGAAGCAATTACAAGTCTTGATTGAGTTGAAATCAGTGACTAGCAAAACATCCACCATGACCAAAAAGTGTTAGAATTTATCGTTAAATTCCAAAGTAAAATATGAATTTTCAAAAGATTCTCATGCTTGAACTCCTTGAAGCCAAACCTTAGTATCTATTTGTTAACACAAATTTCAACAGAACAACAAGCAGTATCATACTTAATCTCAAATAGACCACCTTTTTTACCAACCAAATTTTCAATTTTTGGAGTGTCCATATTTAAGAGGGAAAAATGACAAAAACAGAAAGTAAATTAAACACTAAATAAGCTTGATGGTCTATCTGTTTAAAAAAATTATACTATTGAAAACCACTACAGACAAATTTAGAAGTTAGCTTCGTCAAAAGTTCATAATGCATACATCCACTAAGATCAAAGAAATTAGTCATGAGGTAGGACATTTGACTATGGCTCAAGAAAAATGAGTATTTATCAGCTGTACTAATATATTATCATGACACAGATAATATGAAGTGTGAAGAGATTGTTTTAGAAAAACAGCATTAGTTTATGACAACACACCAAGCTATTTATAAAAAAACATAACATATTTTCATTAAAAGCCATAAATGACATTTAGGCAAACAGATCTCTCATGACTTTCCAATAATTAAATAAACCTTATTATAAAAGAAATTTTACTAGCGCTGCCATATTGGCACAACAAAAGTCACATGATAAAACAGAAAGATAGAGAAATTCATAAGTCTAACGACATAGAACTTGCCGATGCCTTCTTCCAAATAAAACAAGCACGAAAGGAGGAGGAAGATTACTTACTAGAAGTTCATTCATATCACTAGATGCCTGAATTCTCGCCTTTTCTTCCAAAGAACGTCCTAAAAGTACAAAACCAAGAAGCATAACCTGCATGCTAAAAAATAAAATCCCCAATGAGGAGCTTGCTTGCAGCATAAATCGAGAAAAGGTTAGCCAGAAATGGCTATGCATAAGTGAGGAATCACTAAATGAATAAAAATTAAACTCAAGCCATGATGATAGCATATTCAAGCATGCATTGTGGGAAAAGAGTAAAGAAAATCACCGGCTCATCAAAGAATGATGCATCCCATGCCAGTCCAGGATTAAGTAGTGATATCTACATAAAAGACGAAACTCAAGTTTACATCACTTGCCATTAACTGCCAATATGTAACACAATGAAACATTAAAATGTTGAGAGAGGGGCTCACCGAACTGATGATGAAGGCAGCAATAGAACCGAACCCTACAAGAGAACTCATATTTGGTGATCCCTTTCTAAAGGCCCTTAAGCCATCAACCAGTAATTCTGAAACAATAGCAACTTCAGTCACATAATTTCCGATTTCTCAAATCAATCATACAATGTGTGGTTATTCCAAACTCCGAAGGCATTAAATACTAGCAATCAAAAAGTGATACAAACTAACCTCGACCCGGTCCCATCAGAGCCGCCAAAGCTATACCACCTTTGACATATGAATTATGAAGAGCTTCCCATACAGGTCCTACAAATAACAGACAGACCATCCATATAGCAAGTCAGCGTTGACCAACTCAAATATTTCATCAGGCATGAATAACAGAACATGTAAACAAGACATGTTAACATGTATAGCAAAATACATTAACATAGTGTTAGATTACTATTTTCAGTAGACAACATCAACTAACGATCAAAATTATCCTCTAAATTCACTAATAGGCCAACTAAATTATTTTCTAAACAGTGAAATTATTACCATGAGCAATGTGGATTCCTAAAGAATGTAAAATATGCGAAGCATGAGATCCACAGCACAAAGCCACCAAAGTCCAAGCAAAAGCAACACGATTCCGACTTTTCACAAGCAATTCCTCCTTCTTCTTCGCCAAATCCTTCCACTTCCTCGCATTCTCCGCCACTCCTGCACTCGAAACCCTAAGTTTCGTCGGAAAACCACACTCAGTGAGTCTCTCAGCCAGAGCCTCAGCCACAGGTGAAGCCGGAGCTTCGTCTTCCATCCTTTTCAACTTAACGGCAGCGGTTTCGGTCAACATGTTGACCGCGACCGAGTCAACGCGCTCATCGGAAGTCAAAATGTTCTTGACTCGTGAGACGCAACCTCCGCACATCATTCCAGAGACATCTAATAAAATCGGCGAATCTATGCTTTTATTTTCTCGCGATTTTGCTTCGGCGGAGTCGATTTTAGTTTCCAGTGAGCTGAATAGGACAAAGTTTGGCCGGAGATTACTCCGGCGAGGGAAATTGCGACGTCGTTTTAGTGGCAGTGGAGAAATGAAGTCAAGTATGCGAACATTACGGTTTGTTCTGTGAGTGAAGGAGATTTGAGGTTGAGGAGAGAGAGAATGTCTGAGTAGATGAGATGACATGATTTGGCGGGAGAGGGAAGGAGAATGTGAAGGTGAAATTGTGAAGATGAAGATTTCAGACTTTCAGATTACCGGGAAAATGAGGTGGAGAAGAAACGGTACTCAATCAAAGTCAATCAATTAAAATACGACACGTGTACTTTTATTCATGTTTGTCTAAAGGGACTGTGACACGTGGACTTGCATATCCATACGAATAGACACATGTAATAATAAAATTGATCTTTATGTGATGCTGTTTTTTCAGGTTAATTGGATGTGTGAAATTAATTTCTTTTCCAATATTTCTCATACTTACTATTATTATGATATCATCAAGTTTCAAGAGAAATATATAATCATACTTATTATGATATCATCAAGTAGGAAAAACGCATAAAATCAAGAGAAAATATAAGATTTGTTTGAACATAAGAGAAAGTATAAAATGAACTCTTATATTTTGAATTAAAAATTATGTGCTCTTATATTAAAGGAGGAGGAGTAATATGTAAATATGTAATGATGGAGAATTTAATCTCATCAAACGGTTATGATATTAGTGTCTTTGCTAACTTTTCTATCAATTTCACCTCCTTTTAACATACTCCCTCTGTCCCTAAATATAAGATGACTTTGGCTAATTTAGGGAGATTAAGGAAGACAATAAAATTACATGATCTTCTCAAAATACCTCTCAATTACTTAACTTTAAAAGGATGAGGGATTTCAATGAAAAGAGGAAGCATAAGGGTAGTTTAGGTAAAACTTGAGATAAAATAGGAAGTGATCGTATATTTAGGAACGGAGGGAGTATATATTAACATATATATACCATTGAATATAATTTAAGCAATTTTGCAAGTTGAAAACAATCAAATTTATTTATCTAGCAAATTGCTTAGGAAAAACAATAAAATTAAACTCCTATATCGAATTAAATGTCATATTTGTCTATAAATTATGCTTAAAAGATTATGTCCACCGGCAAATATTACCCAAAAATGTGGAAAATATATATTATATTCACTCATTACCAAGTATTTAACCGTCCTCCTGATATTTTTAATAAAAGGGTTAAATATCATTTTGACCAATAAACTACTCCCTTTTATTTAACCGTCCTACTAAAAAATATTTGACCAATAAACTACTCATTTTATTGTAATTTTTAATAAAAGGGTTAAATATCATGTTAATAAAAGGGCCAATTTTTGGTTAAATATTTGTGTAATTTTTGAAAGGGTCAAATTGGCCAAAGAACAATAAAATGAGTCATTTTGGCCAAAGAACAATAAAAAAGGCTCATTTTGGCCAATTAGCTACTGAAAAATACTAAAATGCCCTTTGAGACTTAATTAATATAAATTTTGAAGATGTGGGTCCCACCTTTAAAAATAAAAAATTCCCAACCTACCCCTCTCTCTCCCTCCTCCCTCCTTCCCTCCTTCACCACCACCACCACCGGCCACACTCCTCTCTCTCTCTCTCTCTTCCCACCCCAACTCACCCACCTCCACCCTCAGCAACCACAACCAACCAGACCCTTTTTTCACCTCCCCCCTCGGCCACGTCCCTCCTTCCCTTTTTATCCCCAACCCACCTTCATCCCCCCTCAGCCACCTCAGCCTCCCCATCTCCGCCGCCCCTCCTCCTCCCCCTCCACCTCCCCATCCTGTTCATCTTCAAATGAACAGTGCACACCAGCCCAAGTTAGAACCGCCATCGTTTCTGACTTGTGAAGAAGACGAAGACGGAGAAGGAGGAGGAAGGGCCCTAACAGTGGCGGCCATGAGTTCGGGAGGAAGCATATGAGTCATGTGACAAGTTGGGCAGCCTGTGCATCACACTACGATGTGGTGGATCTTCATTATTGTACAATTCTGTTGTGGTGGTGGTGGGAAATTATCATTGTGCTTTTAATACAGGGTGGTAAAGTTAATGGTGGTGAATGGTCTGATTGTGGTTGCTGAGGATGGAGGTGGGTGGGTTGGGGTGGGAAGAGAGAGAGAGAGAGGAGTGTGGCCGGTGGTGGTGGTGGTGGTGAAGGAGGGAGGAGGGAGAGAGAGAGGGGAGTGAGTTGGGAATTTTTTATTTTAAAGGTGGGACCACATCTTCAAAATTTATATTAATTAAGTCTCAAATGGCATTTTAGTATTTTTCAGTAGCTAATTGGTCAAAATAAGCCTTTTTTATTGTTTTTTGGCCAAAATGACTCATTTTATTGTTCTTTAGCCAATTTGACCCTTTCAAAATAGTTTATTGGCCAAAATAATATTTAACCCCTAAAAAGGGAAATATGATGCACTTTACTTACTTTCAAAATAAAATTAGGCAAAACAAAGTAGTTGTAAAATATAGATATAATTTTTGGAAAAGATATTTTGATTTTTTGATTTGGTGTGCCCCTTGCCCCCTTCCCTTATCTTCTTCTGCCACCACTCCAGAATGGTGAAGCGAGGAACAATGGCTGTAAAGGAAAGTTGCAGTGAGGCTAAAAGGGCGCCTGATTGTTTGAAAGCCTCCTGGTTCACCCCTCCGACGCCATTCGCACTCCCTTCACTTCCCCACTCTCTCTTCAACACTCCAAATCTCACCCTCCCCCACTTTCGCACCTCCATCATCTCCACCCTTCATCCTTTCTCCCAATTCCTTCACTCCTTCGCCTCTCAAAACCCCATTCTCAACAAACTCCTCTCTCTCCCCTCTCATTTCCACACTCTATGCCTCCAGGTCATACTCACTCACACCTTACTTAACCATAATGAATTTTTGGACTATATCATTACATTATATGTTTATGTTAGTATCTTATTCATGTTTTGTTCAGATTCGATGTAGTAACTACAAGAACGTCAACTCGCTCTCGCTCTCTCCCCATAATTTTGCTGCTGTTTTGCCTGGAGATTCAGTGGCTGGACTCGTGGTGGCTAATGGAATCTCCAATTTCTTGAATATTTACAACACATTGCTCATTGTTAGGCTTGTTCTCACCTGGTTTCCTAACTCTCCACCTGCCATTGTTAGTCCTCTCAGGTTAGTGCTTTTCCCGCCAATATTACTCATAACACCAAACTGATCATGTGTTACACAAGCCATACACAATTAAATAATACTCCCCGCGGTCTTAAATATAAGACCCTAGTTGACTTTTTTGGAAAATCCTAAATAAGCAAAATAAGTTTATTATAAATTGATGTCCCTAATTTTTTTCCTTAGACTAATAATATATTTGACTTATAAACTAATGGATAATATAAAAATATTTCAAGTATGTCATGATTTAGTAACTTATTTCTCAACCTTAATCCTAACAAAAAAAAGTCAACTAAATCTTATATTTAGGACCGGAGGTAGTATATACATATGATATGTAGTCTTTCCTATAAAGAGTAATAAAGCTTAACTGGAGTCTTTAAATATTAGGAGTATGATGTACTACAATATAGCAATATGCACAGTAGGAGCAAGTAAAATCTCAGGTCTTTTCTAGCTGGAATATATATTGATATAAGTCCCATATCGAATAAATCAAGGATGAACTAAAGTTATATATATGAGTTGAGTCTCCACCACATTGACTTAAAGCTTTTGTGGTGGAATGACAAGACTCATATCATATGTCCTTAGATCATAAATTTAACATATGGCACAACGATTACAACTCATAGTATTGCCCTAGATAGTTAGGGAACCTTAGTACATTTAGAGTAAACCTCACCGATTAATGACACTCTAATATTTTGGTTGCCTGTGAACTAGATGGAAGACTGATGTTCTGTACTTTCTCTGTGTTCCGCAATCCTCACCATGAGAGGGCACAGACTATTAGACAACCTATTGGGCCCTTAATTGATATTGGACCCATTATTAACTACGGGCCATACTTAACGTATTTTATCAATGAACCTAAATAATGTAATTAATGATGATAAAATATCTTCCATCATTAATTTAACACTCCATCGTATTGTCACTGAAGTAAAACACTTATCATTAGGTGATTTTTTGACAATGATATATATAAGTTTGCTTCTTCAGCTCTTCTGTGTCTCTGGATGTAATGGACAATGGTAATAAACTGCTCAGGCTTGTACTGTTATATTGCAATACTTTGAGTTATAGGATGCAACATATCTAATGTGATTTGCCTTATGTAGTTATATAAATTCTAGCTAATAGCTCGCAAGTCAGTGTTTATAACTTGAACGTGTATATAAACTGTGTTTTATATTAATGTTGATTGGGTGTGGATTATTTATTCAGCACAATATGTGACCCATATCTGAACATATTCCGAGGATTAATTCCCCCTCTTGGAGGAACACTGGATCTCTCACCCATTCTAGCATTCTTGGTTCTAAATGCATTCACCAGTACTGCTGCTGCACTTCCTGCTGAGCTTCCAGTTGATGGGCAATCCCAACAAAGTTCTGTACCTACATCACAACTAACTGATCTCACCACTACACAGAAGAAATGGATGACAAGGCTTCAAGGAACCAGGTCAAGGACCTCCGGTGGTGACAATTAGAATATGTATTAGCTCACAGTCATGGGTGCTTTTGTCTGTCTAGTTTCTATATTGCTCCTTCTCAGTAATGATGCTTTCAGATAGGCAGCACAATTTTTGAGCCTGTGATTGGTGAAATATCTTAGACAGGGCCATCGCTCCTGGCTCCCACATATTTTAATTTTGGCATATATCAATTAAGTGAATATCTTCAATGCGTTTGATCGGTTTTAGATGCTTACTGACAAAAGGACATCGAAATGAAGTTGCATTTACTTTAGAGCATAACCCAATATGGGTGTTTTTTTTTTTGTACATTTTATCTGATTTATTTCCACCTCACAATTTGACTGGTTTGTCAACCTTCACATACTCATTTTGTCAAGTCCTGAACCGTTGGGCATCAAGGTTCTATTACTATTAGCTATATCAAATTTCTGCATGAAAAATTCACACTAAGCGAAAAATATTGGAACTCTCAATAGCTAATGCTAAGATTATTCTAGCAATGCCCATATTCAAACCACGTTTGATCATCAATCAATGCAAACTATGTGATAGCCTGATAGGGCTCCAACGAACTTCCACGGCAGAAAGTGCATCGGATTCCAAACAAAAGAATTTCCACAGCAGCGAATATTGGCTTTGATAATGGAGAATCTTATTCACGGCCACACAATCTAACAACACTTGCAACTTCATCAATAAGCTGCCACCTATAGTGTATGTGATGACAACATACTATTTCTGACGTCAAAAAAAGATTCCATCATATAGAAAACCCGCCAAAAAGATGCACTCTTATAAAACTCTAACATGCTTTACCTCTTCACATTATGACAAATAAAAAATATTAGGCATACAGAGGAGACTTAAGCACAGAACTAATGCATTTATCCATAGTGATTACACTAAGCAGGCAAATTCGAAAGGAAGATCTATAGCTCTTGATTAGCATCACCACCATTTTTACTGAAAGGTTATTCATTGAGCTATATATAATTACGTATGGAATTGAGTGTAGTAATGGTTGGTAGTGCTAAAAGTTTGGTATGAAAAGCAAGATGCAGGATTCGTTTCACAGCACAAGGGTGGCTTTTTCAATATACATAGTTGAAAGTTTAAGAACATAGTGAACCTAAAAAAGCAAAGGACTTGGTCTGTGCTCTTGATGGAGATTGGAAATAGTAGCAGGAGAAGGGTTTCTTCATATGAGAGGTTGGTGCTATTATGCTTGGCAGTGCTAGCTGTGGCCTCTCCTCTTTACATAGACAGAAAATCCCTGAGTGAGTTGGAAGATGAAGAAGAGTCTATAAGTTTTGCTTTTTTATTGCCTCTCCTGCTTTTTCTGTTGATTTTGGTGGTAGGGATATCGGCTTGTTTAGACAGGAGTTTCACAAGGTTTGATCGTCACTGGATTCATCGTGTTGGTGGTTCTTCTGGAGGTATTGTCATGATTCTTATACTCCTTTTTCTTGTTTTGAAGTGTAAATCCTCTCAGTGAAGGGCTTGGAAACTCAAACTGTATTCCAATATATAACATGTTATTCAAAAACTTTTAATCTCCGTTTTTGAAACAAAGGAAATGAGCAATCATCTTAAAATGTCCGAGTTCAGAGGGAAATAATTTTTTTTATCCATAGTTGTGATTTACTTTGAAGTTTTGTTGTGATACTTCGATTTGTATGGCCAATATGGAAGAGACCAGAAGATTACAAGTGAATTAGAACAGCTGCATATATATGCACATATTCTTTTGAACTGTCAAAAACATGCACATATCAAAACAATATAGAGGTAGGAATCAGATACTGAATTGCCATTTAATTTTTATCCATTATTCTTTAAGTTGTATTTTTGTTTCAAAAACTAAAGTGGTAAAATTACCCGCTGAAGCACTTGCGCATAAGGCATTGAGATTTTTTTTGGCGCTGAATAATAGTACAAACCATTTGGAATTGAGATATTTTGGTAACATAAATAATTGTTAACGCAAAGAACTTAGGAGTAAATTCTTGATTTGCTGCACTGCACAAGTTGAACTTCGGATTGCTTGCGGTCATTCAAACGTGAAGGAGAAATACGATTTTTTTTTAGTCAAAGTGAATTCCAGTCCTCTTTTTATGAAGCCTATTCATATCCTTTATCCTTTAGTAGAATAATATGAATGGAAGAGATAAGTACATGGTATTAAATTGGGTAGAATAATATGAATGGAAGAGATAAGTACATGGTATTAAATTGGAAATATGCCATGTTCGAGGCGATAATTCCTATCACGTTTTTAAAAGAGACCCAAACATCATCCGAATGACCGAATCTAACAAAGTCGAGGGGAAAGAAGGAACCAAGTAGTTCGATCAAATCATAATCGGGCATTAAAGAATTTGCGAGAAATTCACTCTATTGTATGTATGCATGCATAAAAAAAATAGTTTTTTTATGCCAACTACACTCGTCTTTAATCAAATCAAATTTACCAAACTCTGATAATTTATAATATATACTGAAAAAAAATAAAAGGCTAAATCATGAATACCTTTTAATTTTAGGTCAGTTGTATATAGCTCTCTAACCTTTGAAGATTCAAATTAATCACCTTTCATGTTTCATTTTATGCTTTGACTTTAAATTCCCCTACCTTTAAACTACCATATAAGTTAATGACTTTCATCTTATCCACTTTTTTATATTTTTTTGCATAATATATCATTGAAAATAAATATTTCATTAAATTGAAATGACATATAGTGAGTATATTATATATTTTTATTTTTAAAAAGAGATAATCAAATAAATATTTTACATGCATTTTAATTCTTTTTAATTTTAAGACTTTCTATTCATAAACTCCATGGTCAATAAACTATTTTGAATTCATTTGTATTTTATATTGTTAAATATTAAAAAATTATTCTGACAAAAATGTGTATACCTACCTAGACAGTGGATATGTGAACTAGAGTTTTTTTGTTTAACCATCAATATTCGGAGATACTAACAACTTAAAAATCCAATTCATATGAATCTTGACCCACAAAAAAGGGAGATCACTAACTTCAAGTGATTATTGTGACTGCATACCGAAAACTCAATCCCGAAATTAGTGATTGAATCGGAACAAATCACATCTGGGCTCGGTGATATTTTGGACCAAAGTTATTTTTTATTATAAATATTCTCCTCATACTGGTTTTTCAAGTGAGAATATTAATTACAAATCTCACAACAAAATTTATTATCACATGGTCAAAAGTTATAGATAACTTTTACAATAACAATATTTGGGTCATATGGGAACAACTTTTAGTTTGTGGATATCCTCTTTTTTTTTGAATTGCTTCCCCCGGTGTCCCACACCCTTCGGGTGCAGACTAATTCGGAGTCGCCAGTCGGGATTCCCGTAAACGGGGTGACTGACTTCCCGGGGGTTCGAACTTGGCACCTTTGGGCTAAATGGCGATATCCACACCTTGTGGATATCCTCTTATTAATTCTTTACATGGAAGTTGTAGTTAGCCCCAGCTCCTTCATCACTGTTTTTAACTAAATATTGATTCTTGAGTAGCTCCATATAATCCATAAAACAGGCATGAAGGGTAAGTCACTATTTTGGATTTTTGGTGATGACTCAACCCAAATGTCCAAATCTGATCTAAAAGAAACGAGCGGCTAAGATACGTCCACGAAAGACACATAATATTTGTGTGACTATAAATACAAGAGAGCTTCACCGGCGGGAAAGAAAGGCGGGAAGAAATGGCCGGAGTAGGCATTCCCGCTCATTTTGGCAGCAAACACTTCACTTTCTCAGCCCATCTTCTTCGTAATCATCCACTTTCACACAATCATTCTTCAAAACCCAACCAACCTCTTCGCCTGAGCTGCGCAATGTCACCGTCGAAATGGCAAGAGGGTCGCCGGATTTTCTCCATTTCTCTTCCTCTCTCTCACCTCCTTTTCCTTCCTAACCGTATGCCCCCTCTCTCTATATGTATATATTTATATATGTTTCTATTTGTAGTTCTTTACGAATAAGAAAATGATAGTGTATTCTATCTTGCAGGGGCTGCTGCAGGAAGCATTTTGGATAAATATGTGAAAAGGTGTGATTTTTATACGGATTTGATTGTAATTCAATTTTGGGTTTTTTTGTATGTGTGTTGTTAATGGTTTATTAGCGAGGTTGAAGGTGAAAGGTGGTAGTTGATGTCCAAAATCACTTCATTGTTTGTAAGAATTTATTGGTGGTTAAGGCTTTCTATTTAGAACTAGAGGGAGTAATTTTTTTTTTCCCCATTTTTTGCATTCTTCATTTTATGTTTGAGTAGTTAAAATGAAGTAATAGGTACGTGTTTTTTCAACTTTTTTCATGCTAACCTTGAGTACTTTGATTGCCAATATCTGATGTGGAACCATAAACTGTTGGTGTTGGAATGGTGTTATTAGTAGTTATGGTATGGATGCTATGGATTTGCATCCAATGTTTGCGCTTAAAATGCTATGTTGAATTTGTTTCTAATTTGCTCTTGTATACTCTAGGAAAAGGCTCGATCCTTTGGAGGTTTATGTACCACCTATTATTCTAACACAGCTCCAGATCAAGGATTTGGGTATTGCCCTTTTCTTCTCCACTATTGCTAATCAGTGGAAACTTATGTGTAGTAGGTTAGGAGGTTATTCTAAATATATAGAAATATCTATGTTCACATGCTTTTACATCCCTTTGAAATAGTGACAACTGGTAATACAATAATTAAAGTGCAGCGTTCACACTAAATCTGCTTGATGTAGTTCTTTTCATTCATCATATTTTTTCTTTATTACATAGGTATTATTTGAGTGCTATGCTATATACAGCTGCAATTCTTATAAACGGATTTCTTATGCTTGTCTTTTCACTCCTATAGAGAAAACATTAGAGAGTGCTGAACCTCAATTTGCTACCTGTCGATCAATACTTCGTGCTGGCCCTGCAGCATCTCTCCGTGTAAATATTAGAGCAGTATGTTATGACTTCCTTCAATTATTGATTTACTCTTTACTCTCCCTTTTTTGGATACTAATATTTGCTTCTACTTAATTTGCCAAAGTCTGTCTTACAAATTATGTGATGTCAAAAGTTCTTGGTGTCCAAGCTTTTTTTACCCCTCAGTATGTTGGATGATGTCTGAAGCTCATAATTATAATGAGAAATATTTATCTTTATTCTCCCATTTACGAGAAATATTCAATGCTTCTCAGATGGCAAGGGTTTTGTTTGCATAAGGATGTTATTTACTCCTACACCCAGGAACTTGGTTTACTATATAGAATACTAGAAACAAAATTTCGCATGACTCAACAAAAAAATATCTTCTCAGCCACCCCATGTTATCTTTTCGCTAGGAACGTCTCTTTTCCTTTTATATCAGGCAGACTCAATGACCATTGAATTGATAATCAATCAAAACATTCTTGAACTAATCATAACAAGAAGCAATTACTGAAATGGATGTTGAAACCATTGCTATGATATAATTTTCATTACAGGTGGCACAATATGCATCTGATAGTGGCAATGGTAAAGCTGCATTTAACGATGTAGATCAATGTCTAAGGTAATATCCACATCACTTTCCAACAAAAAATGTTCTTAGAATGCTGATCACAATTAGCCATAGGGGACACTCACAGTTTTTTATTTTTCTGTGAAGTGCTCTGGAGGAACTTGATTCCTTACTGCTGCATGCATCGAGAAATGAACCTTATGCCACAGTCAAGTCAATGAAAGCAAAAATCAGTGCAACTATTAACGCTTTGGACAGGTAATTTGCCGGGTTACATTTTACACACGCACATAAATATTTTAATTAGCATTTTATTGTGCATGCATGATAGAGCAATGCAAAATTACTAACAAGAGATCTGTTACAGCCTTTTACAGACTGTACCTTCTGATGTGCTAAGTAAAGGGAAGATTATAGCGGATTCATACAGGACTTTGGAAGATGAGGACACAGCAAGTGTGGACCCTGAGTTAAAGCAATTAGAAGAAGTCCTCTGAATTGATTTATACTTAATACTGTAATTTTAGTTAAGATGATTATGTATAGTCAACTTTAAGAGAAGCAAAGCGTAGACATAAAGTGTAGTTAAAATATGATTTTTTTTCCGTAAAACATCATAATGATCTTCAATTTCTTTCTCTTATTTCTTGATAATTATTAAATGAGCACCACTGGTAGTAAGTTGACCAAAAAAACAAAACTACATATATGCCTTATATGTCGATGAAAATCAACTCCCAAGTAGGTTTTACATTTAAGAACAAGATTTTTTTGACCTGATTTAAGAACAAGATGAGGAATAGCATTTTTCTAAGTGTGTGTTGCATTTGCATAAGCTGTTGTCATCCAATCCTTCTCAGTTCCTCCTGTTAATTGAGTGTTGTGTATTCCATTAAGTCTTAATTATATGATCACTTACCCCTTAAGTGAGGGTCCCAACGCGGATCTAAAATAGTCTAAATCGTTAAGTTCCACATAGTTCGCCTAAGCCATTAAATTAAAAACCAAAAAAAAAATCACTAAAACTTTTTTAGAGAAATTAAATATGTAAAATTAATCACTATAACTTATTTTTAGTTAACATTTTTTCTTTGAAATTATTTTCTTCTACTTATAATTATAACTTATAATCTACCGACATATGACATGTTGAAATTTGGTAATATAATGTACTTCCTTAATTTTAATAAAATAAGTTAAAGTAATCTTAGATTTAAAGCCAAATGGTCGCATTGCATTACCAGACTTTCTTTTCTCCTGTCTTTACGGGTTGAAATATTTAACATCAACTCTGACGCGTCACATAAAAAAAAATTAAACAGAATCATAAAAATGTGAAGTGCACCTTGTTTGTCAAATAAAAACTGCTTTTGCTATAGGATAGAAACATGCATCAACCAAATTTAAATTACATATTTACAATCTTAACAATTTCGCCTATATCCACCTTATCTAATGGGATAAGACATTGTTGTATTAACAATCCAAATGTGTGTAATAGTTACATGAACAAAACCAGACACAAAAACCCAGAATACAGGATTTGTGCAACAAAACATAAAGCGCACCCCAAGCTATTTCTATATCCCAAACAATCACATTGAGGATGAAATTGTTGACCATCTATAAAAAAAGTCAACTCAGTTCTAGTCCCCATTTGGTGAGAGTGCTGGGAGGAAATATACTGGGTAAACTAACCTAACTAATTCGAACTCACAACCTCAGAGCCCACGTCACGCGAGCTTACCATTGAACCAAGTTGGCACTTCAATTGTCGATCATCTATAATGCCACCCTCCCAAGATATTTGAAAAACTTGCAATGGAAAAGTTGAATGTCTCACCAAATCATTAAATTGACAGGCTGCGCATAATTCGCTTCAAACTAGGACACACCACACGAAATCTTTCCATGCTAGTAGAGCTTATCTGTAAACCAAAAACATATAAAATTTTACTAGGAAGACTTAAACCAAATGGTCCTCAATACTACGAGTGAAAATTGGATAAAAATGATAACTCGAACCTTTGGACAAGAGCGGACATCAAGGGTCTTCAGCATATTGCATTTTGATATCGCAGCTTCAACAGCTTCTCCAGCAATGATGCAAGACTAGGGTAAACATGGAAAATAATAAATGAGTCCAGATGACAAGACCAAAAAAACCACAGCCATTAACCTCTCCATTAACCTCTTCCGACAAGCAGTTTCAAATAGCACAAGGATTAAAATTACAATTTTACACAACAAAAAAGAATTAGAAGGATGAATTACAAAACTAAACTACAATTTCTAGGCCAAATAATTATGACAATATCCTATAAGGTCGAACCAAATTTGTAACCACTTGTTAGAAACAGTTATTTCACGAGTTTCAAATGAATCATTACCAGTCATGTGAAGCACAACAGGGACAGACACTTACAACTCAAACAACGGGACAAATAGGTCATGCCACCTACTCAAAAATTAAGAGTTAAGCTTTTCAGAGTCATGCATTCAGGTAAGATGACAGTTACTAACAATGAATCAACATGTGCCTCAATATACAAGAAACTAAATAAAATCAGAAGAGTTGATGACAAGTCAAGAAGCATACAAATATTACATCAGCAAGCAAGACACAAATACCTGAAGAAATAGGGTGGATAGCCTGGGACACTCTAACTTCAAAACTTCCAAAGAGGAACAATTGCTGGACAAAATGCAAAATTTCAAACATCAACACATCTGATGTATGGATAGAAACCAAAGATTATTGTATTGAAGCACCAATTATACCTTAAAGTAAGGGAGCAGAGGCTCTGACAAGTTAAATCAACCTCCTTTAAATTTGCTGATAAAGAAAGGTTCAAATAAAGCAAATTCCAGCAATGTGCCATTGGTGGAATGTGAACTTTCCTAATATTTTGACATCCCACAAAGTTTAGGTTCTGCAGTAAACGGTTGGGTGGATTGCTGAATCCATGGACATGCTCATTTGAAATCATGCTAGATGAGATGTTGAAAGCACGCAACTCAGTAGCCTGATGACCATGATCAAATCCCCAATTCAGATCATGCATATTCACACAGCCATTTAAGCTCACATGTGTGAGCTGCGTACAGCAAGCAAGAAGTTCCTCTATGGCAGATTGACAGAGCGTTCCATAAGACAGGTCTAACTCCCGAAGTGCTGGTAAAGCACCCCTCTTGTAAAGAGGCTCAAGTGATGAATCAGCAAGATATTTGCATGCCTGTAACTTTAATACCTAAAAGAAAAAAGGAAAATAGCACAGTCAGAAAGGCAGAAGAGAAGACACAGATAGTAACATTCCTTGACCAACGATTCAACGGAAAACAGGTATTAAAATCAGAAGCATATAATCTATGACGATCAATACCACTACTCAGCAGGTTATTTCAGTTCGTATCAATATTAGGCCACCAATTTAATTGCCTGAAACGATGACACAGAAAACACTTTCCTACTAGACAACAATTCAATTTAAGCAAATCTACTGTCCTGCATAGCAGTATTAAGTAGAAGTATGAAATAGAAGATAACACTTGCCTTTAGTTTAGAACAAAACTCAAAAACAGGCTGCAGGTCCATCAAAAAAGTGTATGATAAATCAAGAAATGTCAGGTTTTGAAGACAGTGCAAAGAACTAAGTCCACATGTTCCAATTGATGGGCATGACATCAATATTAATGATTCGATCAGTGGACATGAGGCAGCAGTTGCAGACAAGCAGTCATCTGTCAGTTGGCTGTAAGGGCAAACAAGTGTCAGCTTAAATGATAAAACAATAAAACATAAGAAAATAATCAATGCTTCATAACCTGCAAAAGGAAGCATCCACAGATGCCAAAAGTGGGCAGTTAATGGATGCCTCAGATAAAAGGCCACATCCTTTCAATTCAAGTGAGACCATGAAAGGCGCTTCAATGCTAATCATACTCAATTTGGGACAAATTCCCAAATTGAGACACCGAAGAGCTACCTGAAGCAAGAATTAACAAGAAACCTATCAGCATTTATCTACAGGAAACCAGACTAAATGATAGAACTACTTACAGGAAGCTAACAAATTCCAGAGCTCCAGCCCAAAACACAAACAATGCCAAAAGTAATTTGATGAGGTAACAAATAAACAAATATCTGACCATGATGGTTCTATGCTACTGTTTGAGAGTTGAACAAAGGCAACTAGATAACAAAAGAATTTCACATTTTTGCCACTAAACAAGACCTATTCATACATTCATTCTCTTCTTTTGACTAATGATCACAGAGAAATAAAGAATGTGTTATAATCATATTGTAAAACAATTTAGAGAATGTAGATAACAAAAAATTCTTACAGGACAGAACGATGCTCCTTCCAAATGAGCACAGCCATTTAAGCAAACTCTATCAAGGTTAGGGCATGTCAGCTCAAGAGTAGTGATTGCCAGACAACCAACAAGGGAAAGGCTGACTAAAGAGCTACTGATGAGGTGAACTGCTGTCAAGCTCTGAAGACATTAAAACATGACTTGAGTTAAAGAACAATTAGAACTTTGTAGGCACATAATCTCTAGATCATAAAAATTATCTAAAAGCATCAGTTTTGACTTTCAAATGATTATCAGAATAGTGTACAATTGATACATAGAGACATGTAGAGCATGGTGAAAAAATGGGTTGGGCTTCTCTCATAGTCTCACATCGACAGTTGGAATAAAAATGACTGGTTAATAAGTACAACTTCATACAACTATTGCTAATATATTTTAATCATTAAATTTTTTCTATAATACAAGTGTACATAATCCAGATTGCATTTAACATGTTAAAATAATTTTTTATATGTTTAAAATATTATAAAAATATCATCTAAGATATTATATCTGGAATGTTCATTTTATATCTAAAGGTAAAAAGGAGGATTATGAGAATATTCCTTTCCATGAGAACACATTGCTAGCTTGGATCAATCAAAAGCATATTTTCGAAAAGGTTTTTTTTGGGCAGAGAATAAAAATTTAAGCACATACCTCACAATTATCAAGAATCAATGATTTCAACGTAGGACATCCTCCACCATCACCAAAAACATCACATATAGAGCTGGTCAAAGATTCACAGTCAGAGAGGTCCACCTCTAGCAAAGATTGGCATTGAAGAGCCAATGAGGTTAAGCTATCCTGTTTTTTTAACGCTAATTTCTGTACCCAAACAGTAACTCGTTTAAACAACTGGTTCACAATTCACAAAGCATGAACAATTATAACAGATTCATAGACATACTTGAAGTGAATTTGAAGTAACATTGACTCGACGAAGTGCAGGACAATTAGAAATCACAATAGAAGACAGCATTATGGCCCTCAAGTCCAAATCAGCAAATCTACCAAAAGAAAGAGCATTTAGTCAGCACACGAAGGTAAAAATCAAGATAAAAATCATGGTTCTTATCCAGGGATATTAAGAAAATGAGGCAGAAGCACACTTGCGACAATGAACCAAACTAATGCTCTGCAAGTGAGGAAGTTCCAAGGATACAGAGGTCAACAGACAGCAATTATCAAGCACCAAAACCTGCAAGTCAAGAACAGTTTACTCTCTTTGAATATGCATATTTAGTAAAACGGGTATACCAGTATCAAAGGCAAGTTCGATACCTCCAAAAAAGAACAATAAGATATGGCAACCATTGAGGCTGAAGTGATTCCCTCACAGTAGTCAAGCTTGAGAACTGTCAACATTGGCAGTCTAACAGCCTTCAATGACAAACAAAGAAGATCATCAATAAAGGCTAATACAATCTATACTCAGAAAAAGAAAATCACAAACACAAGCATACCTCCAGAGAGATGTTTGGGCAGTACGATGCATCAAGATAACTTAGGTTAGCACAGTTGCTGGATATTTCCCGTAATGTCTCATCGCTAACATATGAACAATTGAACAAGTCCAGTGAGACTAATTGAGGGCAGGAAATTGCAGCTGCACGAATTGCAGTATCAGGAAGTTTGTGGCAAGAGCTTAAATCAAGCTCACGCAAAAGGGGACAATTAAGCCCAGCCTGTGTTATGTTACTGCGCTTCAATGACAATGCTTCAAGTTGTGGGCACCTGAGAAAATATATTGCTACTCGTAACCATGGTGAATTGAGAGATTAATTTAATTCTCAAATGATACTTAAACATTGCTCGTGCACAGGCCTGGCATGGAAATTGCAGGCTTCTCCAAAGTTGTTAAGTAAGCACCGTGAAAAATATATGATCGAAGAAATCCAGAAAAGTGTCTTGTAAAAGAGTAATAAACTTTCTTTACCTGATGGATATGCGCGCAAGACGACATTTTGTGAGTAGAAGATGATGTAATCTATCATGAGCTATCTCTGGGACACCATTGCCAAGAGTACAATATTTGATGTCCAATCTTTGCAGCATAGGGCAACTGGTTATACTTTCGAAAAAATCATCAGCTATATGACCTTTTCCTAATGTTATAGCCTCGAGGTTTCTGACAAAGAAGGTGACAAATCAACCAAACTTATAGGTGTTTAATTGGCCACATAAATGACATTGAAGCCCCACATACCTCAATGAAGATATAGCCTTTAGAGCATGCCAGTGAATAGAAGGACCAGATACTTTCATTGATGTGGCATTGGGATACCGCGCACACATAGTCGAAACTGGACATGCATAAAGAGCTTAGATAAACTTTTCCACAATACATTCAAAGCAAGTCTCTGACTCTCTGCCAGAAACCCAAGGCATACCTAAAAGATGCACTTCATAGTATATTCTTCAAAACTTGCAATAGAAGCATCTTTTTGTACGCCATAACAATAGTAAAGTTGTAAATGAAAAGTAATGACAATCTTCACTTACAGTGATCTACAGATATGTCCCGATCTTCAAAATCCAAGCACCTCCAGAAATCTTCATGAGCACTAGCAGCTCTCCACTGCCTACAGACACCGGCAGCTTTGCAGAGATCACGATGATTCAAGAAAGAGAAAACCTGGTCACAACGAAAGGGAACAGGTGTTTTAGATATGAAACTAATTTAAGAGAGGGGGGTCGTGAAATAGCACTAGATATCATTTGAAGTAGCTCCACCATATCATTCAATAAAAAAACAAAGACCATCTCAACAATATTTTTCCCTAGAGCATACCATATGCAATAAATCATCAGGAAAATC
Source organism: Mimosa pudica (assembly GCA_029929735.1). NCBI lineage: Eukaryota > Viridiplantae > Streptophyta > Magnoliopsida > Fabales > Fabaceae > Mimosa > Mimosa pudica. Next base: position 6,573,218 of record JAKELP010000007.1, read on the forward strand.
CATCTTGACTTCAATACCACTACCATCTCCATCACTTTCTTTCATACAGTTAGAATCAGAGTTGCACTTCTCAGTAGTATTCATCAATATAAAGTCATTGTAATCCAGGCCATGATGAGATTGAATGGACAAACTTTGGATACTATCCTGATCTATGTGGTCCATGGATGCACTGAATGTCCTTGTTATTGAAGATGCTGGAGTTGCTTGATGAAGCTGACTGGAAAAAACATTTAATCATAACTAGTGAATATATTAAGATGCGGTAAAGTTGGCTAGTTAAACACTAGCAAATAGTTTGCAGAAATTATCTCATGTTGACACAAATGCTACGGGTAGAGTCAGCAATTTGCATTAGAATTGCCAAATAGTTTATTGCTTTCAAAAAAATATGTCCCACGAAACAGTGGCATATACTGTATCAATACAACCACTTATATCCCTCTTTCTGATAAGAAAATATTCCGTACAATAAAAAAGTCAAAGCAACATCTGAAATAGATGAGTAGTATATAACATAACACTGAGAACAAAACAACAATAGCATTCATAAAATTTAGTTTAATCTTAAACAGAAACTAATTCACAAGAGTGAAGAAGAAACAAATAAAAAAGTAGAAAGAAGTAAATGAAAAAGGTAATGCGAAAAACTAGCTTCACAAAATCTCTACATGTCCATTCCATCATTTATAACACATAAAAAAACTAATGCCAAAACAAGAACCAAACTTTACATTCACATAGAATTGCTCTCAAACTCCCAGATATCAATACTACTTGTTGTTTTCTGGCACAACACCTTTTTTAGAAAGTGAAAATTTGTTTTTAGATAAGTAGATAATGTGAAGGCACGTTTCTCTGTACCATGCATTAGAAACCACACAATGTAACCCAACCAAATACCCTAAACAAGATGAAAAAGTTGAAAGAGAGACCATTTCTAGCTGTCTGCAAAGGTACAAGTAAATCGTCCATATACAAAAGAAATTATTTACAGAGCAACAAAACAATGTGAATGTTCCTTTTTCCCAGAAACAAGCACAATCTCAATACACGACAATTAACAGTTCATTGGCCAAGTCACCGCCATAGCCATATTCAAATACACTCTGTCAACACCATACTACCTAGTTGACTTTTTTGGAAAATCCTAAAAAGCAAAATAAGTTAATTATAAATTGATTTACTTAATTTTTTCTCTTAGACTAGTTTATTTTACCTGTAAACTAATGTATAATCTAAAAAGATATCAAATATGTCATGATTTAATAACCTATTTCGCAACCTTAATCTCTCTCAAAAAAAAAAAATGTTAACTAGGGCTTATATTTAGAACGGACCGAGGTAGTACCTTTTAAACAGGTGAGAGTAATGATAATAGCAGAAATACGAATTTTGACAAAGGAAAAACAAAGCAACAAATAACTGAGAGTCCGAAACTCACTCGAAATTGGAGAGAACTTTAAATAGCTGAGAATCAATACCACCATCATCTGATACACCAGCCTGGGCTGAACTACTCTCACCAAAAAACATCCTCCGTAATCTTCGAGGCGGAAAATCGAAATTCTCTTCTTCTTCTTGGCGTTGGCGCCTATTATTCAGAGCGAGGCTTAAGGTAGTATCAGGTTCAACCAAATGTGGTTCATCGTGATTCGCGATATTTTCGTCATCAGGCACGTGGTCATTTTCGTCATTTTGGAAAAAGTTTATCTCCCTCATTGAGCTGGATAAATTATCTTCCCTAATTGAATTCTCTCTTTCTTCTTCTTCGTCGTTGAAGCATAGACAGCACCAAAGCCTCATGCAATTGAACTGAGAATCCGCAAGATTACAGATCGTAGGCCACGATCCAAAGCAGTTGTGAAATAAATTCAGAGTATTAGGCCGATTGGAGGGAAACCCTAATGTGGAGAGAAAAGAAGACGAAAATGAAAAATTGAAGTTATAATTGGGATTTGTGAATGTGGAAATGGAAGAAGAGAGATGGATCCATGTATGTACCTGATCGGATCTTGGAAATTGATGTACTATTGGGAACTATATCGTCGGGGCTCTGTATGTATCTATGTATCTATCTATCTGATTATCTCCGTGAAGAAAGGGAGTGAAAGTGAGGCATGAAAATATGAACCAAGTACTGAGAAATGTGACGACCACAAGTCTAAACACAGACTAAATGTTTTTTATGGTTAGTTTAGTTTTTTATGTGTCATGTCAGATTAAAAATTTTAGGTCAAAGTTACGTGTCTATTTGTTATTGGTTAAATCATGAATGACATAGTGCAGCGTGTTCATTAAAAATTTTGTCATATTTTTTTGTTGCAAGGGATTTGGAATGAGTGGAGTGGTGGGAACATTTGTGTACGATGATTTTTAATTTTTAAATATAAAAAAAGTTGAGTTGTAATGTTTAATATAAGATGTAAAATAGAATAATTATACACATTAATTTATAATTTTCAATCTCAATACTCAAATTCTTCTTAATTTACTTCACAAAAATTTTCTTAGGACCCATTTTTTCTCCCCTATCTCGTACTAAACAAGCTCTAAGGGACGAGTTGGGGAGACAAATGATGAGGTTTACAAACTCAGTCCTAAATTACAAGTCATTGTAATGATGAGCAAATATTTTAGGAAATATTTTTAGGAAAAATCTCAAATAAGTCCCTCCGAATACCCAAAAGGACAAGTAAGGAACTTAAACTTCCAAAAGGACCATGAAGGAACCAGCACCTATCTGTCATTTTAAAATTTCGCGAAAAGACAAAATTGTATTCATCCTAAAACATAAATTGCGAGAAGAGGGTGGGTGTTAGGGTGAGTTTAGGGTGGGGTGGGAATTTGTGTTTAAGGATGAGGGCAATTTTGTCTTTTCACAAAATTTTAAAATGACAAATAGGTGCTGGTTTCTTCATATTCCTTTTGGAAGTTTAGGTTCTTTACTTGTCCTTTTGGGTATTCGGAGGGACTTATTTGAGATTTTCCCATATTTTTATTTAATTTACAATTCTATGAATCAAATTATATATTTATGATATTTATGAGATGTCCGATTATTAACTTGCCTGATATGTAAATTAATTAGTACTGTACTACCATTTATCAACTGTATGGTCAAACTCGGGTCATACACATCCATGTGTACTAGGAAATGTCTATCATTTTCTCTAGTGTTCCTGAACTGACTCTAAACATAATGAAGTACTCCCCCATGGCCCCCTCCAAGAAAGAACCATCTCAACCAGCTGAACGGATGATACTCACTTGAGATGGGGCTTATCTCGAGGAACAACGCTCACTTGAAGTGTTTTTTTCTTGGCGGATTTGTCAAGATGTTAGCTGGAGTTCTACTCCATCGTGTCTTTGTTAATTGTTATGAAGACTTGCTAATAAATATGATAAGAAATTTAACTTGATTAGGTTAATAATTCCAGAATTATAAAATCATCCCAATAAAACTTTGACAAAATATTTAGGAGAAGACAACTGAAATATGCAAATGACAGTTGGGTACTAGGGGTTTTAAAAAATGATAGAAATATACCAGTAGCATAACTGTCCTTTACAAATTAAAAGGAAATGAGAAAAAACACTCATTGAATTCGTATTTGCCAAATGGTTGCAACTTGAAAGATTGTTTAGTTAACAACTAACGTCAAATTTTTTTTTTGACCAATAACAACTAACGTCAAATGGCATTTAGGAAAAAAAATTAATTAATACTACTACACTGTGCCAAATCAAGGTACGGGGCGGGGTAGATTACAACATAAGCAAGGTTTTGATTCAAGAGATTAAATTGTGTTAAAAATCATAAAATTAAACATGATTAATAGGGCGATACTGCATTAGTCAACAAATGATTTTTTTCCAAACCACTGGAAGTCTGGAACAATGCAAAATGTTAGAGGCTTCCTGGTAAGGTGACATGTGGGCCCGTCAGAACAAAATCTACCCCAATGTGTCCATGGACTAGACCCCTGTTATAGTCAAAGTAAATGCCATCGCCATTGACTTCTTCACATTACAAATACAATTGATTAAACTCTTTAAAATGCTTATTCGGATCCTAATTATGATAAAAAATCCAGCTATATAATACACTGAGTTAACATTTCTTTGAAATTAATATGGAAAGTTAATTGTTTATATTTTTGTTCTAAAAAATTATTTTAAAAAACTAATTTTTTAAGTTATAAGCTAATGTTTGATCACATCGTACATTCTTGTGAAGAAAATTACATTATATATGACATATGTTATAATTGAGACCACATGAAGTAAATAAGATACAAAGTAAAATTGTGTAATGTAAAAAAAAAATTTATTGGAGTTAAGCAAACCAGTGATGAGTTGCTTGTGCATTTATCTATTGTTGCGATATTGTAAAAATTAAAGGTGTGAAAGTCATGTCTTTAAAAATAATAAAAAAACTGAGTATATTATGAACATTTGTGTAGAGAGGCATAACAATAAAACTTACGGCTTCTGAGTTCCTTAATGCAAATGTAAAAGGATTAACTCATTATATGAAAAGATGTTTGTGGGATTATAACTTTAAAAGTATGTCTTTTAATTCCTAAAAACACATCAGAAGGCACCTCTTTTAATTCCTAAATATTATATAATGATGATTGTATAAATCTACCCATTGGTGTATTGGTTGTGATTCCATACTCATCGCCCATATTACTCATCACCACAAATACACATAAAAATATAAGCACATGGTGGGTCTCATAACCTCTCTCCTAGTGGAGCCCACCATGTACTTATTTATTTGTGTGTATTAACAATAATGAGAATGTGATGAGATGAGCATGGAGTCAAAACTCGTATTTATCTAGCCTTGGTGCATGAATTTGTTGCTATGATAATGCATTTATATCAAAATTAAAAGATAATGCTTGATTGTATCAAAAAAATGATAATACTTGAAGAGACACCTCAAAAAAAAAGGATAATAATGCTTGAAGAGACGCCTCAAAAAAAACAAAGCTTTCATTGGGGCATTCTTCACAACCCCTTCAAAAGTCTCAAGGCTTAAGAAGCCTCTAGTTTTCAGCTTTGTTTTGTAGAAGGGAGCAATTTTACTGAAAGATTATTGGGCACAAGAAATGGGTGCAATTTTGTTAAAACTATCAAATTCTTAGACGTTAAGAGTCAAAAGAGAACATTATATGTAACTAAAATTTTAATGGTAAATGTTTAAAAGTTGATGGTATATGTTGGCAATAAAATTGGACCCATTTTATTTGTTTATTAGTAAATTAGCACCAAGAAATTTCAACCTAGGTTCTTTTGGTTAAAAGTTTATTATCATTGACAGGTTGACATGAGTGGTAAATACTTTCATTCTTTAAGTAATTGTTTGGGAATTCGATTCTTAGTTCTTGTGAATGGATCAAATTCAACAAGCAAATTGTCAGACCCCTTTACGAGATTTCAGAGCAACGAGAGATTAATCTCACTTGACATCAGGGTGATATACTCTTGGAAAACATTTTGCACCTTTCTTTTTTTGTATAAATGACAATTCATTAAAAACAAGATAAAAAGTATCTAACAATATTACAAACTCAAATGAAAAACGACATAGGAGCATGAAAAACAATGTGTTCCCTTATAAAATCACAGAGTAGTTCAACTTTTACTTGAAAGTAAGAGTAACTAATGAAAGATTTAAGCATGCAGTAGATATCCTTCCCAACAATATCAGCTTGCTTACTGAATTGAGATAACATGAGACGGCTGGAGATATCTGAATATACAGCAAGAGAATGACCTACACAGAACAAGTCAGAGTCTTGTATCCAATGAATGGCAGCCCTGACACATCTAAGGAGGAAATTGGAGGATTGATGCTTGATATTGTGCCAAGTGAAGCAGTGGACAAGGGACGATTGCAAGAAGATCCAAAATGTACCAGAACTTGAATGAAAACGATGCAGAAAGATGTTCCAATCATGGTGGAAGACATAATGATTTAGGATGGAAAGTCGATCTATCTGTGTAAGAGACAAATCCGATTGTGGAGATGTAGTAGAGTGTGAGAAAGCAACCAAGTTGAGAGATGTTGCTTGATTAATTTGACTCATGAGTTTTAAAGGAGAGGCTGGAGACCCATTGTGGACTATGTTGTTTCTCAACATCCAGAGTTGATTTACAAGAGTAATCATCTTCATAATGACATCTAAATGTTGATCCTGCCAAAGAGAGAGAATAGAAGAAATGAACCATTCTTTGAAGGAGTCAAAACAACTCCATTCCGACTTGATGGAGAGGGCTCCTCACCAAACTGCCGGGGCAAGTGGGCATAAGAAAAAAATGTGTTCAATGGATTCTTCTAACTCACATCCAAAAGGACATAGAAAATGCACTTGCAAGTGATGTTTTACCAGTATATCATTAGAGGGGATTGCTTGATGCATTAGCTTCCGAATGAAAAGAAGATTTTTCATTGGCATATTAAGTGACCACAACAGTTCCCAAAAGGGATTAAGTGAGAATGTCCTAGAAGAAGAGGACAACAATTGGAACCCTTTTCTTGTAGTGTATGTGCCAGTAGGAGAGCCATGCCAACTAAGGAAGTCATCTGAATTGGAAAGGGATATTGGAGTAGCAAGAATTTTCGCAGCATCCTGAGGAGAATAAAGGGAGCGAACAAGTGATGAATTCCACTGAATAGGATTCCATGAGAAGCGAGAATGCAGAAGTAGATCAGCCACTCTTAGATAAGAATCTTGAGAATGAGATCCTGATTGCATTGGCCACCAAAGATGGTGGTTGATTGGGATGGAAAGATCATTACCAACTGACCATTTGAGATGATCAAGGATGATTGCCTTACTACTGAGAATACCTCTCCAGATCCATGACGAATTGTATGGTTGTTTAAATATATCTTTCGAAGATATGTCCATATATTTGACTTGGAGTGTGGATCCTAACAGGGAAGAGGATGGAGCAGAAAGTATTCTCCACAATTGTTTTGCGAGAAGGGATTGATTAACAGTTTCAGTGCTACGCAGTCCTAAACCTCCTGAAGATATAGGCTGAAAAAGATGTTCCTTTGCCCGAAGGTGCATCTTCCTTTGATCCTCCGAAGAACCCCAGAAAAAATCAATGCATTTACTATCAATTTTCTGACAGATGTAGGATGGAAATTTGATACATGAAAACTGATCTATATTAGCAGCAGAGAGAACTGATTTAATCAACATGAGGCGTGAGGCTTGAGATAATAATTGGGTTTTCCAAGCTACGGTGCGTTTACTTACAACAGTAAGAACTTGAGAGTAAACTTCAGATCGCTGTTTCCCTGGGTCAATCCAAGTGCCCAAGTACTTACCCAATTTGGGAGAAAAAGAGATGTGAAATAATCCAGCTAGAGCAGTTCTGTCCTCATGAGAGGTGTTAGGGCTAAAGACCAAGACGTATTTGGATCTGTTGATTTTTTGTCTTGACCATCTGCAATAACAATCTAGAAGCTGTTTGACGTGCATGAAGTTGACGCTATTAGCTTCCATGAAAAAAAGAGAATCATCAGCATAAAGCAGATGGGTGATGGCTGAGGCCTGTTTACAGATTTTGATTCCTTTCCATAAGCCTTGTGATTCCGATTGGTGAATCATGCAAGATAGAATGTTTGAGGCTATGATGTACAGATAGGGGGACAAGGGATCACCCTGTCTAATACCACAGCTGGGAGAAATTGCAAAGGAAATTTGACCATTTAGCTGAATGTAGTATTCCACTGTAGAGATGCACTGATAAACCAATCGTTGCCATTTGATAGGGAAATTCATTCGTTGAAGGCATGCAAGAATAAATTTCCATGACAGTCTATCAAAGGCTTTAGAAAAATCAACCTTAAGTGCAGCAAGTTTCTTTCTTCTTTTGCCAGAAGAATGTATTCGGTGCAGACAGTCTGATGCAAGCATAATGTTGTCAGAAATCAAACGACCTTTGAGAAAAGCACTCTGGTGGGGAGCAATAAGCTTGTCTAAAATAGGTTTGAGTCTGTTGCAAAGCACCTTAGAGAAGACTTTGTATGTTACATTACTCAAACTGATAGGCCTGAAATCTTTGAAACTCTGAGGGTGATCTGACTTGGGGATTAATGTAATGTTGGTCTTGTTCATGGATTTCAACAGAAATTCAGTGTTCGATGTGTTGATTACCATGTCATATACATCTTGGTGAACAAGACTCCAGTTTCTCTGAAAGAATTCAGCATGAAAGTCATCCGGTCCTGGAGCACTGTTTTTTGGAAGACTAAATACCGCTTCTCGGACTTCTTGAGGAGAAATGGTTTTCATGAGAGATAAGGTATCTGAGTCATCTAAAGAAGGGACAGACATATCATTTAAATGATCTGAGATAGTATGAAGAGGCAAGGAATCCGTATCCTTGAAGATGTCTGAGAAATATGAAATGGCCAAATTTTGAATCTCATTCTGATCAGACGTCCATTCACCCTGCTGGTTTTTAAGTTTGACAATGGAATTTCTGGCACGCCTCCTATTCACAAAAGAATGGAAGAATTTGGTATTTCTTTCGCCAAATGCTTGCCAGTTGAGTTTTGCTCGTTGAGACCAAAAACTTGATTCACAATCATAAAGAAACTCCAGTTCATGTTTAAGATCTGAGAGCTCAGTTCCAATTTGCCTGTATTCTGGATCATCTAAAGAGATTGATGATGAGATAGTGGCTACTCTCTCTTCAAGGTCATGAATTCGATGAGGAATATTACCAACCTGCTCCTTACTCCAAGAATGTAATGAGGAAAGGGTAGACTGAAGTTTACATTGAAGGTTGAAGCTAGAAGAACCATTGAAAGGATTAGTCCAACATGAATTGATGATATCCTTACATTCTTTAAAAGAATACCAATAAGATTCAAATTTCAACTGTCTTCGCTTTGGCTTTGAAAGCATGGTGTTGACGATGATAGGACTGTGGTCAGATGCTGCGATTGCAAGAGTGTCAACAAAAGAGAGTGGGTGAAGAGAAACCCATTGTTGATTACAGAAAGCCATGTCAAGTCGCTCAAGAGTTAAATTACTTCCTTTTCGATTATTTGACCATGTGAACTTTGGACCCTTTTGAGCCAACTTGATGAGATTACATTTCTCCATGCAGTCAAAGAATTTTGTCATATGACTAGAACATCCTTTAGCATTTGATTTATCCTTATGACTATAAAGTTGGTTGAAGTCCCCAACAATAAGCCAAGGTAAATCAATTCCAGGGAGGATGGAGGAGAACCAATCCCAAAGAAGATGATGATCGGAAGAACAAGGGGGACCATAAACAAATGATAAGTAGTAAGAGAGAGCAAAGCAACTGATAATGCAAACATTTTGCACCTTTCACTCTGTCTTTGTTACCGATATCATTAACGAGGTGGCATACTGGCATTAAATGTTTAGGAAGCAAAGTCAGTGATCAGGAAATCAGTTATAGGCAGCCCGATAACAAGTCTTGTTGGACCATTTTTTCTGCTTGATCCAGTGCTTCATTGACAAGTGACATCGCATCAAGCTCATGTATTGAACTCTGGGCCTGTGTTCGAGGCACAACAGGCCATTGCATCAAGATCAACTACTCTCTTAAAAAGCATCGTATTTTACTAACAAGTGCACATGAAATATAATTTGTTTTTCAACTTTTTTACCTGAGATTATGTTTTGCTATTCACATTTTAACCAATTAAACATATAGGCTATAACATCATTGTTTACAAAAGTCCAAGGTAATAAATTTTTTTTTACAAAAATCAATATTTCTTCCGTTGCTCAGACATTCTTACTTCAACTCTATCCCTTACTTGCCATATTGCTTAGCTACATAATAAGGAAAAACATAAAAAGTCATTCGAGAAAGTGTGAGGGGTGAATTACTAATATATGATGTTGACAAATCCAACATATATATTTCATCTATAGTGCTAATCATAAAACCAACTTGATTTTTCTGGATAAATTAAAGATGCTAAAATAATAATTTTAAATTGTCTATATATAGTTATTTTTTATTTTCAAAACTAATTTATTCAACTTATGAACTAATATATCATCCAATTACATGTTATATATGTTTTAATTTATTGACATAATTTGCTTCCTTCATTTATAAAAATCAAAGAGATCTTATAATTATGACTGGAGGGTATATAATTAATCTATATCATATTTATTCACAATGATTTTATAAGCAATTGTTTATGCTCAACGCTAAAACTAGCGAGGCAGTAAATTATTGATTATAAAATATCAACATTGGTCGATATGGTTGAGTATGACATATCAGGCATCAGCTATATGGATTCCACTTCAAAGTAAACATGTTATCAAAGGACGTGTTAGACCTTAGAGTCATCATGTATGAACAAGGAAAAATCGGCACGATCTTCCACGACACGCATATCAAAGGACGTAGACAATACTTTTGCATGAGCTCATATCGTAAGTGCTCCCTCATTGGATGGTGCTTCTTACAAGAAATCATGATCTTATTATTGCCTCATAAAGTTAGTTAGGCCAAACCCCGAAAGTAATTCTCTACTTTTAATAACACCAGTTCTGTTCTTTTAATAAGGGAAAGAAAAAATATATATGGAAGAGGCGAAAGAGACCAAAACAAAAGATAACAAAGCAGAGGATTGCTAAAGTGGAAGATGAAGAAATCGAGTAGATTTGTTTGATCCTGGATGCGATAAAATACATGAAAACAAGCAGAGCCCGAGGTATTTTGAAGAAACCTAATCCTTTAGGCTAAAAAAGCGAAAACTTTTCTAGAATTTATTAGCTTGTTGTTTTCATCGATAAGATTTTCTTCATGCAAAAAATTTAAGCTTTTTGAAAAGGAGGTGGGAAGTTGGGGCAGTGGAGAATCCGATACCGAACACCAAGCAAGTCCAAATTAAATGGTTTCACTTTTTAATCTTTCTAGCTTTTGTCAAGTTTAAAAAGAAGGGCCGAAAAAGATGGGATGATAAGTGGTGAACCTTAACGCTGAAGAGGGGCAATATAAGTAATAGGACAAAATGATGTCGAATTGAAACATCAAGGCCAGTTAAGACTGTCTCAGATAAGACACGTAGACATGTAGTGGGGTGGTCCGAATGGATGATTGGCGTATATGTAGGATGTGAAGGATTTAAATCTTAAGGGACAGATGGAAAAAGACTTGCACAATATTATATGTATATATATATAACCGGTTAATTAATTTTTGTCTGATAGATAGGACTGAAAGTGACGCCGACCAATTAAGCTTCACAGGTGTATCATCCATCATGAAGCATTCTACTATGAACTGGCCCAGTTTTGGCCACAGTTTATTAATTTTTGGACACGAGACCGTCAAATCGAATCATTTGATGACCCCGCGAGCACGTTATAAAAATGACCGAAATTCATTATATTCTTCATTTTGAACATAATAGTAATATTCCTTTACAACATATCGATACAACATTTTAGGGCAACTTGGTGCAGTTGGGGACAAAAGAGGTGGGGGAAATCTAATTAAGTGAAAACAAAACTACAATTGGATGGTGATGAGAAAGGAAGGGTGATATGATGATGAACGCTAATTAAGGTTTGGGGTTTCTGGAGAATATTTTTTGTCCAGGTGCAAGGATAAACAAGGGATCAAAACTGATCTTTCTGCTCAAGAATCTAGTCCAATGATTCCCAAAATGTCGCTTCCAATCCTCTTGACACTTGTAGTGAGGAAGGTATAGCTTGAAATCAAACCCCATGCTACTACAGAACTGAATTATTTCTTGATTTTGCGCCACAAATAGCTCCGGCGCCGGTCCTCTAGGTGGTGGAGGGTTGAATCGGAGCAACGCCACAATGTAGAAAATGTCACTCTCCGGCAACACCACCGACGTCCGAGAATCCCACCTGAATTATATATCCAAATATGACATAGGACAATAAAATTAGTGTTGACCAAACAAGGCATGTAATCCAATTTTATTTGTACGCGTTTGGTCAAAAAAAATGTGTACATGTGATGAAGTTTAAAATTGGAAGAATCATTGCACGAGGTCAATTTAAAAACAGTTGTTTTAGTGCCAAATTGGCTATAAGGAAAGGGGTCCCAATAGGAACGAAATTCGAAAGCAGAGGTCCCTGTAAATGGACTAGGCGAATAAGATAAATATATCGTTGTCCATTCTCAAATGGCAATACTGACCATGAAAGCTATGTGAACGGAAATTTCAACACCCGCCTATTCCTTCATTTACTCTCTACATTCAAGGCAACATTAATTAAGAAGAAGCCTCCCCTAATTAATTATATTATTTAATAAATAAATTAATTAATCAACACTCATGAGGGGCCCACCGAATCTTTGTCCCATTGTAATATTGTATGCATGTTTGCGCAATACGCCAACCGGAGAGAGGGTGCAAGTGCAAGTGTGCAACCAACTGCCTCAGCCTAAGCTGATGCAATGGGAGGAGATATGTGCGATCATACTGTACGGTCCATAGCAGAGTTTATGCCATTGGGTCCCACTTGACCCCACTTTATTTGTAGAAAAATATTTGACCCCTCCCTCCAAATCTTAACTACCCCGTTATATTTGGTCAGCAACGACATCCCTCTTACGTGGCATCAACCGATGCCATTCCTGCCATTGACCTCGTCATCAGCTAATGCATATCAGCCTTACACGTGGACTCCCACCAACTATTGCATTTAAACACTACGGTCCCCCACATAAGAAGGCACAGATCACAGAGGTTCATACTTCATAGATCAAAAACAAAAGGAAAACCAGAAAAAGATCTTGTTCTTTAAAAAATATTTTTACCTATAGGAGTGAAGGATAGGAGGAGAAGTACTTACTTGCTACGTAAGAGAGGGTAGACCAAGATGGGCCCACCTACTCCTTGACTGAGGATGCCCTTGAACACCACACGATCAAAATCAAGGATGTTGTGGCGGGAAACAAAGAGGTTTAGCCAAGGGTGAGGGGCGTCCCATATGCCGTTGGATTTCGCATCTTCCTCTGCCCGCTTGACACGTAGCAGGAACTCGGTGTAGCGCACGTCCACCTGGAACTTGAAAGCCCGCAGGAATCTCAGCCGTCGAAGCATTCTATCCACATCCTACGAGGGAAAAGGCAAGTCAAAAATTAAAGAGTGAGGAGAAGTGAGAGGGTATAAAAGTCATTGGAGGACATGAAGCTAAGTTAAGGGACGTGTCATACAGTTCACATTTTATTAGAGATTCCAGAAAATGATGGCATTTTGGCAATTTGCATAAATGTGGGGACCTTAACGTCACCCATATCTCAATGATCAGCACAATGGAGCACCCACTGATGTTAAATTACCCCATTTTACCACATCGTGACGCCCTTTATTACCAAACTGACCCCACTCCCCTACAAAAGTAGCCCAACCGATAACCCCACCTAAGGTTAATTTCAACCCAGGCCACTCCCTTTAATTCCTTGGCCAAACCCTCGTGTGTCAGAAAATCCAATGGAAGATACATCATGACCGTATAGTCCATTTTCAACAGCTCATTTCTAACATTGTAAATAGCATCGAGAGGGGAAAAAATAAGAAAAGCAATTTTTTCTTAAAGCACAAAGTCTGTGCCATGATGGTGGCCGAGAATAAAAACCATCTCTGTGGCTCCACCTTGTACACGTGTAAGTGAAGTTCCTTAAGAGTGTTTTGACTTTTTACTAAGGGTCCCACCCCCATAATGCTCCCTACGGTTAAACTCTAAACAACTGCGTAGGTCAAAACACAGTCTTGATTGGCCAAGCCGTCGAAAACAAAGTCAAAACTCTCTCCCACTAATGAACGGCTACGATTGCATAGCCTATTCTGCGGCAATTGCGACCGCAAACACCAAATCTTAAAACTAGGTAAATAAATTAATTAGTTACCTCATCGACGTCTGATTGGTGGCATGAATGATTATAATGTAGAGCAAGCTCGAGGCAGTAAAGCACAGGGCCTGAGGTCGCTGGGATATAATCCGGGTCAAACTCTTGGGTCGGATCCAACGGTACTATGGGCCACCCGTTCACCGGGTCATCACTGTTCACAAATACAAACCCCTCCACGTAATCAAAACACTCCTCCTCTCCACCACTCACCAGCAACTCAGCATCTCTAGTAAAGTCTTCAAACTCTGAATAAACCACCCTTATCCATCTCACCTATAAAAACAAAATTCAATCATAAATAACAAAATTAGTCACGTTCCTTAAAAATGCATCACTCAAGTGAATTTAAATTCATATATAGTGACCAGTGGCTAGTTGGCTGAGCTATTCACTGTGTTTCAACCCGTACCTGAGTATCTGGGCAGCACTCCTACCCTCTAGATTTACGGGGTGATGTTTAAAAAATAATAATTCATATATAGTAGCTCACCATGTCTGGTGCTTGTTGAAGGACGACCCGGGCCCGGGTTATGATACCGAATTGGCCCAGCCCGCCCAAGGCGGCAAAAAAGAGCTCAGAATTTTCCGTTTCAGAGCAAACCAAGGAGTCACCTTTCCCAGTTACAACTTCCAATTCCGTTACGTTGGAACTCTGTGGGCCGTAACGGAAAGTCTGACCACTAACGCCAGCGTTAGAAATGGTACCACCAACCGTTAAGCCGAGATAATCCGTCCAAGACCTTGGCGCCAAACCAAGCCGAACGCACCGTTTCAACACTTCTTCCCATAATGCCCCTCCCGGAACGTCCACGTAAGCCAACCCATTATTATTATTATTATTATTTCTGCGAACCACACGAATATTATTCTCCTCCATGCTTCTCATATCCATTACTATCCCTTGATCAGCCATGGCTTGGCCGTTAATTGAGTGGCCGTTACCTCTAGCGGCAACCGTTAGATTTGACGACCGAGCTGCCGCTTTGATAACTGTGACCACGTCATCTTGGGTTGCTGGGTGGATAACGGCGAGGGGTTTAACGGAGTTAAGGCCTCCGAAGTCTTTAACGGCGTTGGGTGAGAAGTCTATGGTGCCTTGGAGGTCTAGAGCTTCGGAGAGGTTGACGGAATCTTTAACGGGGATTGATTCTGTTTCGGTTCCGTGAACGAAGTGTTCTAGGTAGGCTATCATCTTGACGGCGGCTAACGGTGACGGTGAGGATTTGACGGCGTCGTTTTGAGGGGAGGAGGGTACGGTGGTGCTGGGGAGAGTTTTGAGGGTGGTGGCAGGTGAAGTGTGGCTTTAAATAGGGGCTGATTTGGATTTATTTGTGGATTTTCTTTTTTATTAAGATGGGTTTATTATATTTTTTTGGGAGATTTAATTTAATAATGACGTCATTATTTGGCTCTCAATATCCTGTTGAGGCTGTGATCCTTTCGACATCATCTGTCTGCCACTTATGCCATTTCTTGCTATTTCTAATTTTTGAGCTTTGTTTGTCTGTATGCGACCGCATGCTCCTCCTGTGTAGAGCTGGGAATTCGGGCCGGCACGCATCGGGCCGGGCCTAAACGGGCCAGGCCCGTTTAGGCCCGCTCCCCCCTTTTGCTCCCTATTTGCGAAGCCCGGCCCTCATGCCATCGGGCCCGGGCCTGGCCCTACGGGCCTGGCCCACTTTTTTTTTTTTTTTTTTTTTTAAAAAAATCCTTTTGCTGAAGTGCTGAACCCATTTTTCCTCTTCGGTTTTTCCACATTGTTCGCCCTGTAAGTTTTACGGTTTTAGCAAAACAAAATCATCTAAAAACATCACAAATCCACAATGAACATAGTCATAAATCATAACATAATCTAATAAGCGAAAACATTACAACATACACTGTAACACTTATAGTGATACGCATAATCTGAAAGTCAAAATAAATAACAAAGTCTTCAAATATAAATCTAAGAGAGCTGAAGGTGAAGCCTGAAGTTAAGTGAAACAATTTTTTTTTTTAATAAAACTGGATGCGGGCCTAACGGGCCGGCCCGCGGCCCGGCCCGCACAGGCCCTAGGCCCTAAAGGGCCGGCCCGACAGGCCCGCTCCCCTCTTTTTCCACCAAAACAGCAAGCCCGGCCCTCCTCGGGCTTGCATGAAAACGGGCCGGCCCATCGGGCCAGGCCCATATTACCGGCTCTACTCCTGTGAGCTCCTTAGTTATACTAGATCGGTCTCCCGTGTGTTGCACGGAGGATTTCATTTTCAAGTGAATTAGTGACTTCAAAGTAAATTAGACAATTGGAATTGAAAACACAAAAGGAATTCAATAAAATGATTGTTGAGCATATTGAAAAACAGAAGCTTATAAATAAAGATCCTAATACTCAGTTAACAATATCACAAGCCAAGCTAAATGACTTCTTTCAAGAGTTGTCATCTTTAGAAGTTGAACTGGAGGATAAGAAAATAATCAAACTGTAAGTTCTTTACATCTTGGTGACCACATGATACAAAGTTGCATTACCATGGGGATTTTACAAATTTTCATCATTACAACTTAAAATGGATTTTATAGCCCCAAAATGCCTTGAAAATTATGCAAGTTCAACTATAGATAAATACACAGCACAAACACCTAATCAAACAACTCCCTAGGTTGGATCAAGTCCCTTTTTTAGTCAATATTTTCCCATAATTTTATTTTCTACGAACCATTTTTCATCGGATGACTAAGTGAAAAAGATTTAATTTTGTTTGAACTCAGAATAAGATAATTCGAAATTTGTAGATAAAAGTCACTTTTATAGCTTCTCTAAATTAAGCCTATACAATTACAATATGCATACTGCAATATACATGATACGCAACTTTGTGTTGGTGAAAAGAGAGATTGAGAGGAAGGTGATGTGCTACATGTGTTCCCAGTACTGAAACGGTTGATTATTGATAGAGTACAATGACCGTCATATGAGATCCATGTAACCGACATGGTGACATAAGATTTCGTTGTTGTAAATGTAAAGAGTTACTCTTTAAGAGTTCATATCATCATGAGATTACACAAATGACAAGCAAGATCAAATCTCACTCTAAATCCACAGTTAGCATTTGATCCAAGCAAGAAGCTATGAGTTTTTTTGGTACATGGGATCGGGAGGGGAGTGGAGGAAAATTCTTTTGAGTTGAATTTTTAAAAACTGAAGAAGGGGTTTTGATATTTTAAGAAATATAAAATGTAAATAAAAGAATAATAAATATCAGTGTAGAGTTTTTAATTCTACTTCTCAAATTTTTGTAAATTTAAATCACAAATTTTTTTCATTTTCCCTCCCCTCCCCTAGTACTAAACAAGCCCTAACAGTCTTTTATGTAGTTCTATCATATATGCATTAGTTCGTTGTGACAAACTTAGCTTGAACGCTGAAAAAGAATATCAATTCGCCAAACAATTATTAAAGTGCACAATTAGTAGTCTTACTATCACTAATTTATAGTGTATGCTCTTTTTGGGCACTATAGTATCGGACTACTGTGAATCAGAAAAAAGTATTGGACTACTGGATGGCTAATTATAAAATAATTCTCATTTATTGCTGCATGTAATTAAGTTGCTCCAAGTAAAACTTCTTCGAAAGCACATTCAAGGTTTAAATCTCGTAATTTAATTGCGTTATATTATATATTGGCTGAAGCAGAATTATGGTGACATTGTGTTTAAAAGCAACAACATCAGCAGTGAATCCTGGATACATGTCGGTAACAAAAGTGCTTGCATTTGCCTTTTCTTGATAATATCGTAGTGTTTTCACAGGGCTTCTTACATCACACACACACACACACACACACACACACACACACTCAGAACAAAAAAAGTGCACATCGATTTTCCAGTTAAACTATTATATCACAAACGAAGTCAGATGAACGGGAACAAACAAGAAGTAATAAATGTAATTCGCTCGCATGATTAGCTTAATTGGTCAAATATTATTTGTTTTAGTTTTCTCTAAAACTGTTGTACACGTTGTCAACGTTAAACTAATAATTTATGGAAGAAAAAATATCAAAAGTCAAACCATGGCCTTATTAAATGTAACATCCTTAATTTTTAGCACTTAGAATAATTTGTTTGTTGTGGCATTATAATTTCATCGAGGGTAAATTATTTATTTAAAAGAAATAATAAGTTTAGTTGTAAGAAAAAAAAAAAGTTTATGGTTTCAAAGGTTTTGGTCATGTTAGAGGCACAAATATATGTAAACATAATATTTTATACTATAATCATCCAAATATAATTAAGATGAAATCGAAATATATAAATAAGGTATGAGCCAACAAAAGGCCCAATAGTAGAAAGCCCAAATATAGTAAACTCTAAACTACACTCTTTAAAGTTTCCTCTCACATTGAGCTTGCCGCCCAAGACCCTCACTCTTTTCATTCTCCTTCATCAAATCCATATGCTCTATCTATCTCTCTGTCTTCTCACTCTTTAAAATGTATACATACACATACAACACCATACCGCCCAAATCTATTTCCTTCTTTTGCTTATATTTTTATATGCTGTCCCATCAGTTTGAATAATAATCTTCTAATTTCTTCACACCCCACGTGCACCCTCCTTTCACATGGTTCCTAATTGTTCAAATATGAGATCTCTCATATTGTGTGCACGTGATTCAATTCCTATCTACAAGGTAAATTCCTATTTTCCACAAATTAGATGTTTCTATCATTAGAGAATATATCTAGTGTGCAGTACATAAAAATACATGGATCTGAATATACACCTCAAGCATTTAGAATACACACATACATATAATACTAGGCTTACGGGTTTGGTACTTAAATTGACAATCTTAATAAATTAATTTGTATTAGACACTCAAAAGGTAAAGATTAAAAAAAAATATTTATTTAGGTGCATCTTAAGATTTTAAAGTAGTTTGGAAGGTAGATTTAGAGTGATCCTAGAGTTGTTTTTAATTATTTGCTGATAGTTATCTATGTATCAAACTTTGTAGACTCTCATTGAGAGATTTGAAGTAATTTATTGGAAAGCTTTGTGTGATTCATTGTGAGCTAAAGGGTAACAGGTAACTCTGGAAAATTTCTGATGGATACTTGCAAATATGTGTATAGTTATATTATAAATAATTATAATTTGTTTAAATTATGTGAGGTATAATCCTTTTAAGCATGCTTGCTTTTTATCTATATTATGTGAGATGTATGCTGGTTTGTTCCTTTTCAAGCATGCTTATATGTATTGATACAGTTTACTTGTCAGTTAAACCTATGTGAAGCATGATTATATATGTTATGAGTGATCATGGAATTGCAACGTGATTATGGTATCATGAATTGGAATTTGATATGGTTTTAAAATTGGATATAATTGTCATAACATTTGCATTCATGGCAATGGGATAGAATTTAGAGGGGAGAAGATCTGTATGGTGAATTTTATTACCACGTGGTATGCCACAACTCGGTGCAGAGTGGATGGTAGTGGTACTTGTCAGGGCCCTTTCTTCTATGTCTTCCTTTGCCAGGGATTGCATAGAAGTTATGGGACATGTGACAACTCCTTATATTTGCTCTTTAAGGAGGGGAGCCATAGTCCATGCTTGAGCTCTATACCTTTGGCAGGGTATATCTCAAGTATGGTGAGCTTGAGACAATCTAGTTAATTGGATCTGTTTCTGTTTGGACTGTGTGTTAGCCTATGGCTCCTGTCAGCGGAATAAGGGTGGAGGCGATATAAGGGAGGCATGCATGATACATTCATTCATGAGCAAACTATATTTATCTAAATGTATGAGTGATGTAATATTGATGTATTTAGAGGCCACAAATTATTTTGTGGAATATAATTATTTGTAAAATAATTGTACATGATTGTTAGTGTATGTTAGATGTTTTCAGTAGTTATTGAGATGTCGATCTCACTCCAGTATTAACAATTTTAGGTGGATGATCTAACAATAAGCAAGGGAAGACACTTGAGGAGTAAGCACGTTGAGTTATATTTATTTTGTCATGGACCTAAGACTTTGAAATGTTTTATTTTTTATTTAAATTTGTCACTACGACTTGGATTTTTGGGAGTGTAAATATAATTTTATTATAAATTGGACATTATTTTGGAGGGTGTTACAATTTAGTATCAGAGCAATACGATTCTGTGACCGTTTGTCGTATGATTTTGGAAAATATTTTTCAAAGGGAAATATGTTTTGAAATTTTAGAGGTCATGACAATTTAAATATAATTTGTGCTCTTCCCTTATTAGTTATACTTGTTATTTGATCTAGTATATTGTTGCTTAACACATTAATTTTGTTGTTGTGGAAATATATTAGGGAAGGATAAAGTATGTTAACAAAAAATTGAATTGATACATAAATATTATGCATAGGTTACAAGTATAATGATAAATTCCTAGTAATTCATGAGAAGGTATTGACCATATGTAAAGAGTTTGAATGATAATAAATGAACATTATCAAGTAAAAATATGTATGATGGGCTATTTATCTGTTATGAATGAAAATATAAATTTTTATAGAAAGTATTTGTTAGCAATCCTACTTGAGATATGGGACTACAAAAAGGAAAATGTTTGACTTCTTTACATTCAGAGGGAATAAGCATTTTGATTGGTAGTAGTAGGTTAAGTAGAGAAATTTTTAGGATTCAAATTATTATATCTAGGAGAAGTTGGATTTCCTTGACAATGGTTATTGTGATGTTCAATAATATATACATATATTGACTTCATCTTGCAAGGGTGACTAATATTAGGAATAATAACAGTAAACATTTTTTTAATATAAATATATGGTTACACATACAAGTGATCTAGAAAAGGTGGTAAAGTTTGGTCGTTACTTTAGAACTGGATTTGGGAGTTATATAGGATTGTATTTATGTTGTAGGAAACTTCAAGGTTGAAATTAAGAGATTAAATATGATTGTATAATGGTTTGTGGGAACTTTAGACTTGAATTTGAAGGTTAGGCGCAACCACATTGATTGAGTGTGCTATTAAATTGGCTAAGAACAAGTCTTTGCGTGAGAATGGTTATAAGGATTTTTAGTTGTTTGCATGTAAGCTTTGATCAATTGATGAATGGAAATCTTGGTGATGAGAGAATAGAGGTAAAGCTTTAAGGAAGGAATAAGAACATTGTAAAATTATAATAGATTATGGAGATGATATAATAAAAGAAAATTTAAGGGAATCCAGAGGTTAATAGGTGAATTATGTGATGATATGACTTGGAAAAGATAAGTTGAAATCGGTGAACTAACAAGTTTATAGTATTGGTAAAATTTGGTCTGTAATTGTATCTATTTAGTCATACTTATATGGTAATATAGTATTAAGAAGTGAAGCCAAATATTATAAATGGTTGAGATATGAAATTATTGCAGCTGGTAGTGAAGATTACTAAGTAGTTTTCTAAATTTTGAATTTGGACATGTGTAGGAGTGCAAATGATGGTAATATAATTGTTGATGTAGTATAACCGATTCAATATTTATTAGATCAATGACATTATTTAAAGTTGTCAATAAATCTGAATTCTGACTCGTTTTGATGGAAAATTGGATAGAATGATATGTCTTATAGTGGTTTCAAATATGTTCATACGTTCAGGCACAAGAATTTAATGAAGTAGAGAATATTGAGGACTAATGTTTAGTGGGGCTTCAAAATCATGAGGACTTAAATAACTCGCTCGGTTTAAATGGCGCTTAGGGAAGATTTTTGTTAACTTGATTATTGATGTTGAATTAGGAAGAATTTTGAGAGATTCAAGGATTGTGAATTCTAGGATTTGATAAGGATTTTTGAGAATGCAAAGGAATTATGGTTTTCTTTATTTCTGTAGGCTTATTGGTGCTAATGAATAGTTTGAGTTTGGTTGAAATGGAGCTTTCAAGTTTTCCTGCCAATTAGATATGATTGCCTTATTTAAAAGTTTATATTGGTCTAAATTATTAAGGATTAAATTAGATAAAGTTACTGAGATGAGATCATTTAGGCTAAAGTTATGGAGCTTGATTGATTGGAGTCATGGATGTGACTTTTGGAGAGAATATATTATAATGGTTAACTTGTAGACTATATTGGCACAATTTGTTTAGAATTTAGATTTTAATGAGGATTTATTAATGAGTGGATGTACTAGGCTGATTAGGAAATTAAGGATTAAGGATTGATTATACTTGTAGTGTGATCAAAATAGCTAGATAGAATATTACTACTGAATCGGTGAATAAAGTTGCTTAAATTAATTTGCTATGGATATAGGAAGTTTTTTGTGATATTGAGATTGGATTCTAAGGAAGAATTGAAATAGAAAATAAAGATTGAGGTTGATATCTCAAATAGAATATAAAATTCCAGAGTGGTGACTTATTGAAAGGATTAGGGGTATATAATTTGAGATGTTGCAATTTATTTAGGTTTTCTTGATATGATGGAGAAATTTGATTTAGTGTTGAATTTAGAAGTTGCAATTATGATTGAGTTAATAAACGATGATGTTAGTTAAATTTAAGATTCTATGGTTGAGGACCAAATGAAAGTTTTTGTTGATTTATGAAGATTATGTCCATGATTAGGAACAAAAAAAAAATTGTGAATGGATTATGTCTTATTTTAGATTATGTTAAATTGAAGTTGTGAAGGGAGTAATATACTTCTAGGGTATTCTTGTGTAGTAAAGGAGTTAGAACATAAAGTTTAGAATATGGAATTGTTATTGAGGAACACTATGATTTAGACAGAAGGTATTAGAAGATGAAGTCAATAGAGATGACATTATTGACAAGTAAAGCTGATTTTAAATCAACCAACTATATGGTTCAAAGTAGATTGGAAGATTGAGGTATTATGAATTTTATGATTGAATTAACATAGTAACACAATTAGCTTTGGGATATTCTTCACTTAAATGGTTGAGATTTTTCAAAGATTTAGAGAGACAACATTGGCTCCAAGGTTTTAGTTTTTGGGGAATGGATCTTAGAAAAGTCAAGATTATTCGGTACTAATTATTTGTAGGCGACTTATAGTCTTTAAGATGATTAACAAAAAAAAATTGAGGTTCCTAAGAAATATGTATTATAAGTCATAATTAGTTTTGAAAATGATTAAGTAGGACTTTTCATTATTGGAAAGATTAGCTCAAAAAAATAAAAATCAAGGAATTAAGAAATTAATGAGATAGTAAATTATGATGCTTTAAAATTACGGGTTTGGTACTTAAATTGACAATCTTAATAAATTAATTTGTATTAGACACTCAAAAGGTAAAGATTAAAAAAAAATATTTATTTAGGTGCATCATAAGATTTTAAAGTAGTTTGGAAGGTAGATTTAGAGTGATCCTAGAGTTGTTTTTAATTATTTGCTGATAGTTATCTATGTATCAAACTTTGTAGAATCTCATTGAGAGATTTGAAGTAATTTATTGGAAAGCTTTGTGTGATTCATTGTGAGCTAAAGGGTAACAGGTAACTCTGGAAAATTTCTGATGGATACTTGCAAATATGTGTATAGTTATATTATAAATAATTATAATTTGTTTAAATTATGTGAGGTATAATCCTTTTAAGCATGCTTGCTTGTTATCTATATTATGTGAGATGTATGCTGGTTTGTTCCTTTTCAAGCATGCTTATATGTATTGATACAGTTTACTTGTCAGTTAAACCTATGTGAAGCATGATTATATATGTTATGAGTGATCATGGAATTGCAACGTGATTATGGTATCATGAATTGGAATTTGATATGGTTTTAAAATTGGATATAATTGTCATAACATTTGCATTCATGGCAATGGGATAGAATTTAGAGGGGAGAAGATCTGTATGGTGAATTTTATTACCACGTAGTATGCCACCACTCGGTGCACAGTGGATGGTAGTGGTACTTGTCAGGGCCCTTTCTTCTATGTCTTCCTTTGCCAGGGATTGCATAGAAGTTATGGGACATGTGACAACTCCTTATATTTGCTCTTTAAGGAGGGGAGCCATAGTCCATGCTTGAGCTCTATACCTTTGGCAGGGTATATCTCAAGTATGGTGAGCTTGAGACAATCTAGTTAATTGGATCTGTTTCTGTTTGGACTGTGTGTTAGCCTATGGCTCCTGTCAGCGGAATAAGGGTGGAGGCGATATAAGGGAGGCATGCATGATACATTCATTCATGAGCAAACTATATTTATCTAAATGTATGAGTGATGTAATATTGATGTATTTAGAGGCCACAAATTATTTTGTGGAATATAATTATTTGTAAAATAATTGTACATGATTTGTTAGTGTATGTTAGATGTTTTCAGTAGTTATTGAGATGTCGATCTCACTCCAGTATTAACAATTTTAGGTGGATGATCTAACAATAAGCAAGGGAAGACACTTGAGGAGTAAGCACGTTGAGTTATATTTATTTTGTCATGGACCTAAGACTTTGAAATGTTTTATTTTTTATTTAAATTTGTCACTACGACTTGGATTTTTGGGAGTGTAAATATAATTTTATTATAAATTGGACATTATTTTGGAGGGTGTTACATTAAACAAGTTAAGATAATCAATCAAAAATAATGCTACACGATTCATGCCAGTCCACATGAGTATACTAGCATTATTTAAGAAGCAATATAATGTTTCAGCAGTATAGGGCTCTTCCTAAACAAACTCAAACCTAACTTAATTATATCCCAAATCACCCTATCAAATGAATACCCAGAGCTTTAATTTGCAATAAACACTGAACACCTGCCAAACCTAGACCTAAATAGTACGTACATATAACTTCGGCGTTACTACTACAAATTGTTCCTCTACCAGCACACCTTTACATGCGCTTAGAAGAAACGCATGTATAGAGGGTCTTTTACATGCGCTTTAAGCGCATGTACAGGTAAGAATCTATACATGCGCTTAAAGCGCATGTAGAGGCCTTATCTCTACATGCTTTAAAAGGGACTGGCCCATCAGATTTTGGGATTTGGTGTATGAATTTTGAAATCAATGGTTATGGTTGTTCAATGTGATGGATGTTACTGAACTTTAAAAGTGAATTTAGAAATTCAGGGATTAATTGTATAAAAATATGCATCAATTAAAATTCACTAAAACAATGACTAGAAAAGGATTTAAGTATTTAGAGATAAAATATAAAATGAACTTAGGTGAAGAGCTCAAAATTATATGGAAACACCCTTTACGTGCGCTTTAAGCGCATGTAAAGGCACAAACACCCTTTACATGCGCTTTAAGCGCATGTAAAGGCACTACTGAAGTGCAAAACATAGAGTCATGCATAAGAGGTCCTCCTCAGACCTCATAAGGTGTCCCTGCTTGTGGACTTAGTATTTCAAGGCTCCATTACCATTTTTGGGTGCTATGGAACTGGTGAAACACCCTTTACATGCGCTTTAAGCGCATGTAGAGGTAGAAACACCCTTTACATGTGCTTAAAGCGCATGTAAAGCGCATGTAAAGGCACTACTGAAGTGCAAAACATAGAGTCATGCATAAGAGGTCTTCCTCAGACCTCATAAGGTGTCCCTGCTTGTGGACTTAGTGTTTCAAGGCTCCATTACCACTTTTGGGTGCTGTGGAATTGGTGAAACACCCTTTACATACGCTTTAAGCGCATGTAGAGGTAGAAACACCCTTTACATGCGCTTTATGTAGAGGTAGAAACACCCTTTACATGCGCTTAAAGCGCATGTAAAGGGTGTTTCTAACTCTACATGCACTTAAAGCGCATGTAGAGGCTTGTTTTTCAATGGAATTCACTATAACATTGTCAAACACAAGATTTGAGCATTTTAAGATGAAGTATTGAAACAATTTAGTTGAAAAGCACCAAATCATATGAAAATCCATATAATTAAATGGACATTGGTCTTTACATGCGCTTTAAACGCATGTATAAGCCATAAAATATTATTATAACAAAGGAAAGCCAATACATGCGCTTAAAGCGCATGTAAAGGCTTGTTCTTCAATGGAATTCACTATAGATCAATGTAATTAGTAAATTATAGATCAATGTAAATAAATAAGTAGGAAATTAGAAATTATGAGATTTTTTGTGGGATTTAAGATACTATAGAGATTAGTTATATATCTTAATCAATTGAATGATTTAGGATGTGTGTGTAACATCCTAAATTTTGCTTAATGATAATGAGAAATTATTGAGGTATCATTTAGGAAATTTAAACGTTTTAGGGAGAGATTTTAGGATATTTAGAACAAATTATGAATACTTTATCTTATCTACCTTAGAATTTAAATAAATATAGTTAAAAGAATTAATTGGGATAAAAAGAAAGAGTTATAGTAATATATACAAACTTATGGGCTAAAAATATAATTAAGAATAGGCAAATGGGCAGATAATTGCTATTTTCCCTAAATTATATATATGCATACACATAAAAACCCTCCCCTCCTTCTGAAAACCCTAAGGCAGCCGACATTTCTCCTACCTCCATTCGTCTTCTCCTTCTTCGTTCCTTCCTTTTCCGGCGGCCATGGGCGACGGTGGCACCGGCCTTGTCCCCATCATCGGTTCCTTTCATCTTCTTCTCTATTGTCCCCATCATCGGCACCCATTTCTCTTTCCCTCTTTGCTCTCTGTTATCCGTGTTCATCTACTTCGTCGTCCTCCTCATTGTTTTCCGGTGAACTAGCGGCGGACGGCGATTAGGGAAGGTAAGCTTCACCATTTTCATGTTGATTCTTCAAGATCCTTTCCTTTTCTTGCTTTTGAATCTCGGCCAACCACTTAAATGGCCGATTTTCGGCGGGTTTCCGGCGTCAGTGAAGCTCCGGTGAGGCCAACCATTAATATTTTGGTTTTTTCCATTGTTTCAAGTTTTTTTCCCATTGTTTCAATACATAATGATTAATGAATGATTCAGGAAAGGGAAAGTTGCAATAAGAGGTAGAGCTAAAATTTGTGGAGACAAGATAGGCATCATGAGATCAGTTCAAGAGATGACTGTGGAGTTTGTCAATGTCTTAAATGCTGCTGCAGCTGCTCAGGTATTTGTATGTTTTTTTTTTGTTTTCTTGTTTGGCCAAAGCTGATGTATTTGTTTGCTTTTCTGTTTTCTGTACTTTTTATCAATTTCATTTTTATTCAACAGGATATCTTTCTTTCTTTTTCTCAAACTGTTTTTTTAAAGAAACTCTATTCATATGTTTTTTCCACTATGGAATTAGCTACCTTGGTGTTTGTGATTTGTGAAGAGATATGTTTCTTATAAGATTCAATATGACATTTAACAACAAATATTACATGAAGGTCTCATAGTTGGGGTATTCAGTTAATTTTGCCATTGTGACATCAGGAACAATAGACAAAAAGGAAACATTTAGTTTAGAAAACAATACATGTATGTGCAAAATCCTGTTGATTCTCTGCAAGAAAATGACTAAATTTGATCCAAGAGATGGACGCTGTGAAGCAATTAAGAGTGAGTAGATTGTCATTTGTACATGCTTTAATATAAATCACGTAAGAGCTTTATATTCTGTAGAAATGTCATCCATGTACCATTTTAATATCTCTTATCCATCCTTTTGTAGTGCAACTAGTTTATTTTTGAGCCTTGTCTGGAATTTTTGAATTGAACTGACCGATAGGCTCATATTAATACAATGATACCAATGTACTCTTGTGAGGGTGAGTGACATAAGATATGAAAGAGATTGTTCATTTTGACAGCCTAAGGGACAATGTCCTTAAATGTTTAGGTTGGTGTGTTCTCACAAAATATCATTTGGAGGGACTGCTTTATGTAATATCTTCAGGATGAAGTGGATATTTGTTTTGAATTGAGATATGTTAAATGTGTTGAGGTTATGATTGAGTCTTTTGTTTTTGCGTTTGATCTAAATGTAATGCGATACTTCAACTGCATCATTCCCTAATTGCTCTAACTTTGCAGAGTGAATGTTCTAAACTGAGGAGAATGCTAGAAGAAGAGCATACTTTTGTCCAAAGGCTTAAACAAGAGAGAGAAGATGAGGAGCAAATGGCCGATAGAAAAATTGAAAGGATGAGTCAACGGTTAGCCGAGGCTCGAAAAGATGTTGAGTATGCTGCAGTTAAAGCTGATGTTGCTGAGGTTCTGTCTAGTCTTGCTCTTTTTCTCTTAATTTTGTAATATCTTTGAGTAATTTACAAGAGATTTTGATCAATGTTATAACTTTCAAAAGGAAGAGAGGATTGTTTTCTTTTTGTTTTAAAATTGTATGAATGTTAACACTAAAAAGGTTGCATGTGTATGTTTCGAAATTTTATTTGCTCACCACATTCCACGCCTAAATTTAGGACTTCCATAATTAATATTGCTTCAAGCAAATATTTTCATAACAAATCTCCTCTCTAATTGATTCTTTGTATTTTGGTGGTCAGTTATAACACTATATTATGTTCGATCAAAAAAAAATGACACTATATTATGTGTACTTCAATCAAGAATCATATATGATAGATTAAGTACATGAACAATATCACTGAGCCAATGATTTCTCAGCTTTCGTGTTTCATTCATAGCATTGTAGGGTACATATATGGAACATCAAGTGATAGATAAAATTAAATGAAATCAATCTTAAATGGGCTGCTAATTGGTAATTTATTTTCATCATAAGAATGAATGGATTAAGGTGAAGAGGGAATTGCAAGAAGCTCAAGAGCTTGTGCAACATTTAAAGCAAGAAAATGAGGAGACAAGACAAAAGATGCTGAAACAGGTGGAAGAGAAGAAACTAGAGTTAGCCAATGCCCTTAATACTGCTGCAATTTCTGAGGTATTTGTTGTTGCTCTGTTATTTCATTTAAATACTTTTTCATGTTTCTAAATTCTTATATTGTTCTATAATGAAACCCTCACTTTATGCATTTTCTGGGTTGATCAAAGACCAATAAATGAAATATGCTTTTGGTGGTTATATTGGGAAATAATGTAAATTTATAATAATTTTATTTTAAAAAAAACATTCTATACATGCGCTTAAAGCGCATGTAAAGGTAGGTACCTCTACATGCGCTTAAAGCGCATGTAGAGCCCCCCTCTACATACGCTTTTAAAAAGCGCATGTAGAGCCTTTACCAGAGCCCTCCTCTACATGCGCTTATAAAGCGCATGTAGAGGCCAAAATAAGCGCATGTAAATGGGGTAATCTGTAGTAGTGATTTTACAAAATGATATGCGACCTTGATAAATAATATGAACGGTACCATGCATTTTATTAATCATCACATTTCAATAGATTTATCAATCACTTGCTATCTTATCTAGATTTTTACGCTTCACGAGATCTTCCATAATTTTTTAAAGTGGCTTGGCTTCCAATTAAGTCCATGCTTTTCAATATTGGTGACCCGATATTCTTTTTTACAAAAGAAAAACGTACATGAATTTTATCTTTGGACAGTACGTATAGGCATCCTCTTGCCGCTACCAGCGTAAAACTACTTTACCTAGTCACTAAATAGGTTTTTTGCACTAGTGCCACCTTCTCTCAGTTTTTCACCCAACAACCTCATCTACGTACGAGACCGACCGTTTCAGCAAACACGTAATTAAGTAAACTAGGAAACTGGTATCTTCCAAAAATTTTATTAAAGCTCACTTAAATTAAGAAAAACTCTTTTTAATTGACACTTCTTTTTTATTCTAAATATAACACTTATTTATATAATTTGATTAGATTAATGATGATAGTTAAATTAGTTCAAAGCAGATGATATTACTAACACAATTTAAGTGACTATCTACATTCTCACCCTTGCTCTCTTACTTGCCTGTTTATTATTTTTTTGAGCACAAATTTATTGTTTATTTATTACTACTCGGTCACTGTCTTTACTAATATACTTGAATAAGTATTTAATTGTTTTTTATTGGTTACACTTTTCAATTATGTGAGCTTGAAATTTTTGAAGAAGAATTGCATTGCAAGGAACAACAAATCTATTGTTCAAAACAGCTTTATTCATCACAACAGTCTGACCATCATCTCTGCGTCTATAGGTTGGATCGATATCCTTTGAGAACAATTAAAAAATTGATCTTATATTTATATGTGACCAATTCAATTTCCCAAATAGATCCTATATTTAAATCGGAGGAAGTATATATGATGTAGCAAACTCATATTTAAATATATAAATAGCTAGCTTAAATTGGGCAAGCCATCGACCGCAATGGCAAGTAAAGAAGCTTTCATACGAGAATCCAAGGCTAATACATATCACATTTTTTTACCTGTATATATACATATCACAAATTCACGCCTTAAAAGGAGGAAAACATGACAACACAATAAGACACCAATAAAATGGATAACTTTACTTAATATGAAAGAATGCACAAAAGTACAACCTAAATTTTTTATTGAAAAAACTAAAAGAAAGGGCTTTATAGTTGCTCACAGCTGATGAAATGAAAAGAAGGAAAGTTTAGTGAAAGTGATATCTAAAAAGTTGTTTAAAACTTAGCTTTCTCTCAATTTTATTTCTTTAATTTACCACATCTAAAAAGTCCTCGAACCACATAAAATAAAATTGGTAAGAGAAGAGAAGCATAGAAACAAAGCACAAAGATGATTGACTGGCTGACCCCACAGAACCAAAGGCATGAAAATTTGGAGGCCTTTTAAATAAAATAGGAAACAGTAGCAGTGCATAAAGAACAGAAATTTGATTTTGATGGAGGACTTAATAATTCAAATAGGGGGAGGCAAGCTAAGAAGTGATAAATCCCAAAACCCATTGCATCATCACACCACCACTACTCTTAAAAACTAATCAAGAAAGCAAATAAATTGAGGAAATGAGAAATCAAGTAGTGTGTGGTGAGGAATAAAATAATGAGCACCAATAATGTGCTTTTGTTTTGTTCAAGTTTTTAACGTTGTTGTGTTTTGCGTGCAGTAGCTTATAGTTAGAGATTTGAAAGGGAGAGGCGTGAACATGAGAGTGTTCTGGTTTTGGCGGCTACATATGCGCATGCCTTTGAGGCAAGTGGACCAACAAGAAGTCGCCTCCATTGATCTATACATGCATCTATCCATGGTACTATGTCTCTAATAGACTCATTAATCTTTTTTAAGTTTGATCTTTTTTAATCAAGCTAACACAAGATCACGTTCTTTGAATGAAAATATTAATTACAAATGTATGATTTAAACAATATATATATATATATATATATATATATATATATATATATATATATATATATATATGGATTGGAATTTGGATATAAAGGACAATATTTTTCTTATAGAAGTATGAATTTTTAAATCTTGCGATAAAAAAAAGTCAATTGGGGAGAGACATGCATGCAATTAAAGAAAAAGGCATTGGATGCAGTTTTCTTTTTTTTGGAAAAAGCATTAGAGTATGTATGTGTATGGTTAAATAATTGAGGCATGGAGGTGACGTTTCTTTCTCGCGTGATTGGAGACAGTTTCACGTTTTAATTTTGTCACTAGTACTATTATTATCGTCTCAATCCAACAGTACTTTAGAGACACCCTTGGGCCATTTCTTTAAATGGCTTATAGTTGGTGATGAGGACTCCCGTTAGGTATACTTTCGGATTAGTTTTATAATTTTAATTCCTGCTGTTGAATTATCTTCATCGACTCGGATTTACTGTTGATGCCTTCTCTGAAGATCTCCCATTGCTGTTTCTCGATTTTTTCTCTGATTTCATAGAATGAAAACCCAGCGTGTCTTTTTTGTTATTTTCATGATCATTGCACAATAACGTAACCAGATATGCACTTCATCACCTACGAAATTCTTCATGATTGGATTTATCTTCTTATCAGAGTCATGGGCAGAGATTTTCTTAATCACGGACTAGTAATTAATACTACTTAATGCTTTCTTTCGCTTTTTTATTTGTTCGAATATAGAAACGTTAAACCCACACTTTCTTCTGTATTGTGTTTAACCCCCCAAGAAGGGAACTTCAAGTAACTTGTTGGACTCAATTTGGATTGTTAAAAGCGCTGGCTAATATGATGCCTATGACAATTGACTAATCTGGGTTCGAGAGGTATGAGTGTTGCCCATGTAGGCAAAATTGTCCACTTTCTCAGTACTAATGTTTTCCAAGATTTGAACACGCGTTCTCATCCTTACGAGCTTGTAGCTCACTTACTAGCTTAACTAACTACTAATTGCTTGTTAGACTCAAAGTGTATTTGACTGGACTTTTTTTGAGAAATAAGTCAGTTTATTTTGGGTGTGTGGCTTTTTTCTATGTTTGGCTGGACTTATTTTTCACTTAACTTATTTAAAATAAGTCAGTTCATAAGCCACCTTGGGTAGCTTATTTCAGAAAAAAAAATCAGCTTATTTTTTTAAATGACTTAAAAATAAGCTACTTAATTAAAATAAGTCTCTCTTAAACAAAAAAGTCATTCAATTATGTTTATAAGTCAAATAGAAAAATAAACAACTTTTTCAAAGTTCATACAAACATAAAAATAAGTCAACTTAGAGCTTATGTTCTAACTCACTTAAAAATAAGCCAGCTTCAAAATAAGCCACTTTTCCACAAGTCGAGCCAAACACACCCTCAAATTGTTGGTCAAGGCATGGAACTAACTAAGAGAAATGCAAAATGTCTCGTTTTCTTAATTAACAAATGATTTCCTACACAATCTAATTTTCTCGACAATTTTCTAATGACCTACCGACATCGCAGCACGGTCGCATGAAAAAATGAAGAAATTAAACCCGTGATATTTTATTTTCAAAAGATTAGGCGTGATGTCTTGAGGGAGATCTTGAAAACGAGGTGATACTTGAAAATCACACTATCAAAGGTCAGTTACATATGTAAGAGAACAATAATCTGTATCCCCGGCCAGCTATTTTGTGGACTGTGGCTTTAGATTTTCGAACAAAACAAGTTAAGTTGGAGACTTCCGTTGAATTAAATGTACATTGGAAGATATGGTTAGGTTCGTTGAGATACGCATGAAGGATAGGCATGAACCATTTTCCTTTTCATGTGATTGAGGTTGAATAGCCGCAGGGGATCTTGAAGTTGAGCTTTGGAGGCCCCATCCATAGTAGCTTTAGTTGTATATGTTGATGTTTGGGACCAATTATGTAACGTAATCCTAAGTTTGGATCTCTCCAAACAAAACGGCTTTCGCACAGCACAATATGTGTGTAAATATTATTAATTACTACAGGGATATATGTCGTTGTCCTTGTTCTCATGATTATTTGTAAATGTACTATACTGAGTTGAGTTCATCATGAAGTCCATTATTATTCTCTTTTAGCAATATACTAATATATTTTTTCTTCTTTAGTGAAAAAAACGAATATTCATCATTCCTCAAAAGAATAAATGCATCATTATTATGACACTCAATGTTTATTTATTTTTATTTCTTTCGAAAGAATATGAAAATGGACCATGATTCTTAAATATATATACATACACGTATATGTAGTCAAATGCGTGATAATTGAGTCATAGAAGTCTTTGGCTCACTCAAAGGCATTGTCAGAAAAGAGAAGAGGGGGTGCTGCTGCTTCTTGCATATATATTCCTATTTTGACACGTTCCCGTGCCCTTATCACCTCAAAATAAACTTGTCTGATCTTCTCTTCGTACATATATTCGCAAGAATCACATGGCAACTTTATATTCTATCGCTATAGTCGGCACAGATATTACATTAAATGAAAGAAAAAACTTAACAAAATATCCATATAGAGATTTAACGAGAAATTAAATCACCTTATCCTTCTCATATAGTCTTATCCAGTAATGATGATTACGAAGAAGTGAAAGGTTCAGTCTTTTTGGATTCCCCGTCCATGATTCAACACATAATTGGTGTCGTAAAATGTACGTGAGGGGGGATTCCTGGTTTGACATATTGAAAGGACGACATGTGGTTAGCTTCATTATATGTTCGTCTTTTGTATGGGAGTAGTATGATGGTAAATTGTTGGAATAATGAAACTCCACGAGGGCACTTTTGTCCGATATGGATGCGTTGTTGGAATTTGATAGGTGGAATGAGTGACAGAAATTAAACTTTTGCAATCCATTATGAGTAATAGAACGTTACGTTGGTTTATATATGTTGTAAATTTCTAAATGCTGTCACATTATTGCCTTGCTTTTCTTCGGCAAAGACTGATCAGTTGTGGATCCCTGATTGGCTCATTTATTGTTTCTGTAATCTGCTTTGGGGATTCTAGTGCGTCTCTTTTGATTTTTTGAGTTTGTGATATGTTTCCAAAATATCGATTATAACCCACTCATATTACAAATATATACTTATGGATATTAATGATGTGATTGTTTTCCACACAGGTGTCCCATTCTCATTGGCTTTACAAATCTTAATGACTACTTATCCATACTAATGATATTTTTTTTATCGAAATCCATACTAATGATCTGATGACACGTTGTTTGACGATGGAGATGGAATTAGAATAAATTCATCTTATTACCACAGATTAAATCACTGGGAGCTAAAGCAAATGTCATACCGAAGGGTACGGGATTAATGTGTTGTTAACAAAGAGCTTATTATGTTTGTCTCGCTTCCAGATTCAATCAGCAAACCTATTACTTGCAATATCAGTATAATTTTTTTTATTGCACTCAAATTTAGTCAGCTACACACACATTTTATTTTGAAAAACAGATGTTATTGTTCAATTTACCGCTGATTGATTTGTTTGAAGCGTACCCCGCTTGGAAAAGAAATTTACACATGCCTCACTTGCAATCTTTCTAAATATTGCCTATCTTCTATCTAACCTTGATCCCATTTGATAATTATTTTATAATGACAATTATGATGTATCATATATATTAATTCAAAAGTAGGACCAAATGGTTAAAAATATTTATACAAACCCAATTGTCACCCCCGGGGCCGCCCAAAAATAAGACATTAAGGGAGTATCAGTTTCAACATGATCTGATTATCATCTTTTCTTTTTGCCCAGTTCAATTGTTGTTGGTTTTATTGATATTTTTCAATTTTACTTACTGCATATATAGTGCAAAAGTGGATATCAAAACAATTCAATGTTTTGAACCTTAACTGGGTTTTTTTATTTAAAGCTATAATATTTATTTTGAAGCATTGACACATTTTTAGCTCGTTAAATTTTTACGTCGATCGAGGCCCAATTTTATTCATCAGTTATGGTACTTGAAGCCCATGGGCTAGAGACCTGTGGAGTCCCTCCGATCACATTAGAGAAAAACCCAGCCCCTCACACTCAAAACGAAAAAACAGAAAGAAAAGTGAAAAATACAGCCCCTTAATTTACTTAACTACCTCTCCAAAGGAATCTTATTGCTAAAAGTGCTTAAAATTATATAGGGAAAATTACCAAATAAAGGAGTTAATCACGATTAAATTTCAAAAAGGCGTTAGTGAAAATTAAAATTTTTAGAGACATGAGTAGTATTAAATACTGTCTCTGTTCCTAAATATAAGATCATTTTAACTAATTATTATTGGCAATTCAACAAGTTCAATGAGTTGAAATTGACAATTCTTTAACATTTAATCGAAATTTAACATTTCAAGGAGCTGCATTGATTATTTATTGAGTTTCCAATAATACGTTATTCAATATAATCCACGTACATAAGATTTGCAATGTATTTTGATAGCTTTTTAGGAAAAAGTATGATTAGTTCCCTTATTTGGGACTTAATTGTAATTTCCTAAAAATATATACACCTACAAAAAATCTTCAATAGGATGAACTTTATACTCTTGGAACGTAAAAAATGCATTCAAGGTATTGATAGATACATGTAATGCTTAAGTGTTATGAACAATCTCTTGATGCGATTTTATATGCATGTTGGAATAAAAACAGATAGATCCATACAAAAAAAGGCTTTAACTTTTTCTAAAAAATAATGTCTAATTAAGGAATATATGCTGAAGACAAGAGAGAGACAGCTGTAAATTGAAACATGTGTAGGTTACAATCAATTTTTATTTTTACAATAAGGATTGAGGAGAAAATATGTGGAAACGGGATGATTTGAAGAAGGGATAATAAGAGGTGAGATGTGAGATGAGAAGGGTGGGTCATTTTCAATTTCTCGATGTTGAATAAGGACCACAGGCCACCCAGTCGCAAGAGAGGTCCCATTTAAGTTTGAAAGTGACGCAACAAAAGGATTTCCTGGGGTATAAAATCCGAACTATACAAATATTATAGTGCACATACATGACATAAACTATGATGAACAATATGATAATATTTATGCGATGGGTAGATATATAGTCGCCATGAAATAAAAGTGCTGTGATTTGTGAATATAATAAACCTGTTGATTTGACTTAACATCTGTCTAATTATTAGTATAAAGTATGACCTCGAATATGTTAATCTCGTGTTTAAAAATTGACGGATTTACCTGGCAAAAAAAAATGACGGATTTACTATTACATTTACAACGTTTTGATTTAATCGCAACCATATTCACCTCTCGCAAAAAATATGATATTTTGCGTCCTCTATTCAGTAATTTGTTCTAAAATTTGCACACATCAAGAAGTTTTCAAGAATTCATACATATACAGATACATACATGCATATACACACACAAACCTCGACTTTATATGAAAAAACATGCTTTGATCGTAAAATAAGAACAGTCTACCTAATTCAATTAGAATAAAGAGGTTTATTAGATATAGTTAAAATATATAATATCATCAAAACACCCACGATCACATGTCTTTATTTTCACCGTTCTTCTCTTAATATTTATTATTGAAAATCATCAATAGAGATATGGACCTTTTTTATACTATGGAAGGGTAGGAAAATTAGGCGAAAGAAAAATTTTTGTAACTCTATAAAAATCTGAAAAGTGAGGTTAAAAGTTATAAATTAATGTTATTACTCCTTTATTTTACATATTCTCTCTTTCTTTTTTAAATATCATAAACTCACTTCTACAATTTTTAAAAATGTAATTTACAAAAATTTTCCTCTAAAAAAATCATACTTGAAAATATATCACCCTCCAAAATAGGTAGGGTGGGGGTAATGTTACAAGTAACCAATGATACAGCTTGTTTCTTAAACACCAAAGACTATATATGAAAAAAAAAAAAAGCTTAGTTCATGCTAAAAGTACATGGTCTACAAATATAAGACTTCTATACAGATATAATTATAAACACTTCAAATTATTAATGACGCACCGCTTTAAACTTAAATATATCGTTAATAAACAAAAAGAACTCATTGAACCCAAACACCCGTTTAGGCCGAAAACACGTGTCTGCAAATATTCAAGAAATATGACCATTAATCGGGTAACATGTTTTAACTGAGAGCCAATAGTGTAAGCCCATACATTTGTTAAGGGCCCGACCATCTTCTACACGACAGTGGAATTCAGTGAAAAGCCTGTCACGCATGAGTTACTTGGGCTAGCCCAATCAAAATTCTTAGTTTGTGTTTCAATGGAATTTGAAAGTTTAGGAGAGGTGGACCTAATGTAATACTCCCCTTTACTAGATATAACACCAGTTGACTCTTTTGTTGAGAAATTAAGCAAACAACATAAGTTAGTTAATTATAATATATTTGATATATTTTTATATTACTCATTAATTTATAGGTCAAATAAATTAATTTAAAGAAAAGTAAATTCAAGTAAATCAATACTTAAGTGACTTATTTTTTTTTTTGAGCAAAAAAAAGTGACTTATATTTTGAACCATAGAGAGTAGCAGCCACCAACAAAGGTTGATGATTCAGTTGGTAAAGAGGTTTGACTCATAACTATGTGGTTGTGAGTTTGAATCCCGCCGATGTGAGGACCTTATTGGTGGGCGATCTGTAAGTATCTCTGTAAGCGCTCAAAGAGTCTGGAGGCCTGCATTGGCCCTGGTGAGCCCTCGAGACTCAACTCACCTAATCTTTTTGTAATAAAAAAAGAGAGAGTAGCAGCCTAGCATACATTTATAGTTTATTTAGGAAAAAAGATGTCAATGGAACCCAAAATTGTGTTCCAAAACAACATATATCATATGATACTAGCTCTTTTCCTAACTATCCTAAATATAAGACAACTAAAAGGTTGAATTTAAATGCTTTTTTGCCACAAAGACTAACTTTAAGTTTAAACTAACTTCAAAAACTACTACAGAATAACCCCTTTAAATGCGCTCATTTTGGCCTTTACATGCGCTTAAAAAACGCTGGCAATGGCCTCGCCGGGAAAGGATTTTGCATGCGCTTGTAAAAGCGCATGTATATCTATACTTATACATGCGTTTTATTGCAAAAAAGCGCATGTAAATATATATATATACACACGCTTTTATAATAAGAGCGCATGTAAATAGATAGCTTTACACGCGCTTTTGTAATAAAAGCGCATGCAAATATATATATATACACGCGCTTTTGTAATAAAAGCGCATGTAAATATATATATATACACGCGCTTTTAATAAATATGTATATATACATGCGCTTATGAGCTTGCGCCATAAGCGCATGTATATGTTATTTTCTTTTTTTTTTCATTTGTCATAATTCGTTTTCCTGCTTTTTGGCAGTTAAATTGCTACCTGCACAATATAATATACCCAACCAGCCAGAATAACCAAAATCCTTTAACAAGAACTACTTTACATGTAATATAAATACCTGAAACTACTTTACTTAGAGAAACTACATAATTGCAAAAGCCACTTAATGAAAAGAATCTGAAACTCAGGAATAATAAGCGGCACTAAATAATTAAATACCTGGCATGGCATCAAGCACATCATGCATAACTGCTGCTCGAAGCTCTAAGTCAAAGTGACTCTCAACACGCTGCTTAGTAACAGTCTTTGCCACACCTTTCGAATGGCGTCCCTCAAACTGCCGTGCAAGTAAATTGCCCAACCATCTTTCAAGAAGAGGAACAATACCACGAAGAAAGAACAACCAAACTCTCCACATTGGAGCCCAAAATCCACAACCGGGTCCTATCCCAACAGGCCCAGTGTTAAACCGATAGTAAATCAAGTGCTTCAAGTCTTTACACATTCTAATCTGCCGCATAAGCCTGTACTTGTATCGATACATACCAGTCAACTGACCAACATGAGAAAAAGTATACTGCAAACCATCCGCCAGTTGGAATGCATCCACATTACCAAGACGGAACTGAACATTGGCATCCACCACAAGCTTAGTCAAACGGAGAATTTCACGGCAAAGATGAAAAGCGTTGCCAAATCGTGATTTCTTCCTTTCTTTTGTAGTAAGGGTTTTGACTGGCTTCAGATTGAAATTGTAATCAAGGTGAAGATAATTCAAGTTTTTTCTGTGTATCAAAAGGTTCAACATATTATAACCCTGCCTGCAAACTTGAAGACCTGCTTCAACCCAATCAAGTTCAGTGGTTTGGAAAAACTTGGTTACTTGAAGTGATCTAAATAAATGCTTCTTTTTCTGAGCCTTGGGAGGTCTATGATGTAGCTCATTCAACACAAAACATTTCAGCAACTTTTGATAACTAACTCGAACCTTAACAGGATACGAAGGTGGACTGTTGAAAACATAGAAAAAAGGTCAATCTTCATAATACGAAAAAATATGCGGTCAATATGAAAAAAACAGGTCAGCCCAATTCTAATCCCCACTTGGTGAGGGTGCTAGTGCTTAAGCAAATTAAAGACTGGTCAAGAAGCATTTGAGGAGGGAGGTCAATACTTACCAATGCTCCTTAAACCATTCGGACACAAGCGGGATATCTTCAGCACGTCGCGTGCGGCCAGATCTCATGTTAAAAGGACGGGGAGCAAATAGTAGGGAGATACCAGCAGCAGTAGTATCTGTGTAAAGCTGTGTATCTTTAAGCAAAGGTTCCACACCTTCTGGCAGTTCCCACTCCTCATCCTCTTCCTCATGAGTTTTCTTCTCACGCCACTCCTTGTTGGCACTAGTTATAGGGTGTATCAATAGATCATAATAAAATGCAGGTAGATCAGGATCTCCAGTTTTTATGTACATGACCAATGTAAAGAAAGCATCACAGCTTGTAAATATGACACAAATAGAGAAAACAGCTTGTGAGGAGATAATTTCGACCTTATCAAAGAAAAATACAATATACACAATTCAACTAATTAGGACAATGCTTAAACTCTGATTAGCTCCTTCACCGAAATAAATATTATGCTATATCAGTAATCATCTTCGAATCTTTTAGCAACTGCTACTCAGCCACATTACCTGTTCAATATTCTCATATATACCTTAACAAGCACAAAACAGCACCAACGACATATAATTCATGTTTAACCACATTTATTTACTCCCGAACCATTAAACCATTCAAATCATTTTCCCATAGCAACTCTAAATTCAGCACCAAACTCAAGCTTAAATTTCATTGCAGGATCTATAAGTAACAAAATGAAAAAAAAAACATAATATATTTAAGCTGAAAACATGTGGATGGCAAAGCCAAGATCTTGAATTGAAAGAACAATCATAAACACAAGAAGAGGCTGAAATCATACAATTGGAAGCCAAACACCTTACAAAAAATAACCTTAACTTGTTTATTATCATGTTAAACACACAGAATTTAGTGACATCATTATATTGACATAAAGAGAAGGAGGGACAATATGCAGGCAAGTGTTTATATACCTTCTGGAGGTGAAGGAGTAAAACCAGCTGAAGAGAGTCTCATTTTCAACGAGTAAACAACTTTGTGTAATTCAGGTCACAGTAACAACCAAATACTCAAAATACAAACTTTAAGCAGAAACAAAAAATTCTCTCACAAGCAAAAAATCATTCTCCTTTTTCCTTTTCCCACCTAACAAACAAAACCCATCCAAGTCAAACTAAATAACTGGCCATCAACTAGAATGCCTTTAATGATTAACCAAAACCAGTTTCACAGCAAAAAGCAATAGCTTTAAGCCTCATTCAATCCCCGAAGCCAAACCTCAACACTTCACACAACAATCCTCAACTAAAACACAAAGCCTACAGAACAACTTGTAATTTGCTTATAATTTAACATCCCATCACAAATACAGCACAAAATAGAAAAACATTCAAAGCCTACAGAACAGCTTGTAACATTACAATTTTAGGAAAGTTGACTAAAATAACAAAGTCAGCATTTCATTCCACCCAAGCGGCTCCATTTTCAATGCTCCCATCAGTTTCCAAATCTTACTTATTTCACACATCACTGGTTTAACTCCACTTCCTACTGTATCAGGAAAAAAAATATACTTTCTATAGTAACTAACCACACAGACCACAAATTTCAGCAACACCACATTCCCAAATTCAGCAACCAATGAGTGTTAAACACAATCAAACCACATTAATAATACAAACTCATAAACAACTAGCAAAAACTTATCTTTCACTAAACTATGATACATTTATTCAGCTAAACTCAGAAATACACACACACAGACCTAATCACAATAAAGCAAAAACACAAGAATAAACAAAAATTCAAAAGGACAACAAGCATAATGAATCACAGGACACTAATCACAAAGCATAATGAATCACAGGACATTAAAACAGAGCGATGAAAACAAACCGCAAGGCTCAAAACTCCACTGATATTCTTCAATCAACAAACAGAACATGATATTAAAAAAAATTACGATATCTACAAGGCATCAGAAGCTACCTACATGAGGAAGAAGAACACGTAATGAAAAAAAAGCGAGAGAAGATAAAAATAGCAGTTACAAAATTCACAAAGTATTCATACAGTATAAGCACCATTCAGAAAGAGAAATATAGCCCTTTATTATCCAAAAGCTCATAACTTTAAGCAAAAAGCACAAACCTTTGCCCAAAAATCTCATAATCTCATACTTTTAAACTAAAAGCACAAACCTTTTAAACCTTAACACCCAAAAGCTAATACCTTTAGACAAAAAGCACAAACCTTTGCAACAAAAATCTCATAATCTCATACTATTCAACTAAAAGCACAAACCTTTTTGAGGAATGAAGCTTTGAGACGAAAGCAGGGACTTCGCGTGATGAGGAATGAAGCTCTGTGATGATCGCGTGATGATTGCTCTGTAGAGGAGTGTTTTCGTGTATGTGTGTGTATATATGTTGAGTGAGATCAGAGAGCTTCGCGTGATATATGAGGGAGGGTTTTCGTTGTGTTTTCAGTGAAGAATTGCGTGCGTGATATATGAGGGAGGGTTTTTGTGTATGTGTATGTTGAGTGAGGTAGCAGAAGACTTAGAAAACCAGGGAAGACATAAGGGCGCGGGAAATTATCAAACTGAAATTTTTTAATAAATATTTAGTGCCTAGAAGTTCATTTACTAGGCTAGAAGTTTATTATTTTAACATCAATAGTGTATGTGAACTTAATAATTAAGTTTTTAAATTATTTAATTATTTGATATCAATTTACAAAATTATTACAAATCTATGACTTAGTTTTCTTTATAAAAATATTGATTTACTATTAAATAGGGAGCTGCAAAAAAATTATCAGATCAAAGAAAAGAAGATTAAACAAATCA
The DNA here is from genome assembly GCA_029929735.1 of Mimosa pudica. NCBI lineage: Eukaryota > Viridiplantae > Streptophyta > Magnoliopsida > Fabales > Fabaceae > Mimosa > Mimosa pudica. The sequence continues at coordinate 6,615,785 of JAKELP010000007.1, forward strand.
AATGTGTTGAGTCAACTAATGCATTGGCATAAATTATTTGCAATGAGTCAAGTTTTAAACAATATCAAAAACTTTTTGTTCAAACATTTTGATTAAAACCTATACATGCGCTTGTTGGGTTAAAGCGCATGTAAACATGTGCTATATACATGCGCTTTAAGCGCATGTAGAGGCCACAATCATATACATGCGCAGTTCCTCTAGAAGCGCATGTAAAGCATCACTATATACATGCGCTTTAAACGCATGTATAGCTTTGAACCATATACATGCGATCTTATGTATAAAGCGCATGTAATAATATACTATTTACATGCGCTTTTTTCTATTCTTCTTTAGAGCGCATGTATAGTTGTCGTTTACCAGCGCTTTTCGTGAAGCTCATGTAAAGATGCGATGGTATAGAGTTATTCTGTAGTAGTACCGTATCCAAATGTAATTAGAGCATTTTTGCCTTGGAAGTGTCCAAATCATAGTAGATTTACCCAATCATTTAAAGGTTAAGGAATTCTTCGACCAATAAAATATGAGTAAGGTAACCTAGCATACATATTAATAAATGGTAACTTACACGCCAAAAAAGTTTTAAAATTGAAAAATTTGGTCAACGTCAAATCTAAGCTAATTAACCACAGTTAATCTCCTGCCACATGTCATGGATTAGACTCGTAAATTAGAGAAAGGTATTGACACTTATCAAAATGTCCCTAATCTTATGGTAATGAATCTAGTGATATAAAACTACAAAAAATTCTACCCAAAATGAAGTTCTTACCGAGCAAACCGACCATAAGAGAGGGAGAAGTCTGTTCCCATTTATTCACCCATAAAGGTCTAAACCCTTTAACTTAATTTAAAAATAAGAAATGAATAGTTTTACGTTGTCAATCGCACTATGAGATAACATTCATTATTACTTATTGACATTACATCTATTCAGTCACATCTTACAAGTAATTAAACGGGTTCAAAAACCAAGCATATAAGCATACAGTATAGTGACAAAAAAGAAAGCCAACTAAATAATTTAGATAGGGCGTAGAATGATAGGAGCACCAAACTGTGGCTTAATATTACAATTAAGGTAAGGGGCATGAGAGTAAGAAGGGGAAAGTTGAAATGAGAAATGTTGAAGTATCATGGCTATAACCGTTTTTGCCTCTATCAGTGAAAAAGCTTGCCCTATACATATTCTTGGTCCCCAACCAAATGGAAAGAAAGCCATTTGATCCTTGGAATAAGCATTTGAAATTCCTTCACTAAATCTCTCTGGCTTGAACTCACCTGCATCCTCACCCCAATAATTTTTATCATAATGAACATGCATCACTGACAAACACACCTCAACCCCTTCAGGTATCACTAAGCTTCCCACTTTTCTTTCTCGTTCTGTGCATCTAAACACATCTGGTAGAGGAGGAAACATTCTCAACACTTCATGAAGTATCATTGATACCTGCAAGGCCCAAAATTGATTAAATATGGCCACTACCTCCGGTCCACGATATTAATTGCCTTTAGAAGAATGACAGCTAGGTTCACAATATAAGTTAATTAGTGAGTAATTAATGCATCAATTTTATCCACAAAATTAATATTTAAATAGGACTTTTTATATATTTGACAAAAAATAGGACTTTTAATATTACTCTCATTCAATATCTCAAAATCGATCTTATCTAAAACATGGGCAAAGTTAAAATTATTTTTTCAATTTCAATTTAATGAATTAATTATCATTTCCAATGAAATGTTTGAAGTAACTTATGCTGTTTTGACTTACGATCTTAAGGCGATTAATGGTTGCAGAATCAGGCTTTGTTTTGCCGCAAATCTCTAAAACTTCTTGTCTGGCCTTCTCTTGCCAATTTTGGTGTATAGATAAACATATCATGGTCCATGTGAGGAGCGTGGATGTGGTTTCTTGTCCAGCGAAGTAGAACAACTTGCATTCTTCTATCACATCCTCAATTCTCAGATCATTGTTGCTCTCTTTTTTGCACTGCAAAAGTAAGCCCATTAAATCAACCCCTTCTCTCATTTCTCCTCTTTTCATTGCTACTTCTCTTTGCCGTACCATATTCTTTAACAATGCTATGATTTGGTTGTACAATTGGTACCTTCTCCTGTTCTTCCTTGTCGGTACGAATCTTGACACACATAATTAACAATATATAATGACAATTAGTCAAATTAAGAACCAACATATTAATTAACTGATTAATTAGTGGCAATAAATTAAAAGGAACATTTTGTAATTTTTTGGGCCATACACACACACACGCTGATTAACTTATGAAGTTGGCCGGTTACCTGAAGCCAGGGACATAGATTGAGTTATAGGCTTCAATTAGCAAAGGCAGTTGCATTTTCTGGAGTTCAAATAACTCCTTTCCTTCTTCATAGTTAGTTCCGAAAGCTGTTCGAGCTATGGCATCACAAGCCAAAGCAACGAGTTCTGGAGCAACATCAATTTCACACCACCCTTGTGGTTCCACTTGTTTTTGCCACCTCTCTATAAGGTTGCTACAACAACTTGAAAATGCTGGAACCATTGCCTACATTTTCATCGCTCTAGTTTAATATTATGTATGCAAACTAATAACATATATACTACCTACACACTCTAGTTAACTGATTTACGGTATTGAAGAAGCAAAATAAATTGTCTTGGTCTGGTGTTTAATAAGGTTGTGGGTTCGAATCAGCCTCTCTGCATAAAATAGAGATAAGATTGCCTACTATATTTTCTTCCCCGGCACCTTCACCAAATGGGGACTAGAACTGGATTAACCAATGTGACTTGTAAACTCACATACTCCCTCTGATTCTAAATATAAGACTTAGTTGACTTTTTGGAAAATTCTAAAAAAACAAAATAAGTTAATTATAAATTGATTTACCTAATTTTTTCCCCCTTAAACTTATTTATTTTACCTATAAACTAATGGATAATCTAAAAATATATCAAATATGCCATAATTTAATAACCTATTTTGCAACCTTAATCTCTCCAAAAAAAGTCAATTAGGTCTTATATTTAGGACCGGAGCTAGTATAATCAAATGTTATTTGCCTTCTTGATCTCTCTTACTTGGACAACTTAATCTAATACTAAGGATACTATCAAATAGTAGCGTATAATAGTAGGTAGTTGTCTGAAAAATTAATTAATACTGGCTTGACTAAGATAATTGCCGGTTTTAACAAAAAAAAAAAAGATAATGGCTGATTGCACCTTCAACTTTTCAAAATGGAAGGCGGGAGTTATGAGCCTCCTGCGATGACTGCCTTCTTCACCTTCCAATGTTGAAATACCCTTATGTTGAAGATTCACCAGTGGGTTAAGAAGTTGGTGCACAAAGTCTCCTTTCTTATCTTCTAATATCAACCTTATTAGTTCCGCATCCGCTACGATCAGCCTTGGAATACTTCCAAACCAACATAATGAAACTTTCCCTACAAAAATTAAACATAAGCATCACATATATCTTCTCTAACTTATTGACTTAATTACATGTATTAAAGTTGGTTTGCATCATTACCATATTTCTTTACCAAGTTGTGATAGAAAGGAATGGCTCGAGGCATGATTTCAGCATCGAGGGCGATAGGTTTGGAAGATGAGTCTTTGGCAGATTTCTTCATTTCTGGTTCATCTCCTGTGAAGAGCCGGTACTTAGTGCCTTTGATTCCTTGCTTCCTGAATATCCTCTCAACACTTTTGGGTCTCCACCATATACTATACATCAATTTCATCAAAATAAGGAAAACTATAAAAGCAAAAGTGTTTGCCATGGCTTTCAACATATGTTGTTCCATTTTCACCAGGATGAGGGGGAATATTATTGTAGCCTGTTTCGGTGTATATGTAGGCTGAAATCTTCTGTTTTAAAAACTTACTGAAGAGTAGGTATAGCTCTGCTTTAAATGACATGTACATACATGTATGTCATAAGAAGTATATTTTTTTTTATTGGAATAAGAAGTATATTTTATTCCTTCCAACTTGATGCAATCCAGAGAAAAACTTGTCTAATTACTGGCACTGGCGGCATACATCTAATATTGAATATATTTTAAATTTATTTACTTATAATATAGTTACCTTGAAAGATACACATACTAATGTTTAATATGTATAACCATACATGTTCTCTAATTATAATCATATCTATCAATACGTTACATTGAAAAGGACACATAATCTTTATGTGATGGTTCGTCCAACTTATATAATTCATATTATCCGTTTCTTAAATTGATTGAAAGTCATATAATTTAATTAGAGCAGCAGATACCATCAAAACCAGTTGAGTCAATTTTTAAAGCAGTACAACTGACGATTTGAGTTCAATTGAATCTTTAACATGTATATAGTACAGTTATGTTTTTCTTTGATGATGAACTATCGCGATATTTAATCTATTTCCCCCAATTATTACTGTAGTATTATTACTATCATGCATGCACAATATATAAACGACTTGATCCATGATATTATCGTCCTTCTTAAATATTTTTGAATTGTGGCTGGCCTAGTTCGGCGTCATTTGGTATTTTATCTTGACCGTATGTTCTCCAATAGTCGAATGTATATGGTAAAAAAAAAATAGTCGAATGTAAATTCGCGCTTTTTTTTGTTGTGAAAATTCACGCATTTTTTATTAAATGATAAAACAACAAAAGGAAAATATAAACAGAATATTTGTATGCTGATATCAGCTGGAATATTAAAACATATTTTTCATGTACGGTGAAGATTTATTAAAAGATTAGAATAATAATTATTTTTTGGACCACCAAATAATAGAGGTGGTCCACCACAGATTGTTTGGACAGAAGTATTTAATTGACGTTTGATATATAAATAAATATATTGCTAGTAGTTTGCTGTAGTAATCAACTAATTTTCATTATTGATATTTATATTTATACTCCCTCTTATCCAAAATATAATACATTTGTATTGCAAACAAGTTAACCATTAACACTTTTAGTTATAATATGGAGTACTGGATTTCCATCCAGAAACTGACATGAATGTTTGTTGAATCCCTTACAAGCTACAAGTTACAGCCATTTTTTACATGTAAGACGCCCAAACAGAGTCCGGCCCAATAATCTGTAAACATTTCAAATTGTTTGGGCCGAATATAGGGCCGAAGTTAATTTCAAGGGCCCAAATCAATTTTCAGACTATTGGGTTGAGATCCTTCCCAAATAAAGTACGTGGGTTTGCAAGGGTCATAGCGTTCTCATCCCAGTCCATCAAGTATTTTCTGTTGATTTTGGTAGTGAAAATCAAAGAGGCTAATTCCAATGTTTTTTGATATACCAATTCCAAATTTTAGTTGTGTTGAAAATTTTAAAGAGGCGTCCGTGACTTAAATATGCGATTCTTTGAATTTTGATTTTAACTATTGAAAAAATTACGTGGTTGATCTTCAATGAGAGTGATTGGTTGATAAATACTGATATTATGTAGAAATTGTTTTGGCAAAAAAAATATTATGTGGAAATTATTAGGGTTAAAACGTATGATCTAATTTTCAGTTCCACTCAGTCCCAAAAAAAATAATTCAGTTCCAGTATTTGTCAATGTGACTAGTAAAAAGACCCTTCGCATCCTAAACCATTCCTAATCAATATTTAGTGACACAATTTTACACATGCTAAAAATAAAGCAATCGACATCCTAACCCATTATAACCTTTAACTACAATTTCCTTGAAAGTGTGATGATTTTGTTAGAGCATGGTCCGTTTATAACCTATTAGAAAATTCCATTAAATCCTTATATATACGCGGGTATGCATATATTCTAATTTTGATTGAGAGCGAAAAAATGCAACTTACTGCATAGAAGTTTAGCATATCAAAAGGACTTGGAAAGCCAAAAAACGGGGATAAAACATAATTTTTTCTACCAGCAACATGGTGAAACTTGGCAGCAGGGGAGGAACAGAGAGGGAGACTTGAGATCAATGGACTAAAAATGCCACCTTATATAATTTTTCTACATTATATAATCAATCCCTCACTTATATTATTAAGAATTAATTTACTCGTACGTGCTTCACTCCTTCCTTCCTCTCTAGAAGAGAGCACAAAATTCCAGATGTACCAACATTCTTCCTCAGATTCGAGGCACCAAATCACTTCCCTAGCTCAGCGTTTTCTTCAGCAGAAAATGAAAATGCCTAAGAACCACTCTGCCTTCCTTCTTTATTCTCATCTTCCACGTCAAAGAACGTGTCAAAATCTGTTAGTCCAGTAAAATCAAAGTCCATTAACTCCATAAAGTCGACGTCTTTAAAATCCAAATCCATCAGAGCCACATCCAAATTTACTTCCAATTGACCATCAATACCAACACATTCCTCTGTCACTAAAACAGATTCACCATAATCATCTGTCTTGTGTTCCATTGGAGACTCTGTGGGCTCTTCTAGAGGAAGCCTTTCAGAAGTTTCTTGTGACAAACTTGATTCTGCAACTTCCCTTTTTCCATTTTGAGATATATCCTCTAAATTTGATCGCTTCTTGGCCAAGTTGGAGTTCCAGTAGTTTTTTATTTCATTGTCTGTTCGCCCTGGAAGCCTCCCTGCTATGAGTGACCATCTAAACACCACATTTTATATATACATCTTCTCTTCTCAATCATAATCAACTAAAAGGCCAATTAATAATTTGAAGAAAAGAAAAGGCCTTTTTTTTTTGTGTACATACCTGTTCCCTAATAAATTGTGGAGCCTAAGAATAAGATCTTCCTCATCTTCAGTAATGTTACCTCTCTTAATATCAGGCCTAAGGTAATTCATCCAACGAAGCCTACAAGATTTCCCACTTCTCCTAAGACCTGCTCATCATCAATCATGTTATATATAACACAATAACACATATCTTAATTAATTCATGAATTGCATCACCAACGAAAGTGCTAGCTAGTTTACCAGTGCGTTTGGGGATGTTTTTCCATTTGCCTTCTCCATGGGCTTTGATATAAGCAGCTAGTATCTTGTCTTCTTGAGCAGTCCAAGCCTCCCTTTTCTGCATTTCATTACTGTGAGATGGTTTCCTCCCCATTAATTCTCTCTCTAACTTGTGAAGACTTCTTGTTCAGGCATGGCTTCAATTTATACAAGCATGCTCTTATCTATAGTGTATGTGTGTGCGTGCATGAATGCATGACGTCAGAAGTATATTTAGGTGCCGCCCCACTTGACGTAGTTTATATCATAAATTTTTAGGTGGCTGTAGTTTCATAATGAGTAATACAATAGAGTATCCCTGAAGTGTGGATTTTTTTTAGTGTCTTCTTTGATATAGAAAAATATGAAAAGTAAAAGGAGATTTGAAGTATAAATCTGTTAGCGTCTTGTGAATGAAAATGGAGAGGGAGATTGATTCATCTACCATTCCTTGTACGATCCAAGGCAGTGTGTGGGCCTTTCCATCTTAAACTAACTTTCGACGTTAACTTGAAAGTTTGTTGCTGCTTTGTGTTGTGCATCACGTTGGCAAAATGACAAGCACACCTACAAAGGTAGGTATATAAATGGTCCCCATTATTCTCTTCTGCCTTTTCCTTTGTTTATTTTTTGGTCCATCCTCGGACATTACCTTTCACTTCGAACAATTTTCAAACAAAAAGAAAAATGAAAATCATGAAGCTGAATGAAAATCGACATACTCCCCATGTTCTGTTCAAAGAATCTCTTTTAATTCAATTTTTAATCACCTCTTTATTTTTGTAATTTGTACATTTCGTCCTTCATTTATTATAGTGTATTTATACTCTTTGATGTAAATTGTGTATTATACAGATTTAAAGTTGAAAAGTGTCTAAAGTTGAAGACATGGCTATTGAAGTCTAATGGTTTTCTTCATTCTCTAATAAAATATGTTGGAATTTCTTCATGATCATATAACACAAACAATGACTTCATTAAGATGTGAAATTTTTGAGGAGTTTTACCATAAGCTTTTAGAATAAATCTTAATGAACAAGGGACTCTCTTGGATTCTAAATTCATATGACATTTTTTAAATTTGATTAAAATTAAATAAATATGTTAGTTGGGTTAATTAATTAATATGTGATATACATATGTATTTTTTTCTAAAACGCCTCATTCGTCTACCTCAACTAAGTCTGACAAAAATTTATAAATAGATCATATATTTTAGGATAGAGATTAACTCTCAACTAAGATCTACATTATGCACAAGATGAAGCATTGTAACATCCCAGCACCTCGCTCTCGAAATTGTCCGCTTTGGGGAATCCTCACCCCTCACGGTTTTAAAACGGGTCGAGAGGGGGAGGTATCCAGACCTATATATAGCACCTTTCGTTCTCATCCCTAGCCGATGTGGGACTTTACAATCCACCACCCTTGGGGCTCAGCGCCCTCGCTGGCACACCGACCCGAGCCTGGCTCTGATACCATCTGTAACATCCAAGCGCCCCGCTCTCGAAATTGTCCGCTTTGGGGAAATTTCGAGAGCGGGACGCTTGGATGTTACAAGCATGCAATTATAAATCTTGATGATATGATTATAACGTTCGTGTCTTCTACTAATCAGGGAAGGAATGAACTGCTAAGAGAAAGTCGTATGTATGTGTGTGTACACACACATATCTATGTATGTATGTATCGGTCTTGTGTGTTTCATTTTCCTTTTTATTTTGTTCTCACGATGAGAAGCCAATCAAGTCGATCAAAACAAAACGTTGACGCGGTCAGATAATCGAGGAGAATTGCATTGAGTTAAACATTTATTGAATGCCAGTTGGTTATCAGACCGGTGCTCATTAATTCTTTCCGCGGGCCTTTGTCGTGCAGTTGCTACAATAGAGTCAATACTTAATTAACACTCCCCTCATTTCCTAAGTACAGAATCATCGCTTTCAATTTTTTAAGAAATTTAAGATACAAAATTAATCATTGTTGTCAATTAGGAGCATTACCTTTTTTCTTTCAAACTAATTTATTTTACTTATAGGGTTAAGAGTCAAATCTAGCACTCTACTATTGCCAAAAGTTCACCCAGCATAAACAAGAATTCGATGGCTCAAATGTAGCACACATCTTTTCAAAAATGGCTCAAATCTAGCATTTTCGTCAACTCTAACGGGTTTGACCGTCAAGTTTGACGTGACCATGACACGCCACCCAGTTTTGCCACGTGGTCTGCCACGTCACCCAATGGGCCCACTTACAATCAATTATTGGGTGACGTGGCGGGGGACGTGTCAGGCCACGTGGCAAAACTGGGTGACGTGGCGAGTAACGTGTCATGATCGAGTCAAACTTAACGGTTAAACCAGTTAAAGTTGACGGGAATGCTAGATTTGAGCCATTTTTGAAAAGATGTGTGCTACATTTGAGTCATCGAATTCTTGTTTATGTTGGGTTAACTTTTGGCAATAGTAGAGTGCTAGATTTGACCCTTAACCCTTACTTATAAACTAAATATATCATCTAATTAAAAGTGACACTTGCTAGCTATAAGTTAGTGATCTATGATTTACTTTCTTAACTTCTAAAAAAGTAAGTTAAAGGGGTCTCATATTCAGGACATAAGAAAATAATTCATATAATAAAAACAAGTATAATACATGCGTACGTTGTGTGCCCCATTACTTTCCTCCTCAATTTTTCGGTTTTTGCATGATCCAGGTTTGCCTTTTTATTTGAGACATAAAACAACCACCATGTGTATTGATGTGGAAAGAGGTCCTTCTTATTGATATTTTATAGTACAACAACAATTGTAAGTTTATGACTATAAGGAGTGATAATAATTCTGTAAAAATATAGACAATTGTTTGTTCATGAGATTCCAAATTTTCAAGTATGTATAAAAGTCAAACCTATTTCAAGTCTTATTATGTAAATAAGTCAGATTTATTTCATGAAAGCATGACCTACAAGCCTTAAGGTATAGTCTGCTTAGCATTAAAAGTATTATATGAATAATTTTATTAGACATTATACACATGCTAAATTGTTTGATAAGTTTCTTAGGCTTACCAAAAGTCTTTGAGTGTAAATATGTAGACTTTGCTGCCTATTAAAAAATTACATTAAAACAAACTATTGAAATGTTGAGTGTTTTTAAAGGTCTATTTTGTAAGTGGACCTTTAAAAATTAATGTTTCAAGTCTTGATAGGCCTTTCCAATGTTTAGACTTAAGCTAAGGTTGGAAAAAGTTTGGATTCAGTCTCAGGTAAGGGCCCAATTTTCATTTTTTCATTCCACGTCTATGCCTTTTTAGCAAGAGTATGGTCTAGTTTGGTTCATTCCCACCCCTACTCCCCAAAAATCTATAAATTTCTATATTATAGCTGTATAAAGTGTTTTTTATATTACTACAGCGAACCCATTTTCTTTGATATATTATTGCCTTATCTTTGTTCTTTTGTATTAATTAGATGAGTTCACGAACTGTATGTTTCATTTAATTATAATATATATTGTCTTTTTATAAAAACGAAACCTATACGATATGATCTGACAGCAGCAGACAAAATTCCAAGTTGTTGGCGAAGGTGCAACTTCATATTGCGATATTGTCATGCTTGTTGGTATATATAGCTTCTCTATCAGACTGTTACCCTGCAAGAAATCATAAATTACAACCCAATAAAAGAACGAGACACATATTCTATACGACACACTTGTTCACGCAAGGCACGAGAGTTTTATACATGGCAAAAGAGACAGTTGGTAGTGAGAGCTGAGTGGCAAACAAAACATTTAACCCGAGTCTTATTACACAATCAATTTTTATATTTTAATTTTCCCTACTTGGCAAATTTTTTTTTGGTCGAAAAGGCAAAAAATTTTATGACTATAAGGAGTGATAATAATCCTTCTTATTGATATTTTCACTCACAGCCATAGTTAAGCGGTATTTTTCCTAATTTTTGGCACCATTACACTGGTGTATAACCTTGAAACAATTCTTCTTATACTTCCTCATTCCACTACTAAGTCTCTTTTTCTCGAAGTTTAAAACCCTTTAACTTTTCATGAATTGCTTTAGCGACCATTTCAATTCCACTTTTGTTAACTATGTTCTTCTACATTATGTTAGCATTTTCTTCGAATTCATATACCCCTTCTTCCAATGCTACCAGACATATTTGATTTAAAGATTGTTCGACATTGGTTTTATACCTTTAATTCGCATATCAAGAACTAATAACCTATGTTGAATTGTCACACCATGCCTATGAATGACTTTGCGGTTAACACACAATCTTCTATCCTAGTTTAATTTTTTGCCAAAAAGAATTCAATATATGAGACTTATGTGTTCCACTCTTGTAGGTACTTAAATATTCTTCTGGCTTCATAAAACAAATAACATTTTTAAGGTTTATACTAAGGAAAAATCTATAATAGTCTGTCCTTCATTGTTTAACTCCTAGAATCCGAAACCACCGTGAACCCTTGCATGTGAAGCCGCCTCGTTGTATTTGAAAAAATTGTTAAAAATAGTTTAAAGTAATTAATATGTCATAAACATATTTTTTTTAACTCTACCTCTATTCAATGAGAGGATGAGTGAGATGGTGTTTAGAATGGGAAGATGAGAGAAAGTTTTATTAACAAAGATAAAAGTGAAAAAAACACAATAACCAATTTCCCCACTTAGCATAGATTTTAGTAGCGAGAATTAATCAAATCTGAACTTTAATATTCATTTTATATTATATGGTCCACATTGAATTTTTTAAAAATTCTAATTTTTTCTAAAAAATTAATAGATACAGTATTAATATAAATATATTCTCTAAACTATTTTTTTTTCAAAAATTGTTTTTTTACTACACAAATTATTCGTTCAAATATAATCCGCACGGTTTATGTTAGATCTTTAGATCAATTTCATCAGCCCTCCTTACTAAGGTCAATGTTTATAATTAGTAGGGAAACTAGTTCCCAAAATATAATAGATATGTACAGATTTGGTGAAACTATGATAATGATTTAGTTGGTGGGGAAATAAAGTGATCGATTGATGATCTAATTTATTTTTTACCCTCTGCAAATATTTCTCTCTTAAGTCCATCCAGCCAAAACGCGTGAGCCGAGGGTTGAAGGGTTTGAAGAACTAATAAATGACATAAAAATTGACGTTCAAGCATATATATTTAATTATGAGTTACTATGACGATAATGGTTACAACTTGCAATGCATGTAGACTAGCCGGGGACGTACATAACTGTTCATGACGCATATACGCGATTACTTTTATGGAAAAGGTGGGTCTACATTCGACGCTCATCAACTATGATGAGAAGGCAAATTAAATAAAGCTATCTATGGTTAAAAAAAAATAAATAAAGCTATCTAGGCCGTAGTTAAGAAACAAATATTCTCCATTGAATTAATTTCATCGCAAAAATTCAATCCCAATCCAACTCTCTTCACAGTTTCATCACCACCTCGCTCTTCGATGGTGACGACAACTAAGATTTGTTTCTTATCTACGATCATTGTCATGTGGAGAGGGTTGGGTTGGCATTGTATTTGTTGTAATTTAATTAATTTGATGACTAAAATTTGTTTCTTATTTATGGTCCATGTTGCTTCATTTAGTGGATTACTGACGTTTTCGTGATGAGAGTTTAGCTTCGAATTCGTTGGCCAAACCACAGCAGGTTCTTATTCCGTGTTAATTGCAATGATGAGAAAACAACTTTTATTATTGAGATGAAATGTGAACTATCCAAAATTTGATATAGATTATACAAATTTGAAATTTTTAAATGACCCTTGTTTTCAAAGATATAATTATTTTTTAATAAATAATAGTCATAAGATTAACTTATTTTTTATTTTTTATCCACTAAAATGAAAGTTTGTTAAAATAAATTTAAATAAATTTAGACCGTTAAAATATATTTAAATGACATAAATTATGATAAGAAAGCATATGCACCCCTCTAAACATTGAATGTATATTTGCCAAACATTCTACATGCATGCCACCAGCTATTCCTATGCCAGGTCACAGGTGAGTCCATAAGGTTCAGACTAATATGGATTTAAAAGATGTTGGACCCTTTCAGCGACCACTATCGTTGAATTTTACTACATATGTTCAAACTCAAAGTAGAAACGTTGGTTAAAATGAATTAATTCCTTACTGGTTCCTTCAAGTGCTTTAATTTCCTAGGTTTACATTGTGTATTTATGTGGACATGAATATTATCTCTATCATAGCCCCCGTAGCAAAGTCCTAGAGCTACAGTCTATCGGCAAATTAAAGTCCTAGAGCTAAAGTCAACCGGCTGAAGCCCCTACATTCTACATTGGCATTCTGCAAGTTTAAATAATTTAAATCACTAGTATCGTTATTCAAGGTTTACAAAAAAAATGTTGGTTCATTTGAAAAGAAAGAAAGGATACAAGAATGATGGCTCAGGATGCCACCTAGGATCCCTTAGAATATGCTCATTCAGTTTCTAAATATATATAAGATAATTTTTAAATTTTAACTTATTCTTAAATATAAAATCACTTTCTACTTCCAATTTTTTTTTACCAAATTAGATCATTTTTAACTAATAATACTTGCACTCTAATAAAAAAGTTAGAGAGGAATAATATGGATAAAGGTATATGGTTATAACCTATGGTGAATTGGTAATATCATATGATTTAATAATTAATTTAATTAACATTCTTAATCTAATCCAATTAGGGAGAATGTCTTATGTTTAGGAATGGATCATGTAATATTAGTCAAAGTGTTTAGTTTAATAGTCAAAATTAACATTCTTAATGGACTGCTACATTTTATCACTTCCAAAGCGACACTAAAACCCCAAAGAATCTCCTCAAGCGAAATTGAGATGAAGAATCTCCTCAAGCGGAATTGAGATTTGGGGGTGCGTGTGTGTGTATACATATATTCACACACACACACACAGTTCTCCTGTGAGTTTTCTACTATTGTTTAACCATAAGCGAAATATGTGTTATTCTAAAATGTTTGATTACTACGTACATTTGATCATTGCGTACTATTTTTAGACTGAATTTGTTCCAAGCTATAAAAAGATGGTTAGGACTTGGGAGGTATTCCTCCTCTTTCAAAACCATCCAAATCTGATTTGGATATTCCAAATTTAATACTGTCAAATTTATTATTTTTGTACGATTTTGATTGGTATATAAAACAAAGATATAATCTCCTAATTATTAACTATCATTTTGTTACAAGACATAATCTTCATTTTAAATCATGAATTTAAAAATATTAAACATGGACCATTGAGTTTATTATATGAACAGTTTATAAAGGATAAACGCGCCCCACCCTTTCTTTTCGAGAATTATTGGATCGGAAGTACTTCCTTTTTTAAACATGCTAGGCCAAATGCAGGGGCCGCCTTGCCTACATATTTCCAGTAGTTTGGTTCCACTAATTAATTAGCTAGTGGAGCGCAAGCCATTGCAGTGAGCAGGTGTGTAACTGTATTCCGTAATGGCAACAATAGTAGCCCACAAATAATGCTTCCCGCAAGAAATAAATGTTCCCCACACATTGGGTTATCCCTTGATATGATTTTAAACGATTCCTTTACAAAGTCTTTATTCATACAGTATATTAATTTTGTCTCGACGACGTTCAATTTCTTTTTCCTTCTATTTTTAAAGGAACATGTTTTATCGTTGCATGGATATTTTATTATTTTTTCATGAGGATTCGACCTTTTCCTTTAAGGAAAAAAGGAACCATATTTCTCTTACTGAGGACCAATTTTCAAAGCATTCATCTGGATGAAAACAATTTTAAGGATAAAAGATGATGAACACATAATTGTTTTCTATTGTATCCAACAAAGTTGTGCTTAAAAAAAAAACAAAGTTGTGCTTGAGCATCTCCGTAAAAAGTAAATTTATTAAAGAAAGACATGTGGGTATTTGGGCGAATGACGCATGCTAGAAGGACAATATGAGGGCCATTCAATTATAGTGATTTTTGTAGGGTTAAACGTGATAGTTGCATTTAACGCTAAGTATGTATGGATTGGATGATCATATTTGCCCTTAAAATTTTTCGGCTCATATCTATTCCTGAAGTATATATGTGATCATATTTTCCCGTTACAGTTAAATCATTAAAGGTTAAATATGATCCTTAGTACATATTTTAGGGGTAAATATGACTATTCATACATACATCGGTCAGGTATGACCCTTCGTGTAAAGTTCGAAGGCAATATAATTCCCGGCGCATACTTTAAGGGCAAATTTGGGCAAAAAAACACTTCATTTTTTATTGTACAATATGTCACGTCTTGGGGAGTGATACAATGAATTTTTTTATTGAAACATGTCGTGCCCTAATTAATTAATAAAATATGTCACAAACTAATCAATAAATAAAACATGTCGCGCTCCATGGACAAAAGTTCTCTCAAAATGATCTTATATTTATGACAGAAGAGTGTGTTTTATATATGATTTTTTTATGTAAAATGATCTATCCAATCCCAGAATCCCTTTAGTTTTGCTATTAATTCTCGAGGAAAAAACAGAGTTTCTTCCCATATCTCATTGATTTAGTGAAATTTTTATCCATTATATTCTATCGCTGCTTCAAAAAGTTGGACACGAGGCACAAGCTAAATCAAATTATCTTGATCATTATTTCAAACCCTTAAATGTCAAAGTTAGGAGTGTTTCTTATACCTTAATTTCGCGATGTATACCAATATACTCCCTCCGGTCCTAAATATAAGACCTAATTGACTTTTTTAAAAAATCCTAAAAAAGAGCAAAATAAGTTAATTATATTTGATTTATCTAATTTTTCCCCTTAAACTAGTTTATTTTACTTATAAGCTAATGGATAATCTAAAAATAAATTAAATATGTCATGATTTAATAGATTATTTTACAATCTTAACCTCTCCAAAAAAAAAGTTATCTATGTCCTATATTTAGGACCGGAGGGAGTACTCATCTATTGGACACAAGACGTTTTTTTATATTTTTATTAATTTTGGTTGGGTTCCGTTAATTTAGGACTTGGGGGCTTGGGGCAATACGCCACTTGTCAGGCGCTGTAATTCCATAAAACACCAAAAATAAAGGTACAGCTATTTGGTTCTTTAATTTTAATGCAGAACCAAACACATGCATCATTCACTGTTGCTTCCTTACACAGCAAATCCAAAGTTGACTTTCATTCAGTCATCATATATATGCATGGAGGGCTATATATAAATTAAACACACAAGTTTTTCCTCACTGTTCAAACACACCAAGACTGAGAAGTAAAGAAAGATAGAGACATGGAGAGATATTCAGATCCATGTATCTCCACGAAAGGCGAAGGGCTGAAGAAAGGAGCTTGGAGTGATCAAGAGGATAAGTTACTCTCTTCTTACATTATAGCCAACGGCGAAGGCAAATGGACCCACGTCGCTAAATCCACTGGTAATTATCTAACTTGTTCTTTGCCTTTCTATTTATTATGATTAGAAGATCGCGATGTTAATTAATTAGAAAGTAAAAAGTTCAGGCTTGAACAGGAGTGGGAAAAGCTGTAGACTAAGATGGTTGAACTATCTCAAGCCAGACATTAAGCGAGGTAATATCACTCGCGATGAAGAAGATCTCATCATTAGGCTTCATAAACTTCTCGGCAACAAGTAATTGTTAATTGATTAACATAACCCTCTTCCACATTATTTCATCATTTATGTGTATATATATTTAGTTTTATTCATCTCTTACTCATCCTAATACTCTATAATTTATATATAGATGGTCTCTCATAGCTGGAAGGATACCTGGACGGACTGACAATGAAATAAAAAACTACTGGAACACAACTCTTTCAAAGAAGCTTAGAACACAAGCATGTACAGTGAAGACTGAACGGAATCCATCGAACGTGGTTATCCAAACAAAGCCTTGGAAATGCAAAAACGTGGTAATCCAACATCCTCCATGTCCGAAGGAAAATTTGCTTCATGCAAACCATATAGAGTTTCAAGAAGCTGATCCAACAACCACCCACTTCACTAATAAATGTCAAAACTCATCACCTCCTCTTCCGGAGTCTCGAGTAGTTGATGTCCATGGTCATCATCAGTTTAATCGAAATGAGAACTTTGACGGCAATTTGTTGTACCTTGGAAACAATGATAATGCTCTTTATACAGACCTCAGCAATGGTCAGTGTCATCAAACTATTGACCATGTTATGTTCAATGATTGGAGCACGAGTTGCTTGGAGTTGGACAAATATAGTATCGCCTCTTGGGACATGGATTCATTGGCTTTTCTCATGGAATCTGAGGTTTGGGACGTGAGTCCCTTGATTTGATTTTGTAATGTGCGGACAATGAAAATTAATAGGAGTACTTAACATTGCTATCCAATGTTCTTCGAGAATAATTTAAATTAATATATAGTATCTATGTTTTTCTAGTTTTTTTAATTTTTAATTTTAAAATAAAGTTAGGGCGTAATTTTAGTTTTATTTAAATAAATATGAGAAAATAAACTTATTGAGGTTTTCTCGATTCAGTTGTTAGATTATTTATTTTAATTCCAATTTGTAGTTCTATATATTTGTTACGTCGTTAATAAAAATTGGAGGTCTTTTAGATAAGACCTCATTTGGTTCTCTGCCGTTACTTTATGCCAACATTTACTATAAAAAGCGGGTTTGATCCTTTAGTGTTGGATGAGAGCTATTGTTTTGGTTCACCCAATATTTGTGTGGAACACTTTTTGAGTCAAATAAATTATTTTCTTTGCTCTTTATAGTGGATGTAAGCAAATATTTTTTTTCTCTCTTTTTTGTGTATGAGCAAATTTTTTTTTCTCTTTTTTCGTGTATGAGTGTTGATACCATGGAATTCATGCTTTTTAGCATGATTCATGTTCTTTTGCATACACTTTTGAAGTAATTATACATACTTTAAAGGCTAATTGATTCATGATTTTTGGTAGCACATGTTTTTAGTGATTTTGAATATTTTGGTAAGTTAATCATATAAGTTAAGTGTTTTGCAAGTCAAATGTGTTTAGGAAATTAAAGCCAGGTCAGGTGACAAACCAAGAAGAATGCAAGGTGATCACTCTAAGGAGTGGGAAACGAGTTGATAATGAGCGTAAGCCTCAAGGAGTTAACAAGGAATCTCAAAGTGATATTGTTTTTGATGAAAAAGTCAAAGTTGATGAAAATATTCTAGTTGATGAAAATGTTTATGCGAAGGAAAATGTTGTTGAGAACAAAGACAAAGTGCAACATAAGGATGGTGGTGGTGATAAGGCGAAACCACGACTCCGCTGGCCTTCATCGCACCACCCGCCGGCCTTCCTCCACTCCTCCGTTCTTCGTCACCGTCGTGCCTCGCCGTAGCTGGCGCCGTGATCTCTCCTCCTATCTCATCTTCCCTTTCATCTCAAAACCCTAAATCCAACACTCTCTCCAAGACCTCAAACCTCCGTCGCGCCGCCACACACCTCCGGCCACCGTCATATTTCCCTCTGTCTTCGCTGTACTCCCTGCGCCGCCGTCGAAGCCCCTGGTTCAGCCACCACTTCTTGCCCCTCTTTGATAAAATCAAAACCCCAATCACCATTTGCAAGATCTTGGCCTTCACACACCATTCCTACGGCCGCCGTATTCCCTTCCTCCCCACCTATCTCCGACCACCACTCCGCTGCTCACATCTCTGTTTGTGCCTCTCAGATTTCTTCCCCCATTACAATTGGTAAGAACTTCATGCCTATTTCTATGTGCTGTTTTAGTTTAGTTATAAACTTAGAGGCATGTAGGTAATTTGGGAGTCATTCTACTTTGTTTTGGTGAAGTCATGTAGGTGATTTGAGGTAAGAGTCAATTTTTGGTGAAACCTGAGATTAGAGTGGTTTTGATGGTACATGTCTGCTTAGGTACAAATCATTTTCTGAACACTGCATAGCTGTGCTAAACTGTGTTAGTTCGAGTAGGATTGCTCGCTGCTGCAAATAAATAGTGCATGAGATTGTGTTCAGTTTTTGCGTCTGCATTTCAGTTTTGGTGCTTGATTGTCTAGGATCACATCAAATGATTAATTTCATTGTAGCTCTGCTTTGTTCTGCCTAAATTGGACCTGGTGAAATGCTAATGCTGAATTTAGTACTTTGAAATGAAGTGTCAAGTTAATCAGACATGTGGCTTTGAAATTTTGCTATGGTTGAAATTAAGTTATGTAATCAAAGTACGATATATCAGCTTTGCAAGGTGGTTAGTTGTGGATTTTGTTTTGTTGTGTGAGGCTACAGATTGGCAGTAGGGAATAATTTCTACACATTTAGTTAAAACACCATAATGTTGCTTTTTCATTGCTTTGCTCTTAATAGTGGTGTTGAAATGCTACTGTTTGAATTAAATGCATGTTGTGAGCTATGTCAAGGAAATCATTGAGTTGCTTGTTGAAATTGAAACTGGTAATCTGTGATTTATCTATTCTAAATGAGCTTGATATTGAAGGTGAATGACTGAATTGGAATGTTGTTCCTTTTTGAACTCTGTGATGTTTCATTTTTTAAGGATTGCTAATACACTGAAACAAGATTGAAATTTACTCTGAGTTTGATTGTAACATGCATGATATCTGGATGCTTCATCTCTTATTTTGAGATTCATCATTTTTTATACCTCTCATGAAGCAACTTCTTCCTTTTGTGGAATGTCTTGCTAATTGGGAGAAGACCCTAATTCTTTCCCTGATGATAGTGAGGACATTGTCCATTTCAAGTTTGGGGGTAAGGACATTTTTTTTGAATTGAATAAATGAACATGCTGAATTATCATGGATTCTATTGTTAGACCTTTGAAACTTAGACTTGTATGTTCAAATTTTTTGAAACATATGTTTTAGATTGATCAACTATCTGCTGAAGTTCATGCATGATCCAATGATAGGTGTTGCTTAGACTATATGCTTAATTGGAAATTTTGGGATATTTTTTGAATGCTTGAGGAACAATACAAGTCTCGTTTCTGGCAATTTACCCTTTCTGCACTTAAGCTGGGATGATAGAAATTCTCTTTTTAGGTGACAATTATAGCAAATTGGTATGTGTGGGCATTTCTTGATAGATAGACTTTATAACCTTCCTTGGAATCTCTTGAAATTAGGGAATGATTCACACAATTTTAAAAAGATGATTAGGGCAATATTTTAAATGCGTTTGAGCCTTTTAAAGCCAACCCATGAAATCATTTCCACTTGCACCCTCTTTGAGCCTTATAATGAAAAACCATGATAATTTTCTTTTGAACCTCACATTGGACTTAACCCTTTTAGCCCGAAAAACCATAAACTACCTTGATCTTGAGATAATTGACATTTCATTATAGTGAGGATTGGTGTGGTTATCAAAGGTGAATGTAAATTGTAAATACAATGTGGAAAGGGAAATAGTGGTTGTAAAAAAAAAGGAAATTTGTACTCCCAAGTTCCAAAAAGAAAAAAATGGTGATGAATGAAATGATGTTGGAACCAAAAAAAAAAAATCTTGCACCAAGACTTGGAGTACAAAGAATCAATATGAGATAAGTTTGGGGGAATGTTTGATTTCTTTGAAGAAATTTTTGTGTATGATTGAATATAGTGAAATGTAATTTATCTCAAGGTATTTGAACTCCTTTTTTCCATTCTTTCAAATAGCTACAAACTTAAACCCCTGGCCCCATTACAAGCTTCAAAAGTCCCTTTGATTTTGAAATTGTGTTGTTCCCTAGTTGAGAGAGAGGAAAAAGTTAGGAAGTAAAGTCTTGATATTGAGGATGTTTCACACATATTGAGTTGTTACTTTGGATTCTAACTAGTGCATAGACATCATCTTTAAGCTTCACACACACACAAAATTGTTGGCAACTTGTTCTTGAATTGTGAACCATACATTCATCTCTATCCCTCTTCTTTCCCTTTAAGCATATCTCTTGAGCAACTGGTGAGGATAACATCTTGCATTTATGTTAAGTTGATAATTGATCAATCTTGTTCCATTTTATATTGATTTACTCGAGGACGAGTAAAAGTCTAAGTTTGGGGGTGTGTTGATACCATGGAATTCATGCTTTTTAGCATGATTCATGTTCTTTTGCATACACTTTTGAAGTAATTATATATACTTTAAAGGCTAATTGATTCATGATTTTTGGTAGCACATGCTTTTAGTGATTTTGAATATTTTGGTAAGTTAATCATATAAGTTAAGTGTTTTGCAAGTCAAATGTGTTTAGGAAATTAAAGTCAGGTCAGGTGACAAGTCAAGATGAATGAAAGGATGTCAAAACACATTGGAGTAACTCATTTGCTTGGGAAGAAATCAATTTTCAGCAAAAACAGAACTGAGTCACGGCATGATTCTATGTGGAACTTCTGTGCCGCGACCCAAATTGAACCTGAGTTACAGAGAAAAAGTATGCCGCGGCATGATTTTGGTCCACTTTACTTAGCCACGGCATGATCGCGTAAAAAATTGTCACCTCATCATTTTTCACTCGAAAATGAATGTTTAAAAGGAAAGAAAGAAAAATGGCAAAGGATTCTTGACTTCTTGGAGCACTTGGGAGTATTTGGCTATGCTAGGGCTTGCTTTTTGGTGGAGATTGAGCTAGGGTTTGGAGTTGCAAAGAGATTTGGACTTCATTTCTTGGTTTTTCCTCTCCTTGATCATTCTCTACTCTTGTTCATGTTTGTGTTAATGTATATTCTCATGGATTTGTTGAACATGAGTGGCTAAATACTTTTATTCTAGGATTATTTTGAACCTTTGTATGGATTAACTCTTGATTTTTCCTCTCCTTTTGTGATTAATGTTATATATGTGTTTATTTCACTCTAGACCTAATGCTTCTAAATGCTTGATCACCATTTAGTTGATTTGTTCATTTGACTTATGACTTGAGAGAGCTAGGTTGAGTGTAGAACTTGAGTGAAATAGTGTAAGAACTTGAAGTTTGCATGACAAATGAATGATTTTGTTGATAAGATAGAGATATACTTATTGACCTTGCATAGCCACATTAGGGTTGAAGCTTAAAAATTGGGTTTTATTAATTGTAACAAGAGATTGAGCGATTAATGGAATTAAACACTTGTTCTTGACTCGACGGAGCGTTTACAAGTACATTAGAACCCTAGGTTAGCACATATATATCTATTAAAAGCAATTGTGGGAGGAGACCATTTTAAGGTTAGGAAATACAAGGGGGATAAATAATCTTAGAACCCATTTCATGCTTGAAGTCAATAAATCACTTGTTTATAGTTTTTCTTATTTATTTTTATGGTTACCCTTCACATCTTGATATTTGAATCACTCAAATTGGGCGAGAGTGCTATAATCATTACTTGACCGGGTTTTGGAACCAAATTCTCGTGTGAACGATACTCTACTTATCATTTTATTACTTGGCGCTACCCGTGCACTTGCGGTGCGAACAAGTTTTTGATGGTTCAAATTCTTTCTTGCAAAATTAACCTCTTCTCATGCAAATAGGATGTTCCAAGCATGCTCCTTTGATCATCTTTAACTTCTCAAATATTTGCCTTCAATTGCCTAATACACAAATACCTTGCAAAATAACAACTTTGACAAAAACTAGAAACAAATGTGCAACCAAAAGTGTTATGCATCCTTCCTATAATTTAGCCTCCAAAATAGCTACAAAATCTCCAAAAAGTGTATATAAAAGTAAGTGAATCATGCTAAAAAGTATGAATTTCAAGACATTAACAATGAGCAAGATATTTTTTCATCTTTTCTGTTTGGGTGAGCAAATATATCTTGTTCCTTTAGGTGTTTGAGTGCATATTTTTTTACTCTTTTTGGTGGAAGTGGACAAATCTTCTCTCTGCTCTTTTTAGAGAGTGAGAAAATGATTTCTACTTTTTTTATTGTGTCACAATAAAAAGTGTGTGTGCAAATGACTTCTAAGTGTATGAAAATAATAAGTTTTAGAGCAAAAACATGAAGATCTTATTAATGTCTCAGGATATTTGGGATTTGATGAATGTTGTTTTTTGGATCTCTTTGATAGAGGAGGAGACAAAAGGATTATGAAAAGAAGTTTAAACAATCTAGGTGTTGATTTTTCAGAAGATGATAAAGTCATGTTTTGAATGCATGTTTCAGTTTTAAATTATGGGGAATGTTGGAGAATAATTCAAAATCAGTTTCCATGTTTATGAGAAAATCAACTTTTTGAGATTTTCTAGGTTCATTTGTTAGATTATTTATTTTTTTAATAATCTATACTTCCAATTTATAATTCTATATATTTGTTACATCGTTAATAAAAATTGGGGTCTCTTGATCATACCTCCTTTTGGTTCTCTCCAGTTTATTTTTTCCAACGTCCTATTTAGCTGTTGTAATTCCCATTTCATTGTGACTTTAGCATCTTTTATTTTTTTTGGTCTAAGGGTTGCCTGATGACGGTTTGGAGAAGGAAGCGCTTTAATTTACGGACTTGGCTTTTGTCCAATGCAGTGGAGGTCCGCTATAGAGGAGAGAAGGGACACATGTCTTTTCTTGTTTTTTTGGAACAATGTTAAAATTTCATTTAATTTAAAATGATAAATGTGAAGCTTACTTCATAGATCTAGTTAGACCATTTTTTTTATATTTTGAAGAGAATTATTGTGAAATTTTCAGATTACATTTTTGCAATTTAACTTTATTGATATAGACGAAGCTCTTAACTTCTATGGTACACCAAACTGGAAAAATATATTTTCAGTAAATTCTCCAAAGATTAGGGACAGACTCTAGTTAATCATGATCTAAGAGTACTATTAATAGTTTTTAATATAAAAAGTTGACTATTATGTTAAAAATATGAGAAAAAATCTTCTAAACCAAAATAGTCACATAAACTGTTTAGAGCAAATTTTATCATTTTAAACTAAATGAAATTTTCAACATTGTTTTTATCATTTTCTTGTTTTTTCTTCAAAAAAACAAGAAAGGACACTACACTGATTTTTTCTTTAAAAGAATAGAAAAAACAATAAAGGACATAGGTCACTTCTCTCTTTTGCAGCGGACCTCCACTACAACAGAGAGATCAGAGAAGCCAAGTCCTCTTTTTACCGAGTCCACATTCATTGCTCATCAAAGTGATGATTTCTCATCGCTGAAATGAAATATGAACCATCTAAAATTTGATATACAAAGTTCATATTTAAAATTTTAGATGGCTCATATTTAAATTTAGTTTCCTTAAAAAAATGAGTTATAAGATTAACTTTATTTTGTGATATAAAATAAATCAAATCAAATCTCTATCATTGAAATGAATTTAGATGGTCCATATTAAGATGATAAGCCACATGGACATTGATTGTAAATCCTTCTTACCCATCCCAAGACCAAGAGTGAATGAAATATCCATGAGGGATGATGAGAGAAAAAACGGTACAAGCGACTACACTTTTATGTATTTCACCAACAAAAGGAGAACGTGATGGTGACTGCAAGGGAAATCTCACTGAATGAATACAAACGTGCGTGCGAATTCAACTGTAAAGTCATGTCCAACAATTCTAGCTAGAACTCAATCTAACCAATTCGTGTTATATAATTATGTGTGTCAATCACATTCTCTGTATAAATGACAAAACACTACAAAAAAGGCCCTAAATGTGACGCTTGCATTTCAGCGGTTACATACAAGCCGCCGATATGCGTTAACATCTCAGTGCGTTCTTGTTAACCGCTGAACAGGAAATGTCAGTCAACGCAATTTTATTCTTTTTTTTTAAAAAAAAACAACAACAGATTGGCGGTTACAACCGCCGTGTAGTATATTAAAATAATTTTTTTCAAAACAAATATGATTAAGATAATCAAATCAATCGGGAATCTAATTTTTTTTTAAAAAAAAATATGTGAACGGCGGTTATGCACAGCGGTTGGAACCGCCGTCCCGCGTTTAATAATCTTTAAATATATATGTCAGATCGCTTTTAGTCAGAAATTGCAGTCGACCTTGTCAGATTTTGTCATTAAAATCACATCTCGGCGGTTGGAACCGCTGATGTGCGCAGGTGACCGTTTGAATTTCGAATGTCGGTCAAAGCATTTTTTTGTTTTGCAAAAAAAAGAAAAGCATTTCGGCGAGTCGCAACCGCTGAAATGAATTAGTTCCCTATAAATAGAGCACCCCCTCATTCTTGCGCGATCTCCCTCTGGTGCTTCCTCATTTTCTCTAGATTATTTCTCCAGATTTCTCCAAATAAATTTCCAGTCTACATTCCAATAATTCTCAAGCTCCAACTCTATGTGCTCCTTTACTGCAATGTAAGCTCCAAATTTCCAGTCTACATTATTTCTTGTTTATTGATATACATTTATCTATATGTTATTTATTTGTTCTTCATGAGCCCAGTATATGTTTTTCCTTCATATAATGTTCTTAGATCTTCATAAAAATCCAGTACACAGTGACAACATAGATTGGCGAAAAATTTGATTTTTTTTGCACTGGCCAGAAAAAAATCAAATTTTTAGCTATTTTTTTTTAAAGTATTTCTTAGCATCTCAGCGGTTTCGACCGCCAATGTGCTTCGCGGGTAAGCGTTACAGCGGTTTGACCAGCGCTACAGCGCTTTCTTCTACCCGCCAAGGCGTGATTTGTCACGCTCTGAATAACGGCGCTTGCCGCAAGCGCTGTAGCGCCATTAAAGCGGTTTCGACCGCCGATACACATTGTAAAAAACACGCTGAAATGGTGCTGTTTTTTTGTAGTGAAAAATGTTGATTAAAATTCAAATTTAAATATGAAAGTTGTGATTTGAACTGCAAATAAATTATATGGGTTGATCAGTTAAGAATCTGAAAGTGCCATTAAAATGTCATCTATCTTGACATATGTATATATACATAGAAATAGACATGCGTCTAACATTGATATTTGTTATGTGTGGCAGAGTAATTTAACTCAGGTCGAACCGGATGGGGCAGCCTAAAGGCTAAAACCTCGCGACCCAGCCATGGAACTGGTGCGAGTAAGCATTGACTTGGGATATCAGCAACTTGGGGTGATTTTGTGCACAGTAAAATCATCTAGTGCACATTAAAATTAATGATAATTTTGGGTGTTAATTAATAACTACATCATTTTTTCTTAAATACAGGACATACTTGAGGGTGTGCGCTTGTCTTTAAATATAAAATGTTTTTCTATTTGTTTCATATTTTTCTAAATTTATTATTTATTATCTCATTAATTGTTACTCCTCAATAATAAACAAGTAAGCAATGAAGTATAAGGAGAAGTGGTTAGGGTACTTTTATAATATGATGTGATTTTAACTAACTTAATTGACATAATTAATCTAACAAAAATAGGTAAACATGTCTTATTCTTATACTTATGAACAAAGAGAGTATTACTTAATTGATTAAATGACTATAGGTATATATGAATATTTCGTTATTATCTATATGTTTTGATATTTTACCAAGAAGTATATAATGTCGATATGATTACTATAGGTATATATGTCTTATTCTTATTTTACTATAGGTATATATGATTACTGGTTTGTGTCATTTAATGGTAGACTAATAATATAATGTTGATATGACAACTTAATTACTATAATGAGTGTTGGATAAGTTTTTAAAATGATTAGTATTGAAATAGTATTTAAGGCGTGAGTGTAAACTCACACACACACACATATATATCTGTGTGTGTGTGTCTATATATTAATTTTTTTATTTCCTTTTAGTCCGACCTCTGGTTGATTCCAGTCTAGAGCCCATGGGCCAACCAAATACCCATACAAAAATATGGTTGATTCCAATCTCGGAAAATAAAGACACCTATTAAAATGGATTATTTGGGTCAGGGGCTGTCAAGCCCGTGTCGTGAGCTAACCTATCAAAATTATCTGATTCGATATTGACAACTTTGCTAATTGCTATGCGGTATGCGCTTAGAGATTCTTAATTAGGAGAGAACCTTGGATGACATCATGAAATAGATAACTTAATCAATAATAAATTCCAAGTAAAAAAATTATTTACAGGTAAGCAAATAAATGGTTAAATTTGACTTGCAATAAAATTGGCAACCTAGCAAAATTGAAAATATCATATTTTAGAAATCTATTACTACTATATATTATTCAATGAAATTTGAGGATTTATTATTTAATTTTCTAATGGAAGAGCTATGAATCCTATGATTGATGTTTGCTTCTAAGTAATTAAAGTTACAGTCCATCAGTTTCACTATTTGTTCTGATTATTCAGTTCATTGGCCGGGTTTGTTTGTGTAAGATCAGTTTAATTTTAAGTTAGGTAAAGAAAACTATTGTGCGAGGGCCCTCACATAAAGGAAGGAAATTAGTTATATTATATCTCCAATATATCATGGGAAGGAAATAAGTTACCAATCTGTTTTAAACGAAAATTACAATAAGCAATATTAATTTATGTGCCGAGCTGCTGACGCAAAAAAGGAAACTGAGTAAATAGACAATATTTTTTTTTTATGTAAAGGCAATTCTCATTAAAATAACCATAGTAACAATATAAACTCGACACTTTCTACAAACCGGCCACCACAATAGTTTCACAACTTTCCTGCAATAAAAAGCTTTGTTACATGCTTTTGGGTTTACAAGCGGTCACTTCCCAACTCTCTCTATCCTCACCAAAGAATAAAGCCCCACTTCAACATACAGTTTTCAAATTCTTAATAGCGGAACTTTGTATCTTATTATTTGGACATTAATTAACCTGAGTAGTCTAGATTAGCGACGAGTTCTTCACGGGAAAGCTACCTTAAAAAATGTTGATGCTGCCCTAGCTAGGTAAAGCATGATCCAATTTGGTCAATTTCTACGGCCTATATAAGACAAATTAGGGAATTCCACCTCTACTTCTCATATACATAAACTATTTGGGGAGTTGGTTTAATTTTAGTTCAAAATACAGGATCTAAGTCTAATTTTTATTAACTTAATTTCTTCTATCAAATTATTCCTAGTGGTACTCCTATAACAAAAATTAAATAAGAAATGGGGGAGGGAATATGGAATTCATCAATGCTTTTAAAAAACATTATATATATATGTGTGTGTGTGTGTGTGTGTGTGTGTGTTATATCAAATCACATAACTCCAACTTTTTTTTAAATATTTGATCTGAAATTAAAGCTCCTAAAGTGTACTCATCAAATATACAGCGTAAAAAATTTCATGGGTTTCGATAAGAAAAGCTAAAACTTTGAATATTTATAGTCATGATTTTGTCCTCATAATCTAATATTTTTTACTTCTGTCATGATTATACTTTTTTACCTGAATATTATCATGATGATATAAACTCTAGTTTCTTTGTTTGAACTTATGATATAAACTCTATTTACTACACAATCACACACAACAGTCAACCACAATTACGATAATCAAATTTAATTATATTTAAATGTGTGTCGTCGTCGTATATTTATATAATTACACCAAATAATGCATCCCATGTGTATCACAGCTAATAAAAATAAGTGCATAAACAATAATATATGTCGTAAAGTGCAATGTGAATAAAACGCCACAAATGATCTGAAACGTGCAAATTGTTCTGTAGTAAATTATCACAGGCATCAAAACGCGCGATTTATTAGCTTAAAGAAATATGCAATTTGATTGATACACACACACATATAATATAAATATGTTTCCCCTAATATGTGTGTATATTTATGTTTGTTTGTTCCCCCAATAGGTACAGGCTCTCCTAATCCTTGCAGAACACTAGACTCTTCTCTGACACACTATGAAACCTTCCTTTTTAAGCATAGAAATTATAAATCTGCTCTGAAAGTCATCTCTTGCAA
The DNA here is from genome assembly GCA_029929735.1 of Mimosa pudica. Lineage (NCBI taxonomy): Eukaryota > Viridiplantae > Streptophyta > Magnoliopsida > Fabales > Fabaceae > Mimosa > Mimosa pudica. The sequence continues at coordinate 6,644,695 of JAKELP010000007.1, forward strand.
GCTTTTCCCATAAGATATCCCTAATGATTGGAGTTGAATGAATCTTTTACAGCCTCCCCATTAACTTCTATGTGACATTTTACTGGCAGCAGTATTTATATCTTATGATCAGAGCTACTTTAGATGGCCGTGCTGTGTTGTTTAATGTTTAAAGTTGAGACAGACGCGAGCTAGGCCGAAGGATTGCATACGAAATACGTAAGTGTTTTTCAGAAGATCCCAGATCAATTGAAGCCATGCATATTCAATCCTAACCCTTGAGCTATTTTTAGTCACGGCCTATGTAACGCGCGTGCATATTGGATACCGCAAACAAGAACGGGTCTTAACAATAAGGAGTTGATGACTTATAATATATTTGGTGAGCTTTTGAGACATAATAATTCACCTTTCTTTCCAAAGGTTTTGTAACCAGCGTATTCTCGTATTTTTATATTTTTTTCATTGACTTGCTCCCTCATAGATAAATAGATAGATATAGTTACAAAGTTTATTTCTTACGTATATAGTTATTACTCCTTTCATCTATCTATAAGGTCATCTTTTCTAAATTAGTCCGTGCCCATTGTAATGTCCGATCCTCTTTAGTCTAGTTGATCCAATAATACGTATTAATACGTTCAATCACTATCATAATAATCCCAAATTATTATTTTTCACTGTATATTTTTTTGGGTAAAGGTGCAAAAATATGACTAAACTTTACCCTAAATTGCATTTCTATGACTAAAGTTTCGCAAGGAGCAAAAATACCACCAAACTTGGGATTGAGGTGCAAAACTATGATTTCCGTCAAATATGACGGTGTTGACTGTTAGTCTTCGACATGTACGATGCTGTGTGTGCAATAATGACCATGTGGCATGCTGAATAGATTTATGTGGGGCCCACGATGGGGTTCCTTCTGTTATTAAAATCAATTCCTGATCTGATGGGGGTAAGGGTGTGTTTGGAAGGGATGAAGAGGAATGGAGGAAATTGTTTTTCATTATATGTGGGCCCCACATAAATCTATTCAGCATGCCACATGGTCATTATTGCACACTCAGCATCCTACATGTCGAAGACTAACATTCAACATCATCATATTTGACGGAAATCATAGTTTTGCACGTCGATCCCAAGTTTGGTGATATTTTTGCTCCTTGCGAAACTTTAGTCATAGAAATGCAACTTAGGGTAAAGTTTAGTCATATTTTTGCACCTTTACCCTATTTTTTTACAACAAATCATGGTTTTGGGATTAAAACTTGGGTTCGAGAAAAAAATCTGTTTTTCCCCATTTTTAGCGAAGTACAAAGTAAAAAATATGTCACCATCACACATGTCATGTTGATCTATCGAAAATGCTCTTATCCTCTCTGTATCACATTGCACTAAATCTATGTCCTTTTTGGTAATTTATAAAGTAATAATCGTCCTCTTATTAAACAAAAAAAAGAAACAATCGCCCTCATAATCATCCAAAGACTTTCATTTTACCTGAAACAATTTTTCAGCCTTTTCCAATTTTTTTTTAAAAACCTAATAAACACTTTTGCAACCTTTTTCTTCCAAAAACTTAGGTTTTTGTAAAAAACCAAATAGGCCCTTGAGTGCTTTTTTGGGTTTTGTCTCATGTATGTTTGGATGTTTTTCCTTCAAACCTATGTTCAAAAATCTGCACCAAATATGCCCTTCGTCTCTCCCCTTTATCCACTCATGAATTAGATTTTCTTATGTTACTTTAGAAAATTTTCCTTACCTGCGGTAATATAATACTCCCCCCGGTTCTAAATATAAGACCTAATTCATTTTTTAAAAAAAATCCTAAAAAAGCAAAATATAAGTCAATTATAAATTGATTTACCTAATTTTCCCCTTAAACTAGTTTATTTAACCTATAAACTAATGACTAATCTAAAAATATATCAAATATATCATAATTTAATAACATATTTTGTAAACTTAACATCTCCAAAAAAAGTCATCTAGGTCTTATATTTAGGACCGGAGGGAGTATAATAAAAACAATCGGAGGGAGTATTTACTATGTTAGAAACTTGGAAATTCTCCATGGGTCCTAAATATAAGAAGGCTTCGACCTTTTTTATGAAAGCAAAAAGAAATAACTTAGATCATTGTACTAAATTACAACATATATTACATGTAATTATATTATAAGTTAATTAGTATATAAGTAGAATGAATTAGTTTTAAGGAAAAAAAGATAACTATGGACAATTAAAATTGACTAATTTTATATACTATTAATTTCTCCATAAAAAGACAAAATGATCTTATAATAATTTGTAGCCGAAGGAGTATTCAAGTTTGTTTTTTCAGTTTTTCAGAGGGAGTATTCAAGTTCAGACCCGTAAAAATTGGATGAAGTTTTCCCTCTCGTACACAGTGAATAAAAAGACACATTCAATAATATGCTGGTGCGTATGCATGTAAATTGTGAATTGAGCTCCTCCTCCTAGCCTTGATTGAAATGATTGAGTGTTGTGCACGAAGTTGAAGTTATGGAACCACGGATTCAAAAGGTTAGGTGAATCTTTATTGAATTTCTTAACCTCCTCTCAGTGCGTACAGGAAGCAGCAGGGAACTTTCTTTTGGCTGTGAATTCCATGTCTCGTGCAAGTTCACAAATGCCATTTTAGTGCTAGTCCATAAACCGATTAATTCGCTCTACTTTTTGAAAAAATCATCTCACTCATACCTTCACTCTAGCTGCTTCGTGATTTTGCTGTCTCTAACTTCTCTTGCTTTCATGTTAACTATTGAGTTGTTAAAATCTCCTCACTTATTGATTATCCCCAACACCAGTTCTTTTTATAATACTCCCATATATAGTTCCTAAATATAAAATGTACCTGATTTTTTTAAGAAAATTAAAATAAAAAATGTTATTTTAAATTGATTTGTGTATTTTTTTTCTAAACTAGTTTTTTTTTTTGAATTGCTTCCCTCGGTGTCCCACACCCTTCGGGTGCAGACTAATCCGGAGTCGCCAGCCGGGATTCCCGTAAACGGGGTGACTGACCTCCCGGGGGTTCGAACTTGGCACCTTTGGGCTAAATGGGGGATCCACACCTTGGGGATCCACTTCAAACCATCAAGCTACGCCCCCAGGCTTTAAACTAGTTTATTTGATTTATAATAAAGTACCTGGCATATAATTTATTAAAATGCCAAATATTACACCATTTAATGGTTTATTTAGCTTTTTTTTTGCCAACTGTTCATTTAGCTTTTTTAATACCTCAAAGAATGGTCAACTAAATCTAATAATAGAAACATATAAATACTTTCCAGTTTTAATAATTGTGTACTTATGTTTGGTTGCCTTGGGTTAGTGATGATGAATTTGAAAGTATGGAAAATTTAGGTTTTTGTGTAATTTACATATATTCTCGGGCCCACAAGTTATTTTTCTTTCCATCTCATACTTTTTCTGGGCCCCACAAACTTTACCTTACCATCATTACTTAATTTACCTCTACTTTTCATTTTCATCCTTTCACTTTCCATTTCCTCACTTTCCTTCTTACAACCAAACGGACCCCGTGTTGGAGAGGGATTTGGATTTTCTAAGTTTCTCTAAGCCTCCCTTCATCCTCATCATACTTTTCATCTAATAGCTCACAAATTGACACATGTAACATTGAAAAAAAATATTCTCCTACACCACCCGCCATATCTCTCTCCCTCATTCCTAAAAACTTCCTCATTCCTTTCTCTCTCTTCTGTTCAGATCTCCGTTCAAGCTGCTCGTCGGCCTCCAACCACCATATCTTCATCAACAGCCACTTCCACCACCGACCACCACCTTCCGGCCACCCCCACCGCCGCAACCCTCTCGCTCTATCTGCCACCGTCGCCGCCTTCCACCGAGCATTTGATGTCCTCGACCTCGATCGGCCACAACATCAGGATCAACCGCCACCGACCACATGGTCAGTGGTGGCTGATCTCGTTGTGGTGGTCAATGTCGAGGACGTAGTCGGTGGTGGCTGTCTAACTGACGTGGTCGGTGGTGCCATCGTGGTGGTGTTGAAGACGTGGTGTGGAAGGCTGCAACAAAGGAGGAGGATGTGGCAGCAGAGGAGGAGGATGCGGTGGCAGTTGGAGGGATGGAGGAGGGTGGGAAGTGGAGTAAGAAAGTGAGGTGGGAGAGGGGTAGTCGGAGATGTTGAGGGGGAAGAGAGAGAGAGAGGACTGTGGGGTTGAGTTTGATGTTACATGTATCAATTTTTTTATACATATTACATATGTCAATTTACAAGCCATTAGATCAGAAGAAGAGTGATGATAAAGGGAGGCTTAGAAAATATAGACTTAGAAAACCTAGATCCATTGGAGAGAAGATTCCAAGTTCAGTAATGTATTGCCACATGATTCAGAAAAGTTCAGAGTAGTCCAAACCCCAAGATGCATGCCATGTTTAACTTGCTGGGCTTTGAATTTCATGAAATGTATCTGACTTCTTATCAAACTACCCCAATAGGATTTCAGGTTTTTTACCAAATGGAAGAATTGTTTTTAAAAGTTCCCGCAGTAGTGACGATTATTAGTAGACTTCAATTATGTGCGACTAATTTTCAACGTAGTACATACCTAACTCGCTTAATTTTATTTTTGATTCGCGTGCTGCGTATCAAAGACGATTCACACTAAACTGTACGTTTATGTGAATTTAGAGGGCTCATGCTGCTCTGTGGCAAAAGATATCAGTAATAAGCAAATAATTATTTAATCCAAATTTCTATTTGTTGTCTCTTTTAGAATATTACGAGTTCTAGAGCAGGCATTCATATAATTGTCTAGGCTTTTACAGAAGCCCACAGGCCTCGGTTCAAATGACTCCAGATGGACTCAATAGTTTCCATGTTGTACCCAGATAATTTTAGTTTCCTGTTTTGAAAACAATTACAATTTAACCTACCTATGTTAGCTTTTTTGGAATTGACACCTACATGAGTTAGTTGATACTTAATATGTATGGTAAATTGTTTCGTCTCCGTTATAACTTATACGTACTAATAGAACAAAAGTGATTTGAACTCTGATGATTAAATAACTCTACAATTTGGAGATTTTCTTTTTCATCTTAGACTTTGACTCCGGTATCCGCTATCGACGCCTATCAACTAATTAATTTACTTGAACCGTGTTAGATATAAGAGAAAGTTTTGTTAAAAAAAATCGAGAAATCCAATTCCAAACTTTACTAAAAAAACATCATCGTTTCATCCCACTTAAAACTCATAAAAATTCTTTAATATAAAATACATTCTGATTTTGAAATTAAATATTTCAAATAGTTTATAGATACAAAATTTTGGGGGGTCTTTTTTTTGGGTTCTTGTGAAGCCTAAAAAATTTAGACAAGAAAAAGTATTTTTTTTCTTGAATTCCAACAGGTACTACGTATATCATAACATGTACTTGGTCGTTTGTTTAGTCCGCACTAACTCCCCGTTAATAATTTGATTCCAAGGGATTCAAGTCTTCTACCAACAATTTAGGTCAAAAAATTCGCCAAGCAATAATCACTTTGTTACAACTAAAAATTTACATCATAGAATTTATCTTCAAAAGTATTTGAAATGTTGAGATCCCTTCACACGCACACACACTCTCATGCGCTAAATATAAGGTTACTTTAACCTTTTTGTTAAAGTTAAAAAAGTAAATTAAACAATTAAAGTATAACATATGTCAAATAATGTAATTAGATTACAGGTTAGCATATAAGTAGTATAAACTAGTTTTGAGGGAAAAAAATAACTAAACACAACTTAAAAGTGATTAATTTTATATTCCTAATTTCTCTAAAAAATTCAACCTGATCATATAATTAAGGGAAAATGCCAAAAAAATCTCTCCGAATACCCAAAAGGACAATTCAGGAACCTAAACTTCCAAAAGGACTATGAAGGAACTAACACTCACTTGACATTTTCAAATGTTGTGAAAAGACCAGATTGCCCTTAAGTCTTCTTCTTCTTCAACCTGCATCCTCAACCTTCATCTCAACCCACTTCATCCAAAACCACCACCACCCAGCCGCCGCCGCGGCCGGCCACCACCGCTATCGCCGCCGCACCACCCCGACCAACCACCACCACCACCGTCGCCCTTAGCCAACCGTCCTCCTTCCCTCCGCCTCCCTCCTCCTTCCCCAGCCTCCCTCCTCCTTCCCTCCGCCTCCCTCCTTTTTCATGGAGAAGACCAGATCCGTTTTCATGGAGAACAGATCTGGCCGCCGGGGTGGGTCTGTGAAGGAGGAGGGAGGCGGGGGGTGGGTCTGTGTGGAGGAGGGAGGTGGGGGGAAGGAGGATGGAGGCGGGGGGTCGGAGGAGGGAGGCGGAGGGAAGGAGGACGGTTGGCTAAGGGCGACAGTGGTGGTGGTTGGTCGGGGTGGTGCGGCGGCGATAGCAGTGGTGGCCGGCGGCGGCGGCGGCTGGGTGGTGGTGGTTTTGGATGAAGTGGGTTGAGATGAAGGTTGAGGATGAAGGTTGAAGAAGAAGAAGACCTAAGGACAATCTGGTCTTTTCACAACATTTGAAAATGTCAAGTGAGTGTTAGTTCCTTCATAGTCCTTTTGGAAGTTTAGGTTCCTGAATTGTCCTTTTGGGTATTCGGAGAGATTTTTTTGACATTTTCCCTATAATTAAGGCAGACGAGTGTCATTTTCAGCCATAGAATTAAAATGTAACTTCTGATTACCTTTTTTGTTCAGTTCAAAAAAAGATTACCTTTTTGTTAGGGTCGTACAGAGCAAGGTGAATAAAACAATACGTGCGGGGTCAAACCTCATAACGGTGATTGTTGCCTGTATCACACTGATCACGGCACTGTCTCATTCATTAGTTCTTAACCATAAAATTCGGTAACAGCTAATTTCAAGGTAACAACTAAGTTCAAACTCAAAGGGTATATTTTATATTTAAATATTAACTATAATAGTAACCTACCTAACTTTCTTAGCAGTGAGAACTGAGAAGCATTGCATGCAATAATACTAAGGCCAGAATTGATTAAATAATGATTCATGATAACGTTGATTATCTGTGAGACTGGCCTGGCAGTTTTTACCCTTCGACCTTCGCTGGCAGCGTACGATCGACTGTATGAGTGTACAAGCAAAAACAAAATAATGTTAATTTCTATATCTATGTAAAGACTTAGATCAGGTTATATGTAAAATGGTGAAAAACTGATTGATAACAGTTGGACCTCAGTTAACTTCAATAGTATAGCGCTGTCGTGTACATTATTTACTAATTGGTTTTAGAAGTAGAGAGGTCCTGAATATGAAAAACACTGCTTCGCCTTATCATCATTAACTAACTACTACTATAACAATAATACACACAATATGTCGGCCATTTCTTTGCACTTTACAGTTACTAATCAGTCATTACATTAAATTTGTATATATGTTCTGCTGTAAAATCGTGCTGAGTTTCACATATAATAACGACTTCCCTTTTTCAATAATGGGGTTCTTGTCATCGATACATGTCACGTGTGTTCTTTGCCGCAGCACCTAAATTATAATGCATTATTTCGGTGGATCTTTTAATTCCTTTCTAGTGATATGCAAATTCTATCAAGAACAGTACATATAAATATATTTTTATAATATATAGTTTGAATTTCCAATAAGGGCATTATATTATTATATTTAATGGAAATCTGCAATCCCCTAATATAATGTACGTATGTATTCCAAACGATTAAACAAACATTTCCTGCACAAGACAGAGTAGTTATGAAACTTTAGAAAGATACTAATGTGACTTAACAAAACAGAGAGGGGGATCGTGGGGATAGAATATGGAGTCACTTGACCTCAGTGCTATGACCTTGGTACTCAATTACCTCACACTGTACATCGCCTTTTAAAATTATAAATCACGTGATTGTTGGGGAATCGTATATAATAATGTGTGTATGGGTAGTTGATTGAGCTGACAAGTGAACTCAACCTCTGTAAGGATGAGAACACGTGTTCGATTCCTGGGAAACGCTCTCATTGGGAGAGGAGACAACCTTACCTATGTGGCCAACACTCCTACCCATCGAAACCGGATTAAACCGGACCGTGATTAATAAAAAAATAGCAATATAATAAATGAATTAATTGTGCATGCTTTTAACACTAACAAGACTAATAAAATCAGTTAATATTTTAATGATTAAATCGACCAGTTAAAACACAGATCTATTTCAATAGTCATCTCTCTTGGTTTGTTCAAACTTTGTAGACACCCTCTTAGCCATTGTACCAACATAAGCTCACTTTTTTTTTTAATATAAGCAGGGCCATATTCGCATCCTGAATTATATTTTACCTGAGACTTCATCTAAAATTTAACACACTCACTCAATATTTACAGCCTCTGTTCAGTAAAATTAAATGTTCCAAATAAATGCAGAACCGTGATTAAACCAACAGCGTACGAACGATCCAATATAGGAAACTTAGAGAACCAAAAACTAGTAACCTAAGCATATTCCTTAATTACTTTCGCTTCTCATTGATTTAACTACAATGATGACCCGCGAAACTAGGAGATACCTCTCCTGCCAAAGAAGCTGTGTGAATGCTTGAATTTAAAGGGAAACAACTAAGCTTGCAAGACATGACCCCAGAACAATTTGTCTTTGCATTTCACGGCTAACGAGGCACATGAGCGTGTCATGTATAGTATAGCCAATACAATCTACTACCTCCGGTCCTAAATATAGGAACTAGATGACTTTTTTTTGGAGATATTAAGGTTGCGAAATATGATAACATATTTAATATATTTTTAGATAATCCATTAGTTTATAGGTAAAATAAACTAGTTTAAGGGGAAAAATTAGGTAAATCAATTTATAATTAACTTATTTTTTGCTTTTTTAGGATTTTCCAAAAAAGTCATCTAGGTGTTATATTTAGGACCGGAGGGAGTATTTTACAACTTGATTCTGTCAATAGATATATTAAGAGGAATAGTAATTTCATGATCCACGTGATGAGCTCAGTAAACTTTTTCTTAATCATTTATATATAAAAAATGAGTGTTGCTTGCTAAAACCAAACAGAAAATCATTTTTTATTTGAAGCAGAAAACCAAACACATGCAATTTTATTGAATGTTGCTTGCTAAAACGGCAAATTTTAGTGCACGAGTTGTTAGTGTCATTGGCTAAATAGTGGCCTATAAAAGAGATAGGATCGGTCTAATTACTTCCAAAGACCAAAGCATAGAAAAATAAAAGAGAAGAGAAATGAGGAGGAACTTAAGTTGCCCTGAGGATGTAGAACGATTGAACAGAGGAGCATGGACTGCTCAAGAGGACAAGTCGCTCACTTCTTACATTATGGTTCACGGCGAAGGCAAGTGGAGCCATGTCCCTTTTAGAGCTGGTAACTATACTATCATTTTCCACTTTCTTCCACCTCTAAATTTATTTGCTGTTGCTCTCTAAGAAAAACTGTGAGCGTGACAAAAAATACATGGAAAATGCAGGATTGAATAGGAGTGGCAAAAGCTGTAGGCTTCGATGGTTGAACTATCTGAGGCCTGATATTAAGAGAGGCAACATTACCCAAGACGAAGAAGACCTCATTATGAGACTCCACAAACTTCTTGGTAACAGGTTGATTATATATATCTCTCCCTTAGCTTTACATTTTTTTTCAAGAGTTAATATACAAATTTGTTTTGGTAGTTCTCTCTTTAGAATAATGTTTCCTCGAGCCTTCTTGGGTTAAATTTTGCTCCAGTACTCCAGAAGTATTAAAAAGGAGCAATGCTTATTGACAGTCGAAAATGTCAATGATTGGAATTAGTCTTAGTCAACGTCAGTTTTTAAATATGGTGATTTTGTTTTTTTTTTTATTACTTTTAGTGCTAAATTGAACCCCAAGAATTCCAGATTGGAGCAGAATCGATTTTGAGCGAAAACCTGTGGAGCAAATTTGTACCTTAACCTATTTCATGTCGAGTCTTTCACGCTACCCCAACATATGTGATGTCAATCTCACTAGATTCTTGGCTTGTAACACGCAGATGGTCTCTTATAGCTGGAAGGCTACCAGGAAGAACAGACAATGAAATAAAGAACTATTGGAACACCACTTTGGGAAAGAAACTTAGAACAGAATCAGGCGCAGGCCCATCATCACGGCAAAAGAAACAACATACATCCAGCAAGTCAAGTGATTCTGATGATGTTATCACTACTAGATTGCCACACGTGATCCAAACGAAGGCCTTGAGATGCAAAAATGTGTTTATCCAACAGCATCCACCACATTGTCATGAGGAAACGTCCACCATCAACTCTCCAGCTTCCGACCACTTAGGATTTGAGCTAGCTCCACAGTTTCTACAGGATCTTGAACAGAAAGAAGAGTTTAAAGATGAACTGAATGCAGCAGATTTTTACAGAGAATTCAACTTTGATGATAGCATTATGGACGACATGGTCATGGATGCTCAAGCAAACGAGTTCTCACTTATTGGCAATTGTGAGACAGCTGATGATGGATGCGGGAACATTGGCACTATGGATCTGGATTTAATGACATTCTTGTTGGATTCTTCTTCTGGTTCTGGGGATGGCCTAAACTCGTTTTAATTTTTAATTCATCTTGTCATGTTAAAAATTTCTTTAGGACATAAGAGGTTTTTCTTTTTTCAAAATCATAAATATAAAAGTCAGGCCGACTATTATATTTGAATGGTGATTCTGATCTTAAATATAAGACACTTTGACTGTTTTTAGGAGTTAAAGAAATGAATTAGGCGACTAAATTATAACACATGTTACATGTAACTATGTTACATGTTAGTTTAGAAGTAGAATAAATTAGTTTTGAGAAACAAAGATAACTATAGACATTGTAAAGTTATTAATGATGTATTTTTAATTTTTCTTTAAAAAATTAAGATGGTCTTATAATTAGGACTATAACGAGTAGTATATGCCAATTTTCATTTGATCTCTTATATTTATCATATTTCTTCATATTGATTCGTCAACTTCTTCTCAATCAATAAATAATCTAATGATATGCATAATTAATTTGTTTTAAAAAATATCACACAATATTTGTTACAGTTAATCAATTTTTTAAATGACTTCACGCTAATGAAAGGAATCTTATATTTATTATTAATTTAGTGTTAACTTTAAGTTCATGAAATGACTTCATGCATAATTAAAGTTCATGTTAGCACACTGTTTATTTTATTAATCAAACAATAAACTGTGTACTTCTAATAAGTCCAATACTCACTTTCCAGTTTCCAGAAAATGCGATAATAAAACAAAGGGTTCATAACTTTTGAACCTATCAAGCAATGGTCAATAAATCATATGTAAACAAAATCCTTCAGCACTGTTTAAATATTGTTCTTTCCCCGATGTTCGTGATTCGTATGCCTTGGCTAGCTAGATAGCTGACCTGGGTTTGGATGGAATCAATAAATATTTTTTTGGCATAGAATCCAAAGGTTAAGTGTGAGCGACCTGAATAATTGAATATTGTTTTTCTTTTTTTCTTTGTTAGAATTGAATATTGTTTTTACCCCACAGTAATTAAGTAACATAAGTTGCAGACCTGTTATCTTGTATTCCACATATTCGGTGCTTAAAATGCATGATTGATGGCGACCAGCTTGGCATGTGATCACACACAACAGTCCAGAGTTTAACTCCGATTGATTTAATTTGCAAGACCTTGAGATTCACAAAAAAGACATGTTTTTTGACTAAGATTAACAGTGTCTTGTTTTTAGCTTTCAGGTTAATAAATCACATAGTACAATATACAACATTAATATTATACTCCCTCCGGTCCCTAATATAAGAGTTAGCTGTCAAAAAAACGCTTATTAAGAAAACATGCGAATGTTAGTTGGATGTCTGGAGTTAATACTTCTTTTCTAAAATGTTAAGAGAGAGAAATACATAAGCATTAATAAATATGAAATAGAGTTAGGGGTAAAGTAGGAAAAAATGCATTAAATGAGGAGAGAATGTGGAGTGATCGCTCTTACATTAGGGACCAAAACTATTCAAATTTTGGGCTCTTACATTAAGGACCGGAGGGAGTATATTTAATTAATGACGCCATGTATAGTGTTTGCAGCATTCACTATTCTTCGCCAACCAGACATTTAACTTATATCCTGGTAAGGGACTACCCCATCGAGTTGATGATTATCATTTTGTCCTCTTATTTTTTTGACCTTTGCCTTTTTATTAAAAAAGAAGAATACTATGACTGGTTAACTTAAATAAAAAAAAAAGGAGACTACGCGCAGGCAGTCTGCTTGCCAGTTCGTGCTAATATCTTACGAGACCAAACATGGATTGGAGGGGTTTAAAGGGAAAAAAATGGCCACTCCCTCTTGTTGATACTCCACATATAATTATTGCTCGAATTCTAAATATAATATCACTTTTAAATTTAATCGTTTCTAAATATAAGATAATTTCTAATTTTTCTTAACTCTTTCACAAATTAACCCTAATGATATTTATCTATAATCATAAGAAAGAGCGAGAGTGAGGATAAAAATATATGGTTAAGGTAAGTTGGTAATATATTATTTGTTAATAACTAATTTAACTTACATCTTTAATCTAGTCAAACTTAGGAAAATATTAGTATGAAATTAATATTTTTTTAAATATTAATAATGTAAAATAAATCACTTTAATATATATATATATATATATATATATATATATATATATATATATATATATATATTATATGTATGTATGTATTTATTTAGAATTACACACTTGTATCATTTTTCAACAAATTAGTTTACTTATAAAATTATATATATTCCAATGACGGAAGTGCACATTTATCCTCATACTCCTAAAAGTTAAAGGATAAAATGTAGTTTAGTCTTATATAATACTAACTTATTAAATTTCCTATAATTAAATAGTATATTTTACTCCATTTTCATAATTTGATTTGATCAATGAAATTGGTTAATAAAACATGTTTTTACTAAAACACGCTTACTATATTCTTTCATTTCCTCCACCCCTGTAAATTACTTATTTATGATAAATGGAGCACCAATAAAAGTAAATTAAGAAATGATTGACAAATATGAGACACAAGTTTCATTTTAGGATACATAGGAGGGATTTACCCGTTTGATTGTGGGAAAGGAAAGTAGAGAAATGGAAAGTGAAATGATGAAGATGAAAAGTAATGATGAAAGTAAAGTTTGTGGGCCCAGAATATATATGTAAATGACCAAAAAGCCCTCCACTTTCCTCACTTTCCATTTCCTTCACACTTTCCTTGTCCAACTAAACGGGTACAAGGAATTTACAGAAATGGCTGATAGTTCGATGATTGTTGGGAAAATCTGAGAGCTCTGAGTTGGGCTTTTACTAAGGGTATGTTTGGTTGGCCCAAGAAAGTGAGAGTGAAAAGGAAAGTGGAGAAAGTTTTGGTTTTTTGGCAATTTACCTATATCGCTGACCCACAAGTTTTCTCTTCGTCTCACACTTTTTCTGGCCCTACAAACTTTACTTTCCCATCATTACCTCCAATTTCCATTTTCACCATTTCACTTTCAATTTTTTCATTTTCTTTCCTACAACCAAACAGACTCTAAGAAAGCCAATACACACCAATATATATCTCCTTACTGGACTGGAGTTCATGGATGGTCCACATATCATTATTGTATATACAGTATTAAAAATCCTTTGGTTAAATCGTCAACGAAGTCGTTGTAGTATAGTGGTAAGTATTCCCGCCTGTCACGCGGGTGACCCGGGTTCGATCCCCGGCAACGGCGAAATCAACTTTTTTGCTTTGCCTTCTTCTCTGCTTCTCGACTTTTGCCCTAATTACTCCAATCATCGTCTTCAACCTTTTCCCCTTTGCCACAATGAAATTGAGCACTTACGCTTACTGATTATTGCTGTAATTGCGAAATAGTGAGGATGGGTTGGGGTCACGTGAGAAGAAGCGTCGGCGAATCCAGCTCCGATGAGGCGAGTACTTCCAGCACGGAAGTTCCTCGCAGATTCGCCGTCGCTGCTCAGCCGGAAATCATGAGAGCCGCCGAGAAAGACGACCAATACGCCTCTTTCCTCTACGAAGCCTCTCGCGATGCCTTTCGCCACCTCTTTGGTCTCTATCCTCTTCCTTTTCACCTTCTATTATCAATTTCAACCATTATCTATTGTTTATGCTTCTTCTCTGCTTTTATAGGTACTCGAGTTGCAGTTACTTACCAAAATGAGGTTAGTTAGTTCTTTACTTTGGAATATTAATGAAGTTGTGTTATTAGTTTGAAGGTTTTGTTTAGTGTAATGTTGTGTTGTTTTGCAGACAAAACTATTAGGACATGTGCTTTACTATCTGATGACTACAGGTTCAGGACAGCAGACGCTTGGAGAGGAATACTGTGATATCACTCAGGTTTTGCTTGTGGATTTTTATTGTTGTGGAGAATGGTGTTTGTTTAGACTTGAATGTTGAACAGTTTAGTGTTGTTTTATGAACTGTGTGGTGTCTTCAGCTGACTTTAGTGTTTAGATATGAGTGAGATCATTGAAGTCATAGTTTAGTCAAAGAGTATGGTATTTCTGTTTATTGTTTTGGAGGCTTGAGTTTTTGTTTCTGATTTGTTTTTAGGTTGGAGGGCCGTATGGACTTCCTCCTACTCCTGCTAGGCGTGCCCTTTTCATTGTATACCAGACAGCTGTTCCATATATTGCTGAACGAATAAGGTTACTTTCTGCCTCTTATGTCAAATGCAACATGTCTTGCCATTTCCTGTTAGCATGATCAGTGATATGTATATCTTTTCAAACTTAATGATGGCTTCCTTGTTGATTGTACAGTTCTAGGATTGCTTCCCGAGGTATCGCACTTGCTGATTCACAATCTGCTGGAATCTATGGTGACGATGGTACCCTTAGGAGTGGTGAATTTCAAGCTTCTGATGCGAGTGAACTTCCCTCTTCCTCATCAGGGCAATCTCTTACAATTCTGACAAGGGTGAAGGGGAAACTGAGGGGATTGTGGTTGCATGTAGTTCAGAGATGGCCTACGGTACATCAACTTAACTACATTTACTCGATTCATTGATTTCAGTCAAAGGCAACATTACACTGAAGCAAGGTTTTATGTTGCCGCTACTAGATGCTTCCTATGGCTCGTGAGTTGTTGCAACTGGTTCTTCGTGCTAATCTTATGTTCTTCTATTTTGAAGGTGATCCTTTGCTTGAGGGGCTCATTTATTGTCATGAAATGTCTTAAGCATGTTTTTAAAAGTTTCTGATTTCGCAGGCCTCTATTATCACATATCAAAACGCGCTGCTGGGATCCGATATGTCTTCATTGGAAAATCATCAAATCAGAGGCCTAGGTATTGTTCTAGTAGAATTTTAAAATTATGTGGGCTTTCTAGAAGATCACCATAATTCAATAAAAAATTCTCTGTTTCCCCTTTCTTGTCTTTCTTGAGTAATTTGGCTTTTATATTTCATTTCGTTTAATTTTCTTTTGCCAATCCTTGTGTTAGTTTGTTGTCACTAAAGATGCTTATAAAAAAGCTAATGATAGAATTAACAAAGATAATAATACAAATGTCAATCTTTGTTGTTATTCACTCATTCTTTATGTTGTATGATTCATCAGTTTGTGTTTGACCATGTCTCGTTTCTACATGTTTTCGATTTGGGACTTACTTTACGGTAAAACTTGGCTTCAATGCAGATACCAAATTCTGGGTGTATTTTTATTGATTCAACTCTGTATAATTGCTGCTGAAGGTCTCCGTCGAAGCAACTTATCTTCGATTGCAAGTTCAGTTCATCACACATCCTTTGGGACACACCAGAGATCAGCAGGTTATATAATCCTCTACTAATTAATCAACGCTGTAGAATCATCCCTACTTTCTCATTTTCCTTGTTCTTAAACTTTCTTGGTGCATCAGGAGCATAAGGGAAAATAACCGTGTCTAAACTGTATATATGCAATGGATAATTTTCATATATGTCTATGATCCCAATCTGATTCCACCATTATGTGTTACAGGACGAGGTTTGCCTGTTTTAAATGAAGAGGGTCTTCCAGCATCATCAGATGCAGACAAAGGAAATTGGTTATCTGACGCCACAACTTCTGAGGTCCAAATTTCACATGAATCCTTTGTTTTTTATTTTCTCAAATGATATGTCAGCATATGCTTTAATGACTTTTGAACACGTCTAAGATGTATCTTGTTATAGATAGGGATCTGTTGTTGGATAATCTCGTTGATTTTCACCCCTTAATATTGTCTTCTATGATCTCTTAGGAAATAAGAGAGTTGGCGCTTAACAGTTAGGAGTTAGGAACACTGCCTCTTATTTTAATAGAGTCATATTGTTCCATTGCATGTCCAACACTTGTATTTGACAAGATATGATACTTAAAAACTTAAAAATGTATTTAGACAATACAGATTTGTTCCTTGTCCATGTGTCTTAGCCGGTGCTTATTTAACTCTTTTTTTGGACAATGTTTGTAAATTACTATTTAACTGAGTATGAGTGTGGCTACCAACAAGAGGAGTTTCACAAAGCTTAACTGTCAGAAGAATTGACCTACCGAATTCCTAAATAAATATTGACGTATCATGACTGGTGTATCAAAGATAGCAGAATGAATAAAAAACCTATTTGGAATTAGGCAAGGTAGTATGTGATGTGTTAGGGCATGAAGTGTTTTGATATTAGTCTCTCTTCTGCAGTCTCAAGCAACAACTAGTGGAGTGAGCAAATGCACACTCTGCCTTAGTAATCGGCAGCACCCAACAGCTACTTCCTGTGGCCATGTGTTTTGCTGGTATTGCCTTCCTTTGCTTCATTTGTTATTAACATTCATCGAGTGCCTAGATCCTATTTATGTACATTCTCTTTATCCTTTGTTTGATTTGTTCTTCAGGAACTGTATCACGGAATGGTGCAACGAAAAGCCAGAATGCCCTCTTTGCCGCACCCCCTTAACACACTCAAGTCTAGTGTGCCTGTATCATTCAGACTTCTAGAATCTGCTTCTTGTGAGTAAAGACCCTTAATTTGCTAGTTCTCAGCGATACGCGTCAAAGGATAATTTTTTCCTTGTACAGGCAAATATTACAATAGAAGGTTGAGACATTGGTATGGGAGTCCTCTAAAGCTAGAGAATGATTTACTAAAATTGTCCTCTTATGTCTCACTACCTTCTACGTCCACTTAGGCTATGTTTGGTTCAAAGGAGGGGAGGGGAGGTTCATTAATTTCTCCTGCTTTGAATCTGAAGTTTCTCTCCACCCTCCTGGCTTCATTATCCACATTGCAGATATAGAGTTTGTTTGGATTTACATTTGAAACCAAAAAGCCTGCCTAACCTTGAGATATAACCAGAAAGGCCTGCCTGCTAAAAAAATTGGGTAACAAAAATCAGGGAATTCCAAACCAAATAATCCATGCAAAGTGGTAACCGAAGCCGCAGGATTTACCTCAGTATTCAATTGTAGGTTCTTGCTTGAGGCTCTGGAATGGCGGAGAGCAGGAACTAAACTAGACAATGGGAAACGGCCAAGAGCTCCGGGAGCAAAGAAGAGGGGTCTCAATGTATTTCAGTGTTTTATTCCTTTCAATTTAATCATTAGAGGCAGTTTGGCCAGTGCATGTGTTGCAGATAAGTACCATTGCCTTTTAGATAGTTTTCTCATGTTGATATATTCCAAAACTTACAATGTATGACAAAATCCCGAAAAAAATACTATTTAAAATTTTAAAGTGTTATATGGAAGATTTATATTATCTGAAAAATGATTTTAACTAAATGACAGTTTCAATTACCCATATAAGATTTCTATACTTCAAGTGGTATTTTTTTCTTGGATGTTATCCATTTGTTTGTACAACAAATACCTGTAAAAGTCATTGCCCTTCGGTCATAAATATAAGACTTAGTTACTTTTTTTTTTTTTTTTAAAATCCTAAGAAAGCAAAATAAGTCATTTATAAATTGCATAATTTTTTTCCTTGAATTAGTTTATATGACCTATGAACTAATAGGTAATCTTAAAACGTATCAAATATGTTATAATTAAATATCACATTTTGTTTTGTTAATCTCTCTGAAAAAGTCAACTTGATCTTATATCTAGGATTAGAGGAAGCACTAACTTTTATAGTTTTGTTCAAGTGGTACTGTTTTTAACCAGACCATTGGGCTTTGGGCAAAAAAAAAGAAGTGACTATTGAACATTAACGCGGGTTAGGGTTTTCTTATTTCTAATCCAACGTCCTATATATATGCCGCCGCCATGCATTAAGTAGATGAAACTTTTCTTCTTCACTCTTCGGGTATGCCTAGAGATTGGCTTCGCTGTGTTCTATCTTTGACAATTAGCGCATATCTCTTTTCAGTACACGATTATCTCCAAGTTATCTTTATATTGATTAAATTGTTTGTGCCCTGAAGTCATCTTTACAGCGAGTTGGTTCTTCATGAATACCTTTCTCGTGTCTGAGGATGACAAAAGTATAGTGTCTGAAACCACTGGTCCTGTGTTATAGCTATGAAAAGCTCTCATATGCTTACATTCTGGTGGTACATATCTTAGCAGCAACCATTTACTTTTTAAAAGCTTGAATGTATCTTTGGGGAAAAACATAGTCCCATAATTCATATACTGAATCCATTGAGTCCTGAAATTTCAAAAATTATATATTTATCATATGGAGAGGGTCCCCCCCAATGTATGGATTTGGATTGGATTATTTGTTGTTTGCACATGCTGTTTTCAATTAGAGCATAACTACACCCTTTTGGCGTAATTCATTTGCCTTGGGGGTTTCATTGTTATAATGCTTAGACTAAAGGTTTGTTGGAGTTAGTCAGGCTTCTTGTGCCGCTTTCATGTGCCTGAAGTTTGGAATATACTCCTACATATTATTTTGTTTTGCTGTGCACATATCCATTTGTGACGAAATCTTACTTTTGCTTAATTCTTTTATGGTGTGCGGACAATGTTGGAATTGCTAGGGCATATCTGGATGTGTTTTGGTGTGACACAAGCAAATTTGAGTGTGAACTGTAAGATCAAGCTATTGTAAACTTAATGGTTTCTTCTATGCATTTTGTGATAGAAGAGACGAACTCTGAAGTAAAATATGCAGTATATACATTTCAAAGCCTAAATATCTGATGAGGAATACAATAGCGAGAGAATAAGATGTGGTTCAAACTTCAAAGTTACCACTTGCCTCCAGAAATCTCATCTTGAGGCAGAGGACACAAATGCTAGAAACTTTAAGATCACGGTTCTGAAGCTTTGAATGGAGCAGGGGATCTAGAGGGGGAATTAAATAAGTGTTGAACGTTAAATATACTCTATTATAGTTATTGCCATAATCCGTACCATTATAAGCTTAATAGAACTAAATCTGAAGGGTTCGCTATTAGGCTCAATTTGCAGTAGAAACGGCTCAAATTGTTCAATAAGTTGAAGTCAGAGTTGAGGAGCAATGTCTGCTAAATGTGAAAATTATTTAATGTGAAGGACGAACACGAGATTATATTTAATGTGTAATGTGAAGGATCATAAAGACCAAAATGTCAAATTCTTATATCAACCATTGTAAGTAACCTTTATGTTGTGCCTTTGATATATTGTGAAATTTGTGAAATTGGAAGGATCATAAGAGCCAAAATGGCTAAAATTTATATATCAATCAACACAAACCATCACTCTCGCACAATCAGAATTCTAGAGAGGCACACTGTCAAATATTCAGGTGTGGTTTCAGAAGGACGAGATTTTATCTTCCTATATAAAGTTTAATCCAAGGTCCTGATGGATGCCTTTCGCTTTGCTTCATGGTGGTGTGCTGCTTTGGACCATGAAGCAAAGCATATTTTAAGTTGTCATAGCACTTTCCCTGTGGGAAAAGAACATCTATCCCTTATTTTTGTTGGGGTTAGAGATCTCAAAAGAGGCTTCCTTCATTTGATTTTTGTTTTATGAAAAAAAGGAAGGGGCTAAGTCGTACATGGTCAAATAAAAAAAGCCATGTTTGAGAGAAACATTAAACTCATTTTAGTTTTACACATCAAACACAAAAGGTTACTACAAATCTCTTTGCCTCTTTGGTGCAAAGGTGCTAAAAGAGGTATTTATTTCTTCTTCGATAATGGAATCTGAACCAACTACTTGAGCAGAGTGTCACCTGCCTCCCAAACCTCTCTCCCTATCACCCAAGTTGGGAATGAAGGACCAGGAAGAACGATGAGATTCATCAACTTTCTAGTTGACTGCCACTCTCATAAAGTGAGTAATTTTCAAAGCGTTTACGTTAGGTTAGATCATGAAATGTTTGTTTTTCTTGAGAATACATTTTATTAGATTATATTCCGATTTATAAATAATGTAAATTAGTTTGAGGAAAGAATGATAAATTTGTTTGAAGATGACTATAAAGGTTTTAAGTTAAAGTATACTTTTAGTCTTTTTATACTTATATCTAATTTTATTTAATCTTTTATATTTGAAAAGTGCATTTTTAATTCTTTTTTACTAACATGATCAGTTTCATTTAACGGAAATATTGACTCAAAAAATTCAAAAAATGATTTTATAATTACATTTGAATTTAAAATGATTATTTTTTGAAATATTATAAAAATAATTATGCTAAAAAATGAAATTTAAGCATTTTTCCACATTTAATTAAAGAATAACTTTTTAGATCTAATGAATAATAAAGATAAAAAATGTATTTTCAAACATATGCGATTATAATGATACTTAATGCAAACATAAAAGACTAAATAAATATTTTAGTCAAAATTCTATAAAATAGTTTATTTTGTTTCATAATTTTTTTAAAAAGGTGAAATTGATCATAAATTAAGGACAAAATAGACAGTATGCATATAATTACATTAGAAGTTGTTCATCCCTTTAAAACACTTTTTAATAAGTGATTGTACTTTATACCAATTATTGATTTTATGATTAAAATTTATAGCGTTACATCAAAGTAATGTCATCAAATATATTTTGTTTATTCAGCTGGTCTCATGTGTTTGTTGTATACTGTCTATTTTGGTCAATAATCTATGAAAGGAAGGTGTTGTGAGTTCTAACACTTCTCTGATCCTTCAAACATCAAATATAAATATGATAACACTTGCATAAAATATAGTTTCTTACATCAACTGATTATTTTCTCCGAAAAATCAAATTAAATAAGCTAACTAAATGGCCCGTTCAGATTATCAAATGGGTAATCAGAATCGAGCACATATATTGAAGTAACGATGTATCTTACTTATATTTGGCAACTATGAGGCGTCGCCTTGCATACAAATTAAAACATATACATTATATACATGGTTATTAAGTCCTTTTAGTTATGATTGCCCATTGATCCTTTGAAAAGGTTGGTTTCAGTTCATATTCTTTGCTTCTCAATCGTGTTAACACTTTAATTAGTCATCAATATTGGGAGACAAAGATCACAGGCAACTAGAACTGCAAAATTAATCGCCCTATGATCACTTTCTCATACTTGTCACATGTCATGTACATGGAACATGCAAAAAGACAAGACATGTTGATTTTGCATATCTTTTTCTTGGTAGTCTCTAGCTTATATCTTTCTTCTCACTATACAGTATACACACACGATCTGAAATTGTCAGCCGAAGTAACTTCATTACGGATAAATGATTGGTGGAGTCAATATTAGATTTGTTCTTGAGAGAAGTATGTATCCTAATGAAGATTACATCTAAACTAAAATATGGTTCGACTAAATTTATGGATAACGATATTCAGCCTCGTAAATTGCCTCCACTTAAAAAAAACGATGCACGTACTCGTCATAACTTTATAACTTAGTTCAATAGTTCATAATCGTAATTTCAAGTGGTCAATATGGTAAAATAAAATGGATGCAAGGTTTTTTGACCCTGAACAATATTCCTGAAAATATGTGTCAAGGCTAAGTGCGCATGCGTGGATCAGATGGGGGTATCATATTAAT
The DNA here is from genome assembly GCA_029929735.1 of Mimosa pudica. Classification (NCBI taxonomy): domain Eukaryota; kingdom Viridiplantae; phylum Streptophyta; class Magnoliopsida; order Fabales; family Fabaceae; genus Mimosa; species Mimosa pudica. The sequence goes on from JAKELP010000007.1 coordinate 6,666,776, forward strand.
ATCTTGCAACTGCTCAATTTTCAATTTAAATACACTAAAATTAAGAATGACTAAAAAAAATAGATATATAATTATAGTGACACAATTCCATTGGTAAAAATGAAATTCTTTTGTTAGATGAGAAATTTTATGGCTAATTTATTCTTAGTAAAGGCCTATTTTAAAACAAATTTCATGACTATTTCTTCGCTCTAATTCACTGTTTTAAGTGAATTTATTATAAATACAAATGGTCTACTATTCCCAATTACACATATATAAATAATAGATCATGGAAGACAAACGGCAGTGCACTTTGAAAGTATCCTAGCAGTCTTCAATGGTCATACCCAAACCCGCGCGCCCATGTACAATACAATACTAACTACCAATCCCTGAATCAGAGATTTGTGTCTCACTCTTTTTTCTTTTGTTTGATGCATTATTAATATTGTCCTTTCTGAATTTTATAAGTAATGGTCACACAGCCTACTGTGTCAATTATTCAATTTAAAGATAACAGTCAAAGGCCCCGTGTATTTATAATATTACATTCGTTTCTCAATATAATATCTAATAGACTAAATTGAAGAGATTGAATAGAAACTACATAAATTATTTAAATTAAAATATGCTGGCATCTCTTCTTTTTGCATTAATCACATAGGGCACCTCTCTGTTTTAAAATACAATTTAGTCCAACCCTTTAACACCTTTATGAATATTATAAAAAGATTATAAGAATATATAATAACAACTTTAATTAATACTATTTAACTTAATTACTAGTTTACACCCATCAGTCTATATAAATCCCTAAAGCATTGGAGTATTAAAGTATATTTGATTTCAAAAATTTCATTCTCGATAGATAATATGTGATGTTAAGTAATTAAAATTTAGCTGAAAATTTATTTTCCCTTTTAATAAATTTTTTCTTAGCTAAGTGTGTTTACAATTTGTAACATAAATTATATTTCATATTGGAAAAATGTTTATTTAATAATTTTGAATTATTTACGAAGAAAATATTTTTGAGATATTCATAAAAATTAATTATATAATCTATATTTTCTTCATAATTTTTACTAAAATATGAATTAAATAATAAATTAAATATGATTTATAAAATTAAAATAAATGAAATTAAATATTTCTAAAGAATTTATATACAAATTTAAATTATGAAATTTTATTACTTAAATCAAAATTAATGAATTTGTAATAACATTTAAAAATATTTGCGTATAATGTTGAAAAACATGAGTGTGCTAAAAATTGGTTTCTATATTATAAAATATATCTCTGACAAATACTCCCTCTGATCCTACATATAAGACCTAATTGACTTTTTCTAGAAAATCCTTAAAAAAGCAAAATAAGTTAATTATACATTGATTTACCTAATTTTTTCCCTTAAACTAGTTTATTTTACCTATAAACTAATTGATAATCTAAAAATGTATCAAATATTTCATCATTTAATAACTTATTTCGCAACCTTAATATCTCCAAAAAAAAAGTCAATTAGGTCCTATATTTAGGACCGGAGGTAGTATAAATGTTTGAATTAGTATTATGTATAAAAGGGTATTTTGGTCCAATCAAAGTTTGAAATTTAGATTTAATGACCAACTAACGACGGTTTGAGTGAATGGAAATAAATTCTCAAATATAGATGAAAAAGTTTGTATGTGTAACATATATCTTAAATTTGACGTTCATAATTTTTTTTTTAAAAAAGAGGGGAGGTTTCTATATTTGAGAATTTAAGATAGGATGTGAGTTATTTTATTTAATTATTAAATTATAACATATGTTGTATATCTCTTTAAATATTTATGTGAAAACATTGAATTATATTTTTAGTAGTTCAGTACTAGTTAGACAAATTAGTTTAGTAAAATGATAAATTAATATAAAAACCTTAAACTAATTTGTTTAGTTTCTTTTTATATTTTTAATTAAATCAGTCAACCGAAACTTATATTAAGTATAAAATATAGTAAATATTAATACAAAGTTATTTTATTTAATTATTAAATTATAACATATGTTGTATATCTCTGTAAATACTTATGTGAAACATTGAAATATATTTTTAGTTCAGTACTAGTTAGACAAATTAGTTTAGTAAAAATGATAAATTAATATAAAAACCTTAAATTAATTTGTTTAGTTTCTTTATATATTTTTAATTAAATCAGTCAACCGAAACTTATATTAAGTATAAAATATAATAAGTATTGGTTTGGGCGGCAGTAATGACTAGTTGGCGTATTAATTAATTTATTCTAGTAAATCTTAATACAAAGTTACTCGTATGGCCCTGACATTCCTTAAAACAGATCATTCTATACCGATTATTCTAAATTTAAGAATAAAAATACATATAATAATTGAGGATTAGGACTGATGGAAGTAGCACGCGTCCATGATCATATTCATCATGTCCAGTTAACATGCACTTTAATTTAGATAAGTGCAATTATTCGATCGGCCGGGCGGCACTCTCCAACCAATATAATCAACATCTGAAATAATGGATATCCATCATCTCATGCAATATTTATGAACTTCCTTTCCCTTAATTTGTTCTTCCTTTCGGTATATACATACAGATACGGACCATATATATCGTTTGAATATATACAATGCGCAACATGAATAAAATTTATAGGGACGTAGAGGGGGACCAAACATAGTGACATATAACGTGATTATTATTTAGTGCCCGAGGAGACCTCTGCATGCATCTCGACAGTACACCTTATCGGACTTGACAATCGACAACTTAATCCGACACATGCAACATCCAATTTTGATTTCGCTCTCTTAATCATCTTTCTTTCTGTTTTTTACTTGAAATGAGGTGAAATGAATACATAAACCTGAACCCATAGGACTATATACATAGAACGAACAAGTAATGAAATATATGTCCGCTATATGTGTGTGTGTGTGTGGATAGTGCGCAGCAGGAAAGCTAGGTCTACCAACAAAAACCTTATAAACAAAAAACAATTCAGATGGATCAGAGGTGAGGGTCAAGTCATCGCTGAGGTTGAAAGCAAGACATACACTTTTTTTTTACCTGAAAAGTAAGACTTCAAAATTAAGACCACGTACGTCCGTGTACGTGCAACACAATTTGAGGGCATGTCACTCGATACACACGCAATTATAATGTTGGTTTTAATTAATTAAGTTACAAAAGTGATTTTGTTTTTGGAGCACCGAGCACTATGGCAACATCCACCACAAGGAAAGTGACAATTTCACAATGAGTTTGTCCCTTTGTTCTCCTCATTATGTCGACTCTCTTTGATATTTACCCCTTTTCTTACTCAGGAAAGCACACATAAATTTTTTTGTAAAAAAAAACTCATTTTTAAACATTAGCTAGTGTGTGTGTGTGTGAGAGAGAGAGTGGAGACGGGTAATAGTGGGCACACCAGCAGCCACCAAGCACGCCTGCTTCTAAGTTGAATGCTCCATTTTTTGCTTTGAATGCTCTTCCATTATGTCCCCTTATTAATTCTCTCCTACCTCTTACTATGTCCTTTTTTATTCAATTTTTTGAAAAATTTATTTTGCATTATCCCAATCATAATCTCTTTTGTTGTATATTCAGCGAATCTCCCTCTTCTCTGGGTAAATTATTATTTTTATTAATTATTTTTAATCAGTTCAATCCTCCTTGTTGGATTTGTCTCTTTACTCCGTCTTCATATCATTTTAATAAGCGACATAAATTGATATGATTTTGCCTTTAACTGAAAATTAAATGATCGATGGATACCGCTTTCCATGCTCATTAGAAATACGAGAAGGGGAGAGCTCTTTCATTCTAGATCATCCAAATCTTTTTTTTTTAGGTAAAGTAGATCATCCAAATCTAATATGAACGGTCTATATTTCTTTCTTTTTATTTGATAATAACAATGATTTTAATCGCGAAAAAATTAAAAATAAAAATAAACCCTTAACCATCATTATTTTCCAAAAAAGCACAATTTTATTTTAAAATCACCAACTTAAAAATATCAAATATAGATGTTTAAAATTAAAAATCTATATGTTGCAAAATAGAAGAGCACCCTATATACTTATCCTTTTGACAAGTATAAAATTAAAAGTGGTTCCTCTGGCTCTGATTATGGAGTATGTGCGTTGTTGGGGGGTGGATATTCATCGACAGGGAGATGTATATGTAATGCCGTTGGGAAAAAATTATTCATGGATTTAATATAATTTTTATATGGTATGTAGTGAATATTGGGCTCTAAAAGGATAACATGGATGTAAAATGAGGTAATGAGATGTCGAGATAAATTGTGATCATTCAGGAAATGATAAGATTCAGAATGACCACATATGATGAGAACGAGTTGGGGTTGCCCCTTTTAGTCAGAAAATGGTAGAAAGGTATTGGAGATGATTTGGGCGTGTTCAAAGAAGACCATTATGTGTGCCAATAGAGTGACTAAAAAGTCTGAAAACCGATTAAAAGGGAGAGATGGATCTAGGAGAATATAGACTCGACAAACTTATAAAATAAGATATATTGGTAGGTGAATAATATATCAAAATTAAAAATTTAGTTGCTAATAGAGTACAATGATATCATATAATGCATAGCCATCTCATGTAGTTGGATAAGATTTTTTTATTGCCGTTGTTGGATATAAAATTCAATTTCATCTTAGATATGCAGGTTGTGTGTGGGTGTAACGTAAGCACAACGTCAAAAATTCCAAAAAATGTCAGTTTAATTGATAAAGAGTTCTTTCACAAGTGACTAAACGTTTATTTGTGGATGATCAAAACTACATCATCAAAGATATGAGAAAACCATCCACAGTAATGCAATTCAGACCACACGTACATACACAAAATAATTAGATGCTGCAATAAAAATGAAAAATCTCATCTCAGCTTACAGTTATTTTCATCTAGATCGCACATGGAAAAATTATTTACATATATGCATATAAATCATGGCAACAAAGCAGAAGTCTGTATAATTATAACTATAGAAGTTATTGTTGATAAGTGTACAAGTAAAAATATGGAGTTTGACTTTTGGAGGGAAAAACTGGAGAATGCGTTATAAATTATGAAAGGCGTTGACTGAAAGGCGAGAGAGTGGGGAAATAGACAGTGAAATGGCACAAAAGTTGGTGAAAATGATTCGAGAGATCGATGTCACAGTTGAAATATCACTCAACAGACTTTTTTATATAATTTGGTGTCTGTGGGATTAATGTGTTTGAAAAGGTTGTTTAGCACTCTCCGATCCTTTGTCTCCCCATTAACGTAGAATACCATGAAGGTGGCGTGCCATGGTGCTCACTGCTCCACCATTCATTCATACATTTATGGATGTATTATATGTAAGGATAAAGTCGCAGATATGCTACCAAAATTTTGACTTCTAAGGGCGTTTCTAATATCAAAAGTTTCGTGTTTTGATCAAAAAGACATTTTAGTCTTTTCACGTTTAAATCTCGTTGCCTTCAAGTGCCAAATTAACGGAATTAATCTAAATTTATTGGAAATATAAAAAATGTCTCATGTCCAATAGATGAGTACTATTGGTGCTCCTAGCAATGGTTTTACAAACGCTCCTAATGTTAAAATCCAGTATCATATTTACACCTTTATTTGCCTTGTATATATATAAATGTTGCGTGTGTGTGTTATATCTTGTAGATACTAGCTACTCCACCATTCACGCCTGCACTCTGCCATAGTGCTCCACCATTCATTCATTCATCGACAGGGATCACTATATCTGTAAGATTCAAATATTGTCAAACTAGAAAATGAAATGAGTGCATATAATTCTGTTATAGTAACAATCTAGGAGTATTTATTTATTCTGTTTCGTTTTCCTATGGCCTTTTTCTCCCTGACATAATTAAAATCCACCTCATAATATCCTTCCTATTTGTCACCATAAATACGCTCACACCCACACACTGCACGCACCTTCAATTATCACTAACTCAATAATCTTTTCCCGGTATCCTCAATTCATGTTAATACTCTTAATAATACAATAATGATCAAAATCCTTCAAACTAATTTCTTTTAAGTCTGTTATACTCTAATTGAAGCGTGAGTAAGATTGTTTATACTCTCCCCCCAACACCCTCACAAGGTAGGAATTGGAATTGAAATTGGAATTGAGTTGATCCTTAGATTTGTTATACTTCACTAACTATTTTATTATTGATATAATTTCATAATGCATATCAACTATCGTCCGTAATGGAGGGTTATATATACAAGTAAAATTATAAATAGTTAAAGGTATTATGATGATGAGTGGATTAAGAAAAGGGGCACATGAAAAGAATGGAGATGACGGAGAATGAGAAGAATGGATAGAGAAGTGGGCTGTCCACAAAATCCATAATGGAGTGAAGCCACGCTCAACTCTCTGCCTCCAATCGCATCCATCCACCCACCTTACCCTTCTTCCATTAATAAATGACAATTTCCCATCATCTTCCTAATATCAAAACCATTACAACGATATCAATAAATATATATTTATATATCACAATTTATTACAAATTAATTACTCAATATATTCTTCATGCATGCACAGTACATATAATTATAAATATTGATTTTCTCCCATATGCAAAATATAATATCTCTAACAAATATTACTGATCATGTACATGTCCTTTTTGTACTTTCTTGTACATGATGTATGTACCATAATAAAAAAACATCTTTGTCAATGATCAAGATAATTAAATAAAAAACAATATAGAATAACTAGTTCTTTGAATTATATTCACTTCTCAATTGAAATTAGAATGACCACGCTTTTGTTGTTGTGTTGATATATATGTGTCATGAAAGTTTGTATATTTAGTTGTCTAACTAATTGTCAATCTAACCCGTTTCTCTAGGATAATATTTATGCGTAACCTCGTACACCCACTGCCCCGCGAACATGGTGGGTAGTACTATATCCTAGATTCGCCCTCCATTCCTACTACCATGCGCTCCTTCAAGTATTGACCAAAAAGAGAATTTATTGATCATGTGTTGGCCATTTTTAATTTTAATTTTCCTAATTCCATTTCCCTCTTTACCTTTAATTTGCACTAAATAACTTTCTCTTATAGTGATTTAAAAAATAATGAGGAAAACATCCAGGGTTTCATATCACAATTGAGATCGAATATATAACCACACCCACATACAAAAGAGCCGGGCCAGCTTTATGATACTACTATATATATTACCGGCCAAGTTATTGGACATAAAGATACTTAGCTTTTTGAATTTTTATCAACAATTTTTATTCAATCTAACAACATAAGTTTTTTTGGCCAAAACAAGATTTAATTTATATGCAAGCTTGATTTTAAGATATATATATTTGAAAACAATATGAAAACATAAATATATCTAGCCTTTTTCATATTTATGGCATGCTTGAAGTGTATGAATCTATTTGCATATTCTATTATCTTAATGAAATAAATCAATTTAATTAGACACCTTTTTACCACCTATATTGACACATGGGTCGAAATATTTTATATAAAAAAAGTGTAATATAAAAAGGGAATGTCATAAACATAATGTTGATTAGAAATATATAATTAACTCTTTTGCATCATAATAAGTAAAACTCGACTTGATACGCTCAAGCAGACATGCACGAAGCTAATTAATGTCAAGTGGTCCATCATGATTTCATATACATGTACTAATATAATATTGATGTAGACATGTAGCTCTAGAGTTTAAACCCTCCCTTAATCTTTTAAATTAATTTAAGACTATACTATGAAAGTATATTTATCCTTTTTCCTTTTACAGACATGGATATACCAAATGGGAGGGAGGGATAAACTCAAAGGTCAAATGGGAGACGTGTGGGCCCTCGTGCAACTCCATTCCCCCGTGGACATGCTGGGCCCACCACTACCTACATAGTACTACAATACTGCAAAGTAAAAAGGCCACTTTACTCGCGTGCTAATTTGGAGTCGCCAAAGATGCTTGAAAGTTGGGTCCCATGTAAAGTCCCACATCGGCTGGGGAGGAGAACAAAAGGTGCTATATATAGGCCTGGATACCTCCCCCTCTCGACGCGTTTTAAAGCCGTGAGTGGTGAGGATTCCCCAAAGCGGACAATTTCAAGAGCGAGGCGCTGAGATGTTACAGATGGTATCAGAGCCAGGCTCGGGTCGGTGTGCCAGCGAGGGCGCTAGGCCCCAAGGGGGGTGGATTGTAAAGTCCCACATCGGCTGGGGAGGAGAACAAAAGGTGCTATATATAGGCCTGGATACCTCCCCCTCTCGACGCGTTTTAAAGCCGTGAGGGGTGAGGATTCCCCAAAGCGGACAATTTCGAGAGCGAGGCGCTGGGATGTTACATCTCACTTCTTCAAAATGCCGACACGTCATAAAAGTGGACTTCCAGCTTGGCTTCCCACAATCCCCCTACCATTTGTACACCAGTAGTACCACTATATCTTTTCCTTTTGGAAAAATTCCTATATCATCATCAGGATGTTAGTATATATTCACAATAGAGATTTTCAATTGTATGATGGATGCTGTCAACTTTAAGTCAGCTATTGACAACTTCTCATTTCTTGGCACAACTAATGTTATGAATTATTAACATACATTTTTTAGTATAATAATTATCAACATACATATAATAAAAGATTGTTATAATAAATAGAAATCTCTATTTTAAAGTTGTGACACTATGATAATCAATCTATTTTTTTGGAAGAAAACTATCATCGATTGATAGGGTTGTTTGTGTCATTTGTTAAAATATAAAATTCCCATATTCTTCCTTTATGACTACTATCTATTCAAAGGCCCTTTCCCAATTTCAGCTTTATTTATCTGGATATTCCCTTTTCTTTTCTCTTCACAATATTCAAAATTTCCAACACTTCCTCCTTTGTTCCTAGCATGCATTGTGCGAGTATTTGTTTCTAAGATGTTCAGCTACATACTTTTAATTTCTTCCCCTTATTTTTTGTTATTGCGATTTTACAAAATTTTAAATAAGTTTTATGGAAAGGCATACATCCATTTCACACGCTGAAGGACATCTTAATTATAAAGTTATAAAGCTGATGTTAGTATAAAATACTACTTTAAGATTAATTAAGTTAATTTACTTAGAAAAATTTAAGATGAAAAATATCATGTTTTAAAAATAATAGAGAAAAAAGCTGGCTACATGATATTTTTAAAGAAGAATGTTTCTGATTAAAAGTAGAAACACTTTTTCTATAACAAAAAGCTTAGTTGAGTAGAGTCTTAAGACTCACCAGTCCTCCAAAATCAAAGAGAACTTTTAAAGGTACTTATAGATTGTCCACTAATAAGGTTCTCACATATGTAAAATTCGAACCCACAAGTCCACAACCACGTGGTTATGAATCAAACTCCTTTACCAACTGGAACAACCTTTGTTGGTCAAGCACAAACACTTTTAATCAAACAAGAAAATAAGAAAATGAAAAGGCTAAATGATGATATGTGACAAAAGAAAGAGATTGGAGTTTGTGGCCTGTAATGATAGGCATTTTGCAGCAAGAAACAGATATTCTGCAACGGTATAATAATAACTTTAAATATGTTCACAAAATATTAAGTGAAAAACGAATAGAAATAACAACGTAAATCAAGTGATAACTAACACTAGCTACCAGATGTAAATATTCAAAAAATATATTTTAAAGTCATGATCTCCTCATATAAAAGAGATTAAGACATAAAGTCATATACACACTAACTCATGGATATAGATTTGGTACGCCTCTCTAATAAAGTCAACGCGGCATGCATTTCTGATATCACGTTTGCGAGAAATAAATTGCATGATATTAGAATAAAAATAGAAGTCTTCCACCCATCATCTATCCTTGGTTCAGCTGGCGAGAGTTGAAAATTTCACTATTTTCGCAATTGTTCGATTCCTGAGAAATACCATTTGGTTGTGGTTTCAGTCGTGAAGTATTGGGAGACATCTCCACAGCAAAGTGAAGACGAGTGAAACCTACCTGTGTGAATAATAATCAAATCTCAGAGCCTAGTGGATCTTGAGTTAGAGATCTGCCCCTAGATCATGAGTGAACTAAACTCATTTCCTAAATTTTCCATAAAAAAAAAAGAATAAAGAAGTTCTATTGGTTAAACTTACAAAAGGTTAAAGATATCTAACGCAGGACGAAAGTCTCGTGGTTGTCTAACCATTAACATTATACAGAGACATTTGATAGAGGGATGAAAAAAACAATGTGTAGATTTAAGAATATGGTGACTTTAAAAGAAGTATAAGCTTAGACAAAAAAAAACTTAGTAAGAAGAATATTAGAGAAAACATGTCCCACATCAAAAGTGTGAGAAATGGATTAATGGGATATAATGTTAGGTTAATCACAACTGTTTAGGATTTTGTGATAAAATGTCAAAACCCAACAAATTTATACATTTAATTAACATGTAACTAACAAATTATTTTCTTACGTGATTTCATTAAAAAATATTAGAAAAATTCTTCTTGATATATAAGAAATTGTGTGTGTCTATATATATAAGAAAGAGATATGGGGCTCGACACTGCCTTCTAAACTAAAACAAAATCATGTTTAAGTCAACAATACCTTCAAATGAAGCTATTGTTTTACTCAAAAAAAGGTCATGCATTAGGGTGCGACATACTGCAATAATTTTGTAACAGAATCATGTTGCTCCTCTTGGCGTGACTACTATAAAAATTCTGGCTAGAATTTGAGCAGGAGGGGAATATTTTTGCCAACCCTTTCTTACGCATGGGATTGTCAATGATAGTTAGAAAATATAATAATAGTATTTTTATGTACCTAATTTTAATTATAAGATTTCTGATAAAAAATCATAATTATAAGATCAAATTAACCAACTTTTCATTTCAGACCATCAATTCCATCTATAAGATTTCTTCCATAAATAAGAGAGTATGTAGGAGCAGAGAAAACACCCATCGTTTGCATCATTTTTTTTATATACACGAATCTGGATTTATTAAAAAGTTTTTAATTGAACCTGTACAATTTTTTTGAGTTTATTTGTGTGAAATAAAAAACCTTGTGATTTTCAATTCTTCTAAATGATCTAAGCGCGTAATATGCGCAGGCCGGATGCCCATGGAAAGGATATACATATATAAAATCATCATCATTATTATTATTATTATTATTATTATTATTATTATTATTATTATTATTATTTGTTAAACACAGGTAATTACTATGCATGCACAAGGGTGAAATGATTAAAGTATGCCGTAGTGGGTCTAAATTTTAATTTAATACAGTTTTGTTATCCTTGAGTAATATCTATATTTGCAAAATAAAATATAATAATTAACTTAGGGAACGAAGTATACAGTTGTGTGTGTGGAGAGTAGCTATAAAAAGCCAGAAGCGGAGGCAAAAACAGAGAAGCACGAATACCATTAACTTGCAGTGCAGTAGGAAAAACATCAAATAAAAATCATTAGTGTGTTTGGTTTTCATACTTGCATTAAGAAGAATGGGTGAAGCTCCTGAGGTGTTCTATGTCAATAACAGTAGCAATGGCTTCACCAAATTTGGCCATGAAACAGACCAAAATTTCACCCACCATAATCACGATTCTTCCACCTCATGGTTTGAGGAAGTCATTGATCACCACCTTAAATGGTCTTTTGCTCTCAACAGGTTTTTATTCGTATCATCCCTTAGTATAAGCTTTCTCAATCCTTATATATGTTTGTACGTGTATTGAATTCCCTTGTTGTCTCAATGAATCTCTGTAGTGTCCTTCACAAAGGGATCAGCCAGTACCAGGAAATTGCACTCTTGGACACCAAGCACTTCGGCAAGGTTTAAACTTCGTTCTCACACACAATAACTCTTTTTAATTTCACATCTATCATAAAACACTATTCACTTAATGAGTTTTCGTGCGCACACAGGCTTTGGTGATTGATGGAAAGATGCAGAGTGCTGAATCAGATGAGTTCATATATCACGAATGCTTGATTCATCCAGCTCTCTTATGTCATCCCAAGTAAGTTCTCATTCTCGATATACTTGAATGATACTACAATACTGAATCCAATCATACATAGAGAGTTAGTTGAGATTAAATTCTAATTTAAATATAATGTTTTTTTAATTTTCTCTCCTATGTTTTTTACTTTTCCCAAAATTAATTTGTCCTACGTATATAATCTAATAATGATATATACAAGTTTTTCGTGAACATCAATTGACATATGTTATAATCATATTGCTTATTTAATTATTTTAATTTACCCAAAATAGTAAACGGATGAGCCTTATTAAAGATAGGATATGTAGTATAATATAACAATGAGAAAGGGCCTTTAACATTCAGTTAACAAAAAAAAAAAAGAAAGGGCCTTTAAGAGACTTTTAAATAAGATGAAGAGGCATTGTAATTGTAATTAGTTATATAAATGATGCGTGTTGCCAATGGTGCAGCCCAAAATCAGTATTTATAATGGGAGGAGGTGAAGGTTCTGCTGCTAGGGAAGCCCTCAAGCATAAGTCACTGGAGAGAGTCGTCATGTGTGATATAGACCAGGTTCCTCTTTTCTTCTCACTCCTTTTGTGCAGCCTTCCGTATTCCTTCCAACCAGTCTTTAACCAAAAAAAAAATTGCAGGAGGTGGTGGATTTCTGCCGTGAATATTTGACTGTGAATAAGGAGGCCTTTTCTAATAACAAGCTTGACCTGGTTATCAATGATGCCAAGTAACTCTTTCATCCTCCCCTTTTATTTATTTATATGTTCATACGTGTGTTTTAACTTTTAAGTCTTAAGTATTATATGAAGATGGAAGGAAGGTACCACTTATAATGATACCATTTGTACTCAATTGTATATCAATCCTCTAGTGTTATTAGTTATATATAATCAATTTGACTTTTTTAGAAAATAACCATACAAAATTAATCATTTCAAATTATTTATATTTGTCTTTTTTCTCGAAATCAAATTATTTTATTTATAGGCTAACATATATTTTCTTATTTACAAATTTTGAGTACTTAAAGGATCCCCCATTATTTTCATTTATTTTTAATTATAAAGCGTTGTGTTGATGTAAGAAATGGTTTTCTTTAAAAAAAAATACGGAAACTTTATGCTACTCATCCGGTCCTAGTTAGAGCACTTCTAACATATTTTACATATACCAAATAAACCTTAAGCATTATTAATTGGAACATATAGCTATAGGAGTCAAAGTTAGTTGTAACTTGTAACAACTAATAGGAGAAGTACACTACCTATGAATCCCTTTTTGTTCCTTTAAACTAGAAAGTGGATCCGATAGCTAATATCTGGTCGGTTATGATTTTGCCGCCTAGAAACCATACTAAGTGTACTCCTACTTTCCTTTTGTCGGTTTTAAAATAAAGTTAAACTAGGAGTTAACTGTGTGATAATTAAATACATAATTTTTTTAATGGATAAAGGGGAGAATTAGAGGAGAGGAAGGAGAAGTATGATGTGATAGTTGGAGACTTGGCAGATCCAGTGGAAGGAGGGCCTTGCTATCAACTCTACACTAAATCCTTTTATCTCAACATCCTCAAACCCAAGCTCAATCCCAATGGCATTTTTGTTACCCAGGTTCTTTGCTTTTCTTTTTCTTTTAACATCATGCCCTTCACTTCCTTATCTTGTGAAAAGCTTTTGTCATTCAATAACTAAACATGTTGAGCATTACTTACTTTACTTGTGCAGGCTGGGCCCGCGGGCATCTTCACCCACAAAGAGGTCTTCACTTCCATATACAACACAATCAAACAAGTCTTTAAATGTAACAAGATTATTTCATCCAAGCCTTCTAGCTCTCATCTCTTTATCATTGGTTCGACGAATTGAACCCAACTCTTGCTCTTCTTTCGCTTGTTTTTATGCAGATGTGACACCATACGCAACTCACATACCATCTTTTGCTGACACTTGGGGATGGGTTATGGTATGCAAAATACTCCCTTTTATTTTAATCATAATCCAATTTTGATTTTTTTGGAGATATTGAGGATGCAAAATTAATTACTTTTTTGTGAGAAAATTAATTACTTTTTGAATTTTCTATAGCTAATTTTTTTCTTCAAAATTAGTTTATTATACTTATAAACTAATATATAATCTAATTATATGTGACACATGTTATAGTTGTCTAATTTACTTTGTTAACTTCCAAAAAAATTGAAAAGTGTCTTATACTAAGGAGGGAGTATAAAACTTTAGTTTTATTGCAAATAAGTTTGTTGTTAAATTACATAGATATTCATGTTGGTGCTTACTGAATATGTTTGTGATCTGTATCCAGGCTTCAGACCAACCATTCTTGATAGGAGCTGACGAAATGGACAAAAGAATTCAACAAAGAATAGATGGAGAATTGCTCTATCTTAATGGTTCTTGGTTCCAATCCTCTGCTACCATGAACAAGACTGTTTCACAATCGTAAGTACATGAATGGAGCTTCTACTCTTCAACCAAAACTAGAAAATGTACATTATCAATATCATTTGCATTGATATATAATGTTATTTTAGGCTGAGAGATGAAACCCACGTGTACACGGAAGAAGATGCTAGATTTGTACATGGACATGGTGTGGCCTATCGACTCTGAGGTTATGGGGGCAGAGGATGAGGGGAATTGATGTACAGATGATGGAGCTAGAGCTCAAAACAAGCGTAACAACTTCAACCTACTAAACCAGTCAACAATTTACAATTGTTTTGTCAATTTGGTTAGGAATTTGTGTTAGCTTCACTAAGGAGCTCTTTGAATTCAAAATTTGTGAACGTGACAACCTTCATCTAATATCTGATATATGAATCAATAAATTAGAGATAATGACATCTCCACATACATACTAGGCTTCTTTTTAGCTTATATTACTCCTTTTAACCATAAATATAAGATCATTTTGACTTTTTTTAAGTTAAGAAAGTAAATAGACCGTTAAAATCATAACATATGACATCTGAAATTAGATTATAGGTTAGTTTTAACTATAATAAATAAGTCTCGGGGAAAAAAGATAACTTTAAACAATTTCAAATGATTAATTTTGTATCCTTGTTTTCTCCGGATATTATAATTAAGAACAGAGGTGGTACCAAATTGGACAGGTTTAAAGATGAAATTTACTTGGTCTTAATGTATCAACTCATGCCATTAACACTAAGAGTATTTTCTATCTCTAATATCTACCACCTACCTAAAAGTACTACGTGCCCCAAAATTCATACAAATCATAAAGTTGTAAACAGCATCATGACCCTGCAATTTGGTCAAAACACCACTTCTACATCACCTAGTGTGTACAGTAGAGACTCCACTTAACTATCCTAAGCCAAACCTACCTACAAAGTAGCATGAGGCCGGCAGGGAAAAATACAAAAGTCCATGCTAGCAGAACTATGAACATGAGCTAGAGTTATCACTTGAGTGGACCCGTATCTGATCCATCAACATAGCTTAGATGAACTGCCTGAGGAAGGAGATGATATCTGATTTCAAGCTCCTCAAAAATTTTCTTTAGTTCCAACACCAGTTCTGTCCTCCTTGTGTTCTTCTCCCCATAGTTTTGAAAATTCATAGTGTGATTAACATACAGTGCGATTTTAATCTTATTCACATTTTCTATCTCCTTCACCACTACATTGTGTTTAGGATGCCAGTGTTGTTGATTACTCTCCAAGTAACTAAATAAACAAAGATACTTGAAATCAGATAGATGAAAAGGGAAAACAAACGCACAATTTAAAGATGCACTAAAAGTACGGCAACAATCGTGCTTCTGCTATTTTATATCATGCAAGGTGAAGTGGGAAATATATACTTCTATCCTTTCAAGAACAAGGAAAGTAAAGCATATAATTCTGCCTATTGTGCGCGAAATTCCAGTCAAACATGGGCAAGATCCTTCAACTTTTATTAGGCAAGGATCCTTTAATTTAATCAAATGCAACATCAGATGTTTAGTATGCCTGAACTTGATATTATTCTGTCATGCAATATTGTGCTTCTTCAGCTGTAGATTTAGGGGAACAAAATGGAAGACAAATATTACGGCAAGGGTGCTATATAAAGCAATTCAAGGGACATTATATAGTCTTTCACAGTTCAAGCTGTGACAATGAAAAAGAAAAATTATGCTTGGAAACCATAAACTAAAGCAAAACGTTGACAATGCAAGAGGAATAGACGGTCTTTGGTAATTACACTCAATTGTAAATCCAAATTCAAGTTCCCACAGAAAGTGGAATATAAAAAAACAAACATATGCATGTACCAAGTAAGAATGAGCTGACCTTTTTATTTTTTCCTTCATTGCCCCAATCTTTTCCAGTGGTGTCATAAAATCAATTGAAAACTCTATTCCATCACCCATATCAGGGCTTCTGTAGTAATTGCTAATGGGTTTTGTGGCCAGGACTGAGTTTGGGTAGAACACCTTCTCATTATCAAGTTTCAAGAACACTGTTGTCAAGATGTTCATTTCTTCAACCAATAACTGCAAACACAATGCCACATCACCATAAAGAATAGGTATTCAAATTCCCAAGAAAGGCATAAAATTTGAAAGAAGAAATTACCGGAACTCCATCTACAACACATCGGTCGCCCACATCAAATGGATGCATCACAAACACGAATATAAGAGCCTCAAATATATTTTTGCATGTGCTCCCAAACATGAAGCTCGCAACTACTAGCTGAGATGAAATGAACACTAATACTTTTGTTGTTGCAATTTCCATCAGTAGAAGCCACACAATTATGATTAAAATAACTAAGATCCCTGTCACAAGCTTGTTCAGTTGCTTTACAGCAGTCTTGGTGTCACTTAAGGCATGTGCCAACGCCTTGCGTTCCTGGTAGACCTTCACCTGAATGATTCAAATATTAAGGAATGTGACTTATGAATGCAATGGACTTGAATTCTTGATAAGCAAGACATAGTTTTATACATAAACATGAAAACCATTACCACCCAGTTTGTCAAAGCCTTTCTGTCTATACGTCCAGTCTCTGATCCTTCGATTAGGGGAAAGACAAGATCTACTTCTTCCTTAATCATGAACCTATGGAGGTCATCTTCATTTATGTACCTTTTAATAATGAAAAATTCAATGGACAATCAAAAGGGAGAAGCAGAATTATCACAAATTCATCTACATGAATAAAAAATAATGCAGTAATTCTTACGAGCAACCGGGGGCAGCAACATTCCTGAAAATCTTATATGCAGCAGCAGTTGCTTCCATCTCATTTGTAATCTCTTGGTCAGTTTGTTCTAGTCCATCATCATTAAAGCTCTCATCCAACACATTGGAGATTGTGGACAGCCTTGAGTTTGCCACTGCATCAACCAAAATCTTCATTGTCCAAGCAGAAACTTTCTCCCGTTTCATCCGGTGAAACGTTGCCATATTAATAACCCCTTTCTTTGTGCCCTTTTCACCTTTTGTACTCCTGAAACTAACATGGCCAGTACTCCATGATCTACCTATCTTCTGAGCCTCACTTATTAATGGAGGCCCAGATAGACTTTGCAAAACATACTGATGGAAAACAGATTCTTGAATTCTATCAAAAAAGGATTTGACATGGAAGTTTGAGGCCAATATCTTCAACAGCAAATTCTTCACCACCCATAAGAATGACCCTATGAGAAGAGAAATAAGAGTCCTTGTTGCACCGTCCAGAATTTTTGAGCTAAGTTCTGATTTATGGAACCCAGGATTGATTAGCAAAACCCAAGCAACAAGAACCAAAAGCAGCCAAATGAAGACTTGGACACTTTTCTTTAGTCCATGGACAAAATATAGAACCTTTTTCCTCAGTAAAAAGTTCATTTCAATCAGAAAAACCACAAAGTGCATAATCCATTTAGTTATGAACATGCCACAAAAGATAACCAAAACAAGCACACACCACTTCCAAAACCCCAACCCCCAAATCTCAACACTTTTCAATCTCTCAACAGTGAGACCAGCCACCAAACATCCAGTAATGCAGACAACCATAAAACACTCAATCAAAACCTTAACTTTCACCCTCCTACGTTTCCCTCTACTCAGTTCAACTTTCTTATAAGCAATTTCACCCTCATCTTCCTCAGCTAGCCCAGGAGATGCCATCAAAGGAGTCCTAGGAGTGACAGAACTAGTGGACAATGTCCTATTAGGGGTACTAAACTTATCATTAGGTGATGCTTTATCAACAAGATGTTCCTTCAGAGTGGAAGTGACATTCTCTTCCACAACTGTTTCATCAGCAGGAAAAGTTTGTTCCCCAAATCTAGACTTAGGCTTAGAGTACACTGACCTTTGTAGAGACCTTCTACGAATAAGGTTACCATTGGTGGCAGAAACTTCTGGAGACTTGTTTGGGCTTGAACTGTACCTTATTTCAGGAGAAGTACTATGATGTAAAGGTGAAGACTTTAAGGAGGCAGAGCCATTTGTATTATGAGTGGATGTGTTGTTAGATTCAGTTACTTTAGAGGTTGAAGTTTCTGCAGTAAGATTCTGATTCTGCTTGCTGGGAATAGTTACTACCACTTCTCCATTGTTGGATGTTTTTTTTTCTGTCATGCTCACTTCACTGCCTTTCAAAGCTCCAAACTTTGCATCCATCAAGAACAATGAAGGTGGTTTAAGGTTTGAACTCCTAAGCCTTCAACCTGAACAAGAAAAGAGTCAGACTTAGAACAGTAATGTTTCTTCAAAGCTTACAAGAGCTTCTTCTTGTTTTGTTTGTGTTTGGAGAGCCAAACACGACAATGAAGACAGAGCAATGAGGCCAACCCGCCTCGTAACATGTGCATGTACAGAAATAAAATATCTGTACCTATAAACTTATAGCTCCATTCTAGAAATCTATTCCGGACAAAAAATATTCTACAGTATTCTGGCCAAAAAAAATATGATTGAGTATTTATGTGTATGTAGAAAACTGTACGCACAGTTGCATATTATATTATATTAGTAAATGGTAAGCGAGGGATTTGTGCTTGGAATTTTTATACTTTAATATTAGTTTCATCCTGCATGATAGTTTGGTTCATACTTCATACTCAATAGTCTCGAGAATCAGTTTAGCTTCTTTTTTAATAGAAAGTTTTTAACAGAAACTGATATCATTACTCAAATGAGATTACAGAGACACAAAAATGAGACTCACCTATATACTTCATCAACCGCGAGATTCAGTTTAGCTAACAAAACGAAAGGCACGATTTAAAATAAAAAGATTATGCAGGTCAGACAATATTGTGAATTTATAGTTGGTTGATTTTAATGTTCATAAATCTTTATATATAGTAAAAGATAAAAAAGAATGTATCACAGTCACAGATATGTAAAGCTTGTGCAAAAACACACGCTTGAAAGGTAAAGTTAGTGGTCAAGAACTTATATTTCTCTTTTTCTTCTTTTCTCACCGTAGTCGGTGGAACATATGGAAAGTCAGAAGCGGTGGTTATGCTTCTGCATCCCAAGGCGTTGAAATTTTGGTTTGACGATAAACCACACTAACATGTTAATATTTCAATATCATCAATCCCTTTTCTTTTGGATCAAATATTACCATTATCTCTCCTTAATGTAAGATCCGGCCGATTAATTTGTTCAAGAAATTCGCTTGTACCATTATGTTGTGTATAGAGTAATTATATAAATCTATGAGTTGAATATATTAATATCAAAAAATATGTATAAAAAGATTGATATTAAAAGATTAAAAAAAACATAAATTTATCCCAACGTGGGTCAACTACATATATCACACAATGTCACTGTGTTCGATTAATAGTAGTTTATAAGTTTTTTTTTACTAGAATATAGTAATTGATAAGTTACATCACAGGAATTAAATTAAATTATTATTATTATTACAATTTGCTGCTACAGTGCTACTACTTATTTATGGTATGATTTTTGGTGATCGCATTATTGTTTCCAAGACGTCTTAATGATGTTCTCTTTTTTAGATGTACTCCCTTCGGTCCTATTTATAAGTCGTCAACCGCCTAAATTGTATATACCAAGGAATGGAGGTTAATGGAAGTTGGATCATTAAATTGGTTTTACCTTTTTTGTCTTTTCCATTTTTGCCCCTCCCACCTTTATCACTATGGCCCACTACCTTTTCTCTCTCTTCATTAATCCTCTATCTATAAAAGTGTTTCTTCATCTTCTCTCTCTTCTCATTTTCCAATGTTCATTTTTCAATGTAGGGGTATACTAGGAAAATTTTAATAAATGAGTTAGTTAGTGGTAGTTGGTGACTTATATTAAGGACCAAAATTTAGAGGCGGTTAGCGACTTATAAATAGGACCGGAGGGAGTATAATACTCCCTCCGGTGTCCGGTCCCTAATGTAAGAGCCCAAAATTTGAATGGTTTTGGTCCCTAATGTAAGAGCTCACCTCATATTCTCTCCTCATTTAATGAATTTTTTCCTACTTTACCCCTAACTCTCTTTCATATTTATTAATGCTTATGTATTTCTCTCTCTTAAAAGTACCATAATAAATATGGGCAATTTTGGAAAAAAAGCATTAACTCCAGACACCCAACTAACATTCACATGTTTTCTTAAGAAGCGTTTTTTTGACGGCTAGCTCTTAAATTAGGGACCGGAGGGAGTACTAATTAGCAACCCCAACAAAAATTTTTATTTTGACTTTTGAGTGATTTGGGTGTTAATTTAGTAGGAATATTCCAGTACTCTTATTTATGTCCCATTAATGCGGGATTTCATATTCAAGTATTGGATCTAAAATATTTAGAATGGATAGTCTTTTTTCATTTCAAAAATACCCACCTCCTTCATAATTCTTTTTTGACTAAAGTATACCTTTTTTTAGTGAAGCTAAAGTATACCTTTAGTTTTGCATCAAGTTTCAATTTAGTCTTTTATCGTTGAAAAGTACACTTTTAGTCCTTCAAATCTAACACCGTCACTCAACTTAACGGAAATTGTTGACTCATCAAATTTTAGTGATGATTGTTCAATTAAAAAATGATGAAACATAAATATATTATTTTAAGTAAAAACTAAAATCAATCACAGAAATTAAAAATCATCCCAGATAATAATCATTTTTAATATGATGTTTCTCCTAGGGTTTTTTCATTGTGACGGCTCATACCAAATTTTCATCTTCTCTTTGGTAAATAAGTCTCTCTACCATACCTCAATTTCTCCTCTACAAAAATTTCTTTCCCAGAAAACTTCGACTTGATTTTTGCTAAATGAATACTTTGTATTCATCAAAATGTGTTGTTTTGAAAAATAAGGAGGAAGCAGAATCCATTAAATGGAGAGAAAGCAATTTGTGAAAAGAAGTGTAACCAAAATAGATACATCTTGGATCTGCAATGACTCCACATCCAGACACGCCGCATCATCAACAACGTCCATGACTTGAATGTACTGCCAATTATCTTGACGAAGCAATTCATGTTTACAGCCCAACTTCTTTTTACTTTCTGCAGAAAGAGAGGGGAATGGAGAGGACCACATATCGGAGGAGAAACTAGCTTGGACGGTGTTAGAATTATTTCTTCTCGTCATGATTTATTTTATTTTTTACTCAACATAATATATTTATGCTTCATCACCTTTTAATTGAACATTCATTACTAAAATTTGATGAGTCAGCAATTTCCGTTAAGTTGAGTAACGATGTTAGATTTAAAGACTAAAGGTGTACTTTCCAAAGATAAAGACTGAATTAAAACTTGATGCAAATATAAGGGACTAAAGGTATACTTTAACCTTCTTTTTTTTATAACAAGCAAAATGATTCATTAAGCAGATCGAAAAACAATTACATGAGTTTAGTTACAATACATGGTCGGAATGACTAACTAATGTTTTGAAAATGTGCATTGCTAAACTTATTGAAGAAAATGGAATCATAGGGTTTCAGGAAGTTAGAGACATCTAACATCCTAACTACTGATCACGGAGTGTTTGGACGCTGTCAAGGTTTCACATCCTTCATAATTCAACTTCCTTTCAACCTCTGTGTAATACTCTTTTTTTTGTCCTAATTGTGAAATCACTTTCACTTTTATAGAAAAAATAAATAATTTAGATAAATTAATTAATATTTCCTCTATTCCAAACATCCTCTTAAGATAAAGGAATGAAGTTATTTAAGTTGTCTTTGATAAAGTATGCATGCATAAGCCTATTTTGAAGAAGGATATACAGATAGATGAGACAAAATAGATAAAAGTCTCATAATAAGGACCAAATTGAATTTTAAAAGTAGTCTTATATTCAAAGCCTATATAATCACTAAGCTAAAACATTTTTAAATTAAAATTAAATTAAATTCTTCATGAAATATATACGAATTAAGAATAAAACAGCAAATGAGAAAACTAGATGGCAGATCAACTTCAACCATTGTGGTCAAACTCACGAGTTGACTCTCCGATTTTACCGTTTTTACGACACTACCTAAACAAAACGTGTCATGAGTCACCTAAATTATCAGTCTTTGAAAATTCGGTAGAAACTTACGTGTTTACATTGTAAATTCACCGTTTTTATGTTTCTACCTTATAGAAAATTGTGTTAACTTGCTACTAAACTCATTTTAATTATTTTTAATTGACAAAATTCAATGAAATTTAAATATGGATTTCATAGAAATTTATCTATTGTGGTTGATATAATATGAATATTGATATATTTAAATCTACGTACTATCTATATTTAAAATAAATTCAAGTCAATTTATTATTATTTTTTGTATTCTTATTTAATTATATTAAAGAAATACATGTTTTTTGATAAATGTAAACTCTTACGAGTTTACGATTCGAGTCTACCGATCCGAGTTTACCTAATCTCCACGAGTTTACTTAAACTCACGAGTTTGACAACCTTGACTTCAACAAAGAATTTCTCTTAAAGGAGAATATAATCATCGATTGCATTCAAGAGAGAAATATTTGACTGTAATATTATTAGCTCAATGAATTATCATATAAGCCGTAGATGTCGTGCTACAAATGAGGATCCGTGAATTTAAAATCATTTTTATTAAGATATTGTATGGGAAGATGTTTCAAGTTAATGTGAATTATGGATTACTGCTCTACTTAAATTTAATGAACTCAGCCAACACGAAGCTAATTTTTTTTTTGACCAATCAACACGAAGCTAATTAGGCACTTGAATTGAAAGACTGTCTTTGGACGTAGGCTTTGAGGGTATTAGTAATACTAGCAAATGAGGGTCTCATGTTTGGATTTCCATCCCAACAAAGTTTGACTAATTGCACCAGCTCTTCCAGTTCCCCTTCTCTATCTTCCGCAACCATGGGCCTCAGTTTCCCCTCCACTACTTCTGCCGCAATCTAATCATCACCCAAAATATCCAAATCACTAATAATTACTTTCCTCAAAACACACCAACATTAATTAATTATTCAACCCATGGTCTGATATCATTGACCAATTGTGTTTCTATATACATACCTTGGTGGGACTATAGTCAGTCTCAATGTAAGGGTAATTCCCTGTGAGAAGCTCGTTTAGTATCACCCCATAACTGTATATGTCACACTTCTCATTATAAGGCTCACATTTAATCACCTCCGGTGCCATGTACACATACGTTCCTGAATTACAAATATTAGTGAAATCATCATTCCATGAGAGATCAATGAGAGCATCGTTCCTAACTATAAGAGACGATTGACTTTTTTGAAAAAATAATTAAGCAAAGTGACACTTATTCATAATGTATTTTATATATAGTTAAATCATGTATTAGATTATAAGTCAAATAAACTAATTTAGAAGATAAATTCAAGAAAATCAACTTTTAAGTAAACTATATAGTTTCCTTATAATTTAAAAAATAACTAGCTTTTATATTTATAAACCAATAATTAGTAGTATGTAGTATGCGGGGGCATGCCTGTTTCGCCGGTGAGGGCCATTTCATGGTCACTCAAGAAGCGGGCATGACCAAAATCAGCAATTCTGACGTGGAGGGCATCATCCAAGAAAATGTTAGTGGGTTTAAGGTCACGGTGGATGATCTTGGGCCTTTGTTCATGAAGATATTGCATGGCTTGAGCGATTTCTAGGGCTCTCATAATTCTGTTTGTCAAGGAACGAAGTGGTATTTGCCTTTCTTTGTTTCTCTTGCCTGGGCCATGAAGCCAGTCTTTGAGGGTGGTGCTGATCACGAGCTCGGTGACCAACCATGCATAGTGGGGAGGCTCTAGGCATGCACCCATTAATTGAAGTACACACCTATGCCTTTGTCTCGATAGAGTCTCCACCTCTTGAGCGAAAAATACGACTCCATTTTGGTTTGTTCTGAAAAATTCTGATGTTAAACACTTCACTGCTACATCATATCCTCTCCATGTTGCTCTGTATATCTCTGCCGTGCTTCCTTGTCCTATCTTTTCCTCCAGTTGAATCTGCACTAGTGTATACAATGCAATTAGAGACATGTAAATAGTACTAGGTCCAAAATATAAGATTCTTTTTACTTTTTTTAAGTTAAGAAAGCAAGTTAGACCACAAAATTATAACATATGTCACATATAACTAGATTATATAATAGTTTATAAGTAGAATAAAGTACTTTTGAAGAAAAAAATAATTATAGACATTTTGAAATGATGCTTAATTCTGCATCTTAATTTTTTTTTAAAAAAATCAAAGCAGTGTTATGATTAGGAATGGAGGGAGTATAATGTAAAGGTTTTTTTTTTTAAGGACTGACCTCATTTGGATCAATGTGCCATCCATGTGTTTTGGCTTGATCTATGATGGCTGCAAGATCTGGGTGGTGGTAGTGATGGACGGGAGAGGGAATTTGAGGGCTTGAGATGGAATTGTCAGAATGAAGTGGTGAAGGTGATTGTTGGAGGTTGTTTTTGGAGTGGGTGATGAGGTCTAATATGCCATTCTCTTGTGCTATTTGGAGGCAGTATCTCAGGTAGTCTTGTGTTCTTTCCATCCTTTTCCTATACATCATTCGCAGATCCTTTTGCCTCTGCACTTCTTTCTCCAAATCAGCCACCTGCAAGATAACATCAAATTTTATCATCCATTTCACTTCCCTGCACTTCCTATATCCTACTCCAAAAGCTAAATAATCAATCCTACAATTTTTTTCACTAAAAGAATATGTATTTTTCTATTAGTGACAATCTTATTATTTGAATTACTGTTAGATACAAAATATGAGCACATGTCCTAACGGATATCCAAACCCATGTTTTATCTTGTTGTAAAGGGATTATCAATATCACTTGGTGAACAACAATTGAAGTCACGACCCATTTCATAAACTAGACCACCACGGTCAAAAAGGCCATAACTTTATACAGGCCCAACTCTCACAAGTCCAACCGTAACCTTAACACTACTTTAAGATTTGGACCAAGACTGAAACTTTTTGTTTTGGGAGACAATTTTAGAGCTGAATTTGGTTTGACAATGGGATGAGTTGGTGTGACATGTGAGGGATGGGAGTAAGCACAATACCTTGCCTTCGAGTCTCTTAGAATGTTGGAGCTGTTGTTGGTGTTGCAAGGTTGACAAGCTTGGTCCAGTGGTCTTGACATTACCAAAACCTCGGCAGCATCCACTTGGAACAGGACTTGAAGCCTCCACTATTTGCTTCTGCCTGCCACTCGATTTGGATGATTGCCTAGACAGTCGTGGGGAAGCCATACTATGCATAATTTCAGGGCTGTCTCTGAAACTCATGTTCATTTTTCTCCCCACTCTAATTGATGCTAATTGCCCCCTTCAATGGTATATCCTGAGATATAAGATGATGATGCAACTACTTATCTTCAATGAGAATAATAGGGTCCTTATGAACATATTCGATCCCTTTTGGTTTTGAATTTAGACGGCTGCAGGACAAGGGGCGGACTTTGTGATGAACCATTTGTTTTATTATTATGGAGCACATTGTGAATGTCTTTTAAGTTTTAACTCGGTTTCTAATTTTTTTGTCCAATCAAACCATATCATTGCCCCAAAAAAACATTTGGTATATTGGGTAATAAGTGAACAATAGGAATATTGATTGAGTCAGGATCGCACGCTTACAAAGGAACACAGAACAAAGTAAAAAATTTGGAGTGAACGGCTGCTTCATTCAGATATATCCAGGAGGGAAATGGCAAGTGGGACGGAGTTTACTACAGCACCAGAGGGATGGATATTAAATACGATATATCCATCAAGGTCTTCTAAACGTAGCTAATATTCTATCCTATGCATGCATAGTTATCCAAATTATATTACACCACCGTTCCTAATTAGAAAAAAAACACTCTTCTGTTTTTTTTTTTAAAAAAAGATTAAATATGTAAAATTATCCACTTTAAAGTGTGCGTCTATGTATATGTAGTTACTTTATTTCTTCAAAACTAATTTATATTACTTATAAACTAACTCATCATTTAATTATATGTAACATGTTATAATTTAGTTTTCTAATTTACTTTTTCAACTTCTAAAAAAATTAAAGAAATCTTATATTTAGTACTGGAGAGATACAATATTGTTATTTCCCTTTTCCTCCACTAAAGCCTTGATTGATTACCAAGTAACTTACTTAATTATCTCTATAATGTGCTCCCAAAGTTAAGGACCACACAAAAGCTTAAATGGCATGATGCAAGTCTATTTTGCTGAATTTAAAAAAAGGTTTTAAAAGCAGTGATCGATGCCGATGGCAGTTGGCAATCTTCAAAGCGAGCGTTTTTGAAGCATGAACTGGAAAAGCAACGCTGTGTATGTGAACGTTATTTTAAGGTTTGTGATTTGGAATGAAAAGGAAGGAAGAGATCGAGAAAGAGAAAGATATCATTGATAGATACAAATAAGATCATGAACATGGCCATTTTCTCAATTTGGACTTTGGAGGATAAAAGGGAAAGTGGTTTAAGTTTACAAGTATGGGGCAAACTCTTCTAGGGATCGGCAATCCCTAATATATACCTTTGTCTTTAGCTGCCAAAGTTAAAATAATTAAAAAGACTGCCAATTGTGGACCATCAAGCCAACCCACACTTGCCATACTTAGCTTCTCAATCCACCCAATACTCAAGTATACTAATGTTCTCTTCTTTCACATCTAGTACTATTTGGCTTCTAAACCCACCTAATACTATAGCATACTAATGTTCTCTTCCTTCACATCTACTACTATTTGGCTTCTGTATGTGCGTGTGTGCTTTTTTTATTTTCTTTCATTTAAATCTTCTGGAATGTGTAGATTTCATGGCACTGTCTACAATTGCCATTTTAGACCATTTCTCAATTCTTGTTAGGCTGTGTGGTTGTTAAAGCTTAGTGTGTGGTGTGAAAGGGCATCATAACCAAAACAATAGGCATAGCACATAGTTAGGTGGCATGTAATTTACAGGGGTGCCATATGCAGGGTGTGAAACTGAGATTTCTAAAGGGATGGGGAAACTAGAATATTGTAGTGGAATTGACCCCACAAAATTATTCGTCTCATGATTGCAGGATTACTTATCCACCTCATTGGCAGTACGGAATCTCCAACCAACACAAATGGCACCAACTGTTCCTAACCAAATTAAAAATGCAACCTCCGCCCCATGTTACTCGTATCAAACACAATGGACAACTTTGGGGATTAATGTCTTTACTTAATTAGGACCGTAATAAAGTGGCTAGTGAATTAAAAAAATGTGGGAAACAGTAGTTGCTTACCAATATATTCTTAATGAATAAGTCATAGATCCAAAGTCACAAGTATACCAATCATTTCAATTGGTTGTTTAATATCTAATGATAAGATCATGTTATTTCTTTGACTAGGGAGTAGAGAGAAATAGATTCCTCTTTTATGCTCAACACGTACTCGTCTTAATTATATACTTTATGAATTATGGTGACTGCGCCATTATTAGGCCTATACGCATGTAGGATTAACCCTACTTCCCCAGCCTTATTTTCTTACTTTCCTGCTTCATCTCATTATTACCCCATCGATCTCTTTCTAAATTCTGTGACCAATGCTTTCGTTTAAATGCTAGCTTCATTGAATATTTATTGGGATATTTGGATGTGCACATGTAATAAACTATTCGGTTCGGAAGATTACAAGGATTTCCTAAATGCCAAGTCAGCTTTTTTTTTTTTTTTTGAGAATTTGCATCCAAGACAAATAAAGATTACAAGAGCTCTTCATCAACATATCCTCGCACAAGATACACAAGATAGTTGACCCTGTTAAACTTGCGGGTTTCATCATGTTTGAGGTGGATGGCTTTGTGCCTGAGAGTGAAAGAAGTAGACACGAAGGAGATATATATACTCCAATATACAGTATATATTGTTGATATGTTACCTAAAAAAAGTATATATTGTTGATAGGAATCATTCCTGGTTTTGCTCATGTTTGGGCTAGAGTTTTTTGGAGGAATGGAGAATATAGTTTTTTGGAGGAATGGAGAATATACGTGTCTTCTTTCCAATTGAATTGAAACTATCAACCTAGAAAGTAACTAGAGAATGTGATCTTAATCGCACATTTAGGATTAAATAATCTGTATTACTTATGTGCAGGGTTTGATGACAAGTTTTCTTGTAGCTACAAATTAAAGTTGGCCTTCATCAGCTAGCGAAGTTATCATGTGGGCTCAAAGGTAATTTTTGTTGATGGCATAAGGAATTTATAACTAAATATATAAAGTACAAGTGCATAAGTAAAATTATACTCCTCTAGTTTAGGATTTTTCATTGTCCTCCAAAAAACAATATGTAAAAATTTGAGTTAATGTATTTCAAGTTCCATTAGAAAAAACAATGCTACCCTCCACGCTAATTCAATTCAAATCACGTTTCGTTTTTTCCCTAGAAAAACAAAATATTTGCCGCGACATGCGTTTCGTGCTTCATCAGTTCATTCCATATGCTAATTAACAAGCGGAACAAACATTATGATTATTCCCGAACATAAGTTTAATTTGTATAGTTTAATTTTATCTAGCACCTAAATATATTTCCAATATTCTTTATTAATGTTATTGGTAAATTACGGTTCTGACTCTCCTCTGTTCCCATTTCCCAAGTCTCCCCCTAGTTAAGCCTCTTTGTTCTGCTTTCCATGTGGATGCAATAAATTGAACTATTTTTCAGTATGACAGAACTCTCGTTGGGTGGCGCGATCTGCAAATAACGGTGGCCTCTCCTTGCAAGGGCCTCTCCTTGCAAGGAAGACAGAGTAAGAAAAATCACTAAAATCTTCACTTTCTCTATTCCCATGGCCGAAACATCTGACCTTTCCCTTTATTTCACTCTCATAATCGCACTCACGTTTTTTTTGTTTTTTTTTTGCTTCTCCCTCTCTCTTGCTCCTTCACATCAAACACCTGTGTCAATATATAAGATAATTTTCTAACTTTTCACAATTTAACCTTGAAATTACCCATAATAATGTTTATCTATAATATCAAGTAAGAGAGGGAAAACAGGGATAAAGGTGCATCGATAGAATAAATTGTTCATATTATGTGTTAATAATTAAATTAATTAACATTATTAATACAATCAAATTAGAGATAGTAGAAGTACTCTATCTAAATGTTGGATCACGAATTCACGGCCGAGAACGCACCCTCACCCATTTATTTCTTTTTACCCCAACCACCTACCCTACTTATAAAGATATAAAATCACCCACCCCACAACTATTCTTTTCTCATTTCACTTCTACATTCCAAAATTCAACAAAATTTGCAGATTTCCTAACACATACACACAATTAGATGTATCCCTTTGTGCATAATTACATACAGTGCATCTAGACACGTAAAAGTATACATATAATCTACATGACACAAGATCAGTCTCCGTTTGAACTTTGAACCATAACCAGTGATGCCGTCCCCATCATCAATCATTATTCTTGGATCTACATAACCATTGATTAGAAATTTTAAGCTGATATAAAAAAACACCTCCAAAAAATTAAACAAAATGGTAAGATCCATATTTGGTAATCAACAAAAAAAAAATCTACATTATCAAACCATTAGCTATGGCTCGATTAGTACGAACATGAGTTGTTTCATACACAGGAAGTTCCTCACGATACCTATTTTCCAAAACTGCCAGGTGGTCCAGCTCAAAAAGATCCGAACTTGAATAGCTAGCAGCATCATCCTCATCATCATCTTCATACCCTTTTGTCCTCAATGGCAAATCCATCAATCTCAAATCACTCTTCATCTTCTGACTCTGAAGGTACTCTTTTAAAATCTCTCTTTCTCTTCCTCTTCCAACCTCTTCCATCTTCTTATTCTTCATCTCTGACTTTACCATCTCTCTTTCAATCTTCTTATTCCTTTGTGGTGACCTTCGACCAATTTTCCAAGCCGTTGGCATCGACAAAGGCATCATCATGTCATGATTGTTCTGTCCGTACAAATATTTTTGGCCACATGGTCGGTTTTCTTCGTCAACAATCACGCTTACAGGGCAGAAATGAACGCTTTTTTGAACTTTGCTTTGAAGTTTGTGTCTTGTAGAAGGTGATGGTTTGCTTAGACAAGATCGTGAGAATGATGAAGCAGAGGAACATGCAGAAACAGAGGCCTGCCCTGATTTTGAATCTGCGTATGTCTTTGATTTCTTCGGATTCGCAGAATGAAACAGAGAGTTTAAGAAATTTGTGAGCTTTCCTCCTGGAGAAATAGGCTGCTTTATGGTTTTAAGATTGTTGTAGATCTTCAAAGCCCTTGACTTTGATTTGATCAAGCCTTCATTGTTTGTTGTTGTTGTTGTGTTGGGATTATGATGATAATCATCAAACACATGATGAACTTCTCTATGGCCATAAATCTGAGAGCTGTGTCTTCTCTCATTCTTGTCTGACACACTGGTTTTCACAGGCTTAGGCCTTTGTGGCGCGAAACAAGATTTTACCGATCCAACTCCAAACATGGACTCTGTATCAGACGATGAGAATCCTCCGCAACTAGAGTCAGAGGAACTCGAAGTTGAAGTGTAAAATATAGCATCTTGGGAGCCATGACGGCGGTGTAATTTCTTGTCCATCTCTGTAGGCTTTGATCTCACATGAGTTATATGTTTTTCTGAAACATTCTTGTCCGTCCATGCTCTTAGAGGAATCTCCTTTGCCATTTCGTCCTCTTGTAGGAACAGAGTACACTGTTTTAGACTCTGGTTTTTGGGCAACGTATGAGGATGTGAATTGATTTGGTGATTGGTGGTGTCAGATTCTTCGATGGAGCGATAGATTTGGTCGAGGAGGGAAGAGGAGAAAGATGGGGTCTTGGTGTGGCTGAGGAATTTGTCTTCTGTGAGGGAGGTTTTGCGGGATCTGTACATGATGTTTGGTAGATGGAAATAGGGAATGATGAGAAAAATGGGATTTTTCTTTTTTGAAGGAAGAGTTAAAAGGTGGAAAGAATGATGAGCATTTGTAGATGATTGTTGGGAAGAAGAAAACTTGAAGGAATGAGTGAGAGTGAAGGGGATAGTGGAAGAGGGGAGAGGGTGGCTTTATAAAGGACCCTAACGCGCGTGCAACTCATTGTTTGTCCCCATCCTCGTGGGAAGCCAATGCCACGTGGGCGCCTGTTTCCTTACGTGGCATGAATCTTAAAGGCAAATTGGCGCGCCACTTAATGTGTCTACAATTTGCTTTAGTAAAAATTGAGGTCTAATACGATGTAAGTGTGTTATACATCAGAATAGTAATTTGATAATCATAGTTTTACAATTTACACGAT
Organism: Mimosa pudica; assembly: GCA_029929735.1. Taxonomy (NCBI): domain Eukaryota; kingdom Viridiplantae; phylum Streptophyta; class Magnoliopsida; order Fabales; family Fabaceae; genus Mimosa; species Mimosa pudica. Next base: position 6,698,650 of record JAKELP010000007.1, read on the forward strand.
AATGTATAGCGGTCATTGAGAATGAATCTAACGGTAGAGATATTAAATGGAGAGGAGATAGAGAGGGAATTTCGTGTAGAGAACACACGAAAAATTGTTACGTAATCCATGAGACACTATTTGATATGAACACTGTCCAATAACAACAGTGTAACGATTTGAGAAATTTTTGCATGGATATGGTTTGCATGCTAGTTGTGGTCTGGCTAATTGTAAGTAATTGTCTCACACTAATTTAGAGAATTTTAATATGATTTGTCACTATAGAACTTTATTTTCCTTCACACATGGAAAACAAAAAGTTGAATGGTCATGATTTTTCTCTATATGATGTCAGATTTATACAAGAATTTCTTTTGATTCACATTATTTAAATATAGGTTAGCTCATAACTCGTCTAAAATAATTCACGATTTATCTTTGTTTAAGTAAAAAAAATAGTTTTTGGTAATCTTTTTTAAATTAAGATGTTTGCTTTTAATACTAATTTGGGTTATTTGAAATCAGCCATTGCCAACGGACTCCCTTCCCCTACTTTTAAATGTGTGAATTTATTCTTAAATATACTATATCTTTATAATTTTCTCTATTTTTGTTTAATTATCAATATCGATACCTTTCTAATTTATATCACCTTATGATCTTTTAGAGGACGTAACTGTTTATTTACTTCACAATTCCCATATCCTCCTCCCCCTGCCTTTCTGATTTGGCCTCCCCCTCCCCCTACATATTCGAATTTGTAGCCGTTGATCCCGTTCAACAGCCCGCGCAGTTCCAGTGGGGATTACCGCACCAATCATCCTGTCCTCCCATTGGGTCCCACCTGGCCATCTACTAATGTCATGTACAAACTTTAAACTGTAACTCATCACTATAATTATGGTCAAAAAAAAAAAACTCATCACTATAAAATTCTATCTTTTATAAAATCAATGAAATGACGGCCCGCGCATCTTTCACCAAACATCCCGCGCAGTTGCAAGTGATGCCTTCCATTTTCATTTCTTTATTTGCCAATCATAATATGTAGTGATTACATGATAAATAAACTTTAACATGATGAAAAACCCTCCGTGCAAACGCAACGGAGATTTAACTTGTAATTTAAAAACTAAAAGTCATGGATGCTTAAAGAATGTATATTTTTGTAAATAGAGCTCGGGGCATTCTATAGTTATCAAACTATTCCCAGAAATTTATATGATTTAAGAGGTTGAAAAGGAATTAAGATCATATGCTTTCTTCCACAGGGTTCTTGCACTGGAGTTAGATGGTGAAATATATCATTTCTTTAAGATGCGTGCAATGTCAATGTTTTGATGGTAAAAGGGAAATGAACGTGGAACACAAATAAGCAATCGTGGTTTCTTTCGTTTCAATTTCACATGTTTGAGAGCTTCGGGAGGAATGCGAATCATGAATTAATAATTATTCAATGTGTCGGGAGGCTGACTTTGGAGTTATCTGACATTGGCATCCAAAGATTTTTAAAACACTCCCTTCTGCAGATGGGAATGGATTGATTCTATCACTTATAAGACGGAGCAACAATAAAAGTGCTGCTATCATTGATTTTAATTTACAGTTGAGTTGGCAAAGTCATAATTGATTGTTTGGTTTGAGACATACTGAAATGTATTTGCTTAACATTCAAGAACAATGACAAATACGGCGATTTTTAATTAAAAAAGGAACAAAATCATATTTCCTTATATCGCATGCCAAATAAAATATGGCGTTGGTAAATAATGGTGTACTGTTTTGTTGCATGCACCTTTATAATTATATGGAGGATGGTAGATTATTTTTTTCTTGGGGTTTGGTATGTGCGTATGTATAATTCACGTATCAATTATTGATTTGGGAACTGGGGACTCGAGGATGAATTATTGGAAATTTGGAGTATACATGCATGCATCTCAATTCTCAAGCGTACGGGTGGGATACAAAAGTGTAGCTAGAATCACATGCACAATGAATTAAATGTGATTAACCAAACATGGGTAGTATTATTAGTGGAGAGGACAAATATCAATAAGGGAATAAGGGATGAGTGAATAATGGGTACTTTTGGGTGAACCCACAGAATAGGAACCGTCAATTATTGTAACAAGTGGGATGTTCTGGCTAGTTACCATATATCCAAAGTTTATGTAAGACAGAAAACATGTTCACCAGTGAAGTTTTTTGTCCTAATTAATTAAAATAGAAGTTGTGACGTTTTGCTTGGGTATGATAATTCTTGTGTGCGCCAAAAATATCTGTGAGAGCAATGATTATTTTTAAATATGACATCGCGTAAGCCCATTATTATTAATAGTACACAATATTGTGCTCAGAGTTTCAGCGAATAGATCAAAATTCTGTTTTTTTATCTTTATTATTGTCTAACTGACGAGTTTAAATAAACTTATGTAAATTCTGATAAAAAAAAATTAAACTTGTGTAAATAAGGTAAAATCAAATTGTATATGCCAATCCTAAACTTATAAGAGTTTATGTGTATTCATAAATGTGTTTCTAATATATAATTAAATAAAAATATAAAAATAATATTAATTTAATGACTTGAATATATTTTAAATATAGATATTTGATATTAAAAAATATATACATCAACATCCATATTTTATCAACCTCAATAAAGAAAATTTATATTTAATAAATTTATTGTATATGGTCAAATTAAAATATTAAAACAAATTTTAGAGTAACTTAACACAATTTTTTATAAGATAAAAATAGAAAAAACTCAATTCAACACGTAAACACATGAATTTTACAGAATTTACAACTAATGAGAATTTAAGTGACACGTGACATGTTTTGGTTAGTTACAGCTGAAAAATCGTAAAATTAGATTGTCAACTCTCGAGTTTGATAACGTTCTACACTACACATTGAGCTTCCTTAAAAAAGCTGATAATATTATTATCTACATATTTTTTATGAAATCGTTGGACAAAAGTTGAGGTTAAATTAATAATTAAGCACTGTTTGATTTTAATAGACGCCAGGATATCTCAAATGGAGTGGCCTACATCGAGTGTTTATATGTGTTGTCAATTTACGATTAGGGAAATGGTTAAGTATGGTGGTTGCTACGTATGGAAAAGGTCTTGAGCAAAGAAATCAGAATGAAACTCAGTTGATAAGATCATGAGAGGTTGCCGCCCAAGGACAGTGAAGTCGCCTGGCATGAAGATGGTGGAACCTATGAGAAATGCGTGTATAGTCAAATATGCATTATCGATACATGAAAAAAAAACCCACCTAACTTAATAAATGAGCCCATTCTTCACACTCAGGGCACGCACCCACACGATACATTACCATGTACGTAAGAGCAATTTGTTGGTACCTGGTTGATTTGAGACCTCTATTATTAGCGTTTTTAGAATTGATAGCAAACAGCATCATTAATTATCGTGAATGGGACGAATCATACTTGCATTAAGATCAAACCCAACCCCACAATTTCCCTTAGCTTTTATGGGCACCAAGAGATTATGCCTCCTCTCCATCACTTGTCAACACCACATGCCCTCCAATAACACATGCCTTCCCTAGTTGTTCTTCTTCCCGGAGACACAACACATGATGTGTATAACATCCATGACCCTTTATGTGCCCTGAACACAAGGCCTTGATATTGAAATCTCTTTTGTTTGGTCTCTACATATCATATAACGTGATTTCCCCATTTGAATTAAGCAATTTTAGTAGACAAGATGAGGCTGGCTTCCACCCACAAATTAGACAGCGATCTCGATCGTGCAGTGACAATGGTTCTTGAGGGAAGATTTTAATATTTTGGTAGGGACAGTTTCTTCTTTGTGACCAGATATTGCTGTGTTATAGTGTTGATGCATCCATGAGAAGTCAGCTAGAAAGCAATAGAGGAAGCTGGAGACAATTTTTAATTGCAACGAGCCGTGGATAATGAAACATCGATTGGTTTGTGTGGCGAAAAGAAGGACATTGTTGTTGCTCAGAAGATTGAGACCCAAGATTGAGACCCACACGTAATAACTTGAATTACTTAAGAGGTGGATTTTGTTTAATTTGAAGCTTCTGAGAAATGGACAAAAAGCAAAGTGATTAATTTGTTGCGGCTAATTTATAAGTGAAGATAACGTATTTTTTGGGATTACATTACAATGTAGGTAAATGTCAAAATGTTACAAATTTGCTTCTACAAAACAATAAACTTTTTTAAAAATGTGTAAAAATAACAAAGACGTCAAATCTCTAAAAAAACATGCAGCCCTTTGAAAGTTTTTAAAAATTTAAGTCTACCTCTGTGGGCCCATATTATAAAGTAAGTGGACGTTTTGAGAGAGGCAATGGCTTTGTTATATTTGCTAGTTTTTAAAGTGTAATATTTAATTTTACACCAAATAAAACATAAGTATGATCGATGAGTATACATAGTGTAACGTTGTGCGTTGAATTGATTTTCTAACTTTACACACACGTATATCAAATAAAATTTTGAATGAAAAGAGATTGAACGAGTCATACTCAAGGCACTGTAAAATTGACAAGTGTTAATTAGCTGCTCAACAAATACTCACTCTCTTGATGCTTGCATTGTAGAGCAAGATACATTCTTTACAATGAAATTTAGCTTACACTCTCTTCCGTTATAAATACATGACATATCCATCTAATAATTTTTTATATGACTAATAATACTCTCTCTGGTCCTAAATATAAGACCTAATTGACTTTTTCTAGAAAATCCTTAAAAAAGTAAAATAAGTTAATTATAAATTGATTTACCTAATTTCTTTCCCTTAAACTAGTTTATTTTACCTATAAACTAATGGATAATATAAAAATATATCAAATATGTCATCATTTAATAACCTATTTCGTAACGATAATCTCTCCAAAAAAAAGTCAATTAGGTCCTATATTTAGGATCGAAGGTAGTATTAGTTAAGCTATTTTATTTGACATGTTTTTTTTTTCTCAAAATACATTAATTATTTTTTAATTGTTATTCATTGAGTATTGATATAGATAATTAAATATCACAAAAATTAGAAATAAATTTTAAATTTTAGGATATGATCACTCTCCCAAATCTATCTATATATTTACCACTGGTGGGAGCATATGAGTATTCATGTTTCTGTGAGGTGAGAGGGTGATGAAATAGTAAAAGACGAGGGTGCAAGAATGAAGAAGGCATGGGGGAGGAACAAGTGGAATGGGAACAGAGGACAAGTGTTTGTGCATGAGTAAATGTAGGAAGACATACACAAACATTAAATTCAAACTAAGATTTTAATGCGGTCTCTGTTCATACGTAGGAGATGGATGTGTATTGGAATCAGTCCATTTTGTCAATCAGGGGCATGAATGATTCTCTCACCACCTGTAATTAATTAAACATATATGGCGGACATAAAAATTTAGTTATCTGACTCCTTACTGACATGACGTACTCACAGCATTATTCAAGCCTCCATATGTTTTACATAAAAGAATGACACTTGAATTGATGCGTTAAAGTAACAAAACAGGCCAGACAGACGAGAAGAGGTGAATTAACAGTTCGTTCCATGACTGTTTAAGATTTTTTATCCGCGTGGCACGGGAGTTGCATTAAACCGATAATTACTACTCCCTCCGTTCCTAAATATAGGATCTAGATGATTTTTTTGAAAAATCCTAATAAAAGCAAAAGATAAGTTAATTATAAATTGATTTACCTAATTTTTTCTCTTAGACTAGTTTATATTACCTATAAGCTAATGGATAATCTAAAAAGATATCAAATATGTCATGATTTAATAACCTATTTCGCAACATTAATCTTTCCAAAAAAAAAGTTATCTAGGTCTTATATTTAGGAACGGAGGTAGTAAAATTTAAGGCCTTGTTCCAATTTCGCATTTCCAAAACATTCTTCTTTTTCTTTTTCTTTTAAATCGTTTGCAATTAAATACTCCCTCTATTCCCTAATATAAGACCTCAAAATTTGAATGATTTTAGTCCCTAATATAAGAGTTATTTCACATTTTCTCCTCATTTAATGCTTTTTTTCTCACTTTACCCTTAACTCTCTCTTTCATATTTATTAATACTTTTATATTTTTCTCTCTTAAAAATATCATAATAAATATGGGCAATTTTGAAAAAAAAACATTATATAACTTCAGACACCCAACTAACATTCACATGTTTTCTTAAGAAGCGTTTTTTTGCGGCTAGATCTTATACTAGGGACCGGAGGGAGTAGAAAACAAAAAAGTATTTTTCAAAATAAAAAACATGAACTGTTTTACATGTTTTTCTTATCTTTTGGTATATAAAGTGAAACCTGGCGGGTTGGCGTGAGTGGTAAGTACTCTCGTCCCTTAAGCAAGTGGTTGGGGGTTCGATCCCTAACTCTTGCGAATGGAGCAAACTCGCATGCCGGCTGTCTACTCATATATGAGACTTCAAAACAGCGAGAGATTAGTCTCACTTGACACGCGGGTAGAGATACCCTTGGGTAAAAAGAAAAAAAGTGGAGCGGTAGATAGCGTTTTGTCTTCTGTCCGCGCTTGACAGCTCAAAGGCTCGAACTCCTACCTTTCAAAATTACAACTCTTCACTCTTAATTTGTATGCTGTCTCTACTTTCACGTCTACTCAATGGAATACTTAATTACTGGAACTGAATTTTAAAACAAATATTTGAAATAGGTTTTTATATAAATTTTCTCAAATAGAGTATAATTTTTTTATAACAATCACCCACACTCTTTTTTTTTAATATTTTCTTATCAAAGCGTATTAATGAAAAACAAAGTTTACAAACAAGCAAAAAAGTAAAAACAAAATCAAACAAGGCACAAGCATATGAACATCACATGTCTAAAGTTTGCCACATACGTATTAAAATTTGCGTGCAGGGCATAGAAGGTGGTACGAGGGTAATGTAGGGACAAATGGAGGCCCCAACAACAATACCATATGTTGGTGCCCATGTGTTAGGCACGTGATTCATTTACCATACACTACAAGAAAAGGCGTGGATAGTTGCGTGCAATTTGTCGCGTATGAGGCAAGTGTGACATATTTAAGGTTTGTCATGCTTTTATGTCACGTTAGTAACGTGACAAACCTTGTGGAAGGGAAAATAAAGCTTTTATACAGTCAAAAGCTCATGGAGGTGTCACATGAAGGAAAGGAAGGGAATTAGATGCGGGAAGGGAAGCTGTGACGTGTGACACGTGTACTTGTGTAAGAGGAGATGTGTCACGTGTAGCCCACACGCAACAGGCAAGGCTCCTCAGCCCACAAGGAGCCCTGTTGCGTGTCTGCACATGTGACAGGCCTATCTAGGCATGTCACGTGTTTTTGATACGCGACATGGCATCCTCGTTTTACGATGAAGGTCTGTCACGGGTTCCCACATACGCGACACAATATACACTTTCAAATTTTCCTACGTCCTCACTCATATATAAGCAAACTGTGTCACTCATTTTCTATTTCCCACTGCATCTCTATCTCCTTATAATCTAAATTCCTCTCCTCTTCATATTTCACTCCAACTCCATGTATTCAAATGGAGCTTAAATTTCCATTGTTGTCCAGCCATAATGTATTTATGATTTAACTACATATTGTATTTTTTACTCCATCTCCATTAATTTAGTTACTTTTTCGTTTTTTCATTTGCTCAAATTAATTGTAAGTTTTTATTTCTATTATTATCTCTTATCCAATTTAGCAAAACTAAAAATAATTACATTATCTCTTAATGTAATGTATTACCCAAAATAATTACATTTTGGTTTTTATTTCTATTAAAAATAGTTTCATTTGCTCATATAATGTATTACCAAAAAAACATAGTCATCGTCTGACTTGGATTAAAAGCAAATACTCATATGGGTTTGAAAAAAATGGAGCTAAACAAAAGGGAATTGCCAAAATGTAACTAACATTTTGGTAATGTGTTGCGTTGAATAAAAGCGACACAGTTTTTTTTAATTGTATTACCTTTGTCGCGTATTAAGTACGCGACATAGTTTTTCATTTTTCATTGTGATGTCGCGTTTCGTGTACGCGACATGAGAAAGTTTTGCTGCGACAAGATTCTAGTTACGGATCATTTTATCCTGTTTGCATACAACGCGACTCACCCCACTTGTCTCAGCTTTAAACGTGACTTAAACCCTCATTTTGCACGCGACTATCTACACATTTTCTTGTAGTGATACCTGGTCCCTCGCAACTCACAACCAAAACAAAACCAAGAACAACAACATCTCTCCATTGCAATCCATGCATATTGTCATGTATACATTCTGAAACTCTGGGCGAGAGGAAAATTACGTTATGTGGCATTTTTACAATTCTTTGAGCCATATGTACCGTGACAGGCTAAGGAATATAAGTGCAGGCTCGAGTATAAGCTAAGTAACGAAAAGCATCACTTTTTTCCAAACCATCCGAGCCACAACATTATTGGATTACGGTTTGAGAAAAACATGAGATTATTAGGTTTTTTACTTTTTAGATAATCTCTTGTCCAAAATCACTTCTAGCATCATCAATCACATAATTATGGAACTAGTTAGGATGGGTAGGAAATGGGATTGAAATGGGAACGAGTGGGGGACATGAGTGAATATAGGGACCCAGGAGTTGCCCCTAAACCAGGGAAGCACGTGCTAGGGCATGCCCTGACATTACCTTCCATTCCAATTACACACTTACAATCCATCAGACTCTTAACACAAAAGTATTATTATTGGGAAACCCTTTCTTGTTAATGTACAGAATTGAACTTCCTCACGCACCACAACTTTTCCCACTTCAATCTAACGGTTATATTGGCTTTCAAGATTTTTTTTGACTTAGGATTACAGGATTATATTTGCTTATGTATGTGTTCAATTTTAGCAAACATATAGCTCATATATATATAGCTGTAAAAGAAGTGAACGCGGTAGGAAAAGCCGAAAAGAAACATGTATAGATAGAAAGTAGAGAGGATGGGTGAGGATCCCAACGAGGAATAGAGTGGGATTATTGTACTATGTGTTGGAGTGAAGCGTGAGAAAAAGAGAGAAAAGAAAAGAGGGCAAGATTGTGATGGAAGAAAGGCACAGTGCTCTTTTTCCAACAAAGCAAGATTCAGTGATTAGGTAACAGAAGAGGCAGCATCTTCTTTTTCCCCCATCGTCCTCGGGGTTTCTGACAATTCCGTGCTTTCTTCTCTCTTTGTTTCTTTGCACCAAAACTGAGAGTTGCACTCACGTGCAGGGTGCATGCAGTTGCATGATCACTTGGACGTTTTTCTTTCTTTCATTCTTACCCTTTCCATCGCCACGTGCGACTGCAACTCATCCATGCATGCACATTAATTCCTTCCTTCAGCTCCACATTATTATCCAACTTTCCTTGCATTGATGGCCACTCGTGTATGTGTTTCTTCCTTCAGCTCATGTGTACATTAATATATACCTCGTGTCCTTGTCCCGTCAACTCCCTAGCACACACCTTCAATTCTATTACCACCTGGAATCGTATGTTTATTTAGTATATTCAATTCTATGCATGTAAATGGCCACCTTATTATATTGTGATAATATGACTGTCTTTTTCACATAAAAAGGAGAGTTATGTAGCACTTCCAGGCACACTAATTTTAACTATAATGGGTATAAATACAGTGCAGTACATGGGCCTCAAGTACACATCCTTAGCTTGTTGTCGCGATTGGGGTAGGGTCGCGAGTTCAGTGGCAAAGGGATTGAACAATGAGCGTCGGGTTGTCCATCACGTCGCGAGTTCGATCCTGGGGAGTGACACTTTGTCGTGTCTCCATCGCGGCGCTTGGGGAGGCATCTCCGTAGCTAAGTGAAGCTGGGAGTAACCTACCTGTGTGGACAGAAAGAAAGGGCTTGCTTGTCATGCTCCAGAGCCCACAGGGACAGGCCCCAGTGGATCATGAGTGAGGTGCCCTGCCCTTGGATTGGGTTGAGCCCAAACCCCTTCCTAAAATTTATGTACCAAAAAAAAATGATTTTTGTTTGGAAAATACAGGGGAGGATAACTAACACGGAATGAAAGTGAAGTTTCAATCATTATACAAATATATTAGAAGTAATCTCACATTACACACACACATTAGGAATTGTAATTTAAGTTTGCAGCTAATAAAAAAACAAACGTTAAGAAGATCAAGATTTTATCTTCCTTCATATTTAATGTTTGTTCGGTAATTTTTCAAATTCCCCAGTTTAGAAAGCTGGGAAAAGGAAGGGAACAAAAGGAGCAGGTAACTGTCGTCTCATGTCCGTAATAACATAATGAATTACAGAGAGGTATTACTGCCAAGAGCAGCATTGTCGTGTGAATCTAAAAATTCTCTTTATATTATATCTTCAACGGATGTGTTGATGTGGATGCATCAATCTGTCAGCAAGTGTCTCATTAGCCAGCCGCACCCTATGACATGTTGGCTCCAATTTACAGCGCAGCTTTCGTTTTCAAGCTGTAATTGGCATGCATCTATACGATAAATTTCCATACGAATCAAAAACATGAATCAGCCCTCGGAGTTTGAAATGTGTTGTGTTGAACAGAATATGAAGGAGAAAGTGAATTATGGGTCATGTCTGTGTCTCATCAAATCTTAGGCACCACATTCGAAGTCCAAAACTGCGTGCCATGTGGTATAAGGCCCATGATTTTAGTCCGTACTGACACAAAAGCCGCCTAAAATCACCAACCATCTTAATCATGACCCAGAACCACGAATCAAACAACAAGGATATATTACAGAGAACAAAAATGAAATGACAGTGCTTAATTGCCACCTCCTTTGCTTTATATGAAGAGTTGTCTCCTCATGGTAAAGAGCCAAGCCAGCAGAACTTTTCCGAATTTCCAAATTAGTTCATGCTTATTATACTCTATTGTTCTTGCATTGTACTAATTTAAATGACCAAGGAATGCTTACTTGTCTTTTATTCAAGGACAATTGACTGGCACTATGCACCCGGAAAGCTAAACATGCAGCGTGCATTCACTCATTCACTGATTACACAATAGTGGGACGATCCAAAGCCGCATAATCTGGTCTAATAATTTTGAGCTGTTGAAAAGAATGCCACATATAACTGTCAGCTGCCGGATGAAAATTTCAGCAACTACTGGGCCTTAGAAATCTGTGATCGGCATATTATTAGTTACCCCTCTTCCGGTCCTAAATACTGTAGTAATATACCCATTTGGTTTTTTTGGGTTGTCAAGTAAGCAAATCAACCCACTAAATTATCGAATATGCCACACGAAATTACATTACATTATAGTTTATAAGTAAAATAAATTAGTATTGAAAACAAAATATAATTATAAACAATTCGAAAACCGGATTAATTTTGTATCCTTTGTTTCTTCAGAAACAATTGTTAAATGAGTCTTCATATTAGGACTGGTGGGAGTAATTAAATTAAAGTTAGGAAATATAGATAAGGCTGATTACAATTTACAAGCAGCATAGCCTGATCTGATTGTCTTCATTCTTTAAGCACTAAGGCTTTATGATGTAAATTCTTTGAACACCCACTAAAAAGTAGTGATCTGGCTCTGCTTTTTGAAAACTAAACACATAATTAGCAGAGTAAAAAATCGGGTACTATTTTCTAGTCTACATAACCGATACTACTTAAAAGTAAAGCGTCGTGGTATTGAAGAGTGGAATGGGCCAAGAGGAAGTTTCAACGTTGAATTTTATGGGCCCAGCCAAGCTTTGGGCTGGAAATAAAGAAATGGGCATAGTGGGGTTAGACCAAGAGGATTTTGTAGAAGGGTGTGGAGATTTACTGTGCCATCCTTATATGATAACCACACCTCAAAAGTTAATTGTTGGAGTTGGAGGATTCAATACTTTATGAGGTCTCGCCAAGGTTTGAGCTGGAAATAAAAAAAACGGCCGAGAAAGGTTAGATCAAAAGGATTTTGAAAAAGGGTGTGGAAATTAATGTGTCGTCAATATGTAACCACACTTCAAAAACAATTTTTGGAGTTGAAGAATGAAACTCATTTTTCAAGGAAATTCTCCCACTGCGATAATTTAGAGCTGCATTCATGTGGAATTTCAATTAGTAGAGCAGTAGAGCTGGCAAAAGGTTGACTCTAGAGGGAGTGACAAGTTTTTAAGACACTCTCCCGTATGCATTTGGTTTGCGTTCAGTCTGTGTTGCTAGGTCTTCGTTTGAGATCATAACAGTATATATCCCATTTTCAAACTCACACAACGACCATCAGAGCGGAACTAGAACAATAATCAGTTCAAGTTTAAAACTGTAAATTCTATTGAGAGTATTTCTGGAGAGTCAGAGGTATTTGATTTAGTATGAGTATACTACTCCCATGAAGTAGTATGAACAATGTAAATGAGCAGTTGTGCAGGCATAGAAAGTGAGAAACTATAGTCAAGAGCTGACACTATCAGGGTCAACGTCGCATGTGACTTGTTAACAATACAAGAGTATACCCTCAATGCCGTCTAGTCATCTACACTGGATCCTGAACTTCTAAATTAAATTGGGACTTTTGGCCCAAACACAATGAAATTGGAACTTAATCTATGATAATTACCAGAAAAAATTATGCAGGTGGTATCATCTAAAATGTAAAATTTCTACCCATATCAATAATATTGCAGGCATTTATTCCTTCTCATGAAAAATTGAGTATATGACCATATAAGATCTAATTAATATGAATAGACACTACAAAAAAAAACCAGTGTATTTGCCAAGGAATTAGCAATAGGATGCATCAAAAAATAAGTTGTTGCCTAAAAATTAGTTATGGAAAACTCTCATTTAGTTACGAAATTTTTTCTTTACATCAGAATTCTATCACTTAATTTCATGTCTAATTGATTTTTTGAAAAGTAAAAAATTATAAGGTAGTCCCTCCTATTCAAGGATTTAATCAGAGGGTTGACATTCATATTAAATGTAGTACATAATTTAAATTTTGTCATTTAAGTTTCCCTTAAATTACCCAACTAACTATTCTCTTAAGAACAATCAGCCAAATGAGAGAAGGAATTGACCAAGGAAAATAATTAGATTGTTTTTAAAAAAATATATCAATTAACTTAATAAACAGTAATTCAATTTAAAAAATATAATTTAAATTTTTTTTTTAGAATATTCCTAACAATATGAAGTGATTGGCGAACCAGTGAAAAAGACGCGCGAATCCTCTTATCAGTCGCGCTTCTTTCAAAACCTTGTTAACAAAAAAATATAATGTCGTGTTTCGTATGGATATTAACGATTAACGATTAACGATTAACGAATCATATAATAACACTCCTTACCAACCGACGCTTTCACAACGGCCATTAACTGCCTCTGGCGCCTCTTTCACTCGCTATTAATCTTCACTTCAAACATAAAAGTTATAACACTTCCTTTCTTTCTCTTCCCAAACTAGAAACGTAACACACATCGCTGCCTTACACTTTCCTCTGTGGCAGCGCTTTTCTCTTGGCGCCGTTACTGTTTCCCCTGAATTATCCACCATTGGAGGAAACAACTTTTTGTTTCCAGTGGATCATCCCCTAATTGCATGGGAGATCCCTGGACTATTGTTCCCTACAATGACCCTTATGATTATCCTATACCCGAAAACATCCTCGATTTCCAACACCACCATTTCTCGTTACTCCCCGATCCACTTTCCTCCAATAATAACCGCCACAACAATGATAATAATAACAATAATCCTTCTCCATCTTTCCCACAACATAGTAATGCCATTTTTCAGAGTGTTAATAATGATTTGAATTCGGGTCATCATCATCAAGCCGTTATCCATGATACACCCATGTGTGAACAACTTCCTCATCAATCGGGCAACTTTGAAGCGGGTCCTTCTCAAATTCACGGGGATAACCATAGACAAGAGATCAATAATAACCACAGCAACATTAATTATAACAATGTGCATTCACTGAATTTCCCCGAAGCCACTCAAATTACACAATGGCCAGATCAGCCAGCCCCTTTTCTTTGTAGTTGCTGTCAAATTCTAAGAGAAGTTATTCACACTAATGGTATGAATATTTATTTTGGGGTACCCCAGAAAAAAAAGTTATTGGATCATTGTAGTTTATTTCCCACTTACATCTTTTGAGTGTTTATTTGGAACAGGGATTCAGTTCGTAAAACTGGAGATTCACGGAACATTGGGTGTGATTTTTCATGCAATTTTGAGACATAACATTAATGCGGGTTCCTCTGGTGATCAGCAAACCACCATGCTTGAGTACAGTGTTTAAAATTGTTTTTTATTTTTTTTTATCTTTTTGGGTTTTTGGCTTGCGTGCCACGGACAAATAAACTAACATGTGATTTGAGTTTGAACCTTTTGGAAATATACCATCAGTTTCAGCAGTTTTAGTATGGAGGGTATAAAAAATTTTATGAAGCAGTACTGCGCGGAGAAAAATGCAGCAGGATGTTTCACCTTGCCAGATCCACTTTCAGGTTATTATGAAGCCCTCTGCGTTGGAATGGAATGGAATGAAGATTTGAACGACGAACTCCTTGACACCTTCACTGATAATAATGGTTATTATTCTCTCTACTTTACCATTGGTTCTTTTGTTGAGACTTTGTTTTAGGGTTAAAGTTCAAATTTAGTGCTCAGTAAAAACAATTTTGGGTTCCAAATCTAGCACTACCAGTTACAAAATTGTTTAAATGTAGCAACTCCGTCAATTTTAATAGATTTGACTATTGATCTTAACCTAGTTAGACCACACCACCTCCCACATTACTCCGATTAGGCATTTCACCTGTCAAATTATCACCATCTTCTCCTAATCATGGTGATGATGTAGCAGGTGACATTGCATGATCAGGGTGGTGTGGCAGGTGATTTGATCTAATTAAGTCAAACTTTTTGGTTAAACCCGTCAAAGCTGACGGAGTTGCTACACTTAAAACATTTTGTAACTTATGCATGTCAGATTTGAGACTTGAAATTGTTTTTTATGTTTAGTGAACTTCTGCTAATAGTAAAGCAAGGTTTTATTGTAGTTAGTTCTTCAACATGTGTGTTCATGTTTTGTACACAGGGGGGCCATCTGATGACACCGAAGATCCCATGGATAAGGCTGACAAAGCTAGTCTTGCAATACAGGTAATTAATCTTGAATCTTTTCTAAAAACTGAATATTTGGCAGGATTAATATCTTACTTGATCTTATTTTCTTTGTACAATAATATAATTATGACGATAATGGTGCATGTGGGTGCTATTAAAACATGGGATTTCAGAGGGAGAGAGCAGGGAAGATGAAATTGAGTGATTTCAGTGATGTGTTTCATCTGCCAATTGAAGATGCAGCAAAGCACGTAAACTTGTGCCCTACAGTTGTGAAGAAAATATGTCGTAAACAAGGATTACCAAGATGGCCTCACAGAAAGGTTCCTTAATGATTCACACTTTTTGTTTTCTTTCGATTTTGGTTCTTACTATTGTTCTCATGCTGACATTTATCATCTACACACCTGCAGATAAAGAGTATAATGAGGAAAGTAAACATATTGAGAGGGAGTTTGAACTCAGCTGAGGCAGCATCAAGGGCTCAAACGGAGGCAGAAATTCAAAGACTTCATGAAGAAATTGTTGAACACTGTGGTGGAATTGTGCCTACTTCATTAAATTTCAATGCTTGATTATTTTGTATACATACTCGTACAACATTTCGGCCTTTTCTTTCTTTTTTTGTCTTTTCCTTTGTTGGGTCTGTTAAATAGCCCAAGACCTGATTTTGAATAAATGAGTCTACCTTTTTTATTATGACAGAGCTACTTCCATTATACTCCGTACTCCACAATCATCGTCGCAGAACATAAAACTTTAATGATGCTATCAAAGGAATTTACAATCATGCGGCAACTACTTGAAATTTGACAATACAACATTTTTTTTTTTGACCATAAGACAATACAACATAAACCAACATATTTAAGGAATATATCCAATAGAGTTCGTAAGAGGAATTCACAATCATATGCGTGAATGATAAAAAATACCAACTTTTGAACCGTAAACTAGATAATAACACTTTATTCTTAATTAAATAATTCGAATTAGGAGTGTAATTTTTGTTCTGTATTTGTATCTATGATACTTATATTTTGGTTGATTTAATACTTAGGTCAATATCACTCAACCTAATAAAACAACAATAAATTCTTGTCCCACTAGACGACTCAACTAAGTTATTCTGTGTGTTTGGTTGGACTTACTTTGTTAAAATAAATTTAGCTTATTTTAAGCTGATTTGTATTTTGTATGTTTGACTAAACTTATTTTTAATTAAGCTGACTTATTTGAAACAAATAACTTATTCTGAGCAAAAAAAAAAAACTTATTTCATAAGTAGAAAAAGTAGCCTATTTTCAACTTATAAATAGTCTATAATGCGAATGTGCAAATTCTTACTCATTTTACACATTCATTCACAACTAATCCAAACACACACAATTCGTCTTGTGGAAAATAAGTTACTCATAGGTCACTTTTTTCATCGCGGATCGAAACACAAATTCTTATTACACAATTTGACTTATTTTCAAACTAATTTAAAAATAAGTTAATTTAAAAATATACTACCTCCGGTCCTAAATATAAGACCTAATTGACTTTTTTTTGAGAGGTTAAGGTTGCGAAATAGACTATTAAATCATGACATAGGTAAAATAAACTAATCTAAGGAAAAAAATTAGGTAAATCAATTTATAATTAACTTATTTTGCTTTTTTATAGGATTTTATAAAAAAGTCAATTAGGTTTTATATTTATTTATTTTTTTTTGGTTACCCAAGGGTATCCCCACCCGCGTGTCAAGTGAGACTAATCCCTCGCTGTTCTGAAGTCCCATATAGGGGGTAGACAGCTGGCCTGTAAATTTGCTCCATTCGCAAGAGCTGGGGATCGAACCCCCAACCACTTCTTTAAGGGACTAGAGTACTTACCACTCACGCCAATCCGTCAGGTTAATTAGGTCTTATATTTAGGATCGGAGGAGGGAGTATCATTTTTCTATAAGTCCAGCCAAACACAATTGTTAATGCGTGTTAGTTAATGAAATTTGACAAGTTTTTAACTTAGCCGTGGAGACTAACACAAGACTCCTCCTGGTCTGAGAAGATTTGGGAAAGCAAAGGGGAGGTGGGCCCAGGAGGGAAAAAATTTGAAAACCAAAACGGGCCTGAGGTTGTGAATACGTAAGGAAGGAATGAGGCTGGCGGACTCGACGCGGGTTTATGAAATGCGGTTAAGAGAATTGAATTGAGTGGGATTCAGGTCCGCCTAAACCTACGCTTTGTCTTTCTCTCTCACACTCACTCAGTCACTCACAGGTCAAATACTTTCCCTATCTTTCTCTTTCCCTCCATTTACATTTTCATCTTCTTCCTCCCTCCTTCATTTCCAATTCCATGGACGCCGCTCCTCCCTACAATCCTCGTACCGTCGAAGAAGTCTTCCGAGACTTCAAAGGCCGCCGTGGCGGCATGATTAAGGCCCTCACCGTCGGTACATAAATATATATATATTTCACACTTCCCGCTTTATACTTTTAAAATTTCACTTATGTTCTCTCTGTATAGTTTGGATGTACTTCGTTGAGTGTTTTCTTTTTGTGTTTTTCTCCAGATGTTGACGAGTTTTTTCAGCAGTGTGATCCTGGTAAGCTTTTGTTTTCTTCTCTCTTTACTTTTCAGCCTCTTTTTGTGAGTTTTCTTTTGGTTTATTTCGTTACGAAGCTGTTCAAGCGGAAGCAGTTACTGTTTTTTTTGTTTTTGAAATTGATTGAATTTACTGGTTTTTGGGAGGCTTTGACTTGTTATTTTCATGCTTGACTGAAGTGACAGTTGTGATTTGTGTGTGTATGCATTGTGTGTTGGAAATTTTTTTGGAAGGGTGATACTTGATAGGTAGCATTTATGTCATATGTATTTATGTTGGCTGTGACTGTGATTCAATGCAAGGGCAGAATCTTTAGCAGAAGATTCTCTGTTTGGTTTTGAGGTAAAAATGTGGCAACTTTATGTTTATTTTTTTCGTGTACTGGCTATTTAATGTTGCAACCTTTTCGTTTGAGTTGCATTCAATTGATTCTAGCGAGCAAAATTTGAATGGAATGTGGGTTTTCACAATTCAATGATTCTGAGCCTGTTCTTGATCTATAGAGATGAGTTTCTTGCAACTAACGTCACATTTTAGTATTATTGATTTATTTTTTTAATATTTATTTTTGTGAGGGGAAGCTATCAACATTTTTCCTGTGAAAAGGCCCTTTGTTTACATATTTATCCATAATGTGCTCTGTGTTTAAGGAAATTGGTGATATTCTTTAGGCAAATGGAATGCAGTCAAGCTCATTTATCTAATATCTAGGTTTGCATTTACATAGTGCCGACCAATGGAACTAAAATGTGTTCAAGCCGCCCTGTGGATTTTATGGTTTTGTTATTCTGTAAAATATTCTGGCCGTATTGCATGAAAGTAAGAATGTCTGAACAAAAGTGGACAGCTCGGTTAATTGAAATGTAGCAATATCTACATTTGAGAAGATTGGCTAACAAGATTTGGGATTTCTTTAGTGGAGTAATGTAATAAGTCCAGATAAAAACCCACCGACTTAAGTTTGATGCTGTTGAAAAGTATTAGAATTTTATATTGTGATTTTTGATATTTAAACTGTTACTACTAGATTTTTTCTCACACATTTTGATGACCTGTTTCCTTGGAAACAAACTTCTGGAATCATCTATATTATGTGTTTTTTATTTGTCTTTAATGTGGTTGATATTATGTCCTTAGGATGATGGATATAATCAGTTACCCTGTGCCATTACTGTGATTTAAGGTCTTTTATTGTCTATAAATAATTCATGTAGAATGCAGTATCATTGTTTTGTTCAAAATTCTTTTACTTAGAAACAGCAAGTTGTTTTATACAAGGTTTGTGATACAGAGAAGGAGAACCTGTGTCTTTATGGATTTCCTGGTGAGCAGTGGGAAGTCAATCTGCCAGCTGAGGAGGTGCCTCCAGAGCTTCCCGAACCTGCACTGGGTATTAACTTTGCGAGAGATGGAATGCAAGAAAAAGATTGGCTATCTTTGGTTGCTGTTCACAGTGATGCTTGGCTGCTTGCCGTGGCCTTCTATTTTGGAGCAAGATTTGGATTTGACAAGGCTGATAGGTATGTCTCCCTATCCCCTCAGTTAGAAACATGTTAAATTTATATATTTAAATGGCTTTGCTATTAAAATGGTTGATGATTTTGTCCAAGTGTGGTGTTGTTTGGGCCCAACTATTTTGAGGCTTTGATGTTGTTTTGACATTATTAATTTTAATATGTCTTCTTATGAAGCTAAAGTCTTTTGCTACCTTATTGGAACGTCAAGCAAATAGATGACTGTTCCATTGGAACAGGCATTGCCTGTGTGCTTTGAAATATTGATTTTGGTTAAAATCCTGTCAGAGTTGATGCAAAATGTGCAATGCAATGTTAGAACTGTTTGAAACTTCTGGACTGTACCTAATTATCATGCTCTCAGCTGAAAACAAACTCTGGCTGTGATTCCATGCAATATTGAATATTGCATTTTTTTCAGCAGAAAACAAACTCTGGCCGTGATTCAGGCTGTTGAATTTTTCTTTCATCTTCTATTCACTGTTCTCAAGGTTGATGCTTTCAGTAGTATTAAATTATTGATGCTATTTAATTGACTTCCATGGCTATTAAGCTTGTGGGTTCTGGGCTATGACTTAACTAGGACTTTTGCTTCTTCGTTTTTACACTGTCTCGATCACTATCCCCTTCCCCTTTTAAAAAGGAAAAAAGGATAAAATGGAAGATGAAATCA
This sequence comes from Mimosa pudica, assembly GCA_029929735.1. Classification (NCBI taxonomy): domain Eukaryota; kingdom Viridiplantae; phylum Streptophyta; class Magnoliopsida; order Fabales; family Fabaceae; genus Mimosa; species Mimosa pudica. Next base: position 6,718,584 of record JAKELP010000007.1, read on the forward strand.
TTTGTGAATACTGAATAGTTCTTTTTCCATTCTATTTTGGTTTAGGTTTCATTAGTAAATAATATGTTATCTTCTGTAATCCATCTGGGTCATGCAGGAAGAGATTGTTTAATATGATAAATGATCTCCCGACAATATTTGAGGTTGTTACGGGGATGGCCAAGAAACAAGGAAAGGAGAAGTCATCGGTTTCTAACCACAGCAGCAACAAATCCAAATCAAACTCTAAGGTATGTTGTATGTAGGGGTTTCTATAACCTGAGAAAGGGACAGATGATTGTAAAATTTAACTTCTCTATCTGAGCAGTGAATAGTGTTGTTTTTGGTTCAAGATATGAATAAATAATTATCCTGGGACATTTTGTCTCCTTGCCAGTTTGAAATGAGACTTGAACCACTGATAGTAATTTCTTGTCATTGTTTGTCTCTGGGGCTAGCAGATGCAGAGAGGATCTGAATCTCAAGCAAAGTATACAAAGGTAATGCAATCAAAGGATGAAGATGAGGAGGGTTTGGATGAAGAAGATGAGGAGGAGCATGGAGAGACACTGTGTGGGGCATGTGGTGAGAACTATGCATCTGACGAGTTCTGGATTTGCTGTGACATCTGTGAGAAGTGGTTCCATGGGAAGTGTGTGAAGATCACTCCTGCAAGGGCTGAACATATCAAGCAGTACAAATGTCCCTCCTGCAGCAACAAGAGAGCTCGACCTTGACTGTGTTTACTTCAAACGCTGCATTTTTATGACAAGTGACGACTAATTTGGGTGGTAGGTCAGGTTCAATAGTCTTGGCTGTCACAGCGAAAATCTTTTCTGGATGTTATGTTAGGTCTGTAAGCTACTGTTTTTTTTATCTTTGATCAGGATGGTTATGTTAGGAGCTAGTTGATCATCTTATTCGTCCATGGATTTGATCATGTGTTTCCCTAAATTTATTTGTCTGTAACTGTAATCCGTGTCAATATCGTAATGTTCATATTTCGTTGGATAGTTTCCCCCTTCGTGTTCAAAATTCTAGCCTTTAAACCGCTGAGTGAAGCCAAATGTGTGCTGGAATGCGCGTCTAACAGAATCGCCTGGCCATGGATGTTGATGGATTCGACTATGCCATGCCGTGCCATCACATCATTTTATAATTTATAGTCACGACTCACGAGTTGTAAATAATCTTGATATCATGGCACTTTAACTATAAATAAATTGTTTCTGTTATAAAAAAAAAATTGTGGCTTGCTTTTGTATGTTCATAACCCTTATCCTTTTAGGATTACTTTTTGTAGGTTAATAGTCATAAACTGTAAATCTTTAATGGTTATATCTTATACTATAATGTATATTAACTCATTTTTATGACCTTATAACTCTTGTATCATTGTATGAGTTAGAGGCTATAAATAATTGCTTACTACAAGAATTAGATGTACCAAGAAAACCTATGTGAATGAGAATCTTTCTTTCTATGTTGGTTGATTCATTTCTCTCTTCTTTTTTCATCTTTTTATATATTTTATTTCCATAACACATTACCAACACAAGTTTACTCTAAAATATAGTAATTTTATAGGTATTTGAGTTTGTTGAGGATTTAAAGTTTAATTTGATTGTAGGATTTAATTTGAATATATGTATTTGAATTTCTAACTTCTAACTCTCTTCTTCACTCACAACAAATATTACAAAGTGAATAGTGTAAACACCAATGAAGTACAAATAATCCCCATTTAACACATATCATGTACCTAAGAGGGTTAATATGGTTGTTATGAGACAAAGCAAAAGTCAATGAAGGTTAGGAAGGTTTTAATGCCATCCTAAAATGGATTATATGCTACACTTGTTTAAAATAATATTACTTTAATTGTTTGATTATGTCAACATTTAAAATCATACTCAATGGTACTAATGTCAACATTTAAAACATTTAGGGTGTGCTTGGATGGAGGAAAAATGACAGAGGAAAGAAAATGGGAGAGGAAAATGGGGTGGGGAAGTATTTTCCCTTGATTGGATAGGGAGAAAATGAGAGAGGAAAGAAAAAGGGAGAGGAAAAGTGGGTGAGCCACATGCCCCATTTTCCTCCCAAAATGGGGGATTATAAGAGAGAGAAAAATTGTACAACATTGTCTAATAACCATGTCCCACCCATTTTCCTTCCTTTCTATTTCCCCTCATCCATCCAAGCATGATGAGGGATAACATTTTCTCTCCCATTTTTTTTCCTCTCCATTTTCTCTCCTCTCATTTTTTTTCCTCTCCCATTTTCCCTTCATCCAAGCAGACCGTTAGAAAAGTTTTTTTATGTATTAACTCATTGGTATCTGGGGCTACTAGCAGCCCACTAATTCAATTAATGGGAATGTAAACTTATAATGAAGAAAATATTAATGCTTATAAATAATTATTGCAGTCAGAGCTCGAACTCAAAATCATTGATTAAGTTAGAATAACCACAATCAATTGGTTCAAGCACTAATAGAAAAAGTTTTGGAGAGGGACAAAGAATTGCACTAAATATATATATCCAATCACATCATGGCTCATGCTTTTGCCTCCAACAAAGTTTAACTCTTCAAAATTTTCATATGTTACATTAAAGATGGTAAATATTGAAATTCCACTCCACCAACTGTTATTTTCGGAGTATTTATAATCACTGAGAGTGACCAGACCATTACCCAAACTTCTAAGTTCTAACAACATCAATATCAACAACCACCCAATCCCCTCCAACTCTTCAACCATCCCACTACACATAGTATTCAGTATGTTCTACCTATTCACCCAAATTTGATCACATAAAAATCATTTATTCCAAATTCCAATTATAAAGGTTATAATCCATTTTAAATTTTTACTGTAAAACAGCACAACTTCAGATAAGTACTCTAAGAATCAAAAAGAGTTGTTATTTTCCGCCATGTAATTAAAAAGAACTAAAAGGAGTGGTCACTCAAATTATTCCAAAATTTAACATTTTAATTGGATAAAAAGGAACAATTTTTCTTCATTTCAGTACTACACAGCATATTTTAAGAAAAATCTCAACATGTTATAAATCATTAAATTAAAATGCTACATAGATTAAATGTAAAAGAAATTCATGTGAGCAAAAATAAAGGATAAAAGAATAAATATGTACAAACATGTAAATAAAGTAAAAAGATTATGACACAAGTGGTACACGTTATGTAATAGTACTACATTTGTTAATTAATTAAATACCATACTTAAATAATATTAATACATGAGTAATGTTGAAAAGGAATAATAAGTGAGAAAATTATCCAACATTTTTATTATTTTGTGAATTGTGAATGAACAGTTCCTGTGTTTCACCTCTCACCTTTCTCTCTCATCGGAGATTGTCTGAATCTCTATCCATCGCCGCCACGTCAGCAACTTCAGATCGCAAGAAGCTCCGACTTCACTGTACAAATCTCTCTCTTTCCTTCTTTGATTTTTCATTTTTTTTTATATTTTACTTATTATTTTTTTTTTTGTGATTTCAGCGATGTAAGGTTTGAAGTTTGCTCTTTTGAATTTTGCTTCAGCTGGGATTTGAAGTACACGTGGCGATCTAGATCTTCTATTATCATTTCTAGCTTCAATCTCTGTGAGTGAGTTTTGTTGTTCTTGGTAATTTTTAATTCATTGTGTTTTTGTCTAATTAAATTGTGGTTGTGAATTTTGAAGAATTTCTTGTGAGAATTCCTAGGTTTTGATCGTGTTTTGTTTAATTAGGTTGTTGAAGTTTGTTTGTTTCCTCTTTTGGAAAGTTTCAACTTTTATGGAGTGAGTATATTTGTTGATAGTGGAAATGCTTTTTTTTTAAATGGAAATTTTCAGGGTAGTGTATTTTGCATTTCATTTCCAGATCTCTGTATAGCAGTCTCTGTGTGCAGATCTCTTTAGTATGTCACTCGTTATTAGCTTCTTTTGATTCTTGAGGTGAAGCAATTGTACATTGTTTTCTGCATTTTCTTAGATGCTAGGGAAAAATTCTGGATGCAATAGTTAAAGCTTTAGGATGGCATGTTCAGTTGGTGGTTAGCATATTGATAGAAACAATAATGAAGTTGTTCACATGCTAGTTGTTGAGAGTAATATGTATTGTTTAGATGTCAGATGTTAGCCATTGAACTAAAACGTATCCTTTTTCACTAAATTTTTTCAGATGCACGGGACAGATGTGGGGGTGGAAGCTTTGAGGCGGGTGGTTATGGTGGGCCGGTCGTAACTTTTGTTAGAAAAGTGGAATTCTGAGGTGCCCCCAGTTCCTTCCTACATGGAAGCTAGGACACAGGAGGCGCTTAAAGCAATAGGGATTGCTGAGAAGCGGTTTGTGCAGAGAGACTTTGCAGGTGCCAAAAATTATGCATTAAAGGCAAAAACGTTATGTCCTGAATTGGAGGGAATACCTCAGATGGTGGCCACGTTTCAAGTTTATGTGGCTTCTGAGGGAAAATATAATGGCGAACTAGATTATTACTCCATTCTTGGTACAAAGCCTTCAGCAGATATTGAGACTGTTAGGAAACAGTATAGGAAGCTGGCTGTGTTGCTTCACCCTGATAAGAACAAATGTGTGGGAGCTGATGGGGCCTTCAAGCTGGTATCTGAAGCATGGACTTGGCTGTCGGATAACACAATGCGAGGTTCTTATGATCTCAAGAGAAATGGTCAGATGGCTGCTGGGGTCAATCAGACAAATTTCTCATCAGTCTATTCTGCAGGAACTACAGGTTATAACAAACGTTTCAATTTATCAAATTCTCATGGTAGGCGGGATACTTTCTGGACCATTTGCACGTCATGTAATGTCCAGTACGAGTATTTGCGTAAGTATGTGAATAAGAGACTTTCATGTAAAAACTGTCGAGGAGCTTTCATTGCTGTTGAAACTGGGGCTGCCCCTGCAAATGGTTCTTTCCCTTATTCTCCTTGGTCATATGTGCCAGGCAATGGGTATGGAGGAGGTCATTCATTTGATAACATCACATATATGCCTACCAGTGCTACCTACTTCAACGGCAATGGGGTCACTGGATATCATTCTCCACATGGTTATGACTATGTTTCAAATGTGTCATTTCAGTGGAGCCCTGCTGGACATGTCAATGGAAATGGTCCAACTACCCTATCTTCTGATTCTGGTGGTAAGGTCAATGGAAATAGGAAGAGAGGAAGACCAAGAATTAAACCAGCTCATCAATTAGCAGATATTGCAACCAGCGTAAATTCAGATGTGTTATTCTACCGTAATGAGCCTCCGGAAAATAAGCCCACTGGACTTGATAAAAAAAGGAAAGTTGTCGTGGCAGCCAGTTTTCGGAATGGCTGTGAACAAAAGGAATTGAAATTTGCTTCAGAAGCAAGGGTGGCTGATGGGACTGAAAGCATTACACGTGACCAGAAACTTCCCCCCTCAAGTGAAGTTCAAACCAGGCAGTTTTCCATGGCACCAGCATTTGATGCAAGAAAATTACTGATTGAGAAGGCCAAGAAAGATATTCAGAAGAAACTGGAAGAGATGAAATTGGCATCTAATGCCACTGCAGTCGGGCAGAAAGCAAAATCTCAGGCAGAAAGTGGTCTAGTCAATGGAAAGGAATATGTAAGAGCAGGTCTAACTACTTCTGATCATCAATTAGAGCATAGAAAAAATGCTGTTGCAATAACTGTCCCGGATTCTGATTTTCATGACTTTGATAAAGATAGGTCAGAGCAATGTTTCAGGCCAAAGCAGATATGGGCTTTATATGATGAGGAAGATGGCATGCCTCGTTTATATTGTCTGATCCGTGAAGTTATCTCTGTCAATCCATTTAAAATTCATATTAGTTATCTGAACTCAAAAACTGACAGTGAGTTTGGTCCAGTGAACTGGATGGATTCTGGTTTTACGAAATCTTGTGGAAATTTCAGGACATACCATTCTGATGTTGTTCACCAGGTAAACATTTTTTCTCATGTTCTAGCAAGGGAGAAGGCTGGTCGAGGTGGTTGTATTCGCATATATCCCAGATGTGGAGATGTTTGGGCTGTTTATCGAAATTGGTCTTTGGACTGGAACAGATCTACTCCCGATGAAGTGAGGCATCAGTACGAAATGGTGGAGGTTCTTGATGATTACTCTGAGGAGCTTGGTGTTTGTGTTTGTCCTCTTGTTAAGATGGCTGGATTTAAAACAGTGTATCAAACAAATTCAGACAAAAAAGCCATTAGATGGATACCAAGAAGAGAAATGGTACGTTTTTCACACCAAGTGCCTTCTTGGTTGTTGAAGGGAGAGACGACCAATTTACCAGAAAGGTGTTGGGACCTTGATCCAGCCGCAACTCCTGATGAACTTCTCCAAGCTTCTATGATTGCAAATGACTCATAGGCATCAATGAAACACTTAATTGCTTTCTCATCAAGCATTTTTCAACACTATTCTAGATTTAACTGTACACTATGCCACACTTGGCTAGAGACAGACCATCAGACGTTAACCTCTTATGTCTTTTATTAGGGGGTGAGATTTTAATTTATAATGTGTATAGGTTCTCAATTCTAGGATTTCTTGTTCACTAAGGTTTGCTTCTTCCCCCCATAGGAGCCATGTAACCCTTGTAAGAATTCAGGACAGATTAGATCTGCCTTCCAGTAATTGTAGTTCTGGTCAGGATTGACTGGCAAAGGATTGAAAAGGCTGCAATCTTGTTGAAATCCTTACCACTTTTATTTCCATTTGACTCTTCCTTCATCAGTTTAAATTTTTTCTTCTTTTTTTCCCAACATCTCATTAATTCTACACTTTTTTCTACAGTTGGAGGATGTGGGAAAAACTCGAGTTGTTTGGCTTGTGATTTAGTTTATCATTCAAAACAGCATATTTTAGAAGGGGATCTTATAAAACTCAGTTAAATGCTATTATGATATCGATATACTGGCTAAATTGTTTGAATCTTTATTGAATGAAAGTGCTTCAAATGTACTGATGACACAATTGAATTTAATTATATTCAGATTTTTAGGATTTGTATCTACATGCCTGTATAGAGAGGAAGGAGGTCATTGACCGACTACTCCTCCCTGTTCTGAATAGGGCATTTCTTCAACTTGAGCTAGATGGCTTGGACAAAATTCTTTCATGATTACATGGTTGGCAATCTCCTTGGAAAGAGTACAGCTCAAGGACGCTGTTGACTTAATAAGCAAAGGAGGAGAGGCATTATAAATTCTGTGAATCGTTACTAAGGAAAGATTTCCAAATTTGATTGATGAGGAGTTCCATTTACCAAAAATGCTACCGGGGTAAGTTTGTCCTCAATTTTTATTTCTGTGTCTGTTTTGATTTTATTTTTTGTTCTTGGTTTGGTTAATTTACTTGCAAGTTTGAGTTAGCCAATGTCAGTTTTTTGTTCAGTTTATTATGTGCCTTTTTTATTCGTCTTTAATGTGGTTGATGTTTGTCCTTAGGATGATGGGTATAATCAGTTACCCTGTGCCATTATTGTGCCTTAAGATCTCGTATTGTCTATAATATAAATAATTCATGTAGAATGCAGTATCATCGTTTTGTTTTAAATTCTTGTACTTAGTAACAGCAAGTGGATTTATACAAGGTTTTTGATACAGAGAAGGAGAACCTGTGTCTTTTTGGATTTCTTAGTGAGCAGTGGGAAGTCAATTTGCCGAACCTGCACTGGGTATTACCTTTGCCAGAGATGGAGTACAAGAGAGCTAGACCTTGACCGTGCTTCAAACTCTGTAATTTTATGACGAGTGACCAATAATTTGGGTGGAAGGTCAGGTTCATTAGTCTTGGCTGTCACATTAAAAATCTGTTCAGAATGCTATGTTTGGTCTGTAAGCTACTATTTAATTTCATCTTTGATCAGGATGGTTATGTTAGGAGCTAGTTGATTATCTTATTCGTCCGTGGATTTGATCACGTGCTTTAACTTATTTGTCTGTAACTGTAATCCGTGTCAATATCGTACTGTTCTTATTGCATTGGATGGTTGCCCTCCTTCGTGTTCAAATTCTAGCCTTTAACAGCTAAGTGAAGCCAAATATGTGGAGTGTGCTTCTAACAATTTCATGGCTACGACTGTTGATGGATGCGACTATGGCTATTTTTTAGTCACGACTCACGAGTTGTAAATAAACTCGATATAATGGCACTCTTACTAAAGATTGATTCTTTATTAGAATTTATTGGCGTAGTTTTATACTCCCTCCGGTCCTAAATATAAGATCTAATTGACTTTTTTTGGAAAATCCTATAAAAGAAAAATAAGTTAATTATAAATCATTTTCCTTATGACATAACATATTGAGCTCTCTTTTTATTTCTTTCAGGTACCTGAGCCACTTCTGGGGTCTTACAAATAGTTATGTCTTAAGTAAAACCTCCTCAAAATGATCATCATAATTATTTGCTCCATTTTATTTTCATTTGGAACCAATCATTTCTCATGCTTCAAGCATGTTTCATTCTCATATACAATTATTGGAGCATTCTTCAACTGGATCATGAGATATAAAAATCCTTATTTGGTCAGTGATAGTGTCTGACAAATATTTTGCAACATTTGATAAACTTCTAGTTCACATTATTTAATATTTGAGGATCTATATTTATTGCATACAACATATATCTCTTCCAATTATTCATTCCTCCCCTCATATTGGGAACACCAATATTTATCCCAAATTTCATTTAATATCCATATGTGTATTATTGTGGCGGAACAATATGAATCAATATTTCAAAACATCAGATGGAAAATACTTGGCTACTGACCAAGAGCCAATGGGAGAATTCCTTTTATTGGCATGATGCAATTATAGTTGTAGTACATTTTACCCAAATCTAAAACTGAAAATTTTGTTCTCACGAATATTGATCTAGCTATTCAAGGAGGCTTTGCTAGATATATATGCTCTCACATAGTATATAAACATTAAAAACAAAATTAACAATCACTAGTGATTTCAATGAAAATCATATGACTAATGTACTTAGCTGAACAAATTTGCAAACTTCAGGTTGCAAGTTGATCATGTAACATGGACACCACTAATGTGACCATTTAATAGATGCATCTAATATTCATAAAGTATCATTTAGTCCATATGATATCTGAATGGGCCCATATATAATTCATACAATACACATCTACATGTGTATAATCTCAATCAAAACTAGTGATGTTTCATATTTCATTCTTTTGAGAACAAGTAACTGAATCTTCTGGTTCATTAGTGAGTATTGGTATTGTTTTGCATCATTATGATCCGGGATGATCCAACCGGTCATTGCCAAAAATTAGATGCACAAACTTCAGGTTTGTTGCAATATTATTCTCATTATCAAACTAACTTCTGGTTATATAAGGGTAAAAAACTCTATACAATATGACAATATGACTCATACTTGTATTCCAATAATTTCCTCTCAAGTGAGTCATGTAAAATACTTTCCACTCACAAATACATTATCAATTCTTCAGAAATTAATACCGTTGCATATAGTTCTTCAGGAACTAATATCATTATATCTAATGTATATAGTTCTTCATGAACCAATTTCATTGCTTTCTATGCACATAAATTTATGTGGCTTCATGTCATTGTATGTTTGAGTAGAATATAAGTGTTTATAACTATTAGTCATAAACATAAAGTTTGTATGGCTTCAGACCATAAAGTTAAATTCTGTATTTGGTTTCTTGCCACTTTATATGACTTTTGGTCATAAAAAAATAGAAGTGTCATTGCTTCAGGTCAATATATGATGACTATAGATCATTGGGCTCTGACCACTTAATACTTAATTAGGAAATTATTTTATGTGACTTCTGGCCATAAAAATAAAATCTTTATTGCTTCGGGCTATTGAGCTTTGCACATTTAACAATTAAGCAGAACATTTATAAAATTTATATGACTTCTGGTCATAAAATCGAACTTTTATAGTTTCATGTCGTGAGGATTTGATCACTCGATCATGTAAAAACTTACTTTTTATGACTACAGGTCATAATAATACAATCTTTATAGTGGTTAGACTCTAAGTATTTAATACTTAAATACAAAACATAACTTTTATGACTACAGGTCATAAAAATAAGATCTTCATGGCTTCAGGCCATGGTGCTCTAGCCATTTTAAACAAAAATGTTATATGACGACAGGTCATAAAAATATAATATTTATTGTTTTGGGTCGTTAGCTCTAAACATAAAATTGATATATTTATGTAATGGAACTCCAGGTTCTATCAAGTATTTCTTCAGACTGTTATGTGATAAAACTTCAGGTTTTATCATATAGGCTTCACGCCGTTATTAACAAATGATTTTATTTTCAAATTACAACAATATTTTAGGCAAATCATAATACTAAATATCTCAATTATATTTAGCAATCACAATTCTAATTGAATTAGAATCTCACCATGTAATATCATTTATGATAAAATTACAAAATTTCAAACTTTATTTCACAAATAAATCTATTCAAACCATTCATAAATGTGAACAATATGAAATTATCCATTACCATACATAGATACATAAATATGTTTAAAACTCATTAACACCAAAATAATAAATCTCCAGCATTAATTTTTGAAATAATCGAGTATTTAAAAACATCAATGTTTAATATAATTTTTATGGCATTGCGAAATGATAAAGGCATTGGATCAATTACAAAATAATAAATCAGTTACAAAATAATAAGCATGTATTTGAAACCATAATATTCAATCATTTGATCCATAATGTGATTGATTTCTGATAACTTAATTACTTTAAACGCAAGGGAAACAAAGTCTCATTGTGTAAAATCTTCATTTTCATTCTAAAATGAATAGGAGAAAACTCTAGAAATTATAAACAAGCTTGTTGTCTACAACCAAGATTAGAGAAATAAACAAATATTAGCCTCAAAAATATTTCAAAGTTACAATTTGAATTGCATAGTCTCTTTTTATTAAGCCACTTTCTTAGCTTTCTCTTGTCATATGTATTACTACTATAATCATGAATTATTGATTTTCAAACTGACACATTTAAACATTAACCCATTTGGCATAAAAAATTTAGAACACCAATTCATGTATAATCAGAATAGCATGAGAATATGTGTCTAATCGGAATATAAATTTTTCTTAAAATATACCTGTTGGTGTCATACAATGACTTTATCTCAATTATGTAGGCGGTGATGTGTAAGCCCTATAACTTCTCTTCACATTTTCTGTAGCATTTGTATCTCATGGTAATCTCTTTTTTTATTTGCCAATGTATATCATGGTAATCAAAGCATCATATTATTGTGTCAATTATTTCTTCATAATTGCACGTCACCCATGATTGGGATTTTCCATCCAAAGATGCATCATAATATTGTGTCAATCATTTCTTCATAATTGCACGTCACCCATGATTGGGATTTTCTACCACCAAGGTTACTTTGTCCAGATATCTCTTTGAGTTAAAACTCAATTTTCATATCATCTCTAGCCCCAAACAATTTTTTAGAGGTTTACAAATGTTCATTTCAATTCATACAAGAATGAAATTCTTAGAAGATGGAGCTTCAGGATCCATCAAAATCAAATACGGTTTCAAGTCGTAAAAAAATGAAATATTTAGTAGATGGAACTTCAGGTTCCATCAAAATCAAATACGGCTTAAGGTAGTAAAAAAATGAAATTTTTATGAGATAAAACTTAAGGTTCTATCAAACATAGCTTCAGGGCAAATCTTTATTTTGTGGAACTTCAGGTCCACCAAATATGGCTTTAGGCCATAAAAATTGAAATTTTTTTTTACTAGATGGAACTTCAGGTTCCATAAAAATCAAATGCGGCTTCGGGCCGTAAATAAAAATTGGAACTACAGATTCCGTAGAGATGACTTCAGGTTATCATTGTATTGGAACGACAGGTTCCACAAAAAACAAAATATAAGAGATAAGAACAAGATGAAGAAAATAATATTATTACCAATATTACCTTCGTGAGTCTCGTGCTCGGTTAGAGCTTCGTGCTGATAACGTGTTATGAACATAAACCATAAGAAGAGAAGATAAGACAAGAAGAGAGGAGGAGAATCTCTTATTCAAGGGTTAGTCATATACAATGGCGAGTCTCATATTTATAGAGGACAACATTAGGGTTACACTATGCATCATTATGGAATAGCCCAAACACAAGGAGGAATAAAGGGAAATGGACATTGACATCCACATTTAGGGGATTTTCATAACAAAATTGATGATTTACCTAATTTTTCCCTTAGACTAGTATATTTTACTTATAAACTAATGTATAATCTAAAAATATATCAAATATGTCATAATTTAATAACATATTTTAAAACATTAATCTCTAAAAAAAAAGTTATCTATGTCTTATATTTAGTACCGGAGGTAGTATTTTTAATTCCTAAGATCGTTACCAAAGTTAAAGCTTCTATTCTGCGGCGGCTGGTTGGCGTTGCGTCTAAATTCATTGTAATTTAATATATCATGTGATACGAGAAAATGTTTTGATTGGATAAGAGAAAATGTTAAAAGTAGGGAGACTGACGTTTAGGATGGTGGTTACTGGTTATGGAAATTAGAAATTTCAATTCATCCTCCCTTGAAGGGCATCAAGTTGTGAACCGATCATTATAAATAAGATATGCCACAGTAGTTGAGTTAATGTAATTGGGTGGGCGTTTGCCCTTCCCTTAAAAAAAATGCCATTGAAATGTCGTTTCACTCAAATTCAGACAACCCACCGCTATTTAAAAGTAACTAAAAAATTCTCCACTTTTTTTATATAAAGCAAAATGATATTGTTATAAAAAAAGCAAAATGATATTCATAGTAAGAGTTTTTTTTAACTGAATATTCGTAGTAAGAGTTTACACAAGTGTTAAACTCATTACATTTATTGAAAACATAGAAAGTACTATTAGAAATTATGTTTGCATGTAACACGTCCAAGCTCGTAAAGCCTACCAGTTGGTTCAGAATGTCCCTAGTTATGATATCCCTTGATTTTTGTAACACATTCTTTGAGAATGTCGTCCTTTTTTGATAAAGAGGATGAGTAGTTGCTGGTGTGGAACAAAAAAGGTGTTCGTCAGGATCCATTGTAGTGATTGACGTATGCATTTGAGTTAGAAGTGTTTCTCCTCTGGTGTGGTCTTTATTCAACTAGCTAAGACCATCAAATCAGGCAGAAAGGCTAACCAATAAGGCTTCTGAGATGACATTTTGAACGTCTCGGACCTTTAGAAGTTACATGCAGAGTGATGAGGGAGCTTTGAAGAAGGCGGTGATGGTGTCTAGAGAGGTTCACTCTACCTTCTCTCTAGATTTTCTCTTTCTAGAGGAATTTCAAGCAATCCTTCATTTGATGTTTAATTATAGCATATATCTTTTTTCTTCAAAATCTCAATTGATATAGGTAAATTTCTGATAAAAGAAAATGATATAGGTGAATATAAAACAAAAGGCCATTCAAAACTCTCAACAGTCCTTAGTTTTTTATAGTACAAGAGTCTTCAGAAGTTAGAGTGACTAATGTTGATAGGAGGGTGTACATACATATGAATTAACCATGTTTCTACTACCCAATTAGCGGATATACTTCCTTGGCAAAAAAAAAATTAAAATCAGCCTATATACACTATTCTCTTCCTATGGTTGCCCTTACTCCTTATACATCTTATGTATGTTTACTCAACTAAGGGAAGATAAACTGGATAAAATGGAGAGAGAGAAACGAGATCATATGGGTGAGTATGGCCCACAGTTTGTAGCCCAAGGAGGGGTCCACAGAAATGGGACATGGATTGGTTAGAAAAAACTGGTTTTTGCAAAGGAGCCCCTAGTTTCCATATCTGACATTTCTGCCTCTGTTCCATGGATCGGTCTCACACTCTCTGCCACCTCTCAATATGACTCACCTCCACATATCCTATCCCATTTCTTATTTTCTTTTTACCTGATATCCCATTTCTTATTGGAATTGGAATCTAACCTTTTTGTGTGCTGCCTTAATGGCTCGTATGTCACACTCTTTAACCTCTAAAATGCTTGTAGTAATAATGAATTCTGTCAATCACATGGATTGCGAATTGTCCATAAGTTTTGGTCATTCTTAAGCCCAATGAATGGCTTGTCGTTTAGCAATCTGATTGTTTTGCGTGCCAACAATCTGTCACTCAATAACATAGTTTCTTTTTTGTGGGCATACCGCATATGTGACATATTGGAGTGATCTCGTCGCAACATATTTATAATGGTACTTTTATACCCACCAGTTTAATAATATCCCCAGACAAATTTAAAGCCCACCTCACACATAGGATTATTAATATGGCGTCTTTCATGGTGTTAAGTGTTAACAATATTGGGAGGTGATTGGAGTCATAAGTCCTTTGATCATCCGGATCTACCATCAATAATAACCCCACATCTCTTGTCCCTTGAAGGTCTCAAGAGCCAGAGGCCTTTCTTCCTCGATTCCAATTAATTCATTATAACTCTGAGCAATGCAGCTATTATATATGTACAGGTCTTTCTTAATTCGCTGACACTTCTATAACTCTCTGACCCTGTCCCTTATAAATCAAATATAGCTAAAATGAATGTTTAAAAAAGTTCAATTACTCGGCATAAAGCAACATCACCATAACTAACCAACAAAAATTATTGAGTGTGTTTGATTGGACTTACCAGTATATTAGACGCACATCATTTTTAAAAAAGATAACAAAAACTAGAGATTTTTTAGGATGATAATTATTTTTTCCAAAATATATTAATTTCAAATCAAAGCTCAAAGTTATTATTTTTTTTGGTTATCCAAGGGTATCCTCACCTGTCAAGTGGAACTAATCTCTCGTTGTTCTGAAGTACCATATAGGGGTAGACAGTTGACTTGTGAATTTACTCCATTTGGAGAGTAGGGATCATACCCCAACCACTACTTGTTAAGGGACGGGAGTACTTGTTACTCACGTCAACCCGCCAGGTTAAAACTCAAAGTTATTTTACTTCTATGAAGTTTATATTAAACTCGCCCGTGATTTACTATTCTTGCAAAATTACTAAATCTTCAATTTAATATTTAATAAATGAATAACAACAACAATGCCACAAATAACATTTGTGACTTGTTAAATAAAAATAACTAAAACATTGACCATTAATTTGAGTGAATAATGACAACAACATATTTTAACTAATAATTAAACTTATTACATAATAACAATAGTTAAGATGGTGACAATTAATTTCATTGTTAGCAATCAAGTAATTTAAAAAAACATCAATTCCAAGATAGCCTAAATATTTTATAAAATATAAACCATTTCATGATTCACATATTTCTCCCTATTTTCTTTGAGGAGAAGAAACAAAAGATGAATATATACAATCACCTCACATTGGCCATGAGTCAAGCTATCACAAGCTAAAAACTAAAGACATGTCCTAGAGATATCATAAAAAGACAGAACACAGAAATCTAATTCCTATTCCTATAGAATGTATCTCCTGATTCAACACACATTTCATGCAGACAAATTATCTTGCCTCTTAGTAGACATTCGTTTCAAAAACTCATATGTAGTAATCATAGTTGTAGCAGACATGGACATTGAAGCCCACCTTGGTCCCAACCCTCTATAACAAGCAATAAAGCCACCTTCCTTCACCAAATTCCTCACAGTCTGCATAGCAGTCAATGGCTTCCTCCTTCCATTCTCCTCCGCATCCAACACCTGCAACCTTGTCTTAATAGTATCAAGTGGCATAGTCATAATAGCCGAAACCCCACTTGCCAACACAGCACTCAACCCTTGAACCGCCACCACAGCCTTAGAATCAGGCCTAAAACCACATCCATTGCCCAATTGATTAGTATTATCATTAGTATTACAACCCTCCTTCTTGCCCATATGGCAACCAAAAGCACTCCAAATAAACCTATGAACCATAGAATAAGAAGTCCACCACACAGCATTGGAAGGTGCATAAGTCAATATAGAAATCCCAAACCCTCTATACAAACCTCTAAGTCCATCACTACAAACAATTTTCCTAAAAGCATCAAAACCATTCCTATAGTTTCCACAATCAACACTAGGCATCATGTTACTATGATTACCACCACAAACCATGAGCCTTTGGCTGACAACATCAACTGGGGTCCACACTAACTGAGCAGCCATGGCAGAGGTGACGCCAGCAGCTGCATTACCAATAGCAGAGGCAGTGGTATCAGAAAATCCCAACCCAGCAAGGGCAGAACCGACATTACTCTTGGTGATTTCAAGGGCAGCCATGTAAAGTGCCCGGGCAGGGATGGTACCAGTCAAGGAGGTGCCAAAACCTTTGTAGAAACCTCGGATACCCTCATAGCGCATGATGGAAAAAGACATGTTTAAGGAGGAAACATGGGATGAAGAAACCTGTTGTCGGGTTTTTAAGACAATGATTGGATAAAGGGCTGTGGATACTCCGGAGAATAAGGCGGCGCCTAGGAAGAAAAACTTGGACTTGTCTAGCATGTGCCAGTCTATTTCTGCTGGGAGGTGGATTTCTGAAGAGGAATCTTCCTCTGCTGCGCTTAGACTCATCTTAGCCACTTTGGATTCTCTAAAAAAGGGTGGTTATGATATATTTTCAGCTCAAGAATAGTGGGAGAAAAACACTTGGTTGATCTAGTAATATTAATAAGGAAAGTGGAGGGGAAGATGTTGGTGTGAGAGAGAAATGGAGAGAGGGAAAGGTTGAGGATGGGAGGAGAATATGGAGTGTGGAGTTTTGTGAGGGTTTTGAGGGATGGAGGAGGACTGACACGTGTCCGTTGCTATATCGGTGGATTTGGGGAGGCTAAGTTGGTAATACCGTGGGTGCCCTTCGCCTGCTTACCGAGTGTTTCCCTCCCCCGGTTTCTGCTAAACCTATGCGGCTATGCCCTTAACATCTAATTAATCTTTGTCTAAGTGGTTTGCATTAAATTAAAGTCGTATCTTATCTTAATTGGGATTTTCCATTCAATCAACGGCTTTGTTGGATCTTTTATGACTTGTCTAATATACTCCCTTCACTCCCTCTAGTTCGTAATATAAGATCTCAGCTGTCAAAACATGTTTTTTAAAAAATATGTAAAAGTTATTTTAGTGTGTGAAGTTAATGTTACATATTTATTATAATATTTTTATGAGGTAGAAATAAATGGACATTAATAAATATGAAAGAGACTTAACAGTAAAGTAAGAAAAATGCATAAATGAGGAGGGGGTGTGAGACGAGTTCTTATATTTTAAACAAAAACCATTCAAATTTTGAGTTTTTATATTACGAATCAAGAGAATAATATTTAGACATACTCAATTTTAGTTTCAAGTTTATAATTTTTCACTTTTCTAAACACAATTGATTCCTCCTGAGTGCTCAAAGTGATTTAATTAATTTGTAAAATGATGTATAAGATATGCTATAATTGAAGATATTACTAAATTTCATTCATTTTTTTTTAAAAAAAGTTAACTCAATCGCACGCAAAAGGGGGTGAAGTTTTTAATTAATTTCATTCTAATATTTTCTTGTAGTTTGGGCCTCAAAGTACTCTAACTCCAATAATTTCTTTGGGCCTGTTAACAGGCCTCAACCTGTTAACTTCATATGGCATACTGTAGAATATTTTCATGTAGTTTGGGCCTCAATACTTAACAGTTACTATATGACCTAGAAAGCTTGTTTGCAATGTTCCATGCCATATTGAAATTAGCCAAGTATTTGTCGACATAAATTTGTTCTCGGTTAGTATCAAAACGTAACCAGCCATTCGATGTTTCACACCTTCCTGGTTTCTTCACCCTTAATATCACAGGCCTCCATATTCAATTGGCAGGGAGGAAAAATATTGGGTGAAGAATGGGAGAAAAAAGGTATAAAGTGGTGGTTAGTTAGAAGTAAGAAGAAGCTTCAATGATGTTCTTGAGCAGACATTTCTAGAGAACACGCAATAGGATTTTTAAAAAGAAATCATCACAATCGGAACACTCTGGGCTAACTTCCCTTTCAAAGCAACCATCTATAAATACAACTCACTCTATAGCTATAGCTACGATTCAAACAATCAAAATCCCATCAATATTTAGGGAGAGGAAAAATAATGGACTTGAGAAACTTGAGTGTGGAGTGGCCAATACTGTCAATGCTGGAGGACATGCTAGATGTATCAGAGGAGCCTGAAACTAAAGGAGGGAGGAACAATCCATCAAAGACATATGTGAGGGACGCCAAGGCCATGGCAGCTACACCTGCTGACGTAATAGAGTTCCCTGATAGGTATGAGTTGGTGGTGG
Source organism: Mimosa pudica (assembly GCA_029929735.1). Taxonomy (NCBI): domain Eukaryota; kingdom Viridiplantae; phylum Streptophyta; class Magnoliopsida; order Fabales; family Fabaceae; genus Mimosa; species Mimosa pudica. The sequence continues at coordinate 6,736,966 of JAKELP010000007.1, forward strand.
ACATGCCTGGGATAAAAGGAAGTGAGATGAAGGTGCAGGTAGAAGACGACAACGTTTTGGTGGTCAGTGGGGAGAGGAAGAGAGAAAAGGAGAAGGAAGAAGGAGTGAAGTATTTGAGGATGGAGAGGAGGGTTGGGAAGTTCATGAGGAAGTTTGTGATTCCTGATAATGCTGATAAGGATGCCATCTCTGCTGTTACTCAGGATGGTGTTCTTACTGTTACTGTGCCTAAGTCTCCTCCTCCCCAGCCCAAAAGGCCCAAGACCATTCAGGTTAAGGCTGCCTGATTCATCATTATTCTCTTCACTTCCCTCTAATCATCTACAGCTTTTCTTTTATTCCCCTATTTTGATGTATGTGTGTGTTCCAAACTCCCATGTTATACAGTGACTACCAGATTTGGAATGTTTGTTCTGTTATGTAAGACTTTCATTCATTAAACATGTTTCTTGAGTTTTGGCTCCTCCTCAATCCGATCCCCTGCCTGTTTGACCATCATCCACAACCTATGGAGTATGGAATGTCATGTGAACTAGTTTTCACTAATAATAAATCTATGTATATAAATTATTACTCATATCCTAACCCTCTCCATCCACAGAAGAACTACTCATACACACAAACCCTCCTAGTCTATTGAGCCAAAGACTCATGGACGTGGTTTATATTTATTTAAGTTAATAGTAATAGTAATTTGAAAATTATTCAACGAAATGCAAAAAAGTGCGTAACACTCTGTTTTTTTTTTTTTTGACATATTGTTATAGATGTTCTGGTTATAGCTTAAACTTTAAAATTGTCAAATAACACGGACAAACATTATTAAATATTAAATTAAATCTAAAATGTGAATAAGCAGGAAAGATTCATCAATTTAACTTCCCCATATAAGATGTTTTCCATAGTCAGTGTATATACACCGATTTTATATATATGCCAAAGCGTTTTGGTATTAATACTCCCTTATTAGAAATAACTAATTTAACCAAGTTTTTTCAATATAAATAAATTGGTAATAAGCTCTAATACTACCTGGGAGAAGAGGCAGTATCCTTTTACATCCATTGTTTAAATGTTAATTTTGACAAAAACATTTCATTAAAAAAATGAGGATGAAAAATAGTAAAAGGACAGCGAGATCATGTAAACTGATCCTAACGTACGTCCTTTTAAATATGGTCTTGGATTTGAAATTAGGGGTGGAAAAATACGATGGGTGAGCTGGAAAAATGTGATTTCTAGTCTAGAAATCACATTTTACAACATATTAAAACGACGTTAGTTGTGGAGGATTAATTCATTTTTAGAATAAAATGGTTGATTTTATAGTCAATACATGTCATCTTAGTCTTCAAAAAACCGAATTCAATATTAACTTGAAAATCAAACGTTAAGAGAAATAATTAATTTGCACTACAAATTTAAATGACAAATACTAATATACGCATGTTTTATAATATTTCGGATTAATATATTATCGACTGAATTATTCTTAATAAATTAAAATTAAAATTGTTCAAACGGAGATTTTATGAATTCAAACATCTTTTTCCTATGACAGAAAATATTAACACGGGTTAACTAATTCGGGCGGGTAAATATAGTTTTCAAAGATTTCTAATTTAGTTAAGTTAGTTGATGATTAATAATAATAATAATACTCGTAAATCATTAATTACGGCCCTCTTCTGGATGTAAGTAGAAGAGTCATAGAAACTCCCAGAACTTTCCAAACATATCTCCCACACACTTCTCCAGAAAATTCCACCTTCTTCCTCAAACCTCTCCTCACCTATATATAAACCCCCACCCCATTCCCTCCTCCACCAGCAAAAATCTCTATCAAACAAAATTACACATATACCCTTCCACAACAAACACAACACAACATCTCACGTTCACATATGGATTTCAGAATCATGGGTCTAGAATCTCCTCTGTTGACCACCCTTCAACACATGATGGACCTCACAGACGACACCACCGACAAGTCCGTCAACGCCCCAACAAGAACATACGTACGTGACGCGAAGGCCATGGCGGCAACACCAGCGGACATAAAGGAATATCCGAATGCCTATGAGTTCGTTGTGGACATGCCTGGTTTGAAGTCTGGGGACATAAAGGTTCAAGTGGAGGATGACAATGTGCTTTTGATAAGTGGTGAGAGGAAGAGGGAGGAAGAGAAAGAAGGTGCTAAGTATGTGAGGATGGAGAGGAGGGTGGGGAAGTTTATGAGGAAGTTTGTGTTGCCTGAAAATGCTAACACTGAGGCTATCTCTGCAGTTTGTCAAGATGGTGTTTTGACTGTGACTGTTCAGAAGTTGCCTCCTCCTGAGCCCAAGAAGCCCAAGACCATTGAGGTTAAGATTGCTTGAAGAGTTTTATGATGTGGTGTTTGGTGTTTGGATTTTGAGCTCTGTTTTTGTTCAACGTAAGGCTTTGTTTCTGGTTTGGTGTGTGGTTCAGTTTTATGGCTGATATGTATGCCTTTTACTTGTAGCCATCCTTTATGGTTTGTTCTTAATATCGAATATTAATGTGATCTTTTGCTTCTTATTTCTGTTCTGTAGATTGTCTTTTTTCGTGTTCTTTGCTTCCTTCTTTTTCCCTGATTAGTGAGATGACATTGTCTTTACTAATGGAAATTCAAGGGTATATAATAATTGGAAGGGACAGAACAATGAGAAATAGAAATGGGTTTGGGTAGCGCGAAATTTCGATGATATCGGTGCAGAAGGATAGCACAATTATACATGTTGAGGCGAAGTATATATAGAGAAGGGGTGACTAATAAATAGATGATAGAGTAATAAATATTGCATTTGGAAAATCACTGCGCACATTTTGTATAAGCATCAGGTGTAAAAGAACGTTCATTTACAACGTTCATGTATGATATGTCTAATCGGAACTCCTCTGAATTAGAGAATAGTAACATTTGGGACTATTCTTGCGAAAACATTCTTCTCTCATAGATTAGATATTAGTTTTTTACAAGAGATAAATTACCTTAGATGTAGATCAAAATTCACTCCCAAGAAAATAAAGTCGTCCTAAAAGCAATCAAAATGGATAATACATGCATTATTAAAGAAATTAAAGGGATATTAAACATCAAAAGTACATAAGTGGGTGGTGTTAAAATCTCTCAAATTAACAACTAAGACGAAATATCGAAAATCGAAAATCTTTCACACAAAGAGATTGCAATTAATTAATTACACGCTTATTTTTGTCTCCAAGACATAAGCAATCGAGGCGAAAAAGAAAGAAAAAAAAAGAAAGTAGAGTTAATATTGAGAAACTCATACAAGTATCACATCGAATAAGAATATCTATCAATAATAAGAATATCTATTAAGTGTAGTTCTTTTGTCCTCCCAAAATTTTCAAGTTTAGCCAAATTATAAAATCAGTCATGACCAATTGCTTCAGTCAACGGACCTTAACCAATTTGAAGTGATAAACTAGACACAAGTTCGACGGTACTTTTGTGTTGTGTCCTTCGCTACCAAACCCCCATTGATGGTGGTATTATGAGTCTTTCTCTTTTCTCATTTGAAGACGAAGAGGACGAAGACGAGGATCTTGCGATTCTTGTTTTAGCTTCAGCCATCATCTATTGTTGTTTACGCTTATCAATGATTGTGAAAATTTTGAGCTAACGTAGACGATGTCAGATTTACATTGAGTCACCAATTGTGTTTGACAGAGTGTGTTAGAGTCTATGTTCTTGCCAAGATGGAGAAAGGTGTTGATAAAACAATTCAATTGATTCAAGAACTTGTTATTGAAAACGAAACAACTAAGCTTCTTATTCACGTGGTATCATTTACAATTGATAGTCAAGAAATATATAAAGTTGTTCCGGGGGATTTCAATTAGGAATCGAGGCCGCGTAAAGGATACATATATTCTACTTTTGCCATATTTGAGAACCACGAGGCCCATGAGGCATTTGAAAGACTCCAAGGCAACCTGGAAACGAATACAAATGGACTTCAACAAAAGCTTGTGTCTTTTTTATTGAGTCTTCACTATATTGGCTTAAACTTTTGTGATGGAATGACAAGACTCATATATTGACCTGAATTCTAGCATAGTATCAGAGCCGTTTGATCAATGAGATAAAAAAATACACAAAGGCCAACACAAAAAGAAAAAATGAAGATCGACCTAGGGACTGACCCTAAAGAAGAGTATGGCCCAAGTAAACCTGAAGGACCGACCCAGATAAAAGAAAAAGAAGTGCAGCCTAGGCAGAAATGAAAAAACCGACCCAAGAAAAGGAGTACGGCCCAGGCGAAAAAGGAAGGGAAAAAGAAAGTAGGATGAATATTGAGAAACTCATACAAGTCCCACATCGAATAAATCAAAGTTAGATTAAGGGTTTATATATGAGTTGAGTCGTCATCACATTGACTTAAACTTTTGTGGTGAAATGACAAGACTCGTATCTTATACCCTTAGATCTAAATTCTAACAGAAACCTAATTGCCAAAGTCGAACTTACCGTGTTGATGATTGCATTCTATCACCATATGCTTTATATTGTTCTGTTATGCAGTTGGACTTGTTTAGTGACATCTGATTAACGTGTCCAGAAAAACAAATCAGACACACATGAGCTAATAATATGCAAAATCTAATCAAAATTAAATTATTACTATTACAATTTTTTTAATGAAATCTACTGGTTCAAGTATCTGTACGAGTTTTCTTAATAATAAATTGTTGCTTGATTGACTGGTTTTGCGTGCCACTGCCTGCAGTAATAAACAAACACTCCTTCCCCATAATGTAGGGTGAACCGAATAACAATGGATTCTCAAGAATTAGTTAAAATTATTCAAAAAACAATGATTACGTAGGGTATAGAAACCAAATTTGAGACTTAAAACCTAGGTTTCATATACTCCCCTGATCCCTAATATAAGAGTTAACCGCAAAAAAAACGCTTCTTACATGTGAATGTTAGTTGGGTGTCTGGAATTAATACTTCTTTTCCAATATTACTCATATTTATTATGATACTTTTAAGAGAGAAAAATACATAATCATTAATAAATATGAAAGAGAGTTAGGGACAAAGAAGGAAAAGACGTATTAAATGAGGAGAGAATGTGAGATACACTCTTATATTAGGGACCAAAACCATTTAAATTTTAGCTTTTATATTAGGGACCGGCGGAGGGAGTATTTGCCAAACACACCATGATCAAGACAACTTGCATGTGGTGGCAGAGTAGTTCCTTCCTTTCCTCTTTTCTTGTTTTCCCGGGAACTGTGGGACTCTCTTTTTGTCTCAACAGTCAACATACCCCCCAGCCCCAGGGGTGTGGGAGGTCCCTATGCCAAAACTCTTCCGCACTTGACTGTGATCGATTAGATTGTTTGTTTTTGGTATGAGTAAATTGTTGGTCAAATATTGGTAATGCTAGTCCACCATGCATGATGGCGTCAATATTATCATTTTCCATCTATAATAATGACGTAGCCGGTAAACAAAGTCATTACTCATTAGTCGTCAAAACTTAGCCTGGTAGGCCGCATTCAATTTTTTTATGGAATAACGAACTATGATCTTTCAAGAATAAAATTCATTTAAAGATGACACATGCATGGCAAAGACTTCTGGAACCTAAAGAAATGGTATTATTTAACCATGCACGCATTGACCATAAAATTAAACTATAATATGCTTTGGCTAATAACTTATTAACATGTGTTAAAATATCACTAAAAACTGAACTGATGAAAATTGTTCAACTCAACGAGATTAAGTTTTGTTGAATCAATTAAAATTATAGTGACCGAAAACATAATGTAAACTCGCTTAATGCTAATTTGTTTTAGAAGAAATAGATGGAATAGTCATTTGAATTTTCATATATTAGATTCATCACAGTGATTAAATAGACTACAAATGCAATGAATTTAAGGGAACATTATCTAATAACGTGCCTGTTTGTGTGGTTTCATAAAAATTTATCCCAGGCCTAAATCCACCTTGTGTGAAGTTCCTGACATTCAACTGTTCAAGAGATCCTACTAAAAATGATAAATATAACTTTCTAAATTAATAATTTTACCAATTAAAAATGAAATAATATATCTTGTAAATGATTTTCATCGAGGATATTTGGGCGCTTTAATCCTTTTCCCTGCACATCATTCTTGCATAATTTTCATGTAAACCAATAATTAAAATAAAATATAGAGTATTATCTTAAGTTTCTCATTGTATGATAATCATTATTTATACTTTTATTTTTGTTGTAGTAAAAAATTGACAGACCAAAAGAGAGATCTAGACGTACAAGGAGGTAGAAATTGTGACTTGATGTGAAGCAAAGGCAAAAGGAGTCAATACAAAATGGTGTTGATGGTGAAATAGTGAATGGTGAGACATGAGGCTACTTCCTAGAAACACAGGTTTATTTTTTTGGACTATAGAAACAAGGGGTGAATATGCTATAAACGTTATTATCGATGTGATATAAGGTTAATCATTATATGTATATATAATTTTTTGTTAAATAAACCTATATCATGATCGACGACTCATCAGTTTTGATGAATTTGAAGAGGATTAATGGGTTACGTTGTGGCCAAATCTACGGTCGCAAGTAGACTGATTACTATGATGAGCTGACTTCGACATTAAAATATGTCTCCTCCAAATGGAAAGGCCCTGGAACATTCATGTGAATTTCCGAGCAAGAGTCTCAAGACTTCTTAAGTTCACATAACATATCAGTCGACCATAATCTCTTACTCCATTTTATCTGCTATTATCTATTTTTGTCCTAATTAATTACCATCACTATCCGCACAACTAGCCAAATCCTGTCAACCCTGGGACCACATTGATTCGATCCCAACAAGCTGATGATTTTGAACTTCCGTGTTCCTTTAATGTGCATGCTATTTTTTATTATTCCCTCTTATCCTAATTACTATCCTAATCATAAGATAATTTTAATATTTTTTTAAAAAAACTAAAGTATGAAAAATTAAACATATACCTCAAAATTCAGTTTCCTTACAAACTATCCTAAAAATCACACACCTAAGATACACTTAAATTAAGTGGTTTATTTGACTTTTTTAGTATTAACAAAAATGATCTTATATATTTAAGTTTGAGGGAATTTTTTATATGCTGAGTGAATTCTTCTATGCACACGTGTATTTAAAATCCGCTTCAGTATTGGAACGGGTTTATTTATGTGTGAATTATTCATTCCGTGAGAAAAAAGACAAACATTTCTCAGACATAAATACCATAAATCTTTGCGAGTTATTGTCAAAATCCTTTTGATAGATCCATGTAATGCTGCTCCCATGCATATAATTACCTATTAAATTTTAAAAAATAACTAAAATAATTCAGAAAACAAGCAAATTAAAAGCTAACACCCAGCAGCCGAAGCCACTTCTCAGCTCCACTTATAAAAAAATATTGCTCTGAAGTATGTGTGATACATACGGCGGTAATTGGCATGCCAGTTAACAAATAAAGACTCGTAAGGTTCGAGGAAAGTTCACGCACACCATATATATGGAATTGAACTCAAAATCAGCATATCACTATTGACATGTTTACTTCTCCATCGGGAAGGTTTTAGTCCAATTAACTACGACACTAGACCTCAATATCTATTGAAAGTCTTCTTCAAGTCATCCTTGGCCTACCCCTCATCAGATTCTTCTATATAATAGGTCATTTATATGCATCTACGTGGCACATCTCAGTCTCCCACTATCGTTGAAGCTCCCTATTATGGTTCATAGGAAGTTCACCATGAAGCCTCCTCTCTCTACTGTGTGGCTATATTTACATATAGATTGGGTATATATAATAATGTGAGCACGCACACAGCTGCCATATCTGCCTGACCCTTCAACCACACCACCAAAATGAGTGACAGTAATCCTCCAAAACGACCAGATTCACCAGAGAGTGATTTCACAAACCACTATCCTTTTGAAGAGTTCTCTGAATTCTTCAGCTTCGAGGATGATGATGAAGAACCTGATCAATCCATGATGGCTTCTGATGAACAAGTCCCGAACCAGCAGGTGTATCAACAAAGCATTGAAGAAGTAAGTGGATTTGAAGGAAGTACAAGCAACCCTTTCGAGGGGTCCTCTAGTAGTAAGCGAATTTCTTCATTCACATGACATCATCGATCTGCTGCATCATTTCTTTGAGTTTGTGTAATATACAAAATCCACACTCCAGTGACCAATAATTAATAACTAAGGTTTTCTTCAGCTTTAATTATTTCTACATCATTTGAAGTCTTATAATACTTGGTCATCATGTCTTATAATATAGGAGACATTGGGAGTAGTAGTGGGGAAAGGGAAGTGAAAGACAGAGTAGCATTCAAAACATTGACAGAGGTTGAGATACTGGACGATGGATACAGGTGGAGAAAGTACGGGAAGAAGATGGTTAAGAACAGCCCCTACCCCAGGTACACATGGATATATATATGTCCATGTCTGTAACGCTATAGATAATTGTTACTACCTCCGGTCTTAAATATAAGACCTAATTGACTTTTTTTTTGGAGAGATTAAGGTTGCAAAATAAGTTATTAAATCATGACATATTTGATATCTTTTTAGATTTTTCATTAGCTTATAGGTAAAATAAACTAGTGTAAGAGAAAAAATTAGGTAAATCAATTTATAATTAACTTAATTTGCTGTTTTTTTAGGATTTTCAAAAAAGTCAATTAGGTCCTATATTTAGGACCGGAGGGAGTATTTTCGAACTATTTTTGACTGAGCTAGAGTTATAAAGCCATGATAACGATGATGATTTTGTTTTCTAAAAGCAAAATGGTCATTATATTATGCACAAATAATGCTCGGCAGGGAGAGTTACTCAAATAAGAGTCTCCTAATCTGACTAGGATTGTAAAAATGATGGTTTAATTAATAATCCTAGCCCTGGAACATGCTTATATATACTTATTATAGAAAGTGATTAATATTACAGGAATTACTATAAGTGTTCGGTGGAGGGATGCCAGGTGAAAAAGAGAGTTGAGAGATACAAGGATGATCCAAGGTTTGTTATTACAACCTACGAAGGCGTCCACACCCATCCAAGCTTAACCTAGCTACTACCCACCTCCAGAATTAATGAAGAGATTTTAATTTACACAGTTTTGTTTCCTACCATGTCTCACAGGCATGTTATCAAATTACTCATCTTTGAGCTAGGATTATAATAAGCATCTTCTGGGTGGTGTGCTACATGTCTTAATTATATTAATTTTTATATGCTTCCAGGTTTCTCTATTTCCACGTTTAGCGCACTCTAACGCCATGTACATATTGTAATCTTAGCCTCCCGGCCCGGGTCACAATTTTAATCATCTTTATCTCATCAAGCGTCAATTTAGAGCTACTCAACCAGTAATTTAATATATATATATATATATATATATATATATATATATATATATATATATATTTTGATATATATTGTGACATATCATCCTTGTAACGTTACACAGCTATAAAATTCCAATATGCGCGCACGCCAACTTTCTAAATATCTCTCCTATATTATATACCTTGTTGGAATTCAGTACATGGATCCAAAATACGGTGCATGTTCCTCTTTAATTTTCTATATCCTCCTATGAAAATTTAACATCCCTCTTAAGTTTTTTAGATGACGAATTTGCAAAAACTTTATAAAATGATAAGAAGAATTGAACAACATATATACATATATATGATGCTTGAATCATCACAGGTATTTGGCAAAAAGAGTCCAAATTAAGAGGAAACGTTAAGATTTATGTCAGTTGATGCACACGATAATATGTATAACTTCAGTTTTTTTTTTTAAATCTCTTTATAAGATTCCATGTCTCAAAATCACATAGAACTACACAAACACCTATGCATACACATTTGGGTTGGGCATGTCGTAAAGCAGAATACTGTTTTTTCCCAGCCCATCAGTACCAGCGGAGCCTAAATTGTGAAGATACAGACACTTCAAAAACAAAGCAAAAAATATTACTCCATAAAAAACAGCAAAAACTATTAAAAGGCAATGCAGTCCGATCAGTTTTTACAATTTCAAGGAGCATATATTTTTTCCAAATATACCCCTATTTAACAGGGTAATGAGAGGAAATGACATTTAATACTTTATTATATCAGAGTTCGACGCTATAAATATAGAACAAAAATTTCTCTTGATATCACAACAAATTTAATGTTTGTACTATTTTTATTCGCATGAATTTGGTAAAAATGTATGTCTTATTAATTGGACAAACGAGGAACATCTTTTTTTTTTTGTCAAAGACAAACGAGGAACATTCAATGTGAAGAAAATTCAATACCTTGTCCATGTGCACCAGAAAAGTAGGGTGCTAACCCAGTCTAGGAACATCCCCTGCTTTTCCCTCCGCAAATGGTCCAAATTTATTATTCAATAATAATAATTCATAAAAATTGCAAAAAAAAATTAATATGTCTAAACGTTTAAATAGCTAAGACCGTTTATAAATTTAGATATTACTTCTCTTTATTACACTTGTGAACTGTTTAGAGTTTAGACCAAATAATGACATATTAAATTTATTTAAAAGACTTTTAGGTATCGTATCATTATATTCCCCATTTTCCCCACGTTTTAGTTTTGCTCTTCAGTTTTCACTGACGTGGCTTGCAATCAAACAGCCACGACTTCTTCTGTCTTTTTTATACAATTGTGAATCATTGTGTCTTTTTATCAGGTCTCCTAACAAGTTAATAGTGAAAGTCAGTCTAAACCACATGCCAAACTCATGTATGAAAAAATGGGCTCTAGTAGGGCAGAGGACAACTAATTACATTACAGGCCTAATAGTCTTAATTATTCCCGCCATCAGTCTTAACTTAATTATTCATGGCCACGTACCATAATTTGACACCATTAATTGCACGCTTAATTCAAAAGAAAACTTGAGGATAAGAATCCCCGTCTTCTCCCACAATCCACAGAGAGAGAGAAATCGAGTGTGTTCCAATGGCAGCAATAGTGAAGTTATCGTATGACACAACTGTGAAAATGATGTTACGCTCTTTGGAGCTCAATTTGCTCCCTGACATTGTCGTCCGCCGACTCACTCGTTTGCTCTTAGCCTCTCGCCTTCGCTCCGCCTATAAATCCTCCTCCCAACTTCAACTCTCTGATCTCCTACATTTCGTTCACTGTATTTAACATCACTAGTGTTGTGTCTTTTGAGATCTAGCTATTATAATACTTGTTTCATGATTAATCTAATTAAATGTGGACTGTTTATCTTATAGCTTTGAAGGAGATGCCTATTGCCATTGAGACTGATAAGCCTAAAGTTCAACATTATGAACTGCCCACCTCTTTCTTCAAGCTTGTGCTTGGTAACAATCTCAAATACAGGTATTTTATTGTGTTGAATATCATATATGTCTCTTAAGTATTTTTGGCCTAAATTTGCTCCGAAAATGTGCACAAAGGATCACATTTGCCTTTAAGTATATATGAAAGGTTATATATCCCCAGAAACATGCATGAAAAGTCATGTTTGCCCCTAAAGCATGCACGGAAATCATAATTGACCATTAAAATTTTAACTGTGAAGGTGAATATAATCTTCCTACATACTTAAGTGGCAAATATGGAACCAAAAAATACTTTAGAGGCAGATGAGATCATTCATGTATACTTTAGGGGCATATATGACCCTATACTGTATTTTGTTTGATGCATTCCCTTTTTATCTTTATCTTGTATTTTATTTCACCCTTTTGATTTTTTAGGTAGGTTGAATCATTATTATTATACAAATTGTCAACAAGCAAGTTTGTGCTTTATGAAACCAATGTGTCTGAAGCAGAGGGTGGAGGTTGGAAATGTGTGTGAATGAATTTACTATTTGAATTTGCAGTTGTTGTTACTTTTCTTCTGCGTCAATGACATTAGACGATGCTGAAGAAGCAATGTTGGAATTATACTGTGAGAGGTCACAAATGAAAGATGGTCTTACTGTGCTGGATGTTGGATGTGGCTGGGGGTCTCTGAGTATATACATTGCAAAGAAGTATGGTAATTCCAGAGTTACAGGGATTTGCAACTCCACAACCCAGAAAGCTTATATAGAGGAGAGGTGTAGGTATGCTGCTACATTCATTGGTGGTATCACCGTTTTGCAAATTGTTTAAACACCTTGTGATTGTGATGACACGGACTATTTTCACTGTGATTTTTTAAGGGATCTGAAGCTGCAAAATGTGGAGATCATTGTTGCAGATATTAGTACTTTTGAAATGGATGCTTCTTATGACAGGATATTCTCCATAGAAATGTTTGAGGTTGGACTCTGTGCCTCATGTCACACAGATAATCTATGTATGCATGTATGTACATTATTGATGAACTTGACTCATGCCTTCTTGACACAGCATATGAAGAATTACAAAAAACTTCTCAAGAAAATAGCTGGTTGGCTGAAGGAAGATGGCCTTCTGTTTATTCATTATTTCTGCCATAAAGCGTTTGCTTATCATTTTGAGGTGAAGTTTATTAAATTTTAATTAAGCTATTAGCATCTTTGTGTTTTCGCCTTTCTGGACATTGCTTGAGATATGCTATTAGACAAGACTTGTTATTTTTAAATAAGATAATCCATTAACCTTTAGACTCCTTGACTACTACACAGGACAAAAGTGACGATGATTGGATTACTAGGTATTTCTTTACTGGAGGTACCATGCCTTCCGCCAATCTCCTCCTTTATTTCCAGGTAAGCTTACTCTTTGCAACTTGCGCTAGCTTTATCAATAAAAACGCAGAATCCCACCAAAATGCTACTATTTCCATATTTTTATTTTGAAGTCAATTTGTTCATTAGTTCTAACTGAAAAAAAAAATTAACATAAGCACCTGCAAAATAATTATTTATTATATTCGAAATTTGTATTGGAAGAGCCAGATTGGCTCAACCTTAAAATCGTTTGTCAAAGGGTTTAAGGTCGTGAGTTCGAATCAGCCTCTTTGCATATAGCAGGGGTAAGTCTGCTTAATATACTACCTCTCCCAACACTCTCACCAAGTAGGGATTAGAATTGAGTTGATTCTATTCCAAAGTTGCATTGCATCATGAGTTGAAGTCACATGAGTAGCCTTTTTCTTCAATGTTTGCAGGATGACGTTTCTATCGTCAACCATTGGCTTGTCAACGGCAAACACTATGCACAGACGAGGTAAGAATGAGCTGAATGAATAACTAAAGAAAGAAATCTACATTACATTCAAAAAAAAAAAAGAAATTTACAACAATTTCGAATCATATATCAGATCCTTAATTAGTAGAGGGAAGTTTTTAGTCTACTGTACGCCTGAAGCAAAAAAGTACTTTTGTCTTGCAGCGAGGACTGGCTAAAGAGAATGGACCAAAACATGACTTCAATCAAGCCGATTATAGAATCAACATATGGCAAAGACTCAGCTGTTAAGTGGACTGTCTATTGGAGAACGTTCTTCATAGCAGTAGCAGAACTATTTGGCTACAATAATGGTGAAGAATGGATGGTTACGCATTTCCTTTTTAAGAAGAAATGAACTTCAAGCACTATGCAAACTTTGGTCCTTTAGTTTCAGTCTGCCAGGGCAGAAAGATTATAACCGAAGATGCATATTCTAATGAGCAATGACCATACCTTCATGGATTCAGATTGTCCATTTTGATTCCCATTTATGCTAAAACTAGAGAGTGTAAGACCAAAAAAACTAGCACATGCGATAAATCATTCCAGTTGTGTACTTTCGGATTATGCCATTTAAGTTGTCATCATTCATTAGTGTCTATTCTACTGGTGCCCGAGGAAATTTGTGCAATAATATTCCAGTATTCATCGAAAAATGAAACAGATAGTGGGAAAACTTGTATGATTTTGAAAACTCCTAAGCATATACTACCTCCGGTCCTAAATATAAGACCTAGATGACTTTTTTTGGAGAGGTTAAGGTTGCAAAATAGTCTATTAAATCATGACATATTTGATATATTTTTAGATTATCCATTAGTTTATAAGTAAATAAACTAGTTTAAGGGAAAAAATTAGGTAAATCAATTTGATAATTAACTTATTTTGCTTTTTTTAGGATTTTTCAAAAAAGTCAATTAGGTCTTATATTTAGGACCGGAGGGAGTATTTTGTTTCCTATCCGTAATCCAAACTTTGATACAAGTATACAACATTCCTAGTGAACTTTACCATACTCATTTCCTTTTCTTCTCAAGTAGACCACGGATTAAAATCATCATGACTAAATCTCCTGAAATTACTGTATTCCAACAAAGAACTAATAGAGGTAGTTGGAATAAAAAAATGTCATTCGCACTTGTCGTCCCACCTCTAGCCATCGTCTTACCTGCATGAAATCACATTCAGAATCAGAAAATACCGTAGAAGTCTATCATTTTGTTTAGACGCATGTTAAAATGCTGATTAGGAACACATCATTTTGTTTACACAGTTGAATAATAATCCTATAGAGCATTTTGCACTTGAATACATACAATATGGACCATGTTGTCAACAAAAACAACGGGTTCCAGCTTGTTTTGCTTGTATGAACAGAAGAAAGAAACGTCCTCGCTCTTTTACATATTTGAGTGAGATATAACATGCATAAACTGCCCATATGTTACACATGGGAGATTAAGACAATGAACTCATTCCACAACCTACCATTGACATCCAACTCTATCGAATATAAAGGGTGATTGGTGACTATTCCTCAGGTATTCTGTATTCGTGATACAGAACACGCCTTCTTAAAGCTTAACAACATAACATTGAAATCCAATTCTTCCTGGCAGGAACTAATGAAACAACAATGACCCTTTTTTTCATGGAACATCAAATCCTACTGCAGCTGAACTTGACACTTCACTTAAACTACTTCTACAATTTCAATACGTCCTATTAACCTTTTGGGCCACAGCTAGGATTTCTCCGACTCATGAAAATTTTGTTGCACATATAATCCTAAAGATTATTTGCGGGCCTAGATTTTTGAGGAGTACAAAAAAAAAAGATGAAGAAGAAAGTGAACGGTGTATTCAAGGAGTGGCCAACACTTTTCTTAAAGTTTAATTCAACCCTACCTATCCTATCATATAGGGGGCGAATTGGATTGACAGGCGAATTTCCTGCAGGATAAAATGAAAACCCTTGAGTGTGGTTTGCACTCCCAAGTCCCAACACTCAAGTAAAGACAACAATGGCCTTTACAAAGTGATAACATGATTTTATCAATGTGTGCACTCAAGGAGAAAGACATTAACGAATTTGTGCCTTGAAAAGATGCTTCTTAAAAAAACGCTTTTTCAATAGAAAGTCACAACCATATGATAAACTATAAGGCATATGAAGAGGTAACATTTCACATGTATCTTTAGAAACTAAAGATACATGACTTCTAGAGTTATAACTCCCTACTCACCTTTCCATCTAAGCAGGTGACCTTTCATGTGCCTTTAGCAACTCAAATGACATAACATTTGCCTTATAAATTCCTTAATTTATAAGGACATGACTTTCCTAAAAACACACCTCTTCAATTTAAAATATTCCTACAAATTTCAGCCAGGGCTGCTATGTTTAGACATAATTCAGTCTTTAAAGAAAACAACTTCACCAACCAATTCAATGCACACAGGAAAACTTGGTAGTTTGAACTTGATTAAACATAGACAAAATAGGAAAAAAAACAAAAGGCATGCCAAATAATTTCTTCTAAAAATGGAGCATGCCTTATTGAGATGCACCAGAAGCAGAAGCAGAATCAGAAGCATCAGCACCTTCCTTTAAATCATCATGAACAGTGGAATTAACAACTCCCTCAGCTTCTAAGAATCGACTAAGATGCTTATCATCCAAATGTTGCTGCCAAAACAAAAAAAAAACGTGGCTTAGATACACAAAATAACACAAAGCTGAAAACTTGAAAGCATGGAGATGATGGATCATACAGAAAGGCAAGCCCTGTACTTTTGCCACTCGTCAAGGCACTCTTCTTTGTCCCAATGACCCTTCATGAACTTCTCGGCATACCACCTTCCTAAGAAAAAGGCCACATTAGGCAGGTAGTGAAGAAGAAAAGCAAAAGAGTAGTGTAAGATGTAAAAATGGAAGGTGTACCTGTTGAAGCAATTGTTGTATGCATCACGAAGTGTGGCGCATGGAGAAGTTGAAGAGGGAGAGCTTTTCTTTTGTCTCATACTTCTCTCCTCGATCGGCTTAGTGAAGAAGAAGATGAGAGCTAATCCTATTTTAGGCGTTGACGGTCACAACGCTCAGCTTTGGAGCCACCGAACTGTACGGCGGCTATGTTTTTCCCTTTGGGAGCTCAATATTTTATGAAAGAGACTATCATATCATCTCATTCTAGACAAAGTATTTTATTAAATTATGACATATTTAATACTCCCTCTGATTCTAAGTATAGAATCTAATTGAATTTTTTGGAAAAATCCTAAAAAAGAGAAAAAATAAGTTAATTATAAATTGATTTGCCTATTTTTTCTCTCACACTAGTTTATTTTACCTATAAGCTAATGGATAAACCTGGCGGGTTGGCGTGAGTGGTAAGTACTCTCGCCCCTTAAACAAGTGGTTGGGGTTCGATCCCCAGCCCTTGCGAATGGGGCAAATTCACAGGTCAGCTGTCTAACCTCTACATGGGACTTCAGAACGGCGAAAGATTAGTCCCACTTGACACGCGGGTGGGATACCTTGAGAAATAAAAAAAATGGATAATCTAAAAAGATATCAAATATGTCATAATTTAATAACCTATTTCGCAACCTTAATCTCTCCAAAAAAAAGTCATCTAGGTCTTATATTTAGGACCGGAGGTAGTATATTTTTAGATTTGTCATTAATTTATAGGTTAAATAAACTAGTTTAAGGGAAAAAATTAGGTAAATCAATTTATAATTGACTTATTTTGTTTTTTTAAGATTTTTCTAAAAAAGTTAATTTGGTCTTATATTTAGGACCAGAGGGAGTATTAATAAATAGACTAATAGTGTTAAATTGTTCAAAATTAGTCCACTAAATTCTATTCCTTCCATTTCTAAATATAAGATCATTTTCCCTAATTTAATTAGATTAATGAAGTTAGTTAAGTTAGTTAATTACACACGAGATTACCAATTTATCCCCACTATATATCTTTATACACATTCTCTCTCTCTTACTTGTTATTATAGATAAGTATTGTAGGGTTAATTTGTTCAAAAAATTGGGGAAAATTAGAAGTAGTCTTATAATTAGGAACAAATTGAATTTTAAAAGTGATCTTATATTTAGGAATGGAGAAAGTATCTCTTTAACATAAGAAAGAGAGTCTTCCCGCCAACCATCCTCTCTTCCATTTTGCCTTCAAAATATGTCTTCCCTTATGACAAAAACCATCCTATAGACTCAGATCACTGTTCCCTACACTGTTCATCGTAACACTCACCCAAATTTAAATCCGGCGGTAACATTTTGAATTCAAATCGAAATTTGAAATTCACTTCTGTCAAACCGACGGGCTTCATCTGACAAACTCAGGTAAGGCTTTATAAAAGCCCTTCATTGTATCCCTCATTCCTCGTGCGAAACTCAAAAACAGAGGCGGTTTCAGATGGAAGCAATCGACTTGGAGTGTGTCCCGTTGTCTAGCCTTGATCCTCTCTCCGGTTATTTCAAGGTGAAGGTGAAGTTTGATCGTCCCTTCAAGCGAGAATGGATGCGATCGTATGGGCCGAATCGGACGCCGGTGAGAGAAATGGTGTCATTAGATGTTGTCCTGTATGATGAGGAGGTATTTCATAGTGTTTTCCAATTGTTTGATGTTTGATAGTGTACCGATTTAAACATCAGGAGTGTAATCTATCTTATTTTTCTTATCAACGTTTGCACAGGGCACATCAATGATTTTCCGGCTCATAACAGAGGATCAGAGGGATCGGCTTGCATGGCTGTTTCATGAAGGGAGGGAGTTCTATTTGGTTAATCCAGTTGTGGAAGAGGGTGGGCATGGCCTCGACAGCCCCTTTCATTTGGTCGCCTGTCATGTCACCGGCTTATGGCCCATATCAGGGGGTGTCTTTGTCCTTGGATTTAGTCTTATTCTTTGTCGTTGCTAATTATAAGTTTAATTATGCCTTTGGGTTCTTCGACAGACATTGTTGGATTTGTGCGCATCGCTGATCCGACGACGTATTTCAAGATAGACCGTAACTGGGAGCCGGAGATGCGTCTCATATTTGGCCTCTATCGTGAAGATATGGGATGGTATGTCTGTGAATGCATATTTCACCATGAAGGAGACCAGTGAATGCATATTTCACCCTGAAGGAGACCAGACTTATCAATTGACTTTGGCACTTACAGGCTTAGGTACACTGAAATCGTATGCATTGTGCGTGGAGAATTTGTGGAGGAAGTGGGTGACATCTTGGATCCGGATCGTAATGAGAGGAAGCCGCCACCCTTTGTGCACCTCTGATATGTGCAGCTTGAGGAAACCAACGCTTCTGGTATGTTTATGATTGATGTCAGCTTTATAGCATTTCAAAAGAATAGAACCAAATGATGGAATTAAGAACGGATTTTCCAGGTACAAAGGTTGTCAAGTGTGTGAGGTATGCTTCTCGGATTCGCGTGGACCCAGACATTCCTCAAGTTCAGCGTCTCAAACAAAGTATGCTTGATCTGGATCATGTGGACTATTAATGGTCCTGCGTGAAGTACTGAAGTTTGGTTTGTACGGTTATGGACTTTTGAGATATGGACTTTAGAACTATGCTTCTAGGATAAGCTCACAGACTTATTATGGTTGCAGCGGTGTGATGTTATTAGCTTTTGTTTGTAATGTAATGTAATAGACTTATTGGACTTATGGTTTGGATTGTATGTTTAACAACAAGATGTTTGTGTAGTTAATTATATGTGGTTTAGAATTATGCATGCTGGCATGGCCTCTTTCGTTTGTTCGTGTTTTCTTCCGTGTGTGTTTTCAGATTTGTCAAGCCTTTGCAGATTGAGCCCGACAATGTAGTGTGATCCATATATGTGGGATGAAGCCTGCAAACCCACGTGAGTGCAAAGCCCAGGCTGAACAACTAAGTGTGAAGCATGTGCATCATGGGCTATAACACTCTCTGCATCTTTTGATAGTTGGTTAGCAGCTCCATCTTTCTTCTGTGCTGCTCTTTTGTATAGTCCTGCCTCTGTTGCTGTGTTTTGCAGCCTAATCTTGGTTTAGTGCTGCTATTTTCTAATGTGCTGCCACTTTTGGTATGTTTTTCAGCTGCATCTTTCTTTTATGCTCCTCTATTGTCAAGTCCTGCCTCTTTTGCTATGTTGGAAGGCTTAATCTTTGTTTAGTGCTGCTATTTTGTAAAGTGCTGCCACTTTTGATCTGTTTTGCAGCTTCATCTTTCTTTTGTGCTGCTCTTTTGTAAAGTCCTCCCTCTTTTGCTATGTTGGAAGGCTTAATCTTTGTTTACTGCTGCTATTTTGTAAAGTGCTGCCACTTTTGATCTGTTTTGCAGCTTCATCTTTCTTTTGTGCTGCTCTTTTGTAAAGTCCTGCCTCTGTTGCTATGTTTTGCAGCCTCATCTTTGTTTACTGCTGCTCTTTTGTAAAGTCCTGCGACTTTCGGTTTGTTTTGCCACTTCATCTTTGTTTAGTCCTGCTCTTTTGTAAAGTGCTCCGACTTTTGGTAGGTTCTGCAGTTTCAGCTTTCTTTTGTGCTGCTCTTTTGTAAAGTGCTGCCTCTTTTGCTATGTTCTGCAGCTTGATCTTTTTTTTGCGCTACTCTTTTGTAAACTGCTGCATCATTTATGCATTTTGCAGCTCCATCTTTATTTAGTCCGCCTCCTTTGTAAAGTTCTCATCTTTTAGTTTCAATTTCTAGTGTAAATCCATTTATCAATCTTCCAGTTTAGACTTCTATCTAGACATTAACTTTTTCTTTCTCAGCACTTTTGCACATAACATGCTTTCTTCATTGATTACAAATACTGCCATTACAACACATAATCTTGAATCACCTGCATCTACACTACAATTTTCCAAATACAAAACAACATCTTAATTTTAAACTATCTGTGCACCGCACGGGAGTAAACGCTTGTTATATGTATATCTTTACACCCCTTTATTGTCTATATTGATGGTATATAGTATAGACACTTTTGCCCTGTTTTAGTTGTCATTTTTTTAGCAAAAAGAAACTTTGTTGTGTTTGATGCACTCTAGATCAAATTAGATGGCCATTTTTACCTTTATTCTAAATTGATTTTATATGTTATAAAATGAAAAGGAAAAAAAAAACAATTGTATAGTAGGGAAGATAACATATGTTTGGTTGAGGAGAAAATTTAGGGAGGAGAAGGTTAGGGGAAAACGAATCTATGTTTGATTGTAGAAAAATAGGTTAATGAAAAAAGTGAGCCTAAACAATCATATGAACTTTTTTTTTATCAAACAAGGATAAAACGAACATTTCACTATTAGTTTCCTTTTCCTCCCATTTACTCCTCCATGATTTTCTCCCCCAACCAAAAGCAAGGAAATTACTTTCACAAAAAAAGCAAGGAAATTAACATCCGAATAGCTCTTCCTAATTTGTAATTTGTTATTAGTAAGGTTCCAACTTCTATATCCAAAAAAAAAAAGGTTCCAACTTCTGTACCAACTATAATATAGTACTACCTGTGGCAGCTTAATAGCAACGCTATTTTTTTGTGATGTGATTTTTCTTTTGAAATATCAATATCAACGGAAGATTCCATAATTGTTATATGTGGCTTCGTGCTTCCAAAGTCATCAGTATTCTCATTATATAAATCCTTTATCCATGGTCTCACGCATCTTCTTTCTAATTTTTATCCCCACTAAAAATGAGCTTACGTACAATCACCATTCTAGTTTTTCTTCTAAAAAAGCAAAATAGTCAATGTCTTTATTAAATAAATAAGATTATAATTACCAATGAAATGAAATTCAAAAACCAAAACATTAAGTATAACAGTTGGTAATACATATGCACAACGATCAATATAATTTTGTTTAATCATTAATAATAAGCGCCTTGAGTATGTTGATAGTACTTGTTAATAACAAAAATGTAGTTGTCAATCATTGCATTTTAATTTGTTAATAAAGGTATAGTACTTATTAATATATTCTTCTCTATCTATTGGTAAGAATACTGAGATGATTTCACAATTTCACTATATCACCCTATCACCAGTAAGCTTTTTTTGACTATCAATAATTTTGATACATAACTAGCCTTACTTGAGATCTTTAACTAATACTTCTTGTTAATACTTGATCTTGTTGGTAATATAAGAGCGAAAAAATTTGAATTATTTTAGTCTAAAATATAATAGTTCACTCCTACATTCTTTTTTTATTTAATTTGTTTTCCTTACATTGCCTCTAATTCTATTTTATAATTTATTAATATTTATGTATTTTTCTATATTAATGAAATCACAATAATTTCGAAGAATATTGAAAAAAAATAATTAACTCCACACACTCATTTATATGTTCTATTAAAAAAGGTGTTTGGCATAAATGAGCTAGCTCTTATTGTACAAAGCCAAAAAAAAACCATTCTCAAAGATAAGGAGGAGAAAAAATCTCACCGATTGTAATAAAAAAATCTCATCGATACTTGAAGGAAGAAGAGTTCAAATGTGGATGGGATAGACACAATAAACGGGGTGTATGATTCTATTTTTAAAACACACTTTCTCACTGATTTTTTTCTCCAAAACTTGTTTAATAAACTCATTAGTTTGTCTTTTTGTTTCAACTCATCGCTAAAATCTGTTTAAAAAAAAACAGTCTCTAAAAAAAAACAAAAAACAAACAATAAAACCAATCACCACCTATATATAAAGTAGTATAAATATAAACTGGATTCTCACTTCTAAGCACACACATCATTACACTTCGCCGGAATCCAATCTTCACAATGGATCAATTCAAAGGCCAACCACGTCTTCCAAAATTCGCCGTTCCAAAACGTTACGACGTTAAGCTCCGACCCAACCTCGTGGCCTGCACTTTCGCCGGCTCCGTCGCCATTGACCTCGACGTCGTCGCCGCCACCAATTACATCGTTCTTAACGCCGCTGAACTCTCCGTCAGTCCCGACGCCGTCTCCTTCACTCACCGAGATTCTTCCAAGGTTTCATCTATTATGATATTATCCACTCCATTTCTGTATCTATTCGCTGTTGTTGTTGTTTTTTTTTTTTTTTTTGAATTTGGATTATGATTGTTGCTTGTAATTACAGCTTTGTTTCTTTTGGAGCGTAAATAGCGCTGAAAGTTCTGTAAGTTTGGTTATTCGTTTTTGGTTTCGTTTTTAGATCGTACTATCGTCGTTTCATAAGATAGCATTGGTCAGTCTTATCTATTTTATTGCTTGTTAATGTTCTTTTTTTTTTTTTGCTTCATGCGCTATTGGTTTTTTTATTTAGTGATGAGCTTTTTTGTTGTTACTTGTTAGTTGTTACTGTTGTTGAGTTATTGATAATCCAATTTTATTCATGAGCTATTGGTTTTTTTATTTAGTGATGAGTTTTTTTTGTTGTTAGTGTTTACTGTTGTTGAGTTATTGATAATCCAATTTTATTCATGAGCTATTGGTTTTTTATTGATAAGATATTTGGTTGAGTTTATTGATTATTGATAATCCAATTTTAGTGATAAGATATTTGGTTGAGTTTATTGATTATATTGATTCTTGCTGATGTAGAAAGAGTGGATATCTATGCAGGTATTCAAGCCTTCAAGAGTTGAGCTGTTTGCAGAAGATGAGATATTGGTGTTGGAGTTTGCAGAGTCGCTACCGATTGGGTCGGGTCTTTTGACTATTCAGTTTGAAGGAACTTTGAATGACAGAATGAAAGGATTTTACAGAAGGTAAACATTGTTAGGCATTTCTTTTACAGAAGGTCAAATTAAGTAATTTAATAACTTGATCTCTGCTGCACTTTGATTGCTGATTTTTCTTTCTTTTTTAAATCAACATGATTGATTTAGCCGAGTTCAAAATTTTTCAATATCAAAACCCGTGTTGTTACACACGTAGAAAAAATTTTATACTTGTTGCCCTTCTCATTTTTTGTAACCTGGAGACTGGATGGACTTCAGTTTACGAATGCTTGATCCTTCATAATCTGGTATTCACTTTTCTGGTGATTATAGTCCAGCTTATATTGAAAATCAATTGTTTCGGTTTTCTGCTATTCTTTTGTAGTACGTACGAGCATGATGGTGAGAAGAAGAACATGGCTGTTACTCAGTTTGAACCAGCTGATGCCAGAAAATGCTTTCCTTGTTGGGATGAACCTGCTTGCAAGGTCTGTCTGTTTACCTTCCAGAGTAAACACACCTTTTCAAAGTATTTTGATGGGTAGATTTAGAATTTTGGAAAAGTGTGAGAATTCAAATAAATAAGCTGCCCTTTGGCTTTCTTCTTAGGTGCTAAGACCATTTTAAGTGGGGGAAGATTTGATGGGCTTTTGTTTTTCAATTGAGATAACAATTGAAGAGTAGTTTTGAGTTTGGACACACTATTCACAGAAGGTTGACCTTGCAGGCTACTTTCAAGATCACATTGGATGTGCCTTCGGAGCTTACAGCTCTTTCCAACATGCCAGTTATTGAAGAAAGAATAAATGGCAATATTAAAACAGTTTCCTATGAAGAATCACCAATCATGTCTACATATCTGGTTGCAGTTGTTGTTGGTTTGTTTGATTTTGTGGAAGACCACACCTCTGATGGTAATATCATGCACCCTATTGGTACTGGAGTTTGTATTAGTCATATTATTCTGAATGCTGTTCAACATCTTTACAGGGGTTAAAGTCCGAGTGTATACTCAAGTTGGTAAGATAAACCAAGGGAAGTTCGCATTGCATGTTGCTGTGAAGACTTTGGAACTATTCAAACAGTAAGTTTGATCTGTCAATATCCTTTTTTATGATGTAAATCTATTGAGAACCACCACAAAAAGTTTTTTTCCCCTGAAAGGTTTGCAAATTACTTGAAATTGTCAGGACAATTTTGTTACTGATCAATAGTTTTGTGTCCATTTCCTAACTACATCAATGAAATTGATTGTAGGGGGTGGTTGGGGGGAGGATAAAAGGGCACCCTGAAATCATGCTTCCACATATTCATAAAATAATCTATTTTCATGATTTGATCTCACTGTTATTCAGTTTAATTTTCATGTTTCCAACAGGAAGTTTGTTATTCTCAAGGTAAGGTGAAGAAACTGCCTAGTTAACAAAAACGAATGTGTGAGTTTGTGTTGTAAACAGGGGTGTTTTGTATTCTATTCTTAATTTAACCTTATGATCTTATAACTATTTAGACCGTTACATTTCAACTTTTCCGTCCATTTTTTCCGTCAATTCTGATAAAAAAATCAATTTTTGCCGTCAATCATCATCAGTTTCAATTGCTAGGTTTATATGGTCATGCTGCATTAGTCATTTTATATGCTACTAATACAATAACTTTACAGTTATTTTGAAACCCCTTACTCTCTGCCAAAATTGGATATGATTGCAATTCCTGATTTTGCGGCTGGAGCCATGGAGAATTATGGTTTGGTTACATATCGAGAGACTGCTTTACTCTATGATGATCAACATTCTGCTGCTTCCAATAAGCAGAGGGTATTTTTCTTATCTTCAAAGTTGCATTACTCATGGTGTAGAATTAGTTTTCTGATTGCTTGTTGTGACTGGCTAGTAGTAAAAAAATTCTTTGGTTTCTGTATAAGGTTGCAACTGTTGTAGCTCATGAATTGGCTCATCAATGGTTTGGTAATCTCGTTACAATGGAGTGGTGGACACATTTATGGCTAAATGAAGGTTTTGCAACATGGGTAAGATATAGCTCATATTCTTATATCTGTATTATCATAGTGCCTCATTTTTATTCTTATTCTCAGTGATTGTTGTTCAGGTTAGCTATCTAGCGACTGATAGTTTGTTTCCTGAATGGAAAATATGGTCTCAATTTCTTCATGAAACTACTGAGGGTCTTAAGTTAGACGGCCTTGCGGAATCCCACCCAATTGAGGTATTATTAATTTTTTATTGTATTTTTGGTTTTGCCCATTCTTTGGATGATTAACAGGTTATCCCACCTTGTGGGATATATGAATTTATACTACAGTCGACAGATTAATAGCATGTAATATATGTGTTTCTGTATGAAAAGGCATGGTGGCTTATAACTGTATGAAACATTTTTAGTGTTCAATATTGGAGTAGCAAAAATAAATTTGTCCTTTTGGTAATATCTGATCAATATTTAATTGATTGACTTACGTTTTTAATCGCGTATTTTAATCTAAGTAAATTGATTCTCTTTGCAGGTAGAAATAAATCATGCCCGGGAGATTGATGAAATATTTGATGCAATAAGCTATAGAAAGGGTGCATCTGTAATCAGGATGCTGCAAAGCTATCTTGGTGCCGAATGCTTTCAGGTCAGTGGTGGGGAATGATGCATCCTCAATGCTAAATTTGAAAGGGTTATGAAATAGGAACTCTAGTAATCCACACATGTAAGATATGTTTTGTATTCTTGGCGAGGACACAGTTTATGCTGTTGTGTTGCAGAGTTTTCTCTCCACTTGATTGACTTGAGTTTTAAAACTATAAATTGAGATTGACTGAGTTGGTTGCAATATAACTTTGTGAAATATTAGTCAGCTTGTCGATTGACTTGCCAATCCACTTTTTATATCATCGTTTTCTTACTGCAAAGTAGATTGATGAAATAGGATTAAAAGGGTTAACCCAATTCTAGTCTTCACTTAGTGAGGGTATTGAGAAAGGGAATATACTAGGCAGTCTTACCCTTGCTATTCAAAGAGTCTGATTCCAACCTGCGAACTCAGACTCTATGGCAAGTGAGCTTACCATTGAGCCAAGTTGACCCTTCAGACGAAATAGGATTATAAAACCTAAAGTTTATACAACCTAAGTTATTAAATTGAGGTTTGTATATTATATTGACTTGAGTTGAGATCCAACATCGTAATTTGCATGGAACTCAACAATGGAAGGCATATGTGGGGCAATGTAGTCTGTTGATGATTTGAATGTCCTGTTATGTATATATTTAATATCATATATTAATAAGCCTTACAGAATGGGATATTTGCATACGGTAATATTGATGCCTAATTGTATATTGCTTGTTCATTCAAATAGAGGTCACTAGCTTCATATATAAAAAGATTCGCATGCTCAAATGCTAAGACTGAGGATCTATGGGCTGCCCTTGAGGAAGGATCTAGGGAACCTGTGAACAAATTAATGAATTCATGGACAAAGCAGATGGGGTACCCTGTTGTCTCTGTCAGAGTCAATGATAATAAATTGGAGTTTGAGCAGGTTCTGCCTTTGTATATGATCTTTTCACAAGTTCTTTGTTATGACTATTATCACAATAAAATCCCTTCTAGCTTGTCTTGTAACTTGTGAGCTTTCTTTTGTAATTGACAGTCACAATTCTTGTCTAGTGGTGCTCATGGAGAAGGCCAATGGATTGTTCCAATAACATTGTGCCTTGGCTCATATGATGTTTGCAAGAATTTCCTTCTCCAAGAAAAAGCTGGAACACGTGATGCCAATGAGCTTTTTGGCTCTCAAATTCCTCAAGAAATAGGATCACACTCCTGGATAAAACTCAATGTGGATCAGACTGGTTTTTACAGAGTGAAATATGACGAGGGGCTTGCAGCTAGGCTTAGATATGCAGTAGAAAAACAATTATTATCTGCAACAGATCGATTTGGTAAATTAGTAGAGCTTGACATTTTTTATGGTGGAAATTGAAGTGACCATTAAATCAATTGTTTCTTTGACAGGCATTTTGGATGATTTGTATGCACTTTGTATGGCTCGCAAGGAAACATTAACCTCCCTGCTTGCCTTGATGGGATCCTACAGAGAGGAACTTGAATATATCGTGTTATCTAACCTAATTACTGTAATGTCATCTTCAAAATGTTTCTTTGTCATTAGTTATCTTTTTTTATTCTAATTTAAACCTCTCTTTTCCAGATAAGTTTTAAGGTTGGAAGGATTGTTGCTGATTCTGTACCAGAGTATCTGGACTACGTTAAACAATTCTTTATTAACCTTTTCCAGTTCTCTGCCGAGTAAGTTGCCAGATATGATGAATAATTATGAGCTGTTCTGAGATATAGTAGCAACGCCCCGTATTAGCTTTCCTATGCTTTACTAATGTAGATAATGATTGGGAAAACGTGAGCAAGTTTCCCAATGCTTGCTATGTATGCGAAGAGTCTTGTTATAGAATATATTGCTTTTGCTAATAATTGTGCTGTTAACTGAATGAAAATTTTGAATAGCCTAAAAGTGATAATTTCGTGTATTCATCTTTTGTGTAGATATTTCCCATTAAAATCGTCTTTTTACTTCTTTCTCTTTTCAGGAAGCTTGGCTGGGACCCCAAGCCAGGTGAAAGCCATCTAGATGCAATGTTGAGAGGAGAACTTTTGACTGCCCTTGCTGTTTTTGGACATGATCTGACACTGAATGAAGCAAGCAGGAGATTTCAGACATTCTTAGAGGACAGAAACACCCCACTTCTTCCACCTGATATAAGAAAGGTTGTCTGATGCCTCAGTTTGACGTCTGAAAATTCCCTCGAAATCCTCCTACTTATAATTATTGTGAACTATATGTTGGCAGGCAACATATGTGGCAGTGATGCAAAGGGCGACGAGCAAATCTAACCGTTTTGGTTATGAGTCCCTTCTCAAAATTTATCGGGAATCTGACCTGAGCCAGGAAAAAACACGCATTCTAAGTAATGGCATACCTTATAATTTAGCAGAATTCTTTTATACTTTGATTTTCTAAGGTCAGAATGCCTCTTAACTTTCGATTCTTGTAGGCTCTTTGGCATCTTCACGTGATCCAGATCTAATTCGTGAAGTCCTTGTCTTTATGCTGTCCTCTGAGGTATAGGACTTTCATATTTTGTCTGTGTTGAAGTTAGAATACTATTCACACTCATTTGTGGAGAACTGTTTATAGATTGGGGATTTATATGTTGGTTCTTTGTATGGTCAAGGTACGAAGTCAAGATGCTGTGCTTGGACTTAATGTCAGTCTGGAAGGACGAGAAGTAACTTGGACATGGTTCAAGGTAAATTAACAGCCAAATGTCTATAAAATGTAAAATACAATGCTGAAGTGAACTCTTGTTTAAACTGCAATATTACCTGTTTTAATTTTATTTTCCTGACATCTCCAAAGCTGATCAATGTCGAGGTAGGGTCAATTTAAATAGGGACCATTGCACCTAGGCTAAGTTAGAGATTTAATATTGGACAGGTTCATTGACAACTTTTCCACTTGCTAACCTAGTCTATTTCAATTATCAATAATTGTCATTAACAACTCTTAAATACATTTGAAATTAAATCTCTTATTTTAGACCTAAGTGCAATTGTCCCATTTATATAATGTAGAATTGTAGATAATGATTGTTTTTAAAAGATTAGGTTGCAGGGCCAGTGTTTGAGTCAGGAAACAGGCCCAACTTTTGTACTTTAAAGATTCTGCTTCAACAGTGAATGTCAGGATTTAATGCTTCATTGGTTGTGGCAACTTTTGGCCTATGATGCCTGAACTATCACCTTGTAGATTGCCTTAATTTTGTGGAGAGATCATGAATATATTCATTCTTAACCGTGAGGCCGCTTTATCATTTTGTAACTGTCCCTCTGCTGCCATGCAGGATAACTGGGAACACCTCCTGAAGACATTTGGTTCAGGATTTTTGATAACACGGTTTGTTAGTGCAGTTGTCTCACCGGTATGTTTCTCTTTCTCTCTCTATTTATATATATACTCCCTCCGGTCCTAAATATAAGACCTAATTGACTTTTTTTTTTGGAGAGGTTAAAGTTACGAGATAGGCTATTAAATCATGACATATTTGATATATTTTTAGATTATACATTAGTTTATAGGTAAAATAAACTAATCTAAGGGAAAAATTAGGTAAATCAATTTATAATTAACTTATTTTGCTTTTTTATAGGATTTTTTAAAAAAGTCAATTAGATCTTATATTTAGGACCAGAGTGAGTACTTTGTATGATTGAGTTTCATCAGCATGCCATTGATCTTCTCTCTAAACATGTGCGCTGTCCATGCACAGTTTGCTTCCTTTGAGAAGGCAAAAGAAGTAGAGGAATTCTTCGCTACACGTTC
The DNA here is from genome assembly GCA_029929735.1 of Mimosa pudica. Classification (NCBI taxonomy): domain Eukaryota; kingdom Viridiplantae; phylum Streptophyta; class Magnoliopsida; order Fabales; family Fabaceae; genus Mimosa; species Mimosa pudica. The sequence continues at coordinate 6,766,350 of JAKELP010000007.1, forward strand.
ACAGCCTTCAATTGCCAGGACACTGAAGCAGAGCCTAGAACGGGTTCGTATCAATGCATCATGGGTTCAGAGTGTTCAGAATGAGCCGCATCTGTCCGAGGCTGTGAAGGAATTGGCATTCAGGAAATATTGACCAACTTATGCTTCATTTTGTTTTGGTGTTTGTTTCTCTAGACTCTAGTTGTTGTCCAAGTTGCTTGTAAGAGTATTTAATATCTCAGTGGAATTTGAATAATACACCATGAGTACTTATCCGCTCATCTATACGAATAATAACAGGTTTAACGTTATATTTCAGTCCTTTTTATTTCATATATTTTTCCAAATGAATCTCAGTTTCAATTTTTGAAAATTTCGTCTGGGCACAAAATATTTTTTGTACCTTCCTAAAAAGTATGTAGCAGGAGCACCGAGTAAGATAACTCCTTACATTACGTCTAACTCCTGCAAGTAATGGGAGATCTTGAACGCTGATTTTAAATAGTGGCGTTATAAGAACCTTTTGAAACCATTCTAAACAGCGAACAATATTATCCTGGTGAAACTTGTACGTATCGACAAAAATTAAACACCTGAATTCTTGGATTACACTTTGGCAGAAGTTATTTTGTTTTGGAGTTAAAGGGATAAGCACTGACGTGTTTGAAGTTACAAGTGGAGTTGAACTTATAACATCGATCTAACAGGAGATGTCATAATATCAGACTACAATGTCTCAATTGAAAACTTCATGTATTTAAAATGTGATAATAAATAAACATTTATAAGTCCAAAATCTAATTCTAAGATATAGTAAAATATGATTTCTATAATTTCAAATCATGGTTTTTAATTTTTAATGTCTTAAGGACCAAACAATTATATTAGCCCAACAGAAATAAAATAAATTGAATGCCACTTTACTTTCTTTTGCTCAACTGAATTGAATGAAAATGAAACAAAAAAAGTAAATAAGAAATATTCTTCATTAAATGATTATCATGCTATGATTTCAATAAATCGTTGGTGCGGTTACAATTCAGAAAAAATATGCAAATGGCACATGATGAAAAATGAAAATGAAATACACACACATTTAAAATTGAAGGCGTATCTCAGAGTTAGTTGAGTGTGAAACTATGAATGGTAGGAGCCGCCATATCGTTTAACTTGCCGTTGACATTACATTGGCAATGAAATAATGGAACGACTCAAGCCATGTAAATTGGCTGTGTCTATGTCAACCGGTGAACATGTGGTTTAGTTAATTACTAGAATCTTAGACTTAAAAAACATTTTGCTTCCAACTCCTAAGTTAACATCCCAAATCACTCTTGGTGGTTGTCGTTTCTGAAGTATGACTTGGTCATTTAAAATGCTTAACTCGTTATCAATCAATTCCTTTTGTCAAATATCCCATAATTGCTATCCAAATTTCGTTGACTAAGCCTTTTCTCCAAGAAAATGATTTCTCTCCCTGCTCACAGCTCTATATTACCCACAAATGATCAATTAAAAAAAATCAATTTTGTACATTCTTGACTTATTTGAATATTGGAAAATTTTAGTATTTTTTTAAAGGGAAAATGAGATCAGAGATATCATATGTATACTCATGAGTCATGAGACATGTGTCCTAACGTGTCAATAGTAATTAGCATAAATAAAATTAGATGACAGCCAAGCTCCTGCAAGTAATCGTTTAATTATATGCATGTAACTAGATGAATTTACAGGTAAGCACATAATAGATTTGCGCGTTGACCAGGGATTGAAAGCAGCGACAACGAGAAGTTCCTCTTAATTAATCTTTCACTTAAAATTAAAATTATCATGGTGTAATCGAAGCTTGCCATAGCCACACCGAGGAATTTAAACCAGATCACCACAGTCTTCATAGTTTAGTATGCGTCATGTATTAGTTTTGTGAACAATAAATGTCAATAAGTACAACAGCAGAACAAATACTTGAATAAATAAGTTCAGAGTTGATGAGAGGACTCAAAATCACTTGAAAACAACCATTACTATCCTACCCCATTCATTTGTACATAAATGATAAATGTCAACAAGATTTATTTATACCAGTGATGTTAATACATGAGCCAGTTATACTTATAGCATCCAGCACCAGAAAAACAGAATTATGCACAAGGTCATCAATCCAAGATCATGAACAACAAGTGGCCACTGTTAGCTCTGATCATATACAAGGATCCTCAGGGTCATGGAGTATAAAAGATCGTGCCACTACAAGGATGCGGCAACAAATATTGTGATTTCACTCACTTATCTTATTTTGGCGGTTAAAATATGGAACTAAGTTACAATTTTGTGAATCATATATAACTTGAACTTATGAAGAGTACAATCATATAGTTGCTGAGGGCGGCAATGTATCTGTGTTTTACAAAGTCCCTTCAACAAATTAGATGAAGGGCTTCAATATGAACTATAGAAACAAGCAAAAGAATTATAATATATGAGTATTGGTGTAGTAAAAAATACAACCTTTGACCTAAAGAAAAGAAGTGCCAGCGAGGCCATGGTGCAGGAGATTATGAGCAATTGCATCCCTAGCTTTCATGGAGCTTGCTGATCTCAAGGCAACCTCTGGCACCATCTCATCATCTAAAAGTTCAAACTTCAGCTCAGGATCTATCTCTTCATTCCTCAATTCACATATATTATGCAACACACAGCATGCCCCAAGAACAACAGGCAAATCTTGCAGCTTCACCTCAGTCCTCTTCTGCAAACAACTCCACCTCCCTTTCAATCTCGCAAACGCGTCCTTCGCAACCTTTTGAACCTCCCCAATCTTCTCATTAAAAGCATGCTGTGTCCAAGTAAGATTCTGCTGTGTATAAGGCACCAAAACCCAATCCATCAAAGGATAACCTGAACTCCCAACAATCCACACACCCTTCAAAAGTCCCTTCTCAGCCCTTTTATAAAGTGCAGACTTCTCTAACACCTGATCATCAGGCATAGAACCAGGCCACCCAATGCAAACATCAGTAAACACCCCTCTTGGATCAACCACACCCTGAACAGTAATCGAATACGAAGTCTTCTGATTCCGTTCAGTATGCCTTTTATTAAAATAAGCAGCCACACTAATCTTAGGAGCAATAATAGGTATATGTGATGTATACATAGACCCCACCACATTAGGTATCCCAGAAACAGATTCAAATTCACCTTTAATACTCCTCAATGTTGCCTCATCAGGCCATTGCAAATACTTAGGCATCAACACAGTCTTTATAGCAGTACATACCTCAAGAACAAGCTTATGACAAGTAGATATGCCAAGTCCAAATCTTTTGGAGACAAGACGAAGAGGGTCACCTGTGGCTAATCTCCATAAACAAACAGCCACTCTTTGCCTCACAGGAATTGCATTTCTCAGTGTGGTATCCTCCTTAGCAATCACAGAATTAAGCTCCTCACAAATCAAATCAAAAGTAGCCCTTCCCATTCTAAAGGCTTTCCTAAACTCATCTTCAGGAAAATCAGGCTTATTACATTCATCCCACCATGCCCCTGAACGGTCCTTCACCCAAAGCCTCCTTTGCTGGCTCTGGGACCCACCAGAAGCACCAGACTTCATTAATTTCTCAGAAAAATTAACCTTTTCTAATCCATCAGAAGCTGCAGCCACAGCAACAGTACCAGCCATAACCCTTGACTTCTTTCTCTTAACTCTCTCAGATTCCTCAACATCCTCATAGTAATCCTGAAGATTATTATAATACTCAAGTAAAGCCTTCTTCTGTTTCTTATGATTAGCCTCTAATGACACTTTCTCCTCCTCAGAGACTCTCTCAAGTTCTTCCTGATCATGTTTCTGTTGTTCCTCAAGTAAAAGAAGAGAAGTGAGTATACCTGAAAGTTCCTTCTTTTTACTCTCCTCATTATTCTGTATTGAATCATTATTTCCACCACCACCATCATCATCTCCAGGTTTTTCATTTTTCCTGCGACGTTTTCTAGTAACACTTGTATTGGAGCTTTCATTCATTTGATGAAAGGAAGTTTGGAGTAAGCTGAAAATGTGAGAAAGAGAATCTGGGTCTGCAAAAGTAGGGAGTTTCATGCAGATAAAGATGGAAGATGATGAAAAGAGAAAAAGGGGTGTGGCGGAGATTACTGGGAAAGAAGAAAGTCGTCTTCTTTGTTGAGATTGAAGCTTCTGAAGTTTTATTTGGAAGGAACAGTGGTGTGAACGCAGGTATTGAAAAATGAGAAATGAAGGATGCTATTGCTTGTGGTGTTAACGGTATCTTCTTTTATATTGGACTTGGAGATGGAAATTTATTTAATTATTTTCTTATTTTGCCGCGAATTGTTTGCCAAGAAAAGGACAAGATTAAACCTGGGGTGTGTGGTTGAGTGGTAAGGACTCATTCACCCTTAACCAATTGTCTGGGGTTCGATCCCTGGCGTTGGGTATGGAGAAACATTAAATCTCTCAGGCCAGCTGTCCCACCCTTTGAGGTGCCTACAAATCAGCGGGGGATTAGTCTCTCACTTGTCGAGTGAGGGGATACCTTGATCATGTATAAAAAAAAAAAAAGAAAAGGACAAGATTAGTGTTAGACAGTGTGTATTTATTTTTTGATTAGTCATCAGATGGTGTACGCGCTTGCAAAGATTTAAAAACATGAAATAAGGGGATGTACGGCTGAAAAATAATAATAAAAGGCAAGTGGAGTTCTATTATTGTTATTTTATTATGGCTTAGTTTGCCTTGACGTGTGAATCTGTTATGCCTCCACTGGATTGTGTAATTCTCTTGTGTTTTTAAAATTAATGGACACTTTTCTTTAATTGAGAGAGTTAACTCAAAAAACTCCTACATTCTTTATGTGAATTATTTAAAGAGGGCTATCCTAAGAAAAGATTTATATAGCTATTGGTTTGTCATTATATTAATGGGGTAAGATTAATAACATAATACCTCTGATCCTAACTATAAGACATAGTTAACTCTTTTGGAGAACCGTAAAAAAGTAAAATGAACAATTTGATTATAACATATTTTGCATATTAATAATTCATATGTTAGTTTATAGGTTAAATAAATTAGTTTAGAGGAAAAATTTAGAAAAATCAATTTTAATTACCTTATTTAGTTTTCGTAATATTTTCCAAAAAAGTCAATCAAGTCTTATATTTGAGACCGACTTACATTAAAATAAATGAAGTAGTAAAGGTTACTAAAATTACCGTAAAACAACAAAGGATACTAAAATGGAGTGCATGAGAAATTGATAAGGTGGGGGATAAAGACACGAGGACAGGCCGAAAAGATAGAAGTCAAAATGTGATTGGAATAGAAAGAGTGGTGAGCAAGTTGGACGTGTGAACGCGGTTTATACCGCTTCTTTTGATTTTGTCTTTCAAAATGTCCTTGTGACCATATTAGGTAAACGACCATGACCCCCCATTTTCCCCTCATATCTTTTCCTTTCTTCTCCTTTTTTTCCTCTTTAGTTTGGGAACATTTTTAATTATCTTCGGTAAAACGAGACTTATAGCCACCATAAACACATTGACCGCATGGTCAAAGGCCTGATTTGTTAGGTTGCATGAATTTCTTAAGGATGTTTCGTCTTTGAAGTAATGAGGTTCCATTCACACTGCCACTACTATTGGATTTGACCTTTAAGATTCTTTTGTAAAGGAATTTTATGGAGGGCAAGATCCATGGACGAGCTTTCACTGATCACTAGAGTGGGCCTCTCTGATTTGGCTTTTACTCGTATCTTTGGGACCCGGTTTCATCAATTTATGTTACTGCTTTCTAATTTTCTTTTTCTTTTTTTTTTCATCCTCTTTACCTCTTTTTTAATCATGGGACTGAATTTCGTAGTACCTACAGAAGAATAGAAGATGTCGTGGAAAACTCGACCCCATACATGACGAGGCTGCTCTTCAAATGATGACGCCACCCACCCATGTTCCCTCTCAATTGATTGGAACCTCAACAACATCATAATATTGACCATATTTGTTTTTTTTATGATTGTACTTAGATTTTAAATAAAAGATTTAATTTTAAAAAGGTTCCAAGGAGTTGTTACCACTTGTTAAATGAAGACTATTGTAGTTGTTAATAGTAGTAGTTAATCATGGCAAAAAAAAATAGTAATAGTTATTAACAACTCCTTAAGACTTCTTTAAAATCGAGTTTCTTATTTGGAAGTTAGGTGCAACTACCCTTGTTTTATTTATCAATAGATAACGGGAACTTGTTCACTTATTAATTCGCATACGTTATCATTTATAAATTTTTTCCAAAAAAAAAATGATTTGAACATGAAGGAGTGCTAAATATTTTGGACTAGATATAGGCCGCCCCTTTGCCGTACTCGGGATTATTCACACTCATTATAGTTATAATATTGATTGATATAATTGTTTTTGGACGTAAAATATTGATTTTTTTTTTTTACCTTTGCCGTAAAATACTGATTGATATGATTGTATTTTGACCAATACTGATATATAAAATAGTGAAGGTTAGACGTTACATATGCAACATAACATTTACATACTATAGACATTTAAAAATATATAGATATGGAATAGTTGTCATGTAAAACGTTATAAAATTCATAGGCATACAGTCTAAATTAAATGTCACAGGAAACATAAAATTCAGAGTGTATACAAACTACTGAAATAAAATAAAACTACAATGACATAACTGAAAAATAAAAGAAATTGAGCAAAATAATCAATCATATATTTTTATATGGTATCTTGAGTATTAATTATTATATAATGTATTTTGTAATTTGAAAAAATAAAATGTGTTTTTAAAAAATTAATAACATATATACCAAGTCTTATCTCACTCAATAGTCGTGTTTGATTCTACTCCCTCCGGTCCCTAATGTAAGAGCCCAAAATTTGAATGGTTTTGGTCCCTAATGTAAGAGCTCGCCCCATATCCCTAATGGTTTTGAGTATTAATGCATTTTTTCCTACTTTACCCCTAACTCTCTTTCATATTTATTAATGCTTATATATTTCTCTCTCTTAAAAGTACCATAATAAATATGGGCAATTTTGAAAAAGAAGCATTAACTCCAGACACTCAACTAACATTCACATGTTTTCTTAAGAAACTTTTTTTTTACGGCTAACTCTTACATTAGGGACTGGAGGGAGTATTTGTTATTGTTCCTGACAATATGTCTCAGGATCAAATTGGTTTCCAGTCGGCCAACCACTAGGTTACTAGGTTGCAGCCCTAGCTAGTTTATATATACAGCTAATGTTAGACTTTTACATCGGCAAAATAAGATTATTATTCCATATAGTCTTATATATACTCCCTCCGGTCCTATTTATAAGTCGTCAACCACCTAAATTGCACATGCCAAGGAATGAAGGTTAATGGAAGTTGAGTCATTAAATTGGTCTTATTTTTTTGTCTTTTCCATTTTTGCCCCTATCACCTTTATTACTATGGCCCACTATCTCTTTCATCTTTATAAGTATACATGTGACTTTTTCATCTTCTCTCTCTTCTCATCTTCCAATGTCCATTTTCCAATGCTAAGGGTATATTAGGAAAGTTATCATAAATGAGTTAGTTAATGTTAGTTGGTGACTTATATTAAGGACCAAAATTTAGTGGCGGTTGGTGACTTATAAATAGGACCGGAGGGAGTAATAGTTAATGTTAGACTACTTATTAAGAAGTATAAAAAAATTCAGACCACTTTATTACATATAGGCAACATAAACATAATTAAAGCTGTGATAGTCATTAAAACGTAGAGATGGGTGAGTTGTCATGTAAAAGGATAGGAGATTCGTAGTGTATACAGTCTAAATATCATCTATTAAAATTAATTGGCAGAAAATCATTTTATTTGGTTGAAACACGTTCAAAATGGTGTAAGTATCGTCCCCAGAAGCCTTTGTCTTCTGGTTAATAGTATAAAAAACGCACAAATTAAATGCTTAGGCTATATGTAGACATTTGAAGTCTAATGTGAACATGAAAAACGGCGCGTTCAAACGAGAACCACGCTTTACTGTAGAATCTAGAATGATTAACTAAAATGTAGCATTTGATTATTGATTAGTTGATAGTATTAAAAATACAAACATGCATGTTCAGGCTACAGAACCCAAATAGTCTAAGGTGAACATGAAAAAAGGGGCACACAAAGGCTCGTGTTTTATTTGTCCAATTCGTAAGTTACTTCATTAAATATTTCATGCAAATGTATAAGTTTGTCATACATTTATTATATATGATTTTATTTTCATATGGTATAGTTGATATTAAATATAAATGTAGATTGTAGAGAGAAAATTTATTAGAATTGGTGAAAAGTTTGAAACATATTAAAAATGATTTATAAATAGCATCAAAGGAATATTTCACCACTGTGTCACATACAGATCGGCTTAAAACATTTTTATTAAAATGACTAACTAACTATATTTGTATGGGCTTTAGAAAATATAAACTCGACAACAAAGTCCACACTTTCACCTATTAAACCTAGGACTAGGATGTGTATTATATTAAGAATTAACTTGGCTGTATTTATTCTAGAGGAATATAAATTTATTCTCTCAACATAGTATGGACTATGGACTATGGACTATGGACTATGGAGTGAGGGATGGAAAACCCGCAACTTGTGCATGCGTCATTCTCATGAAACTCTTGCGCACTTAAATTAGAATTACGTGTACATCAAAGGATTAGTGATAATGATTGGTTAAGCGGGTAGGGGAAGGCTTCAACATTTAGCTAAAAATGGGCTTACCTTTGTATTTCTTTGTTGTTATTAGGCGCTTTGCTTTTTGCAGGATGAGAAGGCTTAAGCGTGTTCATGTGGAGCCCACATTGATGCTCCAAAAATCAACAAAATACACCAACATCGCTACTTTTGACTTTTTGTCTGTCTACGCTCATTTTAGTCATCCCTCCGGTTTCAACCCAAACCCTTCCAATTCACATTGCAAACAACCAATTTCTTATTAGGCAAGTTTTTTTGGTTGGTCGTCATAATAGAAAAAAATGAACCCATCGTCCGTGGGTTCAGTGGTGAAGGGATTAAACAATGAGCGTCAGGTTGTCCACCACGTCGCGAGTTCGATCCTGGGGAGTGACACTTTGTTGTGTCTCCATCGCGGCGCTTGGGGAGGCATCTCCGTAGCTAAGTGAAGCTGGGAGTAACCTACCTGTGTGGACAGAAAGAAAGGGCTTGCTTGTCATGCTCCAGAGCCCACAGGGACAGGCCCCAGTGGATCATGAGTCAGGTGCCCTGCCCTTGGATTGGGTTGAGCCCAAACCCCTTCCTAAAATTTCTGTATCAGAAAAAAATGAGACAGACAGCAACAGATTCGCCATCCCTATCAATGAACCTTTCAATCGATTATGAATATCAAATCTAATGACAATTACTAGTTGAGAAACATGGTCATATATATATATATATATATATATATATATATATATATATATATATATATATATATATATATATATATCTTCAGGCATGTTGGTGTTGCACGTTCAAAGAATAATGATATGAGTAAAAGGAGTAGCTAGCTCGAAAATTCCAGAGGGAAATCACTGAATTTCAACTACATTTGATTCACGGTGTTCCAAACTAGTGCGCGCGAGTCTCACTCTTTTGACCCCTTTACTTGTGTTAAAACATAAGTTATATATCCTTGCACTACCACAGATTACCCCATTTACATGCGCTTATTTTGGCCTTTACATGCGCTTATAAAGCGCATGTAGAGGGGGGCGCTGGTAAAGGCTCTACATGCGCTTTTAAAAAGCGCATGTAGAGGGGGGCTATACATGCGCTTAAAGCGCATGTAGAGGTATGTACCTCTACATGCGCTTAAAGCGCATGTAGAGGTGCCTATACATGCGCTTAAAGCGCATGTAGAGGTACCTACCTCTACATGCGCTTTAAGCGCATGTAGAAGTACCTACCTCTACATGCGCTTTAAGCGCATGTACAGCTATATATTTTTTTTTTCATATTTTCTTGCCCTCATGTTTAATCAAAACCATCATAAAAGAATGATCCCCACAGATGTACCACAGCAAGATAAAAAACCATTACATAAAAGAAAAGAGCTTGACACATGAAATGCATGATACATTACAAATTTCAGATTTTGTTACCTGACATCCAATAGACTGTGGAACAATGTCATCCACCCCTTTAAGACTTGTTTCAAGAGCACATTTAGCTTTCTCAAATTATAGAAGAACAGAATCCCCAATTATAGCAGATAGCCCCAAGTAAATAATCAACAAAATGCATCTCAGATCAACCAATAGCAGATAGCCCATTACACAGGCTAAGTACATTTAAGGTCACTTGTTGCAAGACATAATAAGGCCATAAAATAGGCTTTAAAATACGTGAAAAACATCAACCCACTGGATTCCCATAATGACTGGGAAAAAGTTTCTTTTCTTCTGGATCCCCCCCCCCATGTTTAACTCTAGGCTTTGAATAGTGACTCACTTAGTTGACTTAATAGACATACGTATAAAATTATAAGATTTAACAACCTGAGTAAAGAACATCAACTAGACAAACTTGCCTGAATTGAGTAACTAAGTGGTGGAGAAAGATAGAAGCTTCCAGCCTGGACAAGTCAATTCCAGGACAAAACCTAAGTCCTCCACCAAATGGAGTGAAACTACAACTGCTCATATTACTGTTCTGTTACATATAAAATATCCAAAATTTCAGTAACTTAAAGTTCCAACAACAACAATAATACAATATGAAAGGAAACAAAATAAAAAGAATAGGGTGTTGTATGTCTTACTTGCCACCTCCATGGATTAAACTGGTGAGGATGATCATAGTTAGTATCATCTAGATGAACTGATCTAAAATATGCAAAAACGCACCATCCTTTTGGTATTAAAATCCCTTTTATTTCAACATCTTTCATGGCCTTCCGGAATACTCCCATTATAATATTTCCTATCCTCAAAGTCTCTGTGATAACCTGCACAAATTGAACCACAAAAATAATTATTCAGGAAGTATATAAGTGTGTGTTTGTGTATGGTGTTTTCTAATTCAATTTTCCTCTTGGATGTAGTGTTCTTCAACCAGAAATTAAAGTTCTTACTGTTTGAGTGAATGGCAATGACATGTAATCACTCCAACTCAAAGGCTCCCCCAGCTGATCTTTGAGTCTCTTGAGTTTCATGTTTTCCTCCTGTGATGAGGTTCATAAAAAATTTAAGTAAAATCACCAAGGAATTAGTTTCATGATTTTCATAAAGTAACATGTGTTATTTGATGGAGCAGATGATCATAATAACAAGTAATATGCCAACACAAACAGTTTATAAGCATCGATAAATGGAAAACGAAATTCCACATGAAATTGTAAGGCAAATTTATTCTACATAGTTTTATACTAAAAAAAATTGGTTACTAATATAGCGCAATGGTGTCATATGATCCGTCATCATGTGTTTTCATTATTGAAAACTCCAATAAGCAATCCGTCATCATGTGTTTTCATTATTGAAAACTCCAAAGGTATGTATCAAGGTTTTCATTGATATTAAAGTAAATGGCAAATATAGGTAGAATTGGAATTCTACGAACTTGGTCTGGTTCCATAGTAACTCATCACCGGCCAAACGGCATCAAGAAAGGGAAAGTCTTGAAGGCAACACGTTTTAATTATATATACACTTCCATGGCTATATTGTTTTGGGGGAGGAAATCCATTGACCAACTCACACAACCACGCACGGACCACGCGGCCAAGCAAATTATGAAAATATTACCTGCAGGGGCAATGACTTGAGGGGTATTTACCAAGAAATCATCACTAATCACGAACTTAACGAGAAGTCCATGAACGAGGGCAAATCTGACAGAGGACTTGATCTTCATGCTTGGGTGTGAATTATGCATCCTGGATAGGATCTTTGAATTCCGTGGGGACACATTTTCATCACATATTTATTTTCTTTTGACAAAATATTACCCCATGTTACTTATCCTTAAAAAAACAATTACTTGTACGACTTATAAATTTTTACATATTCTAATTATACTCATACATTTTAAAAATATCATGAAATATCATAATTAAATATGCCATCCTTTTTTTACCATAATATTTAAATCTGCTTCATTTAAAATATGATGATTTATTAAGGCCCACCCTAGTCAGGGCCACACGCAAAGGCTTCCCCAATGATTAAATATTGAAAACCTGATACACATGCGTAGAACTATTATTTTCTCTTCCTTTTATCCACACTACTAAACAGATCAGAACAGCTTGAGTGATGATACTTTAGGCTGGCATATGGTGAAATAATAAAAGAGTATCCAAACACGCAAACGCAATAGCCTTCAATTTCTCTGAAGCTCATAATGGAGCATTCAAGGTGGCACACGCCATATTAATGGAGGGATTTTTGGACAACGCGGTCTCGTGTTTTAGCATGTAATTTCATAGTTCATGCTCTCAACTTGCTTCTTCCCCTACATACCTGTAGACTCGTCAATCTTCATTAGGCACAGTGATTAGGCACACACGACTCTTAGCATGCATGTAATTTCATAGCTCATTCTCTAAGCACGGGATCGCTGATTAGGCACACTGTCACAGCCCAACTTAGAGCCTGTTTGGATTCAGCTTCTGAGAATAGCTGTTGGGAAAATAGCTTTTGGAGAATAACTTTTGAATATAATAGTTTTTCTGAAAAATAGCTTTTGATGAAATGAGAGTGTTTGGATTAAGCATTTTGAGAATAACTTTTAAGAATAACTTTTGAGTATAATGTAACTTTTCTGAAAAATAGTTGGGATGGATAGCTTTTCATGTTTCTTTTATTTGAAATAAATATTTTTCCTAAATGAGAGATTGAAACTTTCAGGTGGAAAATGAGAAAAATGTAGTTTTTCTCAAAATCGCTTTCGGAACCCTAAACTAGCTTTTCTTCTCAAAATAACTTATCCAAAAAAAATTGAGTGTTTGGATGCATTTTGTGTGAAACCTAGGTTTTGAGTCAGAATAGCTTTTGGAAATGTATCCAAACAGACACTTATTTAACTATTTCAACTAACATATCCGGAGCCCACAAAAAAAACCCACACGCACTGAAACAAAAAGAATGAGAGATTCTCCTTTCATTAAACTTAATTAATACCCACTCCCTACCACTAACAGATTACTGGTTATTGTTTAAGATGATAAACTTATAATCATTGAAAATAAGAGAACATAATTTTTAATTGCAAAAGTTTATTTGTTCGGAAATATGAAAAATCTTTACAATCTGACCTCAAAAGAGTATATCATTGATCAAATAAAAAATACTTACTCCTTATTAAATTATTACACACGGTACACATCATGAATGACCTTAATATTACACATGGAACATATCATGAATGACCTCAATATTTTGACTCAAAATGTCAATGCTCTTAATTATTACCATATGGTTTTTATTCTTAAGCCCTGCCTCTTGTGAAAGCCGGTTAAATACTTTGTGATATGAAATTGACACGGGCACAATTGCTAGTACAATCTTGCTTAAGATGGACACATTTTCAAATTAGAAATCGTATAATCGCATTTTGAAGGACATATTGAAATATATAGTTAGTTTATCAGTTTGAAAATTAGAAAAACAAGGCTTATTGTCCAAATTGTTTTGGTCTAAAATATAAAAGATACTTCGGTACCAATTATAAAACCGCTTTAATATTTGTGGATCAATCAAGGATACAAAATTAATCATTTAAAATGTATATAATTATCTTCCTTCATCAAAATTAATCTATTCAACTTATAAAATAATATATAATCTATTTAATTACAAGTTGTATACATTATAACATATCTTTTTTGAAGTGAATAATTTGTTTCTTTAGCTTTCACCAAAAAAACTAAAAGGATCTTATATTTCGGGTTAAAGGCAGTAACATGCAAAAGTCAAAATACTAAATGCATGACTTCTATTTCTACCATTGTATATTAATATGTGGAAGGAGGTGAAATAAATTGCTCATATCAAATGGGTATAGGTAAAAAATGAAACTTTATTAGATATATCAATAATAAATGATTCCAACATGTTTTATAGGCTATGTAAAAATAGTGATTACCTTTAATAATAAAAACTGGATCGGAGGAAGTACCTAATCTATCGTCATCACATAAATAGTACATGAAGGAGATGCTTTCTACTTAGCTGAAAGACCTTATCATTGGAACCTTATCTCAAACCATCTTTTTTTAATGAATAGAGAGAGTTGAGCATACACACGTTCCTATGAATCATATGAAAAGGATATATTTGATTTTAGATTATGCATGTGTTTTTAAATTTATTTCGAATGATTATAAACTTTATTTAGGCCTCTCAAATAAGATATAGATAGTCTCTATTTGTTATTTTATCTAGCTAGCTATATGAAGAGCTTATATTTGATTTTAGATTATGTGTTTATTAAATTATTTTGAATGATAATCAACTTTAGGCCTCTCAAAAAAGATATAGATGACTAACCTGACGGGTTGACGTGAATGGTAAGTACTCTCGTCCCTTAAACAAGTGGTTGGGGGTTCGATCCCCAGTTCTTGCGAATGGAGCAAATTCATAGGCTAGCTGTCTACCCCCTATATGGGACTTCAGAACAGCGAGAGATTAGTCTCACTTGACACGAGGGTGAGGATACCCTTGGGTAACCAAAAAAAAAAAAAAAAAAAAAAGAAGATATAGATGACTTATACGTAGTATTTGTTATTTTTATTCATTATTTAGAGGAAGTGCCTAGTCAATTATTTGGATGCCAATGTGTAGGAGAGGTCATAGGTTCGACCTGTGGCGGATGCGTGAGTATGTTTATCAATTCCTACCATTTATTTGACCATGATTCCCATCATCAATGAAAACAAACTTGTTATATATATGATTTATTTATTTTTGATAAACTATATATATGATTTATTATTTTTTCCATCTTGGGGGGGGGGGGTCAATGCATTGGTCAATATTACCTAAATTAGTGAAAAAAACAGAGGATGACATTCAAAGGTTAGCTGTCTCCGTTTCTTAAGTGAGTGTGCATGCATGCATGGCTTTGTTTCACTTCCATCCTCACGTCAAAATTTCCCTCCTTCGCCTTCCTTTCTCTGTAACCACGGCGGTGGCGGCCGGCAAAACCCCATCATGTCCGGCCACCAGCCATTTGACGGCGGAGTTCTGCCTCTAAACACCGCCGTGGTAGCAGTAGACAAAGGCAAGGCCAGCTTATATGCCTTCCGGTGGGCCCTCAACCATCTTGATTATCCCGTCATCGTTGCCCTCCACGTTAGGCTTAAACAAATCTCATCCCGTAGGTACCCTCTTATCTTTCTCCTTCACAATGTGTGTAGGAATAATATAATCATACATTGTTGCTTTCAATATTATTATTAATTTTCATGAAATATTGGTCATTTGTGTTTTGTGAAGATGACGGCCTCAAGGTTTTCTCTCCTGATGACATGGATGTAGCCCATGTTTTCTCCTCATTACGGGAAATATGTTCACATAAGGTGGTATGTATTCAGAAATTTCCTCTAATACTACCTCCGGTCCTAAATATAGAACCTAATTGACTTTTCTTTGGAGAGATTAAGGTCGCGAAATAGGTTATTAAATGATGACATATTTGATATATTTTAAATGATGACATATTTGACATATTTGCGGTAAACTAAAACTTATACCTTACAATCATCCCTTAGCCCTTTTTTTTATCAAAAAAGGGCTAAGGGATGATTTTAAGGTATAAGTTTTAGTTTACCGCAAATTTTCACCAAGGTCTTTTTTGTCCAATTTTGACCGTATTAAAATGGAGCAACTTTGCCTTTTGCATTAATAATTTATGTCAACTGTGACCTTTTTAACCGAATAGGGCGATATTGTTTCATTTTGAAACTTCAGATCAATTTTGTATCCAAAAAACTTTCGGACAAAATCGGTTATATGAGTAAACACTTATGAGTTAAAATAGGCCTTTAATCATTGGATTGATGTGTTAAAAAGGGTGGCTTGTATTCATGATATCATGTTGATCTTCTTATGGTTCAAACATACAAGTTAGTGGTTACTAGATTCAGTTGGTTTGGTATATATGTTCAGGTGACCATACTAGAAGCTGTAGTTGATAATAGTGATGTTGTCAAAGGAATTTCAGAATTTGCTAGCAACTATCACATCAGTAGTATCGTTATTGGCGCAACGGCTAGCTGGAACTCTATGGCAAGGTCTTCTTCTTAGCCCATCATTATAAGCTTATTATTCATAGAATTGCATGAAGTTACATCTTTAATGTACTAAACGATGGTTATATTGTAATTCTCAAAGGAAGTTCATAGGTTTTGATTTGCCAACGGCCATAATGAAATCAGTTCCAGATTATACTTCTGTGTACATGATTTCAAAAGGGAAGAGAGCCTCCATTCGATCAGCTCGAAGACCAATGCCAAACTTCAGTATACCATCAAAACAAACGTTAACACATGATGAAGAAAACGGAGTAAGGTACCTATAGGAATGAAATTCATTTTTGCACCGTTGACTTATTGACAACTCTTGTTCAAAACTAGATCAATATCTAATCATGCTTATTCATTATACTTGAAGTTTGGCTGGAAGCAGGGAACATGCATCTAAAATAGGAGAAAAAAGTGAGGGATCAGAGAAAACTTCTTCTGAGAGTGACAAGAATGGAGTAAGGCAAAAGAGTCATGGTAGATCTTCAGTGGATAAAGTCAGCCTGCCTAATCATGGGGTGAAGCCATCAGTTAGTCCTGATTCTTTTTCAGATGAAAGTGTTTCATCAGATCCATCTAAGAAAGATTTTGAGTTTAGCTTTCAATCTGATGGTTCCAAGACATTATCATCTTCCCAGCCCTCAGTAAGCGCAAAAACGACTACTTATGCCTGAACTGTTCAATTAGCGACCATCAATTAAGTACTAATAAACAAAAGAAAGATGAAACTTACTCATAAGTCATAACTATAATGTTGTTACTTTATTACAGAAAGAGGTAGAAGCTGAAATGAAGAGATTGAGGCTTGAACTGCAGCAAACCATGAATATGTATAGCTCAGCTTGCAAAGAGGCAATCTCAGCAAAAAATAAGGTGATTTTTATGCCACAACTAGATAAACTTCTGCATGAGTCCTTCAGTTACCGCTTAGTGTATATAATTGTATATCAGTAGTTTGATCATTAAACCAAAGCTATAGTGCAAAATTGGGCAACCAAAATAAGGTGTTATGTTTCCATTTTACTGTCAAACAAAAACAACAAAAAAATATAGAACCAATTAATTAACTAAAGATTGTGAGAATTCATAATTTGATAAAACTAGTGAAGACAACAGTGCAATTGAACTAACAAGAAAAAAATGTTATGGATTTGATGATGCAACTGGTGTCTAAAACGGTTTAAGAATGGGTAAATCTATGGCAGGCTGACGAGATTCATCAATGGAAACAAGAGGAGGCGCGTAAACTTGAGGAGGCTAGAATATCAGGAGAGGCAGCTCTTGCACTTGCAGAAAAGGAAAAGGCTATAGCTCAAGCTGCCATAGAGAAAGCTGAGGAAGCCAAGAAAAGGGCTGAGATGGAAGCAGATAAAAGGAGACAAGCAGAGCTAAAGGCCAAGAAAGAGGCAGAAGAAAAGGACCGAGCATTAACTGCTTTGGCTAAAAATGATGTTAGATATAGAAAATACACTATACAAGAGATCGAGCAGGCCACTCAAAAGTTCTCCCCATCTATGAAATTAGGTGAAGGTGGATATGGGCCTGTGTTTAAAGGTGAACTTGATCTCACCCCAGTTGCCATCAAAATCTTAAGACCTGATGCTACTCAAGGCAGAAAACAGTTTCACCAAGAGGTATATATGGTTTGCAATTCTTTTGATAAATTAATAGTAGCTCATAATGTTGATTATCTTGCAAAACAATCTTCATGTGAGAAGAATTTTGACTACCAAGCGCTTTGAACATGTTAAGTGTGATGAACAGCACATTCAAACTAGTTTGCCATGGATATGCAATCAAACTTGTGACCTCACACAACATAGCATTCCTACTTGTGACTTGCAATTTTGACAATCCAGTTTCTTTTGCAAACATTTGCAGGTTGAGGTACTATGCTGCATTAGGCATCCAAATATGGTTCTCCTCCTTGGTGCATGCCCTGAGTATGGGTGTTTGGTGTATGAATACATGGAAAATGGTAGCTTGGAGGATAGGCTATTTCGGAAGAACAAAAGTCCACCTCTTTCATGGAGGTTAAGGTTCACAATAGCTGCTGAAATTGCAACAGCACTCCTTTTCCTTCATCAAAGCAAGCCCGAACCGCTTGTGCATCGGGACCTAAAACCAGCCAACATCCTCTTAGACAAAAATTACGTGAGTAAGATCAGTGATGTTGGCCTAGCACGGTTGGTTCCGCCATCTGTAGCCGATTCGGTCACACAATATCACATGACTGCAGCTGCTGGTACCTTATGCTACATTGATCCTGAGTATCAACAAACTGGAAAATTAACACCTAAATCAGATATATATTCATTAGGGATAATGCTGCTACAAATCATCACAGCTAAGCCTCCAATGGGCATTGCTCACCATGTCAAAAGGGCAATTGAGAGGGGGAAATTCTCAGAGATGCTTGATCCTAGAGTGACAGATTGGCCACTTGAAGAGACTCTAGCATTTGCAAAAGTGGCAGTGAGTTGTGCAGAGCTTAGCAAGAAGGACAGGCCAGAACTTGCAACAGTTATAGTGCCAGAGCTTAACCGCTTAAGGGACTTTGGCCTCAAGTATAAATCTAGCTAGTCATCATGTTATCAACAATCAGAGTCAATCACGTCATTAAATAAGAGTCGGGTTTGTGTATTAATTAACTGTATCAATGAACCTTACTAGTTTTGCTAGGATTAATACACAGATTTTTCAAGTGTTATAGCCTAATTCTGCATTCTCATCCAAATTCTTGCATGCATAGATTTCAAGAATATGATCATTATTAATTCTGTAAATGAACTTTTTTTTTCCTACGCCAATCTTAATTGATTTGTTTCGGACTAACTAGCAGCCAATCTCCGCGAATGGCGATAGGTGATGTAGACTTATCCTGGAAAAGTAATATTCAACATTCAAAGGTCATTATGGAAGATGACACAGATAAACATTTAGTTAAAAAGTTGAATGAGGGATATAAGCATCATTCTTTGCTAGTTTGACCAATGATATGGGGTGGAAAGTTGAATCTTGGATAGCTTGACGGTCGAGATCGTTTGTTGCCACATATTTTTGTGAAATACGCAGTACTAAACCTTGTGAGTGGAAGTTCAACAATTTATGTATATTTAATTTGACTAGTGAGTGGCCAGATGAGAAAATTGATATATCTTTGGTGAAAAATAAGGAACATTACTTGCCATTTGTAATCTGCATTTAGCTAAGGTGAGATGAATCATCTCTATGTTAATTGTTAATGTTTGTGCATGAACGAGAATAAAGCAGCCAAGAAACAACGAGTCATTATATGAAAAGCTCTTTTTTCACTCTTTCATTTCCCTTACATGTGAGAAGTTTCAGTGTTAGTTCTCAAAAAGGAAAAAAAGGAAAAAATTAAAGACAGTGTCATTATTATTAGGTGAGTGGTAAATCATGTTTTAAGCTATGCATCTATTCTGGCCAAACAGTGATATCCAGCTACAAGAATTTGCTATAACTTGCAAGTGATAAGGGGTCTCAGAATCCCAGCTGGCAAAGTAAAGTATAACACAACAGCATAAAGTGTGATACCTTGTGAGGCGAATTCATCCACACACAAAGAAAGAAGGATTATGTTGGGAGAAAGGTATAAGAAAAAAAGAAAGGGAGAGACTGTTAAAGAAACTTTGCTTTGGATTCCCTCAATGTGAAAGTGAAAGATTGAAAATTTGCAATATTTCTCAAACTTCAAGAAGATAACATGGAAATGACTGGCATTTTCCTTCCTCAATTCTTGTACATATGGGTCCTCCAATACTCCCATTATACTCAGTGCCTGAAAAACGAACTTGAACAAATCCAAGTGTACAAATAAGGACAAAAATAAAGTCAAATTCAGCTGAATTTCTTATACTGCAATTAACATGTCTACTTGGTGGGGGACGCCCAAAAAATTAAAAATTATGCAAAACCATACCTCTTTTCCTTCATACGATATCTTAACTCTATTATTACTCCCTTACATTCAAAAGGAAACATGGACATTGTTGAAACACTCCAGTATGATTTCACTAATAGTAGTAACTGATATTCAAATTATGACCTTAATGGTAAATATAAAAAATGTCATTGACAAGCCAAGAAGGATATAGATTATATAAGAGCCGAAAGTTAACAGGAGATCATATACTTTTCAACATCATTAAGAAAGCATCTAAATTCTAGAATCAAATTGTTCAAAAGGCAAGCAAAAAACACTATAGACCCAAGGTTACAAATCCCCTGGTCCCTGCATATTGTTCCTGTCTATAAGGTCACACCATTCACCAACTTACACATTACACATTTTCTTCATTTCTAGGAGCTCATCCCATCACTTCAGTTCAAAAACATCAAATGGGTCTTCATAGCAAGAGCTTAAGATTCATCTCAACAAGAAGTCATTTTTCATGGTCCTTATTAATGGGACTAGTCCTATTTGCTAGAGTAACATCTCAGGACAAAGCTGAAACACCCACCACTAATATGTACTGTATTAGTGAATGTGCCACGTGCCCTATGATCTGTTCTCCGCCGCCACCTCCACTTCTCACATACCTTCCTCCGCCGCCGACTCCGGCGGCCCCTCGTTCTCCGCCACCGCCGCCGCCGGCGACCCATGCCCCTCCCCCACTTTATTTCACCTACCCTCAGCCACTACCAAAGTCACCTCCTCCTCCGCCGCCGACGCCGGCACACCCTTCCGCCGCCGGTCCTCCGCCGCCGGCGAAGTCCAACGAAGCGCCTCCTTCGGGCTCCGGTCAGCCCATAGTGATATCAGGGCCACATCAGTACTCATATCCTTATTACTATTACTACTCC
The DNA here is from genome assembly GCA_029929735.1 of Mimosa pudica. Lineage (NCBI taxonomy): Eukaryota > Viridiplantae > Streptophyta > Magnoliopsida > Fabales > Fabaceae > Mimosa > Mimosa pudica. The sequence goes on from JAKELP010000007.1 coordinate 6,787,488, forward strand.
TCTGATGCTTCTTCTCATTCTTGTTCCTATGTACCATTTTTAATGTTACTATTGTTCCTTCATCGAGTGTTTTCATCATGTTGGTAAGTTGGTAGTAGTAGTTTTTTACTGGACATGCAGGGTGTCATGTAATTATATTTGTTTATCCTTTAGTAATGTGTTGTGCTTGGAATTCAGGAAATTTACTAGCTTTCTTTTTCTTGCTACATTGATGTTCAGAACTATATAAATAAAAAAGATGTAAACTTTGCTTGTTATCGCCTATGTGTGTATGTGTATATAGTATACATAAAGTGAACATATTTTAGCATTTGGTATAGTATATATACATATGTGTAACGCAGAGGAAAGGAATGATAATGGATGGAATTAACCACTAGTTTTGTCTTATATTATGGTTGCCAATAATAAGTAGATAGTCCCCAGAAAAAATGAAAGTAAAAGAAAAAAAATACTTGTGATCAGAAAAGCAATGTTATGGAGAAGCATGACATGTCTTTATTCGGGAATTCCATTTTGCTGTTGGGAAAGAACCTTCTGCTAAAAGCAAGCACAAAAGCTACCTTCCGGAACATACAAAATAAAAGCTGAAAGGTATAGAAAAGTAATAATGGCCGTGACCAAAAGCAACGCGCTTATATCTTCAAATCAAATCCTTTTTTTCCTTTGGGACAAAAATCCTCATATCACACAAATACCGGAATTGCTTGTGAATGGCTTCTGCTATTTAAAATGTAGTTTCATTCCAATTTGATTACAAGTAGTTTGTGAAAAACAGCTTCGACTATAGAATTCTAGCGTTAAATTCTGCAAGAGGACACATTTTTATTTCTTAAACAGCTTAACTTCCAAACCTTCAAAACTCTAACGTGCATGTGCGTATTATAAGGGTAACTGAAGTGTGTAGGAGGATCAACCTCAGTGTTTTGGATCATGACATGTTGAAATTCTTCCCAATTTTAAATATATGAACTACTTATTAAATAAGACCTAGGAGATCGACTAGATTAATTAGGATCATATATATAATATTATCGAAGCACTTTAACCAGCTATTAATAGGAACAATTTGAGGAAAATTGAAAAAAAAATTAAAAAGATGTCTTAATTTGATGACAAAACTCACATTTCTAAATATACGTACTATGTTTAAATTGGAGTGTATAACTTGCTAAATGAGCTCGGTCGATTATTGCCTTGTTGGGGGGGAAAAACAAAAAACAACATACTAACAGTTCCTTGTTCATACAAGGGTTCGAGCGTTGAGCCCAACACCCCGTATACAGAAATGAGCGGCAGGTCAATGACTTTGGGTTGACCATTCAGGCTAGCCTTGAGGATATTCCTCTACAGTTTGGGCCTTTTCTGGGCCGTTAGTACTTTAATCTCCAAAATTAAAAAAAAAAGCTAAAGTTTATATTTTTGAGGAAAAAAATAAGCAAATAAAGAGACCACTAGACATAAGTACATTAGGATTAGAGAGAGAGGTCTATAGAGTAAAGATGGACACAGGATAAGTGGATAACAGACTGAACAATGGCGGGTGTTTATATTGCAGACAAAATGCCTGCAAATTGCACTCTTACTAGAAGCTAGTCTCGGCCACTTTAAACATTTATTTAGTTATTAACATGTATAATCTCAATTATAAGATTCCCTTGTGTACATGTACAAGTACACCCCAGAAAAGAAGCTGCCCAATGGCATGGGAACAACATATATCACTCCCAAAGCTACAAACTTTCTCTGCTGCCAACATTGGAGTGACCCCCTACAAGAGAGGTCAGATGTCTCCCTATCTCCCCTATTCTCAATTCCTAAACTTAATGACATTCTTCATTGTGGTTAGCAGAAAAATATGAAAGAGAAGCCCAGAGATATTGGGATGCCTTCTACAAACGCCACCAAAATAAAGTTAGCCTTCCCAATTCATAAAGTTCACATTTTTATCTGTTTCATGAAGTTTACATATTGTTTTATTTTTTTCCACTTGCATGTTTTTCTTTCTTCAGTTTTTCAAAGACAGGCATTACTTGCAAAAGGACTGGGGCAACTATTTTTCCGTGAGTGAAAGGAAGGCTTCATTTGTAATTTTCCCTGTGTTTCTCAAGATACAAATATTCTAAATAATTTCTAATCTGCAGGGTGAAGGAGGAAAAGTGATTTTGGAGGTATAATGTTACCATCCATTCTATGTTCTTTCTCTTAAATGTAAGATAGGTTGCATCTTATTGTGCAAGTTAAGTTATACTTCTACGGTGTTTCCTGGCCAATCAAAATTGCAATTATGTTAAGGTTAGCAGAAAGTATAAAGCTTTCTGTCATATGATCATGTTGATGGAACCACTACTGAGAGTTTCTCTGTATAGTGAGATCTATAAGGACCATATGTGTGTAGATATTTGTCTTTTTTATTTATGTTTCAGTTTATAAGGTCTTTGGACATTGAAGTACCTGAATAAATGTTTGCTTTTGCTAAGCAGGTTGGCTGTGGAGCTGGAAATACTGTTTTTCCTATCATTGCTTCCTATCCTGATGCTTTTGTCTTTGCATGTGATTTCTCAGCCCGAGCTATTGATCTGCTTAAGGTTGGAAATCTATTTTTTGTGAAATTGTCCTACCATCATCTGTTCATATGTCTGCATGTCTAATAATGGGCATATAGATTGTGATCCATGCTTCTTGATCCAGTCCTGGCTCCTTATTGATCAATCAGTGTGCAAACACGTCTAGTAACATTCATCTCAGAGAGATGTTAATCCATGCGGATCCCTATGATTTATTAGGTCTTAATCATGTTATGTTAAATATACAGCCTCAGGGGAAATCTGTGTCATTTTTTGGTTTTTGATGCGGTGAGCTTGAAACCATGCTGTGTGCAATTTGTAAACTGCTGACATTGCACTTGTAAAAAGTTGCACTTTAAAATGTAAGTACTGCACTTTAAAAAAAAAATTTTTGCACTATACTTTGTGTTGTGCAAGTAGAGTCTATTAGATCATGCGGCTTGGCTGTCTTTTGCCTCAAGTTAAGTGGCTCATAGGATCCAATGTGTCCAAATTGCAACCTTTAAGTGCAAGTGAAATTTTGGAGTCAATAGCCTATCAATACAACAAAGTTTAGAAGTAAATGTTTCGCTTCCTAGTAGGAAATGAATGTGTTACCTAGCTATTGAATGCTGTTTATAACTTTATATTGGCCTGGTAATAATGAACTTGCCTATTCCAGTCACATAAAGACTACAAGGAGTCCTGTGCCAGAGCTTTCATCTCTGATCTAACAGCTGATGACCTGAGCAAGGAGATATCCCCATCTTCAGTTGATATTGTTACCATGGTATTTCAACGGGAATCATATACTCATTTGTTTTGAAGTTAATACAAAGCTGAGTATGTTAGTGTTAGCTAACCTGTCGTTTTCTTCCCTTATTTCTAACTCAAACAGTTTTACTCTCAATTATTGAGAAATAGTTATGACTTTATTGTTTAAGTGGCTGACATGTTAAGCAGATATTTATGTTGTCTGCAGTATCCCCAGAGAAAATGCCTTTAGTATTGCAGAATATTAGAAAAGTTATGAAGGTATGTTATTTATATTTTATTGTTATCAATGGGCTGTATTTTCTGAAATATTGCTAAATTAGTTGTTTCTAAGTGATGGAACTTTTGTCCTTTTCTCCCATTGCAGCCAAATGGTTATGTGCTTTTTCGAGATTATGCTGCTGGTGACCTTGCACAGGTTGACTTATTGTGCTTTCCTTTTTTTCTTATCTTCTGAAAAGAAAACTGTAGATGTATAAATCATAGAAGTACCCTGCTTGACCAACAAAGGTTGGTCCAATTGGTAAAGGGGTTTGATTTATAACTATGTGGTTGTGAGTTCAAATCCTGCCGATGTGAGGACCTTGTTGGTGAACGATCTGTAAGTACCTCTGTAAGTGCTTTTTGAGCACCCTGGTGAGCCCCGGACCCAACTCACCTAAATTTTTTTTCATCAAAAAAAAAAGTAGTCTGCTTGTGAGAGTAAGGTTATGCACATCTATTCCTCCTCTGATCCCACCGCATGGGAGCTTTGTGCATTAGGCCGCCCTCTTTTTAATACTTCTCTAATGGCTTAGGATCTGAATTTACGTATCACTGTAGCTCATTTCAAAGTAATTTGAAAATCATTTCAACTATGTTGATTTTGGCTGATTTGGATGATTTCATTCTCTCTTAAGAGTGATACGGTTGTACTTATTCAATGTGTAGTTGTTGGATTATTAGCTAAATATGTTGAAACATTGAATCAATTACCATGTCAATTTTATCCTTGGTTAGGCAACTATTTCAATGTTGATTTCTTTCTAACTGTTTGCTTTGGTTTGAGATACTGATGTTTTCATTTTCTATTTGTTCTGCTTCTTAGGAGAAATTTTCAATCAAGGGTCAAAAGATTAGTGATAACTTCTACGTCAGAGGTGACGGTACTGTGAGTCTTCAGTAATTGCCATTTTATCATGTACTTTAGCGCACATGTGTTCCTCTTTATTAATGTAATAACACTCCTTTTTGTATTTCATCCAGCGTGCTTATTATTTTTCAAATGAGTTTCTGAAAAACTTGTTCAAAGAAAATGGCTTTGATGTTGAAGAAATTAGTGTATACTGCAAAAAAGTTGAGAACCGCTCAAGAGAGTTGGTAATGAACCGGTAAAGTATCATTTCACCAGTTCCTTTAATTTTGTTATATTACCAATACCAATTATTTCATTATCTAATAATTTTGGAAGAGTGTTGTCATTGCTTTCGCTGTCCATTAATGACATAGACTAAGATGATATGAGACACTTGACCCATATACTAGCATTAAGGAGTATTAGATGCTTGATAAAGCATTTAAGTAAACATGTTGTTCCACCTCAGGAAGGAGAAGAGTTCTTTATCCTACCCAGGTCAAGCCCCACATTGTGTATTATAGGACCCTAGATGGGGTGTATTCTATTTAAGGGGATAAGTTCTTTCAATCAATAATTAGTTTTTTTAAAAAAAATTATATCTCACTTCACTTGGGTACGAATCAATTATCTATAATTCTATGTTCAATGTTTTTAGGCGTTGGGCCCGAGCTGCATTTTGCACGTCAGATGTCTCCAACTGTTTTTCCAGTAAAGAGGCGCTTCCAAAGGCAAGCCATCTTGATTTTCTTTTATAGGAATGCAGGAATGCATACATTATATTGTTGATGAATCTGTATAGCCTTTCCAATGCAACTATACACAAGAGTTGATCAGTGCCAGTGGAGGCTGGAGAGATATAAAGAGGAATCACCTGCATTAATTGTTTGTCATATCCATAGCTGGCCAAGGAGATGAACTAACCATTTCTACTCTCAGCTGCTGCAGAGTTTGCTTTCAATTTCGCGGTTTCATGTAATCTATCTTATTGAATCATTATGAGAAAGTATCTTGCTTGCATAAGTTTCGGGATCTTTCCATATCAAAAGATGTCGTTTTTTAATATCTTGGCCTAGGAAAAAAACGAGAATTTAAGTTTATGTTTTGGCAATTCAATGTATCGTTATATATGTTTAGTTGGCCTCAATGGTTAAACAGTTAAGAATTTTCTTCTGTTTCATTAGCTTAAATTTTAAACAGCCATGAAAAGTGCACCCTGGACGCCTAAACTAATTACCTGCAAAAAAGGGTTAAAAAGCCTGCGGAGCAAACAGACAAACTTGTTTGAACTTCAGATTTTTTTATTACAAGTGTCGCACAATATTTTTTTTATTAAAAGACAATTTCATTAAAAGTAAAATAATTACAAACTAAGACTCACTTATATAGCTATATAAGAGAGCGTATATTTCTGATGGCGATGCTAACCTATGAAGAAGAGTCTTTTTTATCAAGTGTTAATTAACAAATGATTTTTGCTCCGTCGAAACTCGCCGGGATTGTGGTCGGGAATCAAGAGAAGGCAGAGGGGAAGATAGTTCAGTTAGGGTTTGAGTTAATTTAGATTTGGGAACTGTTGGTGTTGGTTGAATGATTGGAGGGGAAATTTTGTGTAAGGGATTGAGGAATTTGGGATCTGGGATTTTTTGGTGATGATTTATCATCTTTCAGATTGAGAAAGCGTACAGGGAAATCACTTCTAAGCCGATCAATCATGCAATAGCGGATTCGTACTCTGCGGCTTGTTCTACAAGGGAAAGGGACAAAGGTTCACAAACCCTTATTTCCTAGGGTCCCAAAAGGAGGGGACTTTATCAAATCAAAATCCAACAAGAATTAGGAAGTTTGAAAGAAAACCCACAAATGGGAAGGTAAATTTCTTCACAAATGGATATAAATCTTCAATCAAGCAACACAAAAGGAAGCTGGAACTGGTCTCGTGGAATGGAGGAGGAGAAATACAGAGGAAAAAGATGAAGGTAGCTCGTGGGAATCAAAGATCGTGCAGATCCGGTCTTCACAAACGCAAGTTTTTTCTGGACTCATTGAATCAAGAGGAGGTTCGTTCATTAAAGAAGATGAAGATGGTGGTGGTTCAACGGAATCGCAGAAAACTCAGGTTTGGTCACTTTCCTTCAGGAAAAGTAGGCATGGAAATTGATTCCCCTCTTAAGACAACTTTGTTAAAAAGAAGTAGATCTGATATGGTTCTTGAAGATAAGCATGATGTGACTTTTAAGAAATTAAAAGAAGTTGAAGCCTTAGAAATCACAAATTGTGTGCTTCAAGGAATTTCAACATTGAGTTTCAATAATTCTGCAATGATGAGTAGGGAGACTCTTTTTCTAACCTGTGTTGAAAGAGATATGACAATTGATCGATTAAAGGACAAGAACATGGTAGAGGACAATACTGGTGGTGGAGTTATTTGGGGAACCAACAATTTTGAAAGTCATGATAAGTTTGATGGTGCTCCAAAACCACAATCAACACAAGTAAAAAAGTCCTTATTTCGGTCTTTTGGTGGTGTGGATTCATATCTTAGGTGAAATGCAACAAGAAAGCCCAACTTAGGTTTTTTGGCTAACTTGAACCCGTTGTTACAAATATATAATAGCTGGCTATCAAGGAAAGATTGTTGGTCTTTCAAAGTTGTCAAAGTCTCTTATATTTGGCTTAGTGTCTTCTCAGTTGATTTACAATCCATCATCGTCGTGAATTGGTGTCATGCTTTAAATAATAATAAAGGACTGCTAGATGTTCATGCTCAATGTCATACTGCTTTCTTCTGCTTTGATGGTTTAAGGATAAGTCCTTATTCCCCCTATCATCAAACCAAGATTAAGTCTTGGCAAGTGTCGTCAGCCGCCTCATGCAGGACAGGCACCTAGGCACTACTCTTGTGACTATACTGTCAACTTGGAAGTTACGGAAAAATCATCATAGAGAAGATTTGTTATGGCTGAATGTGATCTCTTTTGTCCTTTTCCAGTGGTATAATAATGGATTTCATCTTCATAACAATCCAGATGGTATTGTTATAAGTCTAGTTTGGGAAAAAGAAGGATGTCAATTGTGATCCTTGGATTGTTCTGTGGATTTCAACATAGTTGTTATTCAATCAAACCGGAAAATGTGCCCGGTAGGTGCTGATCATCGCCATGATGGTTTTCACCATGTTGGCATTTGCCTTCCTTGTTGGAATTGGCCCTACACCATACCTCTTTATACTGCCTCATCGCTGTGATCCTAGACATACACCTGAAGATTATACTTGATATCCTTTTATTTTCTAATGTTGTTCATGTCTTATTTTGTCTATTGTTTATGTTAGCAATTATAATTGTCATCTTTCAGTCTGTTTCCTCAGGTTTATGTTTGGTGTGTTGATCGATTACACTTGTTTTATGCAAGTGTTTTGATGTAACCCCTCATTTTACTTAATATAATTGTCTTTTATTCAAAAAAAAACAAGTGATTTTTGGTAGTCAACAAAGTACCGGACAACCTATGGATGACCTTTTTTCTGTCTATCCTTTAATTTCTACTATTTCTTGATCGCATAATGATGAATGAAAAACGTAGTTATATCAAAGGACTAGCCTAATGATGAAAAGATAAATTCAGGGTTATAAGGAAGTCACCCCTGCTAATCGCTTATATACATAAGTACTTTTAGTTTTATTTGTTAATTGCTTTGATCCAAATTAAGTTTGATCATTTTTAAGCTAAATTATACATGATATTACTAATCTTCTATTACTTATTCTATTTGTCATTTTATTCTTCTAAATTAAGTAATCATATATCTTAATTGAATGGGCACGAAAAACTTGTGAGATAGAAATCACTATGGAATAAGTTTGAAGAAAGGAGGATTGGTATAGTCGCTCAATAAAGCTAAGACCCTAAAATTATGAGACCAGTTATTTATTGCCATATACTTACATCCTTCATATCTAAATGCATATACCTGTGATAGTTTAAGAATTTATTTTTATAATAAAAGAATGATTAAATATCATTTCAACCAATAAACTTTTGCATAGGTATCATTTGCCACAAGTATTATTAATAAATGACATCTTGAATTATCAGTCAACTAAGTTTCACAATTGAGCAAACTGCTCAAAACAATCAAATGCAAGTAAATGGTGTAATGTTATTCCCTGCAACATGTCAACACATCACTCTTCCACGTGGATCATCAACACATCAAAATAACGACGCAGAGAAGACTAGAAATGTGTCGACACATTGCTAATAATAGTTTTGTTACATATGGTTTGATCATATATTTTACTCAATTTTAATGTTTAATTAGTTAGTTAAAATAACGCCTTTTATTAATATTAATACTTACATAATATTTTGTGGGCCAAAAGGATATTAAATCCGTACAAGCAAGATTTCAATATTTTCATCTTAAATTAATTATTTTTCCACGCCACACACATTCATCAAAGAATTCAAGGGTGGTAGCCAATATAATTTTAACAACAATAAGACATTTCAAGAAAATCAACTCTCATTTTTTTATGAATAAGTAACCTATTATCTTATCTCCTAAATTAATATATGAAGATTGGTTATATAACTTCTCTTGTCTATCTCGGTAAGTTTTATGAAAAAATAAGCTATATATAGTTATATAATTATTGATATTAGCATGCTTGCAGTTTCAAAGTAGTAACTTGCATGGTTTATGTCTTGTATAAATCACACAAATTAATTTTTAAATTGAATTGGTCTCATGTTATATATTTATACACACATATTGACACTTTACAATTCCATTTAACATGCAGCATCACTTTCTAGAGCCGGTGAAGATGAAATTTATTCAATTTTTTTTGTCTATTATTATTTGAGGGTCGTCATCTATCCATGTATCAAAATACAATTCGAAAATAAACTAATACTCCCTCATGTCCTAAATATAAGACCTAATTGACTTTTTCTAGAAAATCCTTAAAAAAACAAAATAAGTTAATTATAAATTGATTTACCTAATTTTTTCACTTAAACTAGTTTATTTTACCTATAAACTAATAGATAATGTAAAAATATATCAAATATGTCATCATTTAATAACCTATTTCGCAATCTTAATCTCAGAACATAACAATTATTAATGTTCCAGGCGTGTGTTTTGGTGGAAATCTAAGTGAAATTGATCATGAATGAAAAGAAGTCAAGATTGTTGTGGGTGATGTCGTGACTCGCGACAGAACAAAATATACATACTTAGCTTATTACATACTACCTCCGGTCCTAAATATAGGACCTAGATAACTTTTTTTTTTAGAGATTAAAGTTGCGAATATGTTATTAAATGATGACATATTTAATATATTTTTAGATAATCCATTAGTTTATAAGTAAAATAAACTAGTTTAAGGGAAAAAAATTAGGTAAATTAATTTATAATTAACTTATTTTTTGTTTTTTTAGGATTTTTCAAAAAAGTCATCTAGGTCTTATATTTAGGACCGGAGGGAGTATATTATAAATATTCTCATTTAAGAAAACAGTTTTCTTACACCTATTATATGATGAAGTTGGATCTAGCAAGAAGAGTTAATCTCTTATATACAATAGGGTAAATGGTCAAATCTAGCACTAAACTATTGCTAAAAGTACACCCCACATAAAAGTGAATTCGGTGGCTCAAATCTAGCACTGATCAAGTACAAATTGGGTCAGATGTAGCAAAATCGTCAATTTTGACGGGTTTGAACGTTATGTTTGACTTGAGTATGTCACGTCGCCCCAGTTAGGCCACGTCACCTGCCACATCCCCAGTTAGGCCACGTCACCTGCCACATCATCACCACATATATGAAAAGATTTAAGGTTCAAATTTAGCACTCAAGTATTAGTTAAGTTCACCCAACATAAAATAACAATTTTGAGTTTCAAATCTAGCACCCTTCAGTTACAAAATGGTTCAAATGTAGCAACTACGTCGATTTTTATGAGTTTGACTTTTAATTTTGACCTGATTAGGATATGACACTTGTCACATCGCCCTAATAGGCCATGTTACTTGCCACATCATCACCATCTTCACTACATCATCACCACATAAATGAAAATAAATATCTGAACCCCACATCACCCTATTACAAATGTAGCAATTCTGTAAACTTTTCAGGGTTTGACCATTAATTTTGAACTGATGTAGCAAATGACATGAAACTTTTAAAAATAATTTATTATGTTGTGGCGCTTATTTATATGTCGGAACGTTAATATTTTATATTTCTATCCAGGTAACGTTGTCGCATATGCTTTATAACAGCAGGAATATGATATTTTAGCTGAAATATAAAAGTGTCATGTCACTTGCTACATCAATTCAAAATTAATGGTCAAACCCTGAAAAATTCACGAAGTTACAACATTTGTAATAGGGTGATATGAGTTTCAGAAATTTATTTTCATATGTGGTAATGATGTAGTGAAGATGGTGATGATGTGGCAAGTAACATGGCCTAATAGGGCGATGTGACAAGTGGCATGACCTAATCAGGTCAAAATTAAAAGTCAAACTCATAAAAATCGACGTAGTTGCTACATTTGAACCATTTTGTAACTGACGGGTGCTAGATTTGAAACTCAAAATTGTTATTTTATGTTGGGTGAACTTTACTAATACTTGAGTGCTAGATTTGAACCTTAAATCTTTTCATATATGTGTGATGATGTGGCAAGTGACGTGGCCTAACTGGGTGATGTGGCAGGTGACGTGGCCTAACTGGGGTGACGTGGCAGGTGACGTGGCATACTCGGGTCAAACTTAACGGTCAGACCCGTTAGAATTGACGGTTTTGCTACATCTGACCCAATTTGTACTTGATCAGTGCTAGATTTGAGCCACCGAATTCACTTTTATGTGGGGTGTACTTTTGACAATAGTTTAGTGCTAGATTTGACCTTTTACCCTATACCAATATAGTGATAGTGTGGTAAATCAATATTTAAATTCACGCTGGAAGCTATGTCAACATTTAATATCTATGATGCTTCTAGAATCGGCCAGATAGGGGCTATTTATACCTAACTAAAACAATTTTAAAAAAGGTTGGCCTATTATGATTTTGCAGCCATTACTAGTGTGAAAAACCTTGTCCTATATAAGGTACAAACCCCTAAATTAAACCACCCTCATCAACATCAGTACGGAGAGGACCAGCGTTGTATTTTTTCCGGAGGTTTATTCCCCTGTGAATAAGGAAAGATTTACCTAATAAAGTTTCAAGGTTGACATGCATGCAAGTTAATTTGAAATGTCCCATGCATAATATATAAAATACTAAAAATAAATGTTAACATATAAAAGTTAATATACAAATTAAGACGTGTGATTTATTGCGGTATCATTTAACAGCTGGAACTAAATATAAATTAGCTTGATCAGTTATGTATTAATTAAGCTATCAGCAGCTCTGCGTACAGCACTAGTAATCTAGTATTGTGCATACATTTACATACAGTGGTCTCAATATATAATACTCTCATCACCATCACAAAAAAATACATAAAACCAATCTTGGTAATGTTGTAGATCAGGTCCTCCCCACTTGAACAAAAACTGTTATCCATTCACCTTAAATTCTCGTAAAATTAACATCTTCAATTTCCCCCATCAAAAATTTGATAGCTATATACCGACTAACCCAAAATGATATGGCTTATAGTTATTAGTCTGCATCTTTCAAGACATCGCAACCATCAGATCTGAATATATATTCTACAGTTCCCCTTCGTTATATTCCTCAAGTTACCATAAATAAGAACCCAACAAGTGATATGACAACTATGTAATATATAATGTTATCTTACATATGCATTCAAATAATGATATGAGGACCATAATATATAGAAATTAATAGATTTACACACGTCTCCGATCATACATTAAAAACAGTGATGAAGGAAACATCTATAGCTGCCTTTGTTCGCGATGATACGGTCCATTCAAACTATGACGAACATAAACCACATGTACTCTTATCAGTTTTCTCATCTAATGAAAACTACAAATTATACATTGTCCTTTTCCAAGATACAGTTGTAATAATTTATCTGTATATAACTACTCAAAATCAAAATCATTCATATCCATCATCAAGCCTTTTCTTGTCTGACATATCAAACACGCTTCTTCACTGAAACATCCTTTATTTATTGAAAATCGGGGCCACCGCCATGATATTCACTACCAAATGGAAAGCAGAATACAAATTGTGATAGATATGCTTCAGGACCCTAGAACATGTAGAAAAGGGACAATTAACAACAGGACAGGAGAGAAGACCCCCGATATATAGCATATAGCATTAGATTGTCGGTATATAAATTAATTAAACCAGTCTAATCCAAGCTGATTAACTACTGTATTTAAAAACATGTCAGTTCAAATTGCTTATTTTATTAATTACTCCTAAGAGGTAACATCTCTGTTCAGATGCGATTCTAACATAATTATTGATGGCCTCTTGCCTTCTCTAAATGGCCACTCCATACCCAACGAAAATAAGAAAACAAAGTAATTGTTACATATAAAAGGAGATTATCGCAGATACGTTAATCTACCATAAGAACACACACACACACACACATCATATATTAAAATCAGCTCAACTAAAATTGATTGAGCTGTAGATCAAGATTCAAATGTTACGAACCATGAACAAAAACAACAGTAAATATAATCCAGAAAAAAAGGTGCATCTGCACGCAAACAAGCACATATTACTGCCTCAGAGCTAGAGATTTAACCAAAAACTTTTTTCATAATTAATAAGATGTTGTATACCAACATAAGATAAAAACAATGAATCCGTACCTTAAACCCATAATAGTGGTAAACAGTAGAGATCCAGGTCAGAGTTTATTTGGTTAAAACAAAAGTAACTTTTTAAACACAAATCTAGTATATATTGAGCCAATTTGGAAAATTAATTTCCGGATGTAACGAACTCCAAGAGTTAGGGTTAACATGGAAGGGGAAAGGGTTAGGGTTAGGGGCAGGGAGCTTAGTTGTAGCATATAAAGAAGAAAAAGCGATTAAAGGGGAACAACCACAATATAATTATGTAGTAGACTATACATACATATATAATTATAGTAGCAGAAAGTGAAAGGGAAATAGAGAGAGAGAGAGAGATGGGGATGACAGATAGAGCGTGAGCACGCATAGCTTCAAGCACGAAACATAAGCATGCAAGAAAGTACCATGTGTGCTCACTCTCTTCTGTCACCTCCCTTACCCTTTTTAATTAATCTCCCTATTAGCTAGCTAAGCTAATATAAATTCCATATGCCTTCTCTGCAAGCTCCAATAATACATAATCGCATCACACTAATCAACCTAACCCTCCCTCTTTTACTGGAAACTGTTCGGATCTGCTTAATAAGGCAAAGGGCTTGGGGGGGGGGGGATAAGGGAGAGCACTATTTTTAAGTACTCTATCGAAAGCAGAAAACTAAAAACTATTCAAGCTTTGTGTGTGACAAAACTGAATTTGTGTTTGATGGTGTGAAGAGAGGAGGAGGGGTGGAGGGTTTATATAGAGTCCTTTGAGAGGGATTTGTGAGCATCAATCACGTATGGAAGGAATAAATGTGGGTTTATCCTCCATTGGTCATTCTCTATTATTTTAAATAAATCTTTGCATTTTACAGAAGGGAAAGAGGGAGAGTAGGATTAATTAATTTTTTAAAAAGGGGGGGAAAACGAATGAACAAAACTTTAACTTATCTTTATGATTTCTACCGTCATACGCGAACCAATTCCCCCACCCACACACAGCTCATCTATTCATTGTTGTTATTACCAACGTGCCTTGTAATTCTGAATCTCTTGTGTTTATTAATTGCCCAATCTTTTCTATTCTTCATGTCGGCTTCTTCAAAACCCTATCTTACTATTTGTGCTCGATCTCACATCTGACTTCATTTTCTTCATGTCAAGATTACAATATTACTACATATATAATCCTCAAGTGATTAGTGAGTACGGATTGAGTACTACTATATCTCTCGGTTGCCTCCTCACTTAAGAATTAAGATAATGGAAGGAGAACTTGTGATACCAAGAGAAATAATTTGAAAGAAAAACATGGCTGATGTAGAGTATGCAGTGAAAAACCGTTATTAATGATCATAGAACTATTTCTTCCTCCTCTGATCCAAGTAGTCATCAACTAAACAACACAAGCCAACATAAACCCTTATATTTGATTTATCAATTACTCCCTCTTCCCCTTAAATATAAATTCACCTAATTTGATTAGATTAAGAATGTTAAATAAGCTAGTTATATTCACATAATATTACGTACTAGTTCACACTTACCATATAAATTTATCTCCATCATCCATCTCTTGATTGTTTATCATTGATAAGTATTAGTAGGGTTAATTTAGGTAGAAGTTGGGAATAATTAGAAACTGACTTTATAATTAGGGACAAATTGTGTAACATATTGTTACTAATTCCCCTAATTAACCTGTGACATCTCTTTTAGTTCAATAATATCTTTGCTAACTATGATAGAAAGAGGAATTTCGATAATACCAATATCTCTATCATAGTTAGAAAAAGAATATCCTAATGAGTAAATTATTATCCATGATAGAAAAGAATAAACTAATATAATACAGCTGCTATCATGGATAATTTATTGCTAACCATGTTAGAAAGGATTTGCCTAACATGGTTAATAAACAAAACTAATTGTTATTTAACAATAACTAGCTATATACATGCGGAAACGAATGTAGGCCTATACAAATTGGCAATATACAATTCCAAAGAAACTATATAACTTCTACTACTTAATTCTCTTTCCTGCTGCTTGCGTCTGTGCATGAATACCTGCAAAAATGTCAGTAATCGTGGGATGAGACAATTTGTCCCAGTAATCACCGCTTAACTCACTATAACAGTGAGATGTGCGGTAGCGAGGGCGTCTAAAGGGTACCACAGTTTTAAAATAATTCTCCTGTATACAGTATACATGCACACACATAACATATATATATACCCACACATCTCCAAATATACATAACCTCAATAAGCCAAACATCTCCAAATATTCAAAGTAAATATGATTGACACTGTGCCCCAGTCTCTACTCTGAAAGGCATATTTCCCTTGTCTATAATCAAAAGGAAATAATAAACGGAGTCCGTCTCTACTCGGAAACCGTAAGTCCCTGTCTCTACTCATTAGGACTAGTACAACTAACCGTCGATTGCGCTATCGAACGGTTACATCGGCCGATGGTACAAGCAGTGTCATGCAACAACCTTCCACAATATCCTTTTCAATATCTCACAGTATTCAAAATCTCAATCACCATTTCCTTCCAATATCACCATCTCATTCACAACCATTCAATTCCTTTCCTTCACCTAACTATCATTATCCCTAACCAAGTACTACATAAATCCCTCACAATCTCAAACTTAACAATTCACGCCCCTTTCAAACCACAACCCTCTTTAATCAGAATATGGTACCTGTATGTCATACTATTCAAGAACTACCACCACCACCAGGATAATATATATATAAAATGTAAATCAATCATTTATATAAAAGTAATCGTGTTTGAACGGCACCCGATAGCCTATTTTGTATAAAAAAAATAATCTTTTAAAGATAATATATATATATATAGAGGGTGAGAAGGGATTTTACAAAATCCCTAACTAACGTCACCCTCAATGTTATAGCAAGGTTAAGTGTGATTACCTGTCGCCCTTTAGCAAATTACGCTATTTCTCAACCTTTCTTCCTCGATGCCACGAAAGCCTACTGCATCCACTCCTATAATAATACATAGCCAAATGATAAATTAATATCATTTCCCTTTTATCATAGTTCGACGTCTCTCTCTCATTCTTATATGTTACTACCTAATCCCCTTTCTTTTTATATATTTTTCTGTCCTAAGATCTATTTCAGATCTTAGCCCAATTCATCAATAAATAATCAATATAATCAAATGAAAGCCAACTCAAAAATTACTACCAAAGGAGGAGTAAAACATTTTTAAATCACCAAGTACTTTGTCAAACATCAATCAAGAGTCTCCCTCCATTTTAACAAATCACATCCACCTTACTCATTCAACACTTCCAAAGGACTGCAAGTACATGTTTATGCATTTAAAAACAAGAGGAACATAGAAAACCAATAATACCTCAAGCATATAATTCCAAATGAATAACCTTTAGTCCACCCATAAATATAGTTACTATCTCCAATTAAAATCAACAGCACACCATCAAACATTCAATCCATTTAATTATCATTCTAAATTGATATCAAACATCACATTCATTAATCAAGAAGTGAACTAAAATCATTCTGATTACCATATTACTCATTCTGCCAAAATAGGGAGAAGTGACGAAACCTCATTCTATATGTCCCAAGCTCGTTTTCATGATATGCAAAGATTTGAACTTACATGGACCGTAATGTAACTAATTATTTTGAAAGCTTCCAACTTCAAACTATACTTCTAATCATACATACCACTTATTTTATATTCTCAAAATGAACTCCTATCACATATTTAAATACCAACAGATCCATCTCCCGCAGTACCTAAACAAAATATGGCAACCAAAGAAAGAAAAGAACACATATTTCTTTTTGTTTTTTTTTTTCAAAGCATAGACTAAGCATATAAAAGACTCAACTTGATCAAATAACTTCATTCATTTTCTTTGAAAGGTTGACCCACAGAATCATATGAAGAGAATCATATGTCAAAATCAACATACAAGTAGCATCATACACAATCATTACTTCGAAATAACCCAAGCATTTATACCACTCCATGACTATCACTCATATCCAATTAGTAAATCCATTAACACCAAACAAAAGGAGAAGTCTACTGAAATAGATTAAAAGCATTTCATAACCAATATTAGTCATTTCACATATTCCTTAAATTTCACAATTTAAACACCTCTTTTACATATAACAGAAAATCCACATAATCAACACTTTTCTTCCATAATTCAGTTTACCCAATTCAACAAGATTCTTCATTTTGCTTCAATTCCACTTGGCCTTAGCAGTAAAGCAATGTAAAACATATTTTTTAAGCACACTTGCTTGGCAAAACAAGCAAGAAAGTAGAAACTCCAGAAACCAAACATGTAAGACACCTTTTATCACTCATATAGACTCCTAATCAAACTTATAAAACTTAAATCCCTAAACCAAATTTCGGATTCCTCTCCAAATCGCCCAAAAACGAAAGAAAAAGGTAGGAATCTGAGGAGAAAAGTTACCTAAGTTCGGTTTTGGTGTTGTATGAGCTATGGGTGGTCGACATCACCGTGAAACTCGCCGGAGATCGGCCATTTAGGTGGCTGACCTTAACAGTAAACCAACAGGGAGAGGAGAGTGATGAAAACGAAGTTGGAAAAAGAGAAAGGACTTGAACAACCAAAAGAAATGTTACCACCCACCTCTCACCGTCGTCGGCCACCGGAGAAGACGAAGAACTCGCCGGAAATCGCCGTTCGAGCTCGCCGGCCGCCGCTGCTAAGACGTGAAGAAAACGAAGGAAGTGAGGATGATGGTGAGGTCGATGATGGTGAAGCTAGAGAGGGAAGGAAGAAGAACGAGATTAAGCATGAAGAAGGAGAAGGATTTGGTGATGATGGTGATGGTGAGAGGCCGAATGTATGTGTGTGTGGGTTTGATTTGGGGAAAATGGAAGTGATAAGGAAGGAGGGAGTGTCGGCCGAATCATAAGGAAGGGAAAAGAAGGAAGGGAGTGTTTGGTTAGGTGAAATAAGGGAGGTTCTCTGATGATTTGTAGCTCAAACTTACCATAGTGTACTCTTTTAATTTAAAATCACTTAAACCAGTCTCCAATTTCCTTAATCTTCAAAATATTTTTAGCTTTACCACTCCCTCATATTTCAAACTCTTCATTTCTTAATTAATTTTATGTATATTAATTACTCAAAATTTCCAAAAATATCCCAAAAATTCCTAAAAATTCCAAAATTTCCCAAAACACTCTCTAATTCTGAATTAAATTTTTCAGGATGTTACAAATTGAATCTCAAAAGTATTCTTATATTTAGGGATGGAGGGAGTACTTCCCACTCTATCTCACCCCTTTTGCATTTACTATACCAAGGTAAAAAAAATAGAAATTAAACAATTATTATCTTTTTTAAGTTCCCTATGGACCAACAAATTTTCATTTTGCCTCTTGTAATGTGTACTAGACGGAGTAGTACTAAAATTAGAAGGACCTGATCATTATTCATGAACACTGCCTTAAACAAGGATTTGATTAATTAATATGCATGGGGAGAGGCCTCAATTACTGCTAAAATTAAAGAGCATGATCATTTATGAATATTGTACCATTATGGATAATTATATATGGTGAAATGCATCATTATTGTTCCATCCATTCCTTATTAATTATAAGCTTTAAATAATTAAATTGTGTTTATCATGAGAAAGCTAAAGAAAAAGCAGTTATTTTTTTCTGAACTGAAAAGAAAAAGCAGTTAGAAGCAATAATAAATATGTAAAAAACGTACATTGTTTTTCATTTACTCCCTTGTTATCAAATATAAAAGAGAATGTGTAGAGATGAGATAGTGAAAGAGAATATGATCAATAAAGGATAATAAATTCTCCCTCCGGTCCCTAATATAAGAGCTAACTGCCAAAAAAATGCTTCTTAAGAAAACATGTGAATATTAGTTGGGTGTCTGGAGTTAATGTTTCGTTTCCAATATTGCCCATATTTATTATGAGACTTTTAAGAGAGAGAAATACATAAGAATTAATAAATATGAAAGAGAATTAAGGGTAAAATAGGAAATAAAATGCATTAAATGAGGAGAGAATGTGAGATGAACTCTTATATTAAGGACCAAAACAATTCAAATTTTGGGCTCTTATATTAGGGACCCGAGGGAGTATGAACTAGCATGTAGAATAAAGGATAAATTAGGGTAAAACTGAAAAAAAAAAAGCACAATAAATGTTGAGACAAAAAATGAATTAAGCCTATATTTTAAAACAGGTCAATTCATAAAAGTAAAGTTTATAGTATTTAGGGACAGAGAGTGCCAATTAATTACTGCAGATTGGAGCGTTGATGTTTAAGTGTTGCCTTTGTTGGTGCTTCTTTGATTCTTAACCATCAATACTCATGTGATAAAAAGCTGCTGTGAATAATATGCTTTCCACCACCAAAATCATATACTATGTAATTAAGTGCTTTTGCAGTGTGTAGTGTGTATTCACTTAAGTGTGAATTTACACACACGCCGGCTCTCTTGAGTTGACTCTATCCTCTCTCCCATTCCTCTCAAACTTTTGGGTGGTGGTGGTGGGATCTCTTCTCTCGTCGTTGTACGAGTTTTTTCATCGGCGTCTCCTTCCCCGGTTCATGTCGGGGATGCCGGGGAAGGAGACGTCCGTCACTTTCATTGGTCTGCCTTTCTATTTCGTTCATTTTCAAATACATTGGTCTAGGAGTTTTGACGACAAGAGGAATTTCTTCTACCCAATCTTCATCTTATATATTAGTTTTGTAGGTACATTTGTTTCCGTGAGATCTACTAATGGAGCTTCTCTGAAAACCAAATTGATTGGTTTATTGCCGATAAGAGGTGTGGATCCTTTGGGATGGTTCTTTGAACAACCACTACTCAATGGTTTTTCTACCGGTGACAGTTCTTTTCTATCCACAAATTCTCATGAAGGAAAGATGAAGAAGATGGTAGGGTTTTCGCGACGGTGACGGCTCACTCCTATCCATTTTTACTTTTTTAGGTTTTCTTTGTATTATGATGATTTGAATTTTCTTTTTTGCAGACCTATTTTGTATTCTAATTTTCTAGTTTAATAAAAAATTATGCTTCCTAATAAAAAAAAAATTTACACACACAGACAAAATCCATTTGATCAGTAGCAATTGAAAGACATAATATACCCATGAAAAGTTCTATGAAAGCTCGAACCTAATTTGTAGAAATTAAAATTGAATGCTCTAGAGCCGTTTGATTTAATTTTGAAATTTTTAACCTAGCTAAGAGTTATTGCTTTGAGAAAAATTGAAGTGCAGAATCTTTGTTTTTTTTTTGCAAACAATTAGAAAAAAATAGGGAAAATTAATTTGAGGTCCCCCACAAAGGACTTAATACTAGAAAAGTCTCAAAAGTTGAAATAATTAATGTAGGGTCCCAAGGGACCTCACCTTAATATATTTGAAAATTGAAAAGACACTTTTGCCCCTGCCCTTTTATTGATGGGAAAAACCTGACAACTTAATGGACAGCCGTGACAACTCGATGGGCATAACTTGACAACTGAATGAGCAAATGTGACAACGTTTTTCCCATTAACTTAACAGAGTTTGGACAATTAACTTAAAGTACATGCTCAACAAGTTGTCACATTTGCCCATTCAGTTGTCAAGTTATGCCCATCGAGTTGTCACGGTCGCCCATTAAGTTGTCAGGTTTTTCCCATCAATAAAGGGCAGGGGCAAAAGTGTCTTTTCAATTTTCAAATATATTAAGGTGAGGTCCCTTGGGACCCTACTTTAATTATTTCAACTTTTGGGACTTTTCTAGTATTAAGTCCCTTGTGGGGGACTTCAAATTAATTTTCCCAAAAAAATCAAATTAAGAAAAATATAAGAATTAAAAATCAAACCTAACTCAACTCGAACCTTTCATGGAATTAGCTGCCTCATATCCGCCTATTGATCGATGTTGGAATATGATGAGTCGTCTTGGTTTAATTCTTGTTGTAAGAGAAAGTCAGTGGCATAGGTTCTTGCTAAGAATTAACACGGCATAAACAAATTAAGCATGATAAAAGTACAATTATTGTCTATCTCTGTGTATAGAATATCCATGTTGCTCTCCTGTTTTACCTTTGATTGATATGCTTCAGAAGGAACCGAAGCACAAAACATGGTAGCAATATAATGGCAAGTCCCCATCCTCTAACATATAAAAATAGAAAGAGGGATTAGAAAAGGAGGAATGTTGTTTGCTCTGGCAAATTAAAGGTAAAGGCTCAGTACAAAATTAAAACCATAAGACCACCACTTGAAATGAAAGATCTAATATGCGGCGGCGTTAAAGCAGTTTAAAGTATATATGCTTTATGCTTTTGATTTCTTTAAAACAATGAGTATTATTAATGGATGCAAAGTAAATCATTGACATTAATGTTCGAACCAATCGCTACAAGTGCGTGGCTTGTGGGACGTCATGACCTTGGACAATATATTCCCAATTGAATAATACAGAAAATCTCTTTATATACTTATATTACTAGATTTGATACTTGGCCGTCGTTTAATTAAACATAAAGCACTTTGATTGGTTTTAATTTTCTCCACATCTCGGACGAATCTTCCCCCCTTCACTTAGGATGCAACCTCATCACATTACTCTCATGATTTTTGGATCTTAATTATATTGTCACTCTTCATCATTGCATAAATCACGCCGACCATGAGGTTTTTCATGCGGAGCAGATCAGATAAATATTTATGTTTACTATAATTATATATACGAGGTCCTCCTTGCATTGTTATATTATGATCTACCGCGCTGAAAGGCCTACTACACACTAATAATGGATCGTTTACCTGCAACGACTTTTCACACACAAAAACTTCTAATAATATAATGATGATAAGTAGTGGGCTAGCTACCACAACGAGAAATAGTATAAGGTTTCCAAACGAGGAAATTAAAGGCCAAGAGTACTATAGTGCATAACGTTGTCTAGACTGGCCCTTTTTCTTTAGGAGTGGAGTGATTCCAATTTCCAAGTGTTTGTACAGAGCACGACAGAGAAAAGAAAATACATGTACCACGATCATATAGTGATAAATACGCACCCCTTCTTCTACGTGGAACTAAATTATCGCCCTTTTATTGAAAAGTAGTCACGCTCGGGACCATCATGTTTTATGTATGTAGATGGTATTTGGTCAAAAAAAAATCTATGTAGACTGTATGGTAGATAGATCCTTAATTAGACAGGACTTAGTTATAGTTTCAAAAGTCAAATTTGGAAAGTGTAAAATCCAATGTAGGTGGCGGGAATTAAGGTGGAGGAAGACTGGTCCCAGAGAGGTAGTAAAAATAACTAAATAAGGGTTGAAAAGTGTCGCACCCCAATTGGCGTGGCAACATATTGGAGCAGACGAGGATATTAATTAGATTAAGAAGCTAAGAAGAGGTGTAAAAGAGGTTTAATAGTAACCTCACGTTTTGAGGTGAGCAGTAAGTACTCCCATCTCATAAGAAAGTGGTTAAAGGTCCCCTGATCGACTTCAGAACAGTGAGAGGTTAATCTCACTTAGCAAACAGGTGAGATAAAAAAAAAAGAGGTTTAGTTATGATGTGGTAAGAATATAGAAACCCTAAATGGTGTAGAGTGGACACGTCCTTTGGAATGCTATACATATATACATACTGGAATCTGAGTGGAATGAATGTGTTGGGAAGAGGCCAACACAGAGGAAAGCAGTCAAATGTGAATTCATTTATTTAAATTAAATGCGGTGGTCACAGAGAGAGAAAGAAGGAGGAGAAGGGTACATGAATAAGAAATAGTAATAATGGAAGCAAGCGGCGAAAGGGAAGCACGTGAAGAGAATTTGTAGGCATGTGGGATATATACTGTCTGTGTGTGTGAGAATCAGATCTTTGGTGTGGTGCATTGCCTGTTTGTGCAGGCTGGTGTGGCAGTAAGAGCACGCTAATGCATTGGCCATTTTTGCCGGTGTTTCTGCAATCACATTCACACCCTCCCTCCCCCTACACCTCCACTTTCTTTTAAACAAATCCACCTACCATTTTTTATTTAATTATCTTGCTAACCATCTTCTTCTCGATCTTTCACTTTTTTCTTTAGTATTTTTATTAACGTTAGAGTCTCCCTTTAATTATTCCCCTCTTTCTTTATTCATTCTATTACTCCCCTCCCTAAATATAAGATCACTTTGGTTAATTTGAGGAGATTAAAGAAGATAAAAAAATTACATGATCTTCCCAAAATCCCCTCAATTACTTAAATTTTAAAAGGAGGAGGGGTTTTCAATGAAAAGAAGAAGTATAAGGATAGTTTGGGCAAAACTTGAGATAAAATAAAAAATGATCTTATATTTAGGAATTTATTCACTTCCCCAAAGTGATCTTATATTTAGGAATAGAGGGAGTAATATTTTCTCTTGATCTTCTTGGAAGGCCAAGTTCATGAATATGTGCATAATAATGCATTTCGTTGCAAATTACTAGTATAAACCCCACATCTCTGCTTACATAAAATTTGTGTATAATTTGAGGTGGGAGAGGAGAACACTTAACACATGCAACGATCATAATAAATTTCAAAATTTTACGTTATATAATTGAGTTGCGAAAATGCTATAAAGCATATTAAAATGAAAAGCTCAATTCCAAAAACTGAAAGATCAATTGACTATCCATGAAGCACGGGATAACTGATATATAGAATCTAGTCTTTACGTCCATCTTACAGTATATTTTGGATAATAACTACTACCTCCCATTCTAAATATTGAAGCAATTTTGGGTTAGTTTTCTTTTGAAATGCTACTAGGACCTAATCGTAATTTCTGTGGATTCTTCCCAAATTGCCCTTATTACTGGTGCTCCTATAACAATAATCAAGAGATGGTGGGGCCAATAATAGAAACTGATTAATTAGGGTGTTAGAGAGGAAATATAACATACCACTAGCTACTCTATTCTTATTTATAAATCAACTTTCACCAATTTTCTTCACATACCAAGAAATTGAAGTTAAAACATTAAATATGTCATTTTTTATATTTTTCTAATATACGTTGTCATCATTTAAAAATATGTCGAAATAGTCACACACACACAGAATACCATCATCAATCCTTTTAATTTGTTTCTTTTTTTACATTTAATAGAGAGCTAGGTACTCCACACTTGAATTGATTGATCTCAAAGTGTATTTATATCAAAGAACACCACCTCCTCGCGGGGAGAGTTGAACTTATATAAATAGTAATGCAGTAATGCTAACTAACATAGAGTTGAACTTATATAGATAGTAATGCAGTAATGCTAAGGAACATAACTGATATTTTTGAATTAATTAAATTTGTTAAATATGTTCAGTAGTCAGGATCATCAGAGCGAGTGAGTACCTTTTATTTCTGATATCTACACAATCTTTTTGACTGAATATGTACACAGTATATAGTTAAACTATCAACATCGCCGTTAATTAATATTAACATGTTAATTTTTTTTGCCAGAACATGTTAATGGTATCATATATATTCAGCATTTTATAGAAAACTGTTAATTTTGAATATACATGGCGCAATCGATTTGTTAAATTTGATAGATGTCCTGGACATTTTAAATGGAAACGGTGTAATATTTTCTTCCACACATAATCGAATTTATAACACACACGATATGTATGTATATATATATCTTGTATTTAAAATATTGCAATTTCAATGCACACACACATACCACGACAAATTAAATTCAATCACTTGACAGAATATTATCAAGAGTGGTCGGCCCTTCGCTTCATAAACTATTAGATGAAATTTCTTTTGCCACATATACTAGCGCGGAAACGACCGGATGAATGGGAAATTGGAATGGGTCTCCATACTGTTATTGTCAGTATCAAACATGGCATAAGTTATTGCGTCATGGCATCATTATTTATTCCCTATATGTAGGATTTAAAATGGACCAACCTTCTGCGACAATATGATCGGAAAAAAATGAATAAATCTTTCAGTAATTAAAAATCAATGGCAAGGTTTCACAAAAGAAAAAACGGATGAAATCAAAATCATATGTATAACTGCTATAAAAAGAATCTGTCATTATTGCTCAATACTATATATGCCTCTTGTTTCAAATATTTAGTAACAAAATTAACCACTTTAGACGCACAAAAACAAGGGGACAGACAAGCAAGGACTCAGACTCTATCATGCACTAAAATGCATGAATTATCACTAGTACATCTTGTTGTTTGGTCTAATATAGGAATCAACGGAGGGGTTTATTTAGTGTACTAGTGAATGTTTGTGTGTAACACCCGTGTATGTAACTTTTTTCCCTACCCATAATTATTGGTTGCATGTAGTAGAGCAAGGAACCCAACAAGATCCGAGCTAGATTGCGCGTGAAGATGTAGGCCAAGTGAAAGAGACTGTAGCATCCAAATTATGAAGCAAATAATGTCCGAGAGAGGTGGAGATATGTTGGAGAGATCTCTTTGAGTGAGTCTTCCCGATTCTCTTTAATTTCTCATCGCCTTCAACAAGAAGCAAACATCAAATCGTATCGTTTGTGAGGGCCCAGTTTCTCAACCTTCTAGCCCACGAACTGCTTAGTCACTGGGCCTGCAGTCTGTTGCTTTTCTCAATTTGCAACCACAACATGGGCCAATCCACCAATATGAGGGCCCCAACCTTTTCTTTTAATCGGCTAATATTGCCTTTTTAATGTGTAAGCTATCGATTTTTTATTTTAATGAGCCCGCGTATATGCTTACAACAAGCATCCTACCCGTGCGATGCACGGGTGATTTTTTTTATATATAGGCATATAGCGGATACAATTTGAAGTGATGATATTTTGATGTTTGAAATGTCCTTTGTGAGTAAATTAAAATCATGTAATTATTTTAAAAATATCATTAATTTATATCACATGTATTATTTTACTTGACCAAGAATCAAAACTCTACGTAAATAAAAAAAGAGTAACCAAATTATACACAATCCTTTTAAGTCCAACCATTTCTCCCCAAAAAAGAGAACCAACTTTTCCTTATAGCACACGTTAAATATTATTGGAAAACTTCTTAATGGTGGGTAACATTTATCCACAATCTCATAAATAAAAACAAAAGAATCAAACTATATTCAACCCCTTTAGTCCGACCACTCTCCCGTAAACCTTATTCACGTTTTCTTTTGACATCTCTTTCTTCACTTGAAAATTTCCTTTTTTAACTGTGTTAATTGATAAAGGTGTTTAGTACTTTATACATTGTTTTCTATTAATCTACACATTTATTGGAAATGTAATAACTATTGGTAGAGAAGAGTCAAACTTCATACCCAACCGCAAATCCAAAACCCCCATCCCCAACCAAAAAAAAAAAAATTCACCGGGCACCCCCTCCCATCTGAAAGTATATTTGGACTAATTTTTTGTACATGTTTTTTATAAATAATTTCTAATCATATTACATGTGTTATTTTTAATTTAGTCAAAAACCAAATTTGTCCGTATATAAAAACAAAAAAGCCAAAATTTATCCCCCCCCAATAAAAAAAACAAATTGCCCCCAAGCGCCTCCCCATCTAAAAGTTAAACTGGACTAAATTTATTTTTATCATGTCAAAAGAACTCTAATTTTGTGTAACAAACTTTGCACATAAGAAAATTTTAGGAGTAAACAGACTAATTGAATTGATATATGATTGCAGCTATTAAATGATTACTACTATATTATTAAGATGTTATAGTAGGACATCTTAAATTGTAAAATACACAAAGGGAATGAAAGCACGATTAAGTATATTACTACATTGATGATGAAGATGACACATTGATGATGAAGATGACAATTGGCAACCATGTTAATTTACTGACCCTAAAGCATCACTGTTCCCATGCATTGCATAATTATGGAATCTACTGGTGCCGTTCCAGTCCTGGGCTAAAAAAGAATCCAAGGAACATGGCTTGGGTTCTTGTGTAAATAGGTGAATGAACTCTCATTGATTCTCCTACTATAACCATCACTATAACTTGTACTATGCTTGTGTTTATGTGTCCTCTTTTGGAAGTTCTTGATGATCTGGTTCAATCCTTAAGAATCCAAAAGACCAATATTAGTTCAAGTGAATTAGTGGGTGATTCATGATTCTTATTTCTGCGGGAAACACTAAGCAATGCAAAATCAGAGTAAGCTTCATAGGACATATCAAAAAGAAAATGGGGGAAAAGTATAACAGCAAATCACTACATATCATAAAGATGTATTTAAAACCTATTTGAAGAATTATTCCACCTTGAAGATGTACACAATCAAGATTTCAGAACAGAACTTCAGCCACCAGCCCCTGAATCCTCCCATCACATGACTCTGCATCTATTTCAGGGGTCAACAAAATTTTGAGAAATAAAAGACTATTCGATATTGGCTACTCATGGATTTTGGGTTGCCATATTATGCACTAATTTCTGATCTTACTCCCAGGACCTAGTCCCCTGAGGAAAAAACATTAAAGTTAATAGGTTAAGAAGAGAATCATAATGCTTAATGTTGTAAGGATGTTTAACTCATGTAATTTGTAAAGGTGAAAAACCTCTTCGTCCATCAGCATCATTGACAACTTCCAGGGAGAAAATGGAGGGGATCTCTTAGGAACTTGTCATTTCCTCATTACTCGAACTGTAATCGCCCATGTCTTTGTGCTAGAATCCAAATCACTGAGTCTAGAAATCTTCATTATTGGCAAACTATAAAAAAACGAAAACGTTAGATAACTGAAGAACGATATAATAATTTAAAAACAGGAGAAATAAAAACTTAAGAGTTAAGAATACTATGTTACGTACAAAAGAACATACCTAGTATTTATAGGAGAAATGAAAAGTGAAGATTAAATCATGATTGGTCAGTAATTTGTTTTTGTTTATGTGGTAATTTTATAGGAGAAATGAAAAGTGAAGATTAAATGTGGACATATATGCTTCTAAGGCACCTAGGCATGGCTGACCGATTCTGAGATTTAATGTGGACATATTCTAAAAAGTTGAAACATAATTTGAAAGACACTGAGATTTAAGGAAATGGTTGACCGATTCTGTAATTATGGAATACCGTTTTCTAAAAGGTTGAAAGATAATTTGATTATGCCGAGAATTAATGTGGACATAATTCTGATTGGCCAACTGTTTTATTTATCTCGTAATTGAGTCAATCATGCACAATATAATTTCAATTGGGTGTGTGTTTGGTATGTATGATAGATTGAAGTGTATTTTTTAAGGCATATAGGTGTGGCTGACCAATGCTGATTTAATGTGGCATATAGGCATATAGGCGTGGCATATATGCTTCTAAGGCACCTAGGCATGGTTGACCGATTCTGAGATTTAATGTGGACATATTCTAAAAAGTTGAAAGATAATTTGAAAGATACTGAGATTTAAGGCAATGACTGACCGATTCTGTAATTATGGAATACCATTTTCTAAAAAATTGAAAGATAATTTGATTGTACCGAGAATTAATGTGGGCATAATTCTGATTGACCAACTGTTTTATTTATCTCTTAATTGAGTCAATCATGCACAATATAATTTCGATTGGGTGTTTGATTAGTAATTATGATAGATTGACATGTATTTTTTAAGGCATATAAGCGTGGCTGACCAATGCTGATTGTCTTACTCTTTCATTTAACTGTTAATAGACCATTAATAGTTACAGAGAAGATGGTTGATTTAAGGAATTGTATATATGCATTTTAATCCCATTAGGGTATGTACATAGATGAAATGAGAAAACAAATTAAGTGAATACAAACCAAATTAACAATTTCATAATGGTGTGAAATAAAATGGAATGATAATTATTGTCACAACTTAATCTCATATTTAATTATTTTTTTGTTTGTTAGAACGATTTAAAAGAAAGGGTGCAGAAAGCTATATGGTCGGAAAGCAACACCTGTTAAACAATATTTTTTATGTAGTAGATCAATGCGACCCGACTCAGGTATTTGACTACAGTTGTATCAGTATCAATTGCCTGTTCATTTGTATCAGAAGCTCAATGGTAGGAAAGCAACATTCGTTAAACCTTCTGCTGCCTTTAACTGTCTTTTTAATTAAAAACGGAATTCGCTTTGAGATAAAAATTGATCTTATTTATTTAAGATACTGACTTTTTTATTGATCTCAATTATTAAAAACATAATTGCGATCTCATCTAAGGAAATCATTAAATACAGAATGTGGTATATGGTTGTGACTTGTGAGGCCTATAGCTGTGAAAAAATTGCGAACCTAAATAATTCGCTTTAAATGATGATTTGACCATTTGTTGATTATGAATGAGATTATGAATTATTGATGGTGATTGATTTTATGCTTCATTCCATCGGAATTTTTTTCTTCTAAAAACCACTTTCTGAACTGGTTTCAGTGTGAACACTCAAGTTGTTTAAACCCACATTTTAAGGGGTATATTGATCAGGTATTTGACTACAGTTGTATCAGTATCAACTGCCTGTTCATTTGTATCAGAAGCTCAATGGTAGGAAAGCAACATTCGTTAAACCTTCTGCTGCCTTTAACTGTCTTTTTAATTAAAAACGGAATTTGCTTTGAGATAAAAATTGATCTTATTTATTTAAGATACTGACTTTTTTATTGATCTCAATTATTAAAAACATAATTGCGATCTCATCTAAGGAAATCATTAAATACAGAATGTGGTATATGGTTGTGACTTGTGAGGCCTATAGCTGTGAAAAAATTGCGAACCTAAATAATTCGCTTTAAATGATGATTTGGCCATTTGTTGATTATGAATGAGATTATGAATTATTGATGGTGATTGATTTTATGCTTCATTCCATCGGAATTTTTTTTTTCTAAAAACCACTTTCTGAACTGGTTTCAGTGTGAACACTCAAGTTGTTTAAACCCACATTTTAAGGGGTATATTGATCAGGTATTTGACTACAGTTGTATCAGTATCAACTGCCTGTTCATTTGTATCAGAAGCTCAATGGTAGGAAAGCAACATTTGTTAAACCTTCTGCTGCCTTTAACTGTCTTTTTAATTAAAAACGGAATTCGCTTTGAGATAAAAATTGATCTTATTTATTTAAGATACTGACTTTTTTATTGATCTCAATTATTAAAAACATAATTGCGATCTCATCTAAGGAAATCATTAAATACAGAATGTGGTATATGGTTGTGACTTGTGAGGCCTATAGCTGTGAAAAAATTGCGAACCTAAATAATTCGCTTTAAATGATGATTTGGCCATTTGTTGATTATGAATGAGATTATGAATTATTGATTGTGATTGATTTTATGCTTCATTCCATCGGAATTTTTTTTTTAAAAACCACTTTCTGAACTGGTTTCAGTGTGAACACTCAAGTTGTTTAAACCCACATTTTAAGGGGTATATTGATTTTAAGGGGTATATTGATCAGGTATTTGACTACAGTTGTATCAGTATCAACTGCCTGTTCATTTGTATCAGAAGCTCAATGGTAGGAAAGCAACATTCATTAAACCTTCTGCTGCCTTTAACTGTCTTTTTAATTAAAAACGGAATTCGCTTTGAGATAAAAATTGATCTTATTTATTTAAGATACTGACTTTTTTATTGATCTCAATTATTAAAAACATAATTGCGATCTCATCTAAGGAAATCATTAAATACAGAATGTGGTATATGGTTGTGACTTGTGAGGCCTATAGCTGTGAAAAAATTGCGAACCTAAATAATTCGCTTTAAATGATGATTTGACCATTTGTTGATTATGAATGAGATTATGAATTATTGATGGTGATTGATTTTATGCTTCATTCCATCGGAATTTTTTCTTTCTAAAAACCACTTTCTGAACTGGTTTCAGTGTGAACACTCAAGTTGTTTAAACCCACATTTTAAGGGGTATATTGATTTTAAGGGGTATATTGATCAGGTATTTGACTACAGTTGTATCAGTATCAACTGCCTGTTCATTTGTATCAGAAGCTCAATGGTAGGAAAGCAACATTTGTTAAACCTTCTGCTGCCTTTAACTGTCTTTTTAATTAAAAACGGAATTCGCTTTGAGATAAAAATTGATCTTATTTATTTAAGATACTGACTTTTTTATTGATCTCAATTATTAAAAACATAATTGCGATCTCATCTAAGGAAATCATTAAATACAGAATGTGGTATATGGTTGTGACTTGTGAGGCCTATAGCTGTGAAAAAATTGCGAACCTAAATAATTCGCTTTAAATGATGATTTTGCCATTTGTTGATTATGAATGAGATTATGAATTATTGATGGTGATTGATTTTATGCTTCATTCCATCGGAATTTTTTTTTTTTAAAACCACTTTCTGAACTGGTTTCAGTGTGAACACTCAAGTTGTTTAAACCCACATTTTAAGGGGTATATTGATGGTTGACCGATTCTGTAATTATGGAATACCATTTTCTAAAAGGTGGAAAGATAATTTGATTATGCCGAGAATTAATGTGGACATAATTCTGATTGGCCAACTGTTTTATTTATCTCGTAATTGAGTCAATCATGCACAATATAATTTCAATTGGGTGTGTGTTTGGTATGTATGAGAAGCAGATATTCTCAGCGGCCTCTTTCTCGTTTTCCCTCAGAATCTTTATATCCTATCCATCCAATTCATCCTGCGGCTTATAAAATGACACGTGTCACTATACTTTTCAGATCTCCACCTGCAAACTCAAGTTCCTCTCACCATACCCCCCCTCCCCCTCACTTTTCCGCCATGGCCAAACAAAAAGCTCCCATTAATAATCAAGACAATGGCCAAACAAATACCACACCAATACAACTGTACAAAACAAAAGAGAATACTTTGCATTTGAAAACTTGAATGAATTAAGAGAAAACTACCCCACCCCACCGAAGAACGAAAACAGAGAAATTTGAGAAAATCCCTATTTTTAATACCAAGGTGAACGATCAGCAAGAGGAGAGCCATTTATAGAAATTTTTGAATCCATGGAACCAACCTTATTTTTGATTTAACATTCTGGGAAAAAAACACAATGGCTTACAGTTGTTAGATTGTAAAGAAACAAATTAAATCTATCTAGTTATTCTTCTTTTAGGACGTGATGTGGCTCAACGAATAACAAACTCGTTGATGCCCCGACGGTGCAGCGATGTTGTAGTACATCAGTGGAGAGAAAGGGGTAGCTGAAGATGACTGTTTGTATTTTATTTTAGGACATAAAGAGGAAAAAAAAGGGAAATGAATGACGTGTCATTTTGTGGGTGTTTGGATAAGATCAACAGTCATGATATAGTAGATTCTGAGGGATACTGAGCAAATGGCCGCTGAGAGAAACCAGATCCGTATGTATGATAGATTGACGTGTATTTTTTAAGGCATATAGGTGTGGCTGACCAATGCTGATTTAATGTGGCATATAGGCATATAGGCGTGGCATATATGCTTCTAAGGCACCTATGCATGGTTGACCGATTCTGAGATTTAATGTGGACATATTCTAAAAAGTTGAAAGATAATTTGAAAGATACTGAGATTTAAGGCAATGACTGACCGATTCTGTAATTATGGAATACCATTTTCTAAAAAATTGAAAGATAATTTGATTGTACCGAGAATTAATGTGGGCATAATTCTGATTGGCCAACTGTTTTATTTATCTCGTAATTGAGTCAATCATGCACAATATAATTTCGATTGGGTGTTTAAACCCAATCGAAATTATATTGATTTTATGCTTCATTCCATCGGAATTTTTTTTTTCTAAAAACCACTTTCTGAACTGGTTTCAGTGTGAACACTCAAGTGTGAACACTCAAGTTGTTTAAACCCACATTTTAAGGGGTATATTGATGATGATGATTTACAAAGACATGAAGGACTGAACGTACCTTCATGGGACTCGGAAGGCTAAGTTCAATCAATCTTATAAACTCCATCTGATTTATAAGATCGATCAAATTTTTCATTCTTTGATGAAAACAATGAAGCTTAATAATAAACTCTGTCCAAAAAAAAAATAGCTTGACAACAAACCATTTGATTTCAACACGTTACATATTTCTTTAACATTTTAACATGTCACACAATACATATCTTTATAATATGTGTAATTTTTAGTCCAAAAAATATTACATATGTTAATTCACAAGTAACATATATTGGTTTGAAATAAAATGACAGTCATACAAACTTAGGAGAAAATACTATGTAATAGTTTTTCCCATTTCACTCATCATTATTCTATGTCTTGAAATTTTCTTTTATGCATACCACACACACATAACTAACTATATGTGTGTTTCATCATCCTGTCTCTCCCACCCAATCTTCAGTTGTTCTCATTAAGAACTAGTAGTATAAGTTCTGTAATGTTAGAAAACAAAGTGGTTAAAGTGAATGGTTTGGGATAAAAACGACAGCTTATGTATGAAGGCTAAGCTGGAATATGATACTCCCTCCGATCCTAAATACTCCCTCCGGTCCTAAATATAAGACCTAATTGACTTTTTTAGAAAATCCTATAAAAAAGCAAAATAAGTTAATTATAAATTGATTTACCTAATTTTTCCCCTTAGATTAGTTTATTTTACATATAAACTAATGTATAATCTAAAAATATATCAAATATGTCATGATTTAATAGCCTATTTAGCAACTTTAACCTCTCCAAAAAAAGTCAATTATGTCTTATATTTAGGACCGGGGTAGTATAAGACTTAGTTGACTTTTTTGGGAAATTCTAAAAAAGCAAAATAAGTCAATTACTCCCTCCGGTCCTAAATATAAGACGCAATTGACTTTTTTGGAAAATCATAAAAAAACAAAATAAGTCAATTATAAATTGATTCAACTAATTTATTTCCTTAAACTAATATATTTAAACCATAAACTAATCAATAATCTAAAAATATATTAAATATGTCATAATTTAATAACATATTTTGTAACCTTAACAACATCTGAAAAAGGGAGCAGTATGTAGAAAGAGTGAGGGGTAAAAGGGAGAATATGAAAGTAGGAAAGTAGGCATCAAAAGAAAAGAAAGGCTTTCTCTTCTCTTTCTTTGCTTGCTTACTTCGCCGCCTTGCCTTACCTTACCTTACCTTCTCTCCCAACTCCTCTCTCTCTCTCTTTGAAGATCTGAGGAGTTCGGGAAACTCTAATCTCTACTCTCTACTCTCTTTCAAAGGTCTTTACTTTATCTAATTCTCATTTATTACTCCTTAAGCTGCATAATCTCATTTTTTGATCCATTTCTGCCGCCTTTGCTGTTTACATGTTTCTAATTTCTTATTCCTGATTCATCATGTTGCTGTTTCTTGTCGCTCGCATACAGATCCGTTGTTGTGATGGTGGGGTGTGGGTTATGAGAAAAAAAATCACTTTTTTAGAATTCCCAGTTTCATTTTCAGTTTCAGTGCTTTTAATTTTTAGCATTATGTTTCGTAATTTTTTGTTATGACTATTTCTGACAACCTTGTTTTTCTCATACGCGATGTTCTGAGAGTATTTTGATGCATATGATTTTTTTGGTCTTTTTGACATTGAGGTTTGTTCTGCTATTTGTGTTATTACTTTTCATTAAGGTGTTCTGTATGTGCAACAATGTCATGTCCTTTATGTTGTGATTATTCCTGATCATGGGTTTTTTGGTTTTCTGCTGAATGCTGATGTTCTTGATTGTCAAACTTAATAATGATGCCAAGGTTTGGTGGGTTATTCAATGCCTCTTGCTTTACTGTTCTATACTTCTATTGGACTGTCCATCTGGACTTGTAAATTGTATTGCGTTTATGCTATTATATTGTTAAAACCACGATCATGACCTTTAGGCTGCTAATGAGTTGATATAAATCCTTTTGCTTTGCAGTTCACAATCATGGCTGGCGCGGCACCAGAAGGGTCACAATTCGATGCTCGTCAATTCGATGCGAAGATGAGTGAATTGTGAGTCTCCTTTCTTGTAAAGTAGCTCTGTCAAATGATTTATTAGACAGTGACATGTCACTTGCTTGTGATGCTTACTCTTGGTTTGATGTGTTGGTGGCTGCAGACTTGGAACTGAAGGGCAGGACTTCTTTACTAGTTATGATGAAGTTTATGAAAGCTTTGATTCTATGGGATTGCAGGAGAACCTTCTGAGAGGCATTTATGCTTATGGTACTTCAGTTTATCTCAAATTTATTGATATTAATTTATTCACATTTAGTCCCTGCATGATCAGTTTGCTGTGTAATTGTATATTTCTATTGGCATTTGCATTTTGTCTTTTATTGATTCACAGTATAACTATATGCCTCTGGACACCCTGAATGGTTATTCTTATTTTTGTATATATTGATGCCTGGCAAATTGGGGAATGATGTTGTTTTAACTCCTTGAAAGGTTTTGAGAAGCCCTCTGCAATTCAGCAAAGAGGGATTGTTCCTTTCTGCAAGGGTCTTGATGTAATTCAGCAGGCACAATCTGGTACTGGAAAAACTGCTACGTTTTGTTCTGGAATTTTGCAGCAGCTTGATTATAGCTTAGTTGAATGCCAAGCATTGGTTCTTGCTCCTACTCGTGAACTTGCGCAACAAATTGAGAAGGTCATGCGAGCGCTGGGTGACTTCTTGGGTGTTAAGGTTCATGCTTGTGTGGGTGGTACCAGTGTCCGAGAGGACCAACGTATCCTCTCAAGTGGGGTGCATGTTGTTGTTGGTACCCCTGGTCGTGTATTTGACATGCTTCGGAGACAATCTCTCCGCCCTGATTATATTAAAATGTTTGTGTTGGATGAGGCAGATGAGATGCTTTCTCGGGGTTTCAAGGATCAGGTCCTCTCATTTTCGTATTCCTGTTTTTATTTTTATTCTCTATGTTACTTTCCTAATGTGGCCCAGAAGGATTCGGACTTAAAGTATTGTTTTGAAATATATTGTGTCATACATTCTTGATAGGTTGATTCTGTTTTATCATTCATTCTTTTGACATTTGGTACTTGGGACATTTCTGTATTTTGAACTGTGTTCATTTCCAATTAGATTAGTACTGCTAGTTATGTTACGAAACAGTCATTTCACACTGCTTATTTGGGCATCCGAGATTATTTGGTTTCACAAGATGTTTGAACCATTGATCTTGGTAGATATTCACTACGCTGCAACTAAGAATGGGGTTGCCTGCATTTTTTAACTAACAGAAAGTGAAGATTTGGATGAACTGCCATTGGTTTTTTTTATTTTTTTTGTCTTGTTCTTTTCTTAACTTCACTAGAACTTTTCTACTTCTCTATGAAATTTTCCAGAAAGAGTGCTCAATTCTGGCTCTATCAAGTGTTAGCTTTTTTTGTGTTATAGGCAGGGAACTTACCCTACTTCAGAGTTTTGATGGTCCATCTATCTTTTTGTTTTGTTGGTTTTATGGGAAGTTTTGAAGGTCTTTTAAAAGGCTAGATGTTCTGTTAGGGTATGCCTGAAAGTATTTTGTATATTTTGGTAACTGTAATTGTTTGTGTGGCTAGTCATGAAAAAAGCAAGAATCTAAAGGTAGTTTCAACCTTATCTGCCTTTCAGTTTAATAGCATATCCCCCTTACATGTTTCTTATTATTCTTCTCCTTCCAGATCTATGATATTTTCCAGCTGCTGCCACCAAAAATCCAGGTTGGGGTTTTTTCTGCTACCATGCCTCCAGAGGCTCTCGAGATTACAAGGAAATTCATGAATAAACCTGTGAGGATCTTGGTAAAGCGTGATGAGCTTACCTTGGAAGGTATCAAGCAATTTTACGTCAATGTTGAGAAGGAGGAATGGAAGCTGGAGACTCTTTGTGATCTTTACGAGACACTGGCGATTACACAGAGTGTCATCTTTGTGAACACCAGGCGCAAGGTGGACTGGCTTACAGATAAGATGCGCAGCCGTGATCACACCGTTTCTGCTACTCATGGAGATATGGACCAAAACACAAGAGATATCATCATGAGAGAATTCCGCTCTGGATCTTCTCGTGTTTTGATAACCACAGATTTGTTGGCCCGTGGTATTGATGTCCAGCAAGTTTCCCTTGTGATTAATTACGATCTTCCAACTCAGCCAGAGAACTACCTGCATCGAATTGGTCGTAGTGGTCGGTTTGGAAGGAAGGGTGTTGCTATTAATTTTGTGACCAAGGACGATGATAGGATGCTGTTTGACATACAAAAGTTTTATAATGTGGTGGTTGAAGAGCTGCCAGCCAATGTTGCCGATCTCCTTTGAATTGCTTCTGCTGTGGAGGTGGTGCTTCTGGATTTATTTATATGGTCTGGGGCCTCTTACTGGTATGAATTGAACTTTCCCCTAACTTATAGGGATCAGGGTCTTGTGCATTTGATATAGGCTTTATTTATAATTATAATTTTGGGTCTAGCAGAAGGTGGTGTTGCAAATTTTGCTCCGAGTTTGCTTGTATTTATAGTGTCTTGAGAATGATTGAAGAACTCTGTTATCTTGGATCTAAAGCCTCTTCCTTTTATGTTTGGTTTTATTATCTGTGGGGTGGCTGGCTATGCAGAGTTCGAAGTGTTGGAAAAATATACTGGAATTGGCTTCATTGTCACCACCCCCTTGAACTATATGCTTCATCTTATTCGAATCTGCCATGTTGTAGTTTACATTCTTATTCACCTGCTTATGTATTTTGTTTCAAAGTAGCATAACTCATGGTATAGCCTAAAAAATGAAGGGTTGACTAAGCTAACAATGCATTAGAAACTCATTCGGTTCAAGGTGACTTGGCTGGCTGATTGTGGACCAGCGTAAAGGTCTGTTTAAGATTACGTAACCACTTACATCTTGATCATCAAATTGGCATATAATAGAGTTACACGTTTTATTTATTAAAAAGAAAAGTTATACGTTTTTTATCTGTGCTAATATATTGTACGGTATTATATTAGCATGAAAACGCAAAAGAAATTAAGGAACGTATCAAGTGTATAACATTTTAATGCGATATTTCTATTCTATTCTTTGAAATTAAGAAACGCATCAAGTCTGAGCGTATCCCAATTAATATCACGACGATTTACCTTAAAAATATTTATACCATGACGAAACAAGTTACCAATAAATTCTGAAAACTCCTGCAGTTCACCCTTACCATTAGGAAATCGTTTTATTTTTATCTCGAAAAAATCTGACAGAAAGTGTAGTTATAAATTCAAATGTTTTCTTCACTAAAAAAAGGTTCCTCTAACTTTTCTGAAAAATTGTTTACAGAGAAAATTCGACGTATCATCAATATCATCCATAAAAAGAAGGTAAATTCGTAGACTTTGGTCAACAAACAGGGTCCTATCTTAGAAATTAAAAATTTATCATATGTTGAAAGTTTGACTTTGTGAAAAAGGATAATCTAAAATACGCAAACTTTATTGTAGGGAAATAGTCTTTGTGGAATCTGTTGTCCGAGTCAAAAATTTAGATTGAAAAGCAAAACCCTTGACAGTGTCTAAACCAAGTTGCCACCACATCATTCCCCACTAGACACGCCAACTAGACAGAAAGAAAGAAAGAAAAAAAAAAATAATCAATTATAGGCCCAAAGTCAGTCCACCACCCTTACTCATATATATCATATTAAAATCAGAAAAATATAAATATAGTTTGAAACTAAAACGAAGCCAATCAAGAGGCAACTTCCTAAATATCAAAGCTACTATAGTCCTTGTTGGACCCATTTTGTCATCTCTCTTCCTCAAATTCTGGTCATCTCTCTGAACAAAAAAAAAGCTTCAAGATTGTGCCCAATTTCCATGGAGGACTATGATAGATCTAGGCCTTATGGAAATGGGCAAACGATGCAGATAGAGAGCTACTATGGAGCACAAGGACCTTATGTTATGAGGAGTTACAGCACTTCCTATGCACAAACCCAGGTGGGTCCTATTCCAAGGGACTTGCAGTTGAAGAAGGGCAAAAGCATTTCTGCTTCTGCTTTTAAGTCTTTCAGCTTCAAGGATCCTGAACTTCAAAGGAAGAAAAGAGTTGCTAGCTATAAGATGTACTCTGCTGAAGGCAAGGTCAAAGGGTCACTAAGGAAGAGCTTCAGGTGGTTTAAGGATAAATACTCACGTGTGATCTATGGCTGGTGGTGATTTATTTGGTGGGTTGTATTCTCTGATTTTCTTGTTTTTGGGCTGTTATCTGAATTCATATTCACAAGGTTGAAGTTTGTGCTAGTGAGGATATTTCTAGAACTAAAGGGGTATGGTCAGTTTTATTTTGTGTAAACATTTTTAAGGGTGAAATTATACATATTTCCTTCTTTCTTCAGTGGTTCTCAAGCTTTGTTTGTATACTGATCAAATAATGTTAGCCAAAAGAGAAGAATTAGTGGTTTATAGAGCTTAATGTTTTATTTTTAATTTTCATGCTCTTTTCTTATACGTTTAGCTTCATGTAACTCGTAAGAGTTGAGGCAGATTCTAACTGTTCAAGGTAGATTGCTAGGTGATTGAAATAACTGATGATGGTGTTACATGTTTCACAAGTAGCAAACATGTCTTCATGGAGCTGGCTACCAGAGAGCCTTCACCGATGTTGCTTTTGCCTTCTGACAGTTTATTATGGATCTTGGCATCCTATTTGACAAACATTAGCTGTCCAAATATCGCCTGTGTCCAGAATTTTTCCGTTGTGTATTTTGAGGTAAAAGCTAGTTTTCAGTCACGATAAACATGATCTGTCTTCTAGCTGAAGTTGCCAATAAACTTCGTAGGTATAAATTTCTCGTACATTGTACTTCCTATGCCTTTTTGGAAAATACTGATAGCTAAATAAACCACTTATTTATTGAATTAACTAATTTTTTTCTCTAAACTAGTTTATTTAACTTATAAATAATACATAATCTAACAATATATCAAATATGTTATGATTAAGTAACCTAGTTTCCTTAATCAAAAATAAAAAAAGACAACTAGATCTTGTATTTAGGACCACAAAGAGTATTAAATTTCTTAGTACTCTTATTAATATGAATGAAGAGGGATGCATCAATTATTCAGTATCAATGGAGTTTATGGTGTCAGTGTCACATTCTTTATATTGAATAATGACACAATGAAACTCTCACTAGACAATTAGCTCGATCTAACATGTGACAACATTGATTATAGAACTAGATCATGGCCGCTTTTAGTGCTTCCTTGGCACTTACTCTAAGTTGACAGCTATCTAATTGAGTAGTGTGAATTATTTTATGATTTCCGAGATCAACCTTTTTACAACTTGAGGACAGAAAATGGTTTTATTTATGCCTTGCACTGTATGATTCTTCTTACTCCAGACTGTCCATCCAACTGTAAAACCATTTTGGATTTGTCCTCTCTTTGGCCCAACACCATTTACAGGAAGTCTACAGCTTCTAGTTATTATAAGTCATGTGCCAGCTCATGCGGATGAACCACTAGACAATAGGCTCAACGCTGATTTTCATCTTATTTAGTCTTCTCTTCAATTTATTTTGATTTTGATGCTTCAATTAATAGCTGTCTGATATGAATGCAATGCTTCACTCTAGTTTCTTGCACTTTTCATAGAGATTCTCCCAATTCTAGGCCGTTTGGTAGTGTTAGGCTGTTAGCCACTCAAAAATTTTACCTTTATTCGAATTAAAATGTTAATGAGATAACTCGAGGGAGTTTCACTTTCGATAGTGCATTGAAAAAATTAAGAGGTAAAACCTTAAAACGTGGTTTACGAACACAATGATCATTTTGGATCTGTGGTCTCAAGTAGTCGATCTTTTCTCACATCTTATGAAGAAATGTTTTGTCTGAAAAGTAGTGGAAATTTTTCGCACTTAATTAGTGTAGCTTGTAAGTTACCTAATAATTATAGCTTGGCAGATGACACATGGAAGAAACATTGAAAAAAATATCGGTAAAACATGGTTGACAAGGAAATTTAAGTGGATTTGATGTTTTAAAAGAAAACCATAAATCACCTTTTTTTTGGCTCCTTACATGTTTTGTATGGTTAATCAGGTAAATTCGATATGAAATTTAACTTAGAGAAGGAAAACAACTAGGAGCAACACTTCATGCAATGAAACCTACATAACTCAAACCATGAGTGTTATTAGATTGCGAGGTAAGGAGCCGATTTAATCTTAACCAAGGTCAGCGTTCAATTCTTGTTTGGACCTGAACTCGTAAAACCTTTTGTTCATTTATCTCACCCATCAAGGAAGATACCCACAATCAATGAATTGGATAAGTTATATGTTATCATGAGCATGAAAGATGGTCAATAGAATAGTAAGAAGAAAAAGAAAATAGCACAACGTCTATAGTATGATGAAAATCTAAGTGACAGTACAATATCACGTTAGCATCACTAGAGGTAGGACCAGATTCTATATTGACAAAGCAATGATTATACCTTGAGGAAACAAATGAATATCTCCTCCATTTTAAATGAGATTGATTTTCTTGCTTCACATGCATGGAAGTCAATTTTTTGTATGATAATCGATAAATATGATGCAATTTCGGCATTGATTATTTACACCATTGATAAGAAGATCCACTTGAATCTAACTTATTTTGTTAAAAGAATATTTTTTGTATCTATGTGTTAGATCATAAATATAAGATATAATTGGTTTTCTTAATAAATCTTAAGAAAAATTAAATAAGTCGCCTACGATTGATTTGACTTAATTTTTCGACCAAACTACGTAGCTTGACTTATAATATAAGCTCATATACCTCCCTCCTATCCTAAATATAAGACGTAGCAAATTTGTGGTTCAACATATAATATAAGAGGTAAAATCTAAATGTAAATATAAGAATGCATGTTTTGTTGTTTACCATTTCAACCTTACAAATTAAATGCAAGGAAAGGAAGAGAAAGTATATATATACTATATGATAAATAATATTCTCCTTGTTCTTAAATATAAGAATTTGTTGATTTTCTTGGAGAATAGTAAGAAAACTAAATATATTAATTAACATATATTAATTGTAAGAATCATTTTACTTTATTAATTTCCAAAAAAAATAGTTCGTCACTTCTTATATTAAAAACAAATATATGTGCTTAAAAATGGAACACTTATTAAATTTACCCATAAATGATTTTAACATGTACTCCTATAAATGTATGAAAAGAATCAAAGATTAATGTTATAAAAAAAAGAATGAAAGATTAATTACATCTTACAATTCTTACTTAGATAAATGAGTAACATAGTTGCTCATGATCTCCGTACATCAACATCAAGATTTTATGTCTTTTTCTGGGCTACACGTAGTTCTGTTTCTCCATCTCGTGATTAGACACCCTTTATCTTTCAACCTCCGATTCACAAAACAAAATTTTCTCTTTGTATCATAATGTTACTATGAACATACTTATCTGTCACACCAAAAACTATTGGGTACGTTAAGAACACCAATTTCACCCCAGAAAAATAAGGCAGTCTTAGGTGCTAGCTATTATTGTGTGCCAAAAATTGAATGTTTTGAGGATGTGGGAATCAATTATTCTGACCGTGATT
This sequence comes from Mimosa pudica, assembly GCA_029929735.1. Lineage (NCBI taxonomy): Eukaryota > Viridiplantae > Streptophyta > Magnoliopsida > Fabales > Fabaceae > Mimosa > Mimosa pudica. The sequence goes on from JAKELP010000007.1 coordinate 6,830,366, forward strand.
GCCACCGCCGGCAACAACATCGGCAAGATCCTTCAAAAGAAAGGCACAATTATTCTCCCTCCTCTCTCCTTCAAGCTCAAGGCATGTTTTTTCCTATTCCCTCTTTTTCTCTCTCATTAACACCATGATTTCCCTTCATTTCTGAATGATGTAGATACTGTAAAGTTTGGATTTCAATTTTATTTGGAGCTTGGGAACGATCTTTTTTTAATAATGGAATGTGATGTATATGTCATTACTGCTTTTTGTGTATGATTCTAGGTGTATGAGATTTGGTGGCTGCAATGCTTTATTAAACCCGGCTTAAAATGTGAATTTGAAGATGTTTTTTATTTGAAGTTGAGAACTTTTGGGCTATTGTGCTTGCAGGTCATAAGGGCGTATGCTTCAAACAGAACATGGCTGATAGGTTTCCTCATGGATATATTCGGGGCAATATTGATGTTAAGGGCATTGTCACTGGCTCCTGTAAGTGCTCTAGTTCATATCTTCAAGGGGAAAATGGCGGAAAAACATGATAACTTTACCCGCCCCCGTCTTAAATGCATGTTTATGTAGCTTTGTAATATACTGGGATCAGTATGTTATCAATATGTCTAAGATATTATTAATTGGCTGTTCCTATTAAAGTCAGTGGTATTGGGATCAAGATGAATATGGTGGAGGTTTTGAAGAATTTGAGTTGAAATTCTTACCTTGTTGTTTTACTTCAATGCGGTGGTGTTCTGTAATATGATGTATTAAAGGGCTACTTAATGTGTTGGCATCTTATGATACTTTTACATAATATATGATGGCCTTCAAGGTTCTGATGATTTTCACTGACATGAAACTAAAGTGGCATTATATGCCTATGGCTACTTACTAAGATGTTGTAAAGGTTATGAAATTAGCAACTCCTTTTAGGAATGTTCTTTTAACATGTTTTTCTTGCACACTAAATGTTAAACCTTGGTAATTGTGTTGGTTTTCCTTATATAGGTCTCTGTCATCCAACCAGTTTCTGGCTGTGGACTTGCAATTCTGTCAATCTTTTCTCATTTTTATCTCAAGGAAGTCATGAATGTTATTGATTGGATGGGCATTACCTTGGCGGGTTTTGGCACAATAGGTAATGTAAGTTTTTTATTGCTCAGGAGCATTAAGCTATCCACTTCTGATCCCTAGGTACAAAACAATGGCCAGAGTTCTGGGGTAATAAAAAAAAACTAAGTTTCAGACTCATTGGTATTTACACGTGCATTAATAATTGATGGGAAAAATTGTTAGTAGTTGACCATAATTGTTCACAACTACTTATCTAACAGAATTTGTGCCGAAGTGTGACATAGATACTTCAATTGTTTTATTTGTCTGCATACTTGCAGAATTATTCTTGTTTGTCTGAGAAAAGGAATTGGTTGATATGTCCTGGAGTTTGCTCCGATTCCATTATCTGATTGTTAGCCCAAAAGAAACTCAATAGATGTGTTCTCAGATGTTATGCAAGTATAGTATCTAGTTTGTTTATGACATTCAGTCCATCTAATCTAAGTGTCATAGTATCTGTCCATGATAGATGTTAGTGACCCACTTTATCGCTATTATGTGCTTTAAGTAGTGGATGAGTGTTCAAGTATGATTAGACCATCATGTAGTTTGCTGTTACATCCAATCTCATAATGTGTTATGATATGGTTCTTTGATTATGTATTAATCTGACCCTATTCGATAATTATTATGTGCTTTTATCAGTAGATGATTCCTCAGATATTATAAATGACTAGTATGTAGTCTGTCTGCCTTCATTCCATCAAACTGTCATGGTGTCAGCTATGGTTTATGTTAGCTTAGCATTATTATTCTCTAACCATTATCTGGTTTCCTATGTATAGGAGTTGGTGCTGGAGGTGAGGAGCAAGAAGCTGCTGCCTTATCTATTTTTCATATCCCTGTGCTGGCTTTCGTAGTTTTCATCTTGTTTGTAGGTACCCTGTTCATGCACCAATTCATTTTACTTTTACAGTCAAAAGGAGTATGCGCACTTAAGTTTTCCATGCATTGTTTATGTCACTTAATTTGCTATGACAAACATGTGAAACAATGCTTAAAGGCATTATTAAACTGAGTCTCCACCCCATGAGGTAGGTGAAAAAATGTTAACTAAGGCTATAATGGCTGCTAATCCGGTTTTGCCTTTAATATGATGCTAAAAAGTGCAATATTATTCTTAATAGAATTGCTGACAAATGATTGGTACTTGAAGTAATATTTATATATAATTATTATGTGGTTTGGATTGGCAAAAACCTCACTTTCAAATACGAACTATGTGTTGATCCCTTTTTCTTTTGTTTGAATCTGTGAATATGATATATTGAAAACATAAAATTTTGAAAACCAGGAATCCGTTAATTTTGAACTTTCTCTTGAAGCAGATAGTGAAATATTTTTCTTGTCTTTTTGGAAAGAACCAATTACATTGAGCAGCATTATTCTGCCGTTTCAATTAATCTAGTAGAATGATTATAATATTGTTTCTAATGCTTTGTTGTGGTAAATTTAATAAAATGAGATCTTAATTACTCTCACAGGTTCTTCTCAATGGATGGGTTCATATGTGCAAACGTCAAAGGAGAGAACAGGAGATGGTATTTATGTTTTACTCATGCCAGCTCAATTTCATATTTACATGTTCATTTTCTATGAAACCCTCCATTTTATTGTTGATTGAAGTATCTTGTGTTCAATTGCTCTTGCTGAATGCTTTCAAATGATGCAGATGGAATATGACGTTGTTGAGGAAATCATCTATGGATTGGAATCCGGAATTTTGTTTGGGTACGTAATGCTTCCCATGTTTACTATCTAGTGTGTCTATGTGCATTGTTCTCATCTGATTTTTCTTTTCATATACTTTTAACACAATGAAGAAAGTAGGTAAAAAAATCACATTGAGTGGTGTTACCTTTGTCAGTATTATTTGCATGTGGTCTATTTGATTGGAACTTTGAGTGAACTACACCCTTACACCTTGCTCATAAAGCTGGATAGCGCTACCTATTGAACTAGCACCAAGTTTCCATACTTTTGATGTAGGACTTAATTCATGCAATAATCTTCTAACATTTCACTGCACTTAGCAGCCTGCTCATGCAGGCAACTGTCGTCCTCGCTTTCTAGCCTTAGGTTGCCACTGCAATATTGGCATCATCACTAATGCTATGAAAGAGGAAGGCTTTGTGCCTTTGTTGAGTGGTGAGCCCCCTGGACTAACTCACCTAAGATGTTTTACACCAAAAAAAGAGGAAGACTTTGATATCAATTGATGAATAAAATCATTAAAACGTTGACACTACACCATATAAAATCAGGATATGATGGTTATTAAAGTCTGAAATCAGTGCAATTGGAAAGTTTACTCTTTATGCTAGGTCGCTGCTTTCTGTTGCTGATGAACGAATCTTTAGGTTTGATTAGATAATATCCTCTCTCTCTCTCTCTCACACTGTGTGTGTGTGTGTCTGTGTTTGTGTTTGTTTGACACCATTTGGCTACTGTTGTGGTGAAAGGTTGTTTAAGTTTTAACGGTGTTAATATGTCACTGCAGGATAGCATCTGTAATATCAAAGATGGGTTTTTTATTTCTGGAGCAGGGATTTCACAAACTGTTGGTCCCCAGCTGTATCCTGATCAGTGCATGTTGTAGTGGAACAGGATTCTTTTACCAGGTATCAAGACTTTATCTGTAGTACTTGGGTTCAAAAACCAATACTGGTCAAGAGAATTAGTCAGCTGTATAGAGAAATGCCCTAGAAGCTCAATACTTGGGCATAGAGAACTATAAAAAAAACAGTGGCCCAAGCGGCCTAATTTATACGATAATTTATATGAATTTGTCAGGTCAAACTGGTTATGAATTTGTCAGGTCTTCTGCTCTCAATTGACAATCAGATAACTTATATGATATTTATCTTCTCTGTTATGCAGACAAGCGGCCTAAAGCATGGGCGGGCTATTATAGTTTCTACCTGTGCTGCCGTGGCATCAATTTTGACTGGTGTTGTTGCCGGGATGGTTGCTTTGGGTGAGAGACTCCCTTCTGCCCCAAAAGCTCGCCTGCTTCTCCTGCTTGGATGGTAAAATATAATATGTTCAACTATTATATTTTGCTTCTGCCAGTTCTTCTCTTCCTTTTTAATTTTCAGTTGTGTTTCCTATTTGATACGTGTGAATGGAAAATGTTTGGGCAAAGAGAACTTTAAAGTGCAAGAAACTTGAAAACTAATGTGAAATAATGGGATTCATCTTATTTTATATCTGATCCAAGTTAAGATTTTTCAATGGTTTACAATGTAAGCACTGCCCTCCTTGCAAGAGAGAATTACAGGCAATATGTGGCCTTTAATATTTAATCTTCATACATTCCTTGCTGTCTAAGGTTCTCAATGTAAACTATCGCAAGATAAGAACTACAAAAGTAACTGAATTGTACTTAAGTCTAAAGTAACAGTTCAATTCTGGAAGGTCATACATAATTTTCTCTACTACTCACACAAAAACCTTTTGGGCTTAAATTAGAATAAAAGCTTAAGATTCATCATACTTGATGCAAAAATTTGATATTGAGCTCATCATATCAGAGTTTAATATATCCGCAATATTTTCCTTTGCTGCAGGTTATTCATTCTTGTGGGGGTGATTTTGCTTGTTGGTTCCAGACGGCTAATCAGATTCCTTCCGTCACGCTCAAGACGCTTTATGAGTAGTGGTGCTGATAAGATTTTTAGCACTGGCCCTAGAAGATCCGCGTCTTCCTCCATTAGGGATACAAGCCCTAGTGCTGTCATTCATGCAGCAACATTAAACCATTTACTGTCACCATCTTCCAAAGAGAAAGCTTGATGAACATGTTTTCTAACCTTACAGCTATGGGTTTCTTTTTCTTTGTTCTCTTAGGTGGGGGTATATGTACAGGATAATGCTACTTCATCAGAGGATATGAATATTTCGGAATCATTCCTCCTTATGTAGTATGGAATATGGATTTGTTTTGTCTAACTTTCTCTGCGCCCATTTTGTATGAATATCTCAGCTTCCTTTTATTTTTCATTATTGCACATGAAGATATCACTATTCACTTGTCAGTACCCTTGTTAGAAATATCAGGATCATATTAAATGAGTTGTATCTTGTAAGTGATTAGTAGCCCTATTGCCTATATAAAGGGTCCTAACCTAAACATTTTAGTGTGTGAGATTTATGAGAGTCTACACCAAGAGGGAGAGTTAACTTGTCTCTCTCCTCATTACCCTAGTGTTAGAGATTTGTTTTGTAAATTCATTTCCTCAATTAGGAGTGGTCATCACCTCTATGAGGAATGTTTTGATCTAGTCCAAGTGGATTAGAATATTGTTTTTGTATTCTTCTTCATCATCTATCAATATAAAATTTTGTTTAATTCTTCATCTTGTTCTCTTTCCCTACCGATTTTTCAACATGTTATCAGAGCCATATATGATCTTTTATGAGATTAATTCATGTCATTATCACCAAGAATCTGAGATAGTGATTCATGTGTTTCAAAAATCCTAAGATGGATAATCAAGAATCCATTCAAGAACCTCCAAATCAAGACTTGACTTGTAGTGCCTAAATTTATGGTGCAATCCTTCGCAAATTACTTGAAAACATTATTCAAGAAAGTGAGCAAGATTCCATTTCCCAAGAATCAAAAGACGAAGAAGGCGAGAAGACTTTCAAGATCATAATGATTTTTTTTATTCTGGTAATAATATGCATTGCCGAAGGAATGATTAATGTTCAAGAGGGTCCACTTCAAATTGAGGAACACTTCAAGACTATACATTTATAGTGCTTCAAGCAGATTGATAGAGTGTATCGATCTTCAGCTTCCGGAGTTCGTACGAGAGAATCCAATTACAATTACAATTGGAGAGAAATCTTTGTCTTCTACCAATGAGTTTGGAGATTAATAATGGAGTCCACATTGCACTTGGTTTTGAGAGTTCGTGGTGGTATGCAGATAATGTGAAAACTAAGTTGATGAATAAGATTAGCTTGAGGAGAAGATAACGAAGAGAAAGATTAGAAATATGAATGTCTTTTTGAAGACAAAAGGAGGAAGTCTTCCATTTTTGTTTTTGTACAAGATCAAAAGAATTCGATCTAATTAATTCACTAAACATTATTGTTTGTATTGACAAGTTGACACTTTCATAAGTTTAAGTAGTGTCAACTTGAGGGGGCGTGTTAGAAATATTAGGATCATATTAAATGAGTTGTATCTTGTAAGTGATTAGTGACTTTATTGCCTATATAAAGGGTCCTAACCTAAACATTTTAGTGCGTGAGATTTATGAGAGTCTACACCAAGAGGGAGAGTTAACTTGATCTCTCTCCTCATTACCTGTTAGGGATTTGTTTTGTAAATTCATTTCCTCAATTAGGAGTGGTCATCACCTCTATGAGGGATGTTTTGATCTAGTCCAAGTGGATTAGAATATTATTGTTTTTGTATCCTTCTTCATCATCTATCAATATAAAGATTTGTTTAATTTTTTATCTTGTTCCCTTTCCCTACCAATTTGTCAACAAACCTTACTAAGTGGGGACTAGAATTATGTTGTACGTGACATGCTCAATGGATGGAATCTATCTGGCTTGCAAGGGATTACCAAACTTTAAGACTAGAACAATAAAATGTTTTGCTGTTCAAAAAGAACAATAAAATGTTGTTTTGTAATTATGCTCTTTTCAGTCAAACATCTGAAAATAAAGCCTATTCATACACCACATACTCATAGCCATTTCCCTCACGAAGTGAAGCAACTAAACGTCATTTGATAATGGAGTTTGGAGACTTGGCTTCTCTGTAGAAGCAGTCATTATTGTTCCCACTTCCTCTTTTGTGCTTCTCCATTGACTTGACGTCAACCTCTTCGCATGCTTCACTGTTTATTTGGGAACAGTAGTCCACCAAAACAAATTTATAGTACTCCGTACGATAACTTATTAATGAAACTCAAATACAAATACTATAACTTGATTTTTGTGACCCTTTCATTCCTCAATGTGTAATGCTCCCTCCGTTCCTAAATATAAAATTATTTTGGCTAATTTGGAGAGATTAAGGAAGACTTTCCAATGAATTAGGATTACATGATCTTCCCAAAATACCCCTCACTTAAATTTAAAAGACAAATAAGGATTTGAGAGAGAAGTGAGGGAGCTAAAAAGTATAGGGGTAATTTGGACCAAAATTGAGACGAAATAGAAAGTGATCTTATATTTAAGAACGGAGGGAGTAATAATAATAATAATAATAATAATAATAATAATAATAATAATAATACTCCCTCCAGTCCTAAATATAAGACCTAGTTGACTTTTTTGGAAAATCCTAAAAAAGCAAATTAAGTTAATTAAAAATTGATTTACCTAATTTTTTTCTGTTAGATTAGTTTATTTTACCTATAAACTAATGGATAATCTAAAAATATATTAAATATATCATAATTTAATAACCTATTTCACAACCTTAATCTCTAAAAAGAAGTCAATTAGGTCATATATTTAGGACCGGAGGTAGTAATTATTATTATTATTTATGAATATTTCAGCCTCCTATTTTTTTCATTATTACACATGAACTTCTAAGTGGAGACTAGAAGTGTGTTGGTCTTATTATAATGGATGGAGTCTGGCTTGCAAGGGAATCAATCCACAGTATAAATCACTTGCGTTTTCTCAGATAACACACAACACAAATGCAGTTCTATTTTGTGTAGTATGTACATGTACTATTGCGGCCACAGCATTCCCTCAGAACATGGGTAATAGTGGAGAGTATTTCATCCTCATTGAGCTATCAAAATTGATGTTAGAAATGGACTGGGGAAATGTCTGGTGAATGTCAAGGGATTCCAATCTAGATTTTGCAAAGTGTAATAAGCTGTAAGATATATGGGAGATGGATAACCACATGCTTATTGGATAAAGTGAAAAAGGCGCTTCCCCATTTTTCTATCCTTTTTCTGTTGCATCTCGATATAAGCTCACACACTTAGAAATGTTTTACTCATTATATAAAAAAAGAAACATTTTACTCGTAAGAAAGTAACAAATGTTGTTATAAAAAAAAGTAACAAATGTTATCATATAGGTAGCTTTGAAACCAGAAGTATCACCCCTATTCCATGCTTAAATTTCACTCCCATCAGTATCTCCAAGTAGAAGGAAATCTCTTTTGTCCCACCCTTTAAAGGGTGATTGATTCCCTCTAGATGCCTTGAACCACAGAAAAACCAACCATAAATAATGCAACGATAACTCTTTTATATTCAATAATGTGAACCCGAAAGCAAAAGAACTCTTTCAAAGAAAGGTTTTTGAAAAGGAAAAAAGTAGGATCCAATTCAAGACACGTTAAAAGCCTAAAACTGATTTGGAGCAATAAAGTTAGAGGGGACCCCCTTCAAGCCCTTTTTCTCACCCCAAGTGAACAGTAGAATACATCTGGCAACCAGCTATGAATGATCTTTTCAAGAAGAAGGACAACAAGCTTATAATTATTATCCCCGAAGAAGGCTTTGGAGAGAGCCCCTTCCCTCCACTGCCCACTGTGTTGGTCCACTATGACAAAGACATCACCCACCACGAAAGCAAACCAAACCAAATCAGAGTCATCATCATCACCCTTCTCACCAATTGCCCTGGGCCACGTTCTCCAACTCTATTTACCTTCTTCCCATAAATGTACTCCTTCATATTTCATTCCAAAACATAAAAATTGCTAGTTTATGGCACTCATGACAGTGAAAGGACCCTCCAATGACCCGTCACGGGAAAAACGGGACCCATAGTAAAATGTTCCTATGTCAAATGAGACCCCTTGTGTCGCCAGGCTACACAATACCCAAAGCTCTCCGCAAAATTGTCAATTGACGTGAGTGATAAGTCCTTAGACAAGTGACTAGAGGTTCAATCCTTACCTATTATGATTGGAGCAAACTCATAGACTGACTATCTACCTCCTATATGAGATTTCATAACACTTGCCCTCCTCAACAGAAATGACATATGGACTTATGCTCCCAACACATGTTTGGCAGAAAACAAGAATAGTTTCCATTATTAATGGACCAACAGAGTTTCAGTGTTTCGGAATCATTAACTGTTTTTTAGCTAGGCATCTATATTCATGGGTACGCTGGTATGGCCCCCTATCACACCAGAAACCACACGGTTCTGGTGATTGCTTCATACTGTTTATTGTCTGAGAATATCAAGGTAAGAAGCCTATTCAATTATGACCAGTAAATTACCACATCACTTTCAAAAGTGAATGGCATGAATGAAACCATTAATAGTGTATGCATATCCTACCAAATGGAAGACTTCAAATCCAACTTGTTCTCGGTCACAGCTTTGGATATTGCTAGTGAAACATCCCTTTCCAACATCCAAATTGATAAAAGGCTTAGAAGTTGTATTTCAACTTTCAATCAGCATGGAATAAATTCAACTCATCAAGAAAGAGAAAAATAGTAAATTCACCAAATTGATTTGTCAGCCGCCTGTCTATTCTACTGCTTTCCACAGTTACTACTACAGTACTCCAACATGAACACGTGTTAAACATAAGCATGGATAAAATTTTGGTTAAATTATATCTTAAGTCAAACTTATATATACTTTCATTGGACTTATAACCCTTCTCTCCACCAATCATTTTCCAACTAGACCATGGAAACATTTTTTTTATTTAAAAAAACATTCATCTGTAAAGTCCTTCAAAGTCTAGGGTCTATGAATAATAACCAGAACAACCATTCTAATCCATGTTACACAAAAAGAGGTCAATTATGACCATTATGAAGATTACCAAAAATCGTCATTTTGTGGCCCATAAAGGAGGTCAATTATGAACTATAAAGTCATCCGTAGCTGCCTGGACTGAGAGGTAGGGTCCACCAAAAGTCTAATGGTGGAACCACCAACCCACCATGCACAACTAAGATTCAGCTCAGGAAATGCTTATCGTCTCTTTTTCCATTTTGAAGTACTTTTGGCCATTAATAAGTGGTAACAAACAGATATGACTACCAAACAGCTATTTGATTGACAATTGAGCGTAGAGAACAATTGTGCAAAGAGGAAATGCTGATATACTATCATTCCATTCACAAAGAACCACATAATACACAGTAACGAACAACGTCTGGCCCCATCTACAGACTCTTGTACACTTATTAAAGGATGAAGAATCAGATTGAAAATAAATTTAAATGGAAGAGTTCACTTTATAGAAAAATCATTCTTCATCTTCTTGTCCCGGATAATTACCTAGTTGCTCCATCTGCCAGTTTTCATGAGGGGCGACATGTTCATGTGAAGGAATATAATGCTGCAAAAAGGTAGAATAATTCAGCATCTAGATGTTTGACAAACACAGCACTTATAACTCGTTATTGGAATATTTATTAAGCCTCAATATATGGTGCATGTTCACAGGTGCCAGAGCAACAGAAAATTGCTTTTACACACAGAAATATAAACATGCATGAGACTTAATCCAACACCATAATTTCAACTAAGATGCCTGCACAAAGTCTAATCCAACTTTACTAGCTTTGACTTTATTATTGGTCTTCAAAACTAAAAAGATATCAATACGCAAAAAATTGATGCAGATTTTTCATGTAGATAAACTCTAATGTTTCCTTCCACATAATTAAGATCTAAAGGTGGAAATAAAGATAGCCAAGGTAAGACCTCCATCTTCGTCACAAGTTCCTTGGCCGTGGGAGCAGAGATAATTATACTTCGAGCACCAGGCTTAATGAAGCCTTCTTCAACACCATTGTCAAATAAGGCAAGCAAACAGTTATAGTAACCATCAACATTCAGTAGACCAACCTGCACAGAAAGATGTATGGTTAGCCTCTTTTAATCAGTAGGCTAAGGATTTTACCTTGTATTGGAATATGCTAAGTTACCGGCTTTTTATGAATTCCCAGCTGGGCCCAAGTTATCATCTCCAACAGCTCTTCCATGGTTCCATACCCTCCTAATTGTAAAGAGAAAGGATAACTATAAGTGCCAACTTATACAGTAAAAAAACGCCAATAAAAAAATTATGTTATAGTGATGACCCTGATGACATTTACATGAAACAAGAGGTACAATCATCAATCATTTTGTTAAATTATTACAAGAGCTTTTGTCTAGCAAGTGGTAAGTAACTACCAGGGAGAGCAATGAATGCATCAGCCTCTCGAGCCATTGCAGCTTTACGCTCATGCATATCTGAAACAATTCTCACTTCTCCAACAGTTTCACCGGATATCTGTCCAAGTGATTCATGCCAACATATATACTTATTACACTGATCATATTTTTTCTGTTGAAAGCAGACAGAACATTTTTTTGACACGTTCTTTCAGACTTAAATGGGGTCACCAAATCATCATAAACTACTCGGAACATAAATTGCAAGAAATGAACAGAAAATCAATCTAAATGAAAGTAACACAGTAGGCAAAAGTTAAGCAGATAGGAGCAAAAAATAGAAATACCTCAATAGGCATGAGAGCTTTTGGAATTATCCTGCGTGTAAAGAAGCAAAAAGAAGAGTGACACATTAATCAATAACACCAGCTGACAATAAAACAACAAGAGTGTTTATTGATGCCAAAAAAAACAGACAACACAATCTTCAATAAACCCTAAGAAGAATGTTATTTCAGTCTCATAAACTTGCATACCCAAGAACACTACAGCCTCCATCATACACTTTCTGAGATATCAAACCCATCAACCCAACACTCCCTCCTCCATAAACCAAGTCAATCTTCCTGTTCACCTGTAAATAGTAATTCCCACCACAAAAGCAACAAGCTTAATAGTTCTGATCATCAAAACAGCGTTTTACAACTCAAAGGTGGTTACTTTATTGCTTTCCAAAGACCCAAGTGTGAAAACATGAAAGACCCAGTTGAGAAAAGAAGAAGAAGAAGAAGAAGAAGAAGAAGATAAAGTATTAGTAATAAGGGATGAAGTATGACCAGTTCATTGGCCAAGTCAAGGGTGGCGTTGCTAAAGATTTCTCTGTTGCCGGAGTTACTGCCGCAAAAGACACACACCCTTTTGAACTTGCTTCTTGGCAAGCCTTCCTCCATTCAAAACAATGAATGAATGAATGAGAGATTTCTTTCTTTGTCTCTTTTCGCTGTTTTAATGTTTAAAAATATATCCTAGACCAGAACAACCAACCAACAAAACAAAGCAAGACAAAAAGTTTGCTCCTTTACTCCGGTTATTTATGTATGTATGTTTACTTTTATTATATTAGGAAAGGAAAAATAATAATAATCGGCCAAACACAAAGGGAGAGATTCTTTGAACATTTGAGGGCATATTTCTTTGATCGGTCCTTTTTTATTTGGGGGTGAAGCAAAAACATTGGAAGCCCACATGCTCTATATATCTTTTACCATATAAAGTCTAACTGTCCGCTTTGTCACTAAGGTCTTATTCATCAACAATTTATACATATATTTGTGTCAAATTTCAAAGGGAAAATAAACCAAGGAAAAATGGTGATCCTATATATAAAAACCCCATTGACTCTTTTTCTTTTTAAAGTTAAGGTAGTTTATTATACCACTATATTATAACATATGTCAAACATATGTCATGTATAATTAAAGTATAGGTTAGCTAAAGCGTAGAATAAATTAATTTTGAAGGGAAAAGATAATTATAATTATAAACATCTAATAGTGACTATAAACTATTGAGAGGTGGTATCTATTGGCAACCACAATTTGCCAGACCTAACATACATGTCATCATGTATCTTGAAAGAGCCATCCCTGCACAACGTTAGCTCTGTCTCATTAGTGTTGACTGTTGAGCGTTTTAGGCTAGGCCTCGTGTCACTGCACGCCATCTATAATGGAAATATTGAATTCTGATCTTTATGAACTTGCAAAAGCTGAATTTATGCTACCAACGAAATCTTAGTCATGGTCTAACTAGAAACCTCCCCTCAAGACGAGCAGGGGACAAAATGGATTGTCAATAAATGCACTTGGTAAAGGAGATGAAAGCCATCCAGCGCGCATTGAAATGCAAGTCTCAACTTTCAAGTAATTTGGAAACACTCTGGACAGTTAAAAGAAACAAATGAATTTAGGTTGTATGTAGTGGATAACCTGTCATACTTTGTATAGTTTGTACCAAGAAAAAATATTACTCCCTCCGGACCTAAATATAAAACCTAATTGACTTTTTCTAGAAATTCTTAAAAAACAAAATAAGTTAATTATAAATTGATTTACCTAATTTTTTCCTTTAAACTAGTTTATTTTACATATAAACTAATGAATAATCTAAAAATCTATCAAATATGTTACCATTTAATAATTTATTTTGCAACTTTAATCTCTTCAAAAAAAGAGTCAGTTAGGTCCTATATTTAGGACTGGAGGTAGTACCTCACTCTCATCTCCTTCATGAATTATGTGGTTACTTATATGCGAATCTTCATTGCACGCTATTCTTTTAAATTAAGATATCTATTTAAATTCATAGAAAAATGTCTTTACTTTTTTGATGTATTAATTTTGATTAATGATATGTTCTTATTATACAATGAACAATGTTTACTTGTTTTACCTTGATATAATTGCTTCCAACTTTACACTAGGTTTAAGTTATATGTGTTTTTATCAAATTAGAGAGTTGACCGTCCAATTTTATCTTTTTACAATTTTTTCTAACCAGAAAGTGTCACGAATATCTTAAATTTCTAGCAGTTGTAAATATGGTTGAACCCGCGAGGTTACTCAATGTTTTAACATATTTCCAAGATATTCTTGCAACTTGATTTGAATCCTATGTTAGTCTTTATTTGACTGTATTAAATGAATTCATGTGTGTGAGCGCATATAAAATTTCATAAAAGTTTTTATAAAGCTTGATAAATTATATATATTAATATATTTAATATCAACTAGTCATATTTAAAAAATATATGAGTTAAAAATTTACTTATAAAATTTTATGTTCGACTATATGCTTTGAAATCATATTATTAGTAGAAACAAACTCTTGTAAACTTACAATTTCAATTCACGATTGGATTTTACATTTTTATGAAAAGTTTATTTAAATCAAATATTTCATGATTATGGTTATTTGAACGAATATTCATTTAGTGAATTGGTGAATATAACTTCCATCGACTAAGATTCTACACCTACTTTAGTCTAAATCTTTAAATACATTAAAAAATGTTACTCCCAATGTTCTTAAATATAAGATTTTTCTTACAATTTTAGTTTGTTACTAAGTATAATAATGTTTATTTATTACTAACCACCCTATTGAAAATGGTGGGTGTAAGGGTGGTTAGTAATTTCTGTTTTATGATTAGGGCAATTTTGTCTTTTCACACAATTTTAAAATGTCAACTAGGTCCTAGTTTCTTCATGGTCCTTTTGGAAGTTTGAGTTTCTGAATTGTCCTTTTATATATTCGGAGGGATTTAAATGACATTTTCCCAAAATAAAAAACAGAAACCTTATCTAAAAAAAAAATATTTTCAAGATAATATATGGGATCGAGTTGGCACGGTAAAGGACTAAAGGAGAGACGTTATGTTCGGATGAGATGATAACCCCACCGCCCCCCATCCCCCCCCCCCCCCCTCTATAGCTTTGAACTATCTTGTTTTTTAATTTTTTTTGCTGAGTAACTAATTTTCTGATTGCTCACTTTAACTTCAAAGCTAATTAGAGCAGTATTCTTGTAGGAGTATAAATTAAGTGAGACAGGACTACAAAATAGTAAAACACTATTACCAAATATTTTGATAAAAATAAAAAACTTGGTAGAATTTTGCCTCCCTTTATAGTTTTATCTAACTCAATGTATGTATACAAGACTAAATTACGATAAATCTTTCTCTTGAAATGTGGTCAGTCCAAACAAGTGATTTGCAGTCTAACATTGTTATTCACCCAGTCCAAAGCAAGTGATTTTGTCTAACTCCCTTTATGGTTTTGAATTTACCCAGGTATACAAGTGATTTGCAGTCTAACATTGTTATTCAACCATTTATAATATCGTACAGGAGCCTTTAAGAATTTATAAACTGCTTTTTTATTATTTCCAACTAACCCCTGTCATCTTATCCTTCCTCATCTCCATTCATGAATTCAAGCATCGTGCGCACGTAGCCCCTAATTTATTTTTTATCAGAACACGTAGCCCCTAATCAAGTCAACGTAATTAATAAAAACACATAATGAACTCATTCTTTTAAACACTCACGTAACTTCCACAAATCAATCCACGCGCATAATCGTAACTTCCACAAATCAATCCACGCGCATAATCGTAATAATGATGAAGTTCGGGACCAACCCTTATAAGTAAGATATTAATTCCCTCTTATATACTCCCTCCGGTCCCTAATGTAAGAGCTAGCCGTCAAAAAAACGCTTCTTAAGAAAACATGTGAATGTTAGTTGGGTGTCTGGAGTTAATGCTTCTTTTCCAAAAATGCCCATATTTATTATGGTACTTTTAAGAGAGAAAAATGTATAAGCATTAATAAATATGAAAGAGGGTTAGGGGTAAAGTAGGAAAAAATACATTAAATGAGGAGAGAATATGGGGTGAGCTCTTACATTAGGGACTAAAACCATTCAAATTTTGGGCTCTTACATTAGGGACCGGAGGGAGTATAATATAAGAATCTAACCGTCAAAACATGTTTCTTAAGAAAATATGTAAAAGTTACTCCTTTGATCTTATTTATATGTAGAGGAGAGAAAGTTTTGTTTGGTCCTATATATAAGTCACTTCATTATGAATGTACAAATTCACCATTGATTCGTTTATTATATGTTAACTTTGTTTTCACATGACATAGTGAATACTCCCTTCGGTCCGCAATATAAGAGTTCAACTACCATAAAACGTTTTTTAATAAAACATGTAAAAGTTAGTTGGATGTCTGCGATTAATGCTTGTTTTCCAATATTGTTATATATAAACATTAATAAATATGAAAAAATGTTAGGGGCAAAATAGGAAAAAATGTATTAAATAAGGAGAGAATGTGAGTTGAACTCTTATATTTTGAACCAAAACTGTTCAGATTTTGGACTCTTACATTTTGGAAGGAGGAAGTATTAAATATGGATAGAATAGTAAATTTGTTAGGTTTTAGTAAAAAGTTAATGACGTTTAAGGTTTTTCTTGGTTTGTGTGAAACACATATGAAATGTCTTATAAATAAGACTAGAGGAGTGTTGGGTATCAAAAGATAATTATTCGTTTTCCACTTCTGCCCTTTATTTATTAAGATACTATTCAGAGAGAAAAATATTGAAGTATTAATAAATATAAAAGAGAGTTTAAGATAAATTAGAAAAAAAAATATAATAACAAACAAGAGAATGTACCGTTAGACTTATTTTAGACTAAAACTATTCAAAGTTTCGTTGTTGTTATAAATCGGACTACAGGGAGTTTTTATATATGGAGGCACGATCAAAATATCAAAATTTCTTTGCAAACCTGAATGTTTGTAACGTCAACAAGATTCCAATATGACCCATCATCGTTTGTGGGTTAAGTGGCGAAGGGATTGAACAATGAGCGTCGAGTTGACCACTACGTCGCGAGTTCGATCCTGAGGAGTGACACTTTTTTGTGTCTCCATCGTGGCGCTAGGGAGACATCTCCGTAGCTAAGTGAAGCTGGGAGTAACCTACATGTGTGGACAGACATAAAGGGCTTGCTGGTCATGCTCTAGAGCCCACAAGGACAAGTCCCAGTGGATCATGAGTTAAGTGTCCCGCCCTTGGATTGAGTTGAGCCCAAACCCCTTCCTAAAATTTGGTTATAAAAAAAAAAAAAAAGAAGATTCCAATATGATAATTTCCTCTCCGCGCATCTTTCGCGAAACCAAACAAAATAGCGCAGATATGCTAGTTCATACAGGAAACGATGACGAGACGGGCATGAAGAAGCTGCCCCTGCCCTCGGCAATGCAAATATATATCAAGCTAATACTTGTTTCGAGCTAAATATAGGATTGGAGATCGAGTATGCCAAGTAAACCAATTCATTTTAATTGCATGTAATTATATTCTATTTTAATTAATGAATAGGGTAAATTAATCATGAAAAAATAGATATAAATACTTTGAAATGATTTACTTTACATCATTAATCCATCTAAAAAGTAACTTATCCGGTTATCCCATGTTTATTTTTAAGGACTGATGAAGTAAATTGTGGTGTGCCTATGTTAAAATTGAAAGAGCAGAACTTCAGAGTGAAATTAGTCGTACAAGCTGAGCAAGAAGATTCCGAGAACCGTGAACCATGGGATATTGCGAAAGGATTACGTGTCTAATTATCTACAGAACGGTCTATCTATGACATATTCGTGATTAGTTCGCTGTTTTTTAGTAGTGCGGTTACTTAGGGGCTTCTTAATTGCATAGTATCTCCACTTCCTCTTCATTTAAAATCTCTATTTTTTTTGGTCGAGAATTTAAGATCTCTATCACTAAATTTGTTTTCAATTGTTAAGACCTACTACAATGTTAAAATATTATTATCGATCTATTTATTATTAATTGTATTATTTTGTTTGTCACTTATATTATGTCTCAACTATTGAAAGCAAATCTGATGGTAAAGGTGGTGAAGACCGGAGAGCTTATTGGGGGAGAGCCCTTAATGAAAAAAAAAGGAAACAAAATACTACCTCCGGTCCTAAATATAAGATCTAATTGACTTTTTTTTGGAGAGGTTAAGGTTACAAAATAGACTATTAAATCATGACATATTTGATATATTTTTAGATTATACATTAGTTTACAGGTAAAATAAACTAGTTTAAGGGAAAAAATTAGGTAAATCAATTTATAATTAACTTATTTTGTTTTTTTATAGGATTTTTGAAAAAAGTCAATTAGGTCTTATATTTAGGACGGGGGAGTAATACATTTATTATAAGAAGAAAGAATTATATGTATGTATGTAGTCTGCAAATTTAGTGTTGCCAATTAGCTTGGACCATTCTAATCGAAAGACAATTCATGGTTTATAGCTACACACACATAACAATTACTCCGGTCCTATTTATAAGTCGCCAACCGCCACTAAATTTTGGTCCTTAATATAAGTCACCAACTAACATTAACTAACTCATTTATTATAACTTTCCTAATATACCCTTAGCATTGGAAAATGAACATTGGAAGATGAGAAGAGAGAGAAGATGAAAAAGTCACATGTATACTTATAAAGATGAAAGAGATAGTGGGCCATAGTAATAAAGGTGATAGGGGCAAAAATGGAAAAGACAAAAAAAATAAGACCAATTTAATGACTCAACTTCCATTAACCTCCATTCCTTGGTATGTGCAATTTAGGCGGTTGACGACTTATAAATAGGACCGGAGCGAGTAACAAATAAGAGGGGAAATGTCACTTCACTAATTGTTAGAACCACAATGCAATGATTAATGGGAGAAAGGGCAAGAAAGTGGGAGCTCACCGTCTTAAAGTAGGCTCCATGTTATTCAAGATATTTATAAAGTGATTTGCCTTAACTTTCATAAACTAATTTATTTGACTTAATTATTAGCTAACATATACTAATATAATAGTAAATTAATACATAAATGGTTCACTTGCTTAATCAACATCCTCAATAGCTCAAAAAAGTAAATAGATTCTATATTAAAGAATGGGGAATATATACTTCCTCGAAACCGATCAGGCCCCCCATGGCCTTATCAATAAATTTACTTAATGACTGTCGATTCAATTCAATTCCTTCTTTGTCATCCCCTGACTTGCTTTAGCTCTGTTTCAGAAAAATTCAGGGCATGAATGAAAGAGAATGCTCTGTGATGTGTGATCAGTTATTTCATGCTGCATGTCCTTCTATAGTTGTCGTTATTAGAATTAATTATTCTCGCGTTTTAAATTGTTCAATTAGGTTGAGAAGTTGAATCGTGAACGGTGCAAATTGGTTCATTTTAACGGTTCAACTGAACAAAAAGTCTTTGTAAACAAATATTTTATCCCTGCCGCACTTCAAAAAAATGTGCCTTTTAGATAAACACTTTCATCCATGATTGTCAAAATCGCGAGTCAACTCGGCGAGTCCAACGTGTTTGCGTTTATAGCTTAAGAGATCGTGTTAACTCGCTCACAAACTCATTCTCCATATAAACTCGGTCGAACTCGGTCTTAACTCGGTCGAACTCGGTGAACTCGCCGTTCCAAGACCGAGTTAACCGAGTTAGATGTAATAAAGCCAAAACCAAAAAATCAGAAGGCTGGAAACCCTAAAAACTGAAATAAAAACAAACTCTAGTGTAAATTTACAAATAAAATACACAATACTTATATAACCTGCCTAGATGAAGAGTATCTAGACTTCATGCGGCTGCTTCCCCAATATTCTTTAACAAGATCTCCCCATTATTTCTTCTTTCTTGAGCCTCTGATTCTGATGGTACACTACAAAAAAAACGGGTCATTCCGGCGCAACCTTACCGGCGTTTTGGTCCAAAACGCCTATATGAGACACATACCGGCGTTTTTACCCAAAGCGCCTATATGGAAACGCCAATAACTTTGGCGCGCGCTTCCCGCCTTTTTTCCCGCGTTTCCATATCGGCGTTTTGGGTATAACAAACGCCGGTATGGTTTTTAAATTTTAAAAAGAGGGGCTGACAGTTTTTTTTTTATTTTTTTATTCAGAAAACCGCATATAGGCGTTTCTTCAAACCGCCTATATGCGATTAAATATTATTTTAATCGCACATAGGCGTTTTGAGAAACGCCTATGTGCATAACGTGCATTTAATATGCACTTTATGCGCATATCGGCGTTTTGAAAAACGCCTATCTGCGCATTAAGTGCATATTAAATGCACTAAATGCATATAGGCGTTTCTTAAAACGCCTATATGCGATTAAAATAACATTTAATCGCATACAGGCGTTTTGAGGAAACGCCTATATGCATTATTTACATTAAAATAATGCATACAGGCGTTTTGAGGAAACGCCTATATGCATTATTTTAATGTAAATAATGCATATAGGCGTTTGGCAAAACGCCTATATGCATTATTTAATATTAAAATGCATATGGGCGTTTTCCAAACGCCGGTACGCACCTCTGTTCCCTATAAATAGCATCTCCCTCCTTCCGCAAAGTTGCTCATTTTCTCGTTTTCTTCTATTTTTCTTCTCTTCGTCTCTCATTCAATGTTGCTGTTGCTTTGTTTTTTTTGCTAGTTTTGCTGATGTTTTTTATTTCGTGTTTTTTGGTGGTATTTGATTTTATAATGTTGATATGATCTTATTGCTTTTCTTTTACATATTGCTTGTTGTTTTGATTTTATATATTTGGGTATCATGTTTTATGAATTACTCTTGTTATTGCTTATGTTTATATATATTATTCTTTATGTGTATGTAACTTTGGGATTAACATATTATTCCTTATGTTTTTGAACATTTTTCTTCCTGGTTCTAAACAATCAGGAAGAAAAATGTTTTTTATTTTTTTTTTTGAAAACACATACCGGCGTTTTGCAAAACGCCGGTATGAAATATTATTATTTAATACCGCACATAGGCGTTTTATAAAACGCCTATGTGCATAAATAAAAAAATATTATTTCCGCATACCGGCGTTTTGCCCCTCGTCTAGGCGTTTTCCAAAACGCCGAGATGCCGCATTTCGACGGCAAATTTATAGGCGTTTTGCCAAAACGCCGTAGCGCTATTTCGCCGGAAAATTCCGCCGATGCGAGGCCCTATAAAACGCCGATATGGGCCCCGTTTTTTGTAGTGGTAGATGCAGACTTTTAGAAAGAGCACATCTTTGTTGTTGGTTCAAAGTAGTTGAAGAAGATGATAGAAAGAAGGTGAAGAAGAAGTGAAGAAGAAACTCGTTCGTTTCAGAAAGAAAGACAACTGAGAACTTGTCAAGTGCTCTGAGCTTGTTTACTTTTTAAAAATAAAAGAAGTCCTTTATGTTATTTTTTAAAATAAGTTTGTAATTTGTGTGGGGAAGTAGGCGTGTAGAAGTGGGTATAGTCTGACATTGCAGAATAAAGAGGTAAGGGGTATTGTCCTTTACTACTTATTGGTCTCATTATTTTATTAGTTTATTTGTTGCACTTGTACAACCAAGACTCTTTGATCAGACCAAGAAAAACCATGAGTTCATGACTCCTTGAGGACTATGTAACTCGTAGAACAATGACTTCTTGATCAGACAAAAAAAAAAAAAACAAAAACCGTGAGTTATTGAGGGAGTGTATATAAGTGGGGTGCTTTACTTTCTCTTCTGCCATCTAACAATTTAATTTTATTTTGAATGTAAATGACTACTTTTTGTTAAAATAATGAGTTGTTTCCGGCAAAAAAAAAAGAGTTGCATGTATGTGGTTCGGATTTGAAAATGTGTAGAAAGAAAAATGCAATATAAAGAGTTAAAAGAGCATGTAAAAGCTATTTGTCCTTTTCCCTAATTGAGCAAGTATAGTTGTAAAGAGTTGACTATTATTTTATTAATTGTTTTTTTTGATAAATTATTTTATTAATTGTTATTTTATTAATTGTATCAAGAGGGAATGGGTCAATCTTTGGTGAGAATATGGAAAATCCAATAATTTGGTGTTGATCTAAATGTTGATCTAAATGTTGATTTCAACGTTGCTATATTTGTTAGCTTTAATTTTTTTAAGTCAAGCATGATAATTTTTGAATGTTGATAATTTAATGTCAATTATTTGAATGTTAATCTCTTTAATTTCAATTTCTGAATGTTAAATATGCTTAAAATAATTTGTTATAATTTGATTTTAATTATTTAAATTAATTATTAAAAAAGGTAAACTCTTACGAGTCTACGATACGATTCTACGTTTCCGATTTTAGGTCCCTCCCACGAGTTTACTTAAACTCACGATTTTGACAACCTTGCTTTCATCAATTGAGCACCTAATTGATTTTCGCGAAATGATTTACTGCTAATCAGTAGTAGTAGATTATACAAGTAACAACATTAATTATTCTCCTTTCATCATGTTGGACTTCAATTCCAATAGAGCCGTTCATTTAAGAAAAAAGAGATATAAAAGTATTAATCAATGAGATTGCTGTAAAAACATATTAAATCAATTTTTTTCATGAAATTAATTAATAATTAACTTCTAATATTACTTAAAGTGCAGGTAAGGATGGATTATTTTTTTCAAAATCAGACAAAATGATATTAATGAAAAAATATTACATAGTTCTAACAACATCATGAAAATGAAAAGGAAAAACACTAGGCTGATCAGCAGAAAACAAATGAATAGAAAGAAAAGTAAAAGGACGGATTAAAAAGGAAATATCTCGAGCAATGATATGATTAACTGAAGGAGCTCAACATTTGAAGTCAATGTTGCGCTTACAGATATTCTAAATAGTGAGACGCTCCATAGATAAGACAGATTGATGAATCCAATTCAAAGCATGACTTGGATTAATTAGTTATCTCATTGACCTTATATAACGAGGAGGTGTCTCCTTCACTTGTATTTCCCCTTTGTCGTTTAGTTTCAAGTCCCCTCTCCTCTTCTCTTTCTTGTGTGGTGTTTAGACTTCAGTTGCATATACCTTACGTGATATCACGAATTCCTGAAAATGGCACTTAGGAGCGAAAGATTCATTTTATTCCTTTGAGGTTTTTGAGTGGATTTAGAACTAACCACAAAGTCAATCCGGACACACTGCCATGAGGGTTAAGGGACATGAAGGCGGTGAATGAATGGGACAGATGGTTTTGACGTTAACCTTGTCTATCGATTTATTGTACAAAGAAAGATAAAGAAGCCTTTATTGAGGAAGGATGTGCCATATACTACAGTATATCGCCATTCCTTGTTCCTCTTCCTCGTATACTTCATTTATTACATGTTTTGCTTAGTGGGCCCGGTGAAGATGAGTGTAATTAAGAAAATAGATTTTGATTTTCTCCCTTTTGATTTTCCCCCTAATGTGAGGAGATCTGCCGCATGGACATTTCCACGATGAGGAGGACGGCTTCTCAAGCTCATTAGTGAATGTGAGCTTAATCTTAAGCAAAGGCTTGCCTGTGTATTCTAAAAAAAAATATTAAGTATTCATGCAAGTGATTTCATGCAAGACCTAGCAATGTGGACAAAAAATGATTTTATTTGTCACACTTAATAACTCGTTGTAACAAACATCAATATATTATGAATTAGGAGTTCTCCG
The DNA here is from genome assembly GCA_029929735.1 of Mimosa pudica. Lineage (NCBI taxonomy): Eukaryota > Viridiplantae > Streptophyta > Magnoliopsida > Fabales > Fabaceae > Mimosa > Mimosa pudica. The sequence continues at coordinate 6,853,718 of JAKELP010000007.1, forward strand.
ACCTAAATTAAAGGTAACCTCAACCCAATTCATTGCTAATATTAATTGAAAAACAGTATATCATTTTAACATAGTCCGCTTTGGCCAAAAAAAAACACATAGTCCGCTAGTATGTCATTTCAGATTGTTTGGGCCATACCCTTTAATTATAAATAACGTCGTTTAAAAAAAAAAAAGAAAAAATGTAAATAAAGAAGCTATATAAAAAATGGAAAATTAATTTCAGGTCTCACCAATACACATATTATTGGAAAAGGTCCCACTAATGAGCCAAATTAAAGTAGGCGCCCCAAGGGACCATACCTTTAATTATGTTACAACACAAAAAGACTTTTATACGTAGTTTGACTTTACTTTTTTTAATTTAACAAAAAGGGCATAAAAGTCTTTTTGTGTTGTAATATAATCAAAGTAAGGTTCTTTGAAATCCTACTTTAATTTGACCAATTGGTGTGACCTTTCTAATATTATATATGACATTAGAGCTGGGATTTCGGGCTAGCCCGACTCACTTTTAATTCGGGCTAGTTCACTTTTAACTAGTTTTAATTCGAGTTTATTTTTTTCAACTCAACCCAATTTTTTCTATATTTTTCGGGCTCAACCCAATCCAAATACAAACTTTACATGTAAAATTGAAATTTCAAGTCAACCCAATTCAACCCACTTTAAAGCAGTCTAGACCGCTTTCAACCCATTTTAATTCGGGCTGAAATTTTTGCAACCGACCCACCTTTTTTTTATGTATATTTGGATTCAATCCGGAAGGTCGGGCCAGAAATCTCAGCTTACTTCTTGAGTGGAACCTGAAATTAATATTAATTTTGGTTTTAAATAATTTTGGCGTGTGCAAAACGCATGGGCGAGGGAATTCCACAGAAGCCGTTTGCTGACTCGCAAACGAGAATCAGAATCTCTCGCTCTCTCTCTCTCTCTCTCTCTCTCTCTCTCTCTGCGTCCTTCGCCGAAATAATCGAACTTTCCGTTCACATTCCCTTCTTCCTTCCTCTTATTCCAAATCACCATCCTCGCCTTCTTCTTCTTCCTTTCTCTCATCAAAGTTCCCATCTTTCTCTCCAATAATAAGGAGGAGAACGGGTTTCTCTCTCCTTTCCCCGTCTCTCATATTTACCTGTTCTCCTTCATCCCCACCTTCCATTCCCTTCGCTTTCCTTAATTCACACGCTACTTTCTTGCCTTTTGTTTTCTTGAACAAAGAACTGTGCTTTTCTGATCCAAAGTCTTGCCCTTTTTCTCTCTTATACCTGTTGATGTATCTAATCGTTCCCCAACAGGATCGCCTTGTGAACATACCCAATTCATATCTGGGTGTCCCCAGGCCATTGAATTTCTCTATTGGCGAAATACACTTCTCTTTCTGTGTTTCTACGCAAAGGTGGAATAGGCAGTTTTCTGAACTGCAGAGTGGATAGTTAAAGTTGACAACTTTGTGACGTTCATTGGTTTTATTTAGAATTGTTGAGAGATGAATTCAACCCAGGAGGATGCCTTGTCTGCCAATGTTGCTGGCTTAGTGGAGAATGCATCGTTTAAGAGGAAGGATTCGAATCTTGACGGCGTGCCTGTGTATGTGAAGGAGTTGATTGCAGGTGGCTTTGCTGGTGCTCTTTCTAGGACTGCTGTTGCTCCCCTTGAGAGGGTCAAAATACTTTGGCAGGTCCATTTTATGTATTTTTAATACTATCATTTTATGTATTTATCTCATTATGGAATTAGTTGGTGAATGATAGAGCACAATGACATAACGTAGTGGCCTAGTGGGATAAGACTCTGTTGTTGTTGTTGTTGTATCTCATTGTGGAATTGAGTTGTGAAAACATGTTTTGTTATTGTGCTGAATTTTTTGCTGATATTGTTCATGGACATGTTTTATCCTCAATATGGCATGGAGAGCTGGAAATTCTTGTCTGTAACACGTATTAGGTGAAGATAATCTGGATTACATACTTGCAATTTTGTATAGATAAAGTGGATACAGCTCATTACCTCTTGATTAGATAAATATTGCTGCTTTTTATTCTGTATAAAATGTTGAAAGTTCTGGTTTTTTAGGCACATATGGTGTTCTATACAGCCGTGCGCTCACAAGATCCTGTGTGTCCATTGGCATAGGCATTAATGTGTATTTTTTTGTATTGCTTCTTTTCTTGTACCTTCTTCTCATGTGGTATATTAATTGGTGGGGGTATGTTTTTCTTTATCCTTTTGCCTCCATAATTTTCTTTCTTTTTTTTTTATCTGCAGACTAGGACACCGGGATTTCACTCTCTTGGTGTTTATCAATCTTTAAGCAAGTTGATAAAGAACGAAGGTTTGCCTGGATTATTCAGGTAAGATAGGACTTTCAGTGGTCTAGACCGACTTTTATGTTTATTTGGTCTCCAGGAAATCTGTACTTATGTCTTACATATGCTTATTTGGTGATTTTAGGGGAAACGGAGCTAGTGTTATCCGGGTTATTCCTTATGGCGCTTTGCATTTTATGACATATGAGCGGTATAAGTGTTGGATCTTGGATAATTATTCAACGCTAGGGTCAGGTCCTGTTGTTGATCTTTTGGCTGGAGCCGCTGCTGGAGGCACTTCAGTTTTATGTACATATCCTCTGGACCTTGCTCGTACAAAACTTGCTTATCAGGTAGGAATCTCCACTAAATATTTCAACATTTGATCTATTGGGAAATATTTGAGCTAGATGTACCTTCTCTTGAAAATCTACATTCAGTTTCATATTTTGAAACCTCAGAAGCAAAAAGGGAAAAAAGAGTTGACAGAGGAAGACATTCAAACTTCCATAGTAGACTAGCGAATCTGTCAACTTTCTTAGTAGACTAGTAAATAACTGATCACCGTATTTGTAGAACACTCAAAGCATGCTGGGATAGCCTTTGCTAAAATGTTAGCTTGATAAGTAGCAGTTCACGTAGAACTTGAATTGATATTATGGTTTAACTGCAGATGCCCACGGTTGATCTCATAAAAGGTCATACTTTCGTTTTTTAGTCGCATTGCATTCAATAACATTTTAAAAAACCCTAGACAACATAAACTGAGAGACAAGCTTAAAGAATGTCGGCCTAAAGATACATTCACGTCAAGGACAGTTTGTTAGTAGATCTGTTGTGACTTAAGGCTCTTAAGCATGCAGTCTCATCTTCGTTAAAATAATTTAGGTGGTAGATACAAGAGGAAGTATCAAAGATGCCTTAAAAGTTGTTCATTCTCCACCTGCTCATAATGGAATCAAAGGCGTTCTTACAAGTTCCTACAAAGAAGGTGGAGTTCGCGGACTTTACAGAGGTGTAGGTATGTTCACTCTCCATTTTATGTTCAGTGCTATTGGCTGTTTTTTGAAGAATGCTTCTGTCTGTTGAAAGGCTTGCTTCTAGGAAGAATGCCTTTTTTGTAGCTTGTTGCAGTCACTGTCTCTTACGTTTCTTTGACATATCTTATTTTTAAGCCCATCCATGCTGAACTTATTTTTCTCTCTTTAGGACCAACCATTACTGGAATTCTTCCATACGCTGGTTTGAAGTTCTATATGTATGAGATGTTGAAGTCAAATGTTCCTGAAGAAAATAAGAAGTCCATTTTGGTGCGCCTCACTTGTGGAGCTTTTGCTGGCTTGTTTGGACAGACCTTAACATACCCTTTGGACGTTGTTAAGAGACAGATGCAGGTGTGTCAACACAACTCTGTTTCACCGGTGGAGAACTTTTACATTTTAGTAGTGTGTGTTTGTGGTTTAAAATTTGATTCTAGAGGTCTTATGCTATTGCCTATCTAGGCAGCTCCCATTTTATGGAACATCCTTTTCTGTCAGCTTGCAACTTTACAAAGGAATTTGCATTTAGCTTTCGCCATTTTGTATTTGCTTATGCAGGTTGGCAGCCTGCAGAATTCAGCTCATGGTAATGCCACATACAGGAATGCATTCGAGGGACTTAGGATTATTGTTGCTAATCAAGGATGGAGGCAGTTGTTTGCAGGCGTAAGCATAAACTACATTAGGGTAATTGCCACTCGCCCGCACTTTTCGTATATCTTGTCAACATGTTTTTGGTTTGTTTTTTTTATATGTTGTAGAATGAATATCTGCCAAATGCATTATTTGCTGGCAAATTTAGTATTTACATGGTTTTTTGGTGAAAAATCAGGAGGTTATATTTTAGTCTCTAATTTCACAAAATCTGGAATAGATAGATTTGATATCCCTATCTTTATGGGCCAACTAATCTGGTTTCTGTTGCAAGACTTATGACATAAAAGCTTTGGCTCAAATTGGAATTCATGAAATTGAATTTATTAGTTGAACAAAGTGGGTTATGAATTTGGTTCAAGTTGTAGTATCGAATCGTTAGGATATGGTTTTTCCCAAAAGTGGCTATTTGTCCGGGTAACGAATGAATCGTATGTTATGGGAAGCTTGGTCCAGGAGAGAGTGACACAAGTAATGGAATGGGCCATGCTGGTTTCATTTTTCTGTATAGACTCATGCATAAAAGATAATGATTTGGGATAATACTAGTTAATGCTAAATGATAATGCTTTACAATTTGGTTGTTCTTTCCCATAACTTAAAAGCATAACTATTTGGATTCTCACAGTTATCCAGAGACACTTGTTCTTTTATCCAATAAATGATACTTTCTAGATTAATATAAGAATCCAAGTCTGAGCTTTCCATGGCATCACCCTCTTGTCTAGTTGGTGAAGAAACCTAAGTTAGTGTTAATATGTCACACGTAGGAGTATTAGCTTGGTTGAATATGTAATTCTTGTGTTTGGTTTCGGCCCCAATGCACTTTACTTCTAACGTGGTTTGCTATGATGCCAGATTGTTCCGTCAGCAGCAATTAGTTTCACTGCTTATGACACGATGAAGGCTTGGCTTGGCGTAGTACCCCAACAGAAGAACTGATGAAGTCGTCATTATCAGTTTCCACTTCTTAATTTCATACTGTTCAATCCATTACTGTTAGTAAGGATTTTTTAGGCCACAGCAATATATTCATTCATTAATACTAGTTAGATAATACTAGTTAGATAACTGATCAATGAACAGCATATCCATTATGACCTGACCTCATATGGAAAGCAGAGTCACAGTTTTATTGTATTTAGGCTGATTCTTATTATGAATATGAAATTTTGTGCTTTCAATATTAATATCCATATGGTGGTTTGAATTTATTTGAACAATCTAGTATGCGCGCTTATGGAGATATATATAGTACACTGAGTTTGGGGGCCTTATTATCACAGGCCCTATTGAGAGTGACTCTTGTTCGATGATTCCCATGACACATACTTTACATATTTACACACGCATTAAAAAGTTTGTATTTTGAGCCCCTTGGCTGGACCACATTTTGGACTGAAGTTGAATCACGTGTCATTCTGTACTGATTATGTTTCTGGTAACAATATCATGATGGTTTCAACCGCATAAAGGTGGTGTTGGGTTAAATAAAGATGCTTTTGAATTGGTTTCTGGTAACAGTATTATGTACAAGAGTGAAGATGAGATGAAAAAAATTTGATGATTCACCATTACAGAGACTTGATATGACACAATATATATACTATTCATTTTAAAATATTTTTTCGCCAACTGGCTAAAATATTTTTGGAACTTGAAGAGCTAGAAAAATGATTTCGTTTTCATGGAGCATGCCATACTACCTGGTAAGAAAGTCTTTTTTTTATCAGTGGTTAGAAGGTCTTGGGAGTGCAAATTTTGGAAATTTTATTTTGGTGGTCGCAATTTATATTGGCAGGCAACCCCGAAACATGAACCAATCTGGATATGTGATCCATGGGAATGGGTATGGGATGTTGACTTTATTTTTTGGAGCTTATTAAATGTTGATGCTTGATGGTATTGGCACGATTGGTCCCACGTCTGGAAAAATTCCCAGCATTTATTAATAAAGTAACTACGCCCTAGGCTTTTTTAATGCATTGTATTCCTCCTCCCTTCAACGGCTTTTAATTGTTTTTGCAGTCAAATTGTCAGTCTGACATGGTTTCACTTTACTTTCAATTTACTAAAATTTAATGTCAGTCATTTTAAAAATATTTACTCCAACTACTACCACCCTCCTGCAATGTTAATGGCAACAAAAGCAGACAAACCAAGGTTTCGCTGTTTTACTTATCGAAATATGTGATGCAATTCCAAGGCAGATACAGTATTAATCAAGTACTATAATTAATTAATGTTAGTGAATTGGTGTTATCGTTGGATGAACGGGCATTTGAAAACATGGACCCGCTTTCCCTTTGACTATATGTCGTGTTTGTTGTTAGTTTTCCCAAGCAAAGTTGTTAATCTCGTGAGTTTAAGTAAACTCGTGGAGATTAGGTACACTCGGATAGCTAAACTCGAATAGTAAACTCGTAAAAGTTTACATTTATCAAAAAACATGTATTTCTTTTATATGATTAAATAAGAATACAAAAAATAATAATAAATTGACTTTAATTTATTTTAAATACAGATAGTAGATTTAAATATATCAATATTCATATTATATCAACCACAATAGATAAATTTCTAAGAAATTCATATTTAAATTCATTGAATTTTATCATTTAAAAATAATTAAAATGAGTTTAGTTGTAAGTTAACACAATTTTTTATAAGGTAGAAACGTAAAAACGGTGAATTCAGAATGTAATCACGTAAGTTTCTACCGAATTTTCAAAGACTAAAAATTTAGGTGACTCGTGACACGTTTTGTTTAGGTAGTGTTGTAAAAACGATAAAATCGGAGAGTCAACTCGTGAGTTTGACAACAATGTTCCCAAGTCTATGAGTATAATCCATAAATAAAAATACAAAATGCTCTTCTTCCTCAGTTTTTTGTTGTTCTTTTGCGCCTGATGTCTGGGGCAACACAGCAACAACTCTGCTAATAATAATAATAGATGCTTCACTATTCTCGATAAAAACCTCAGATCCGTTTCTGTCATTTGAATTGAATCCCCCCTCCCACTTTCCAATAAGTTAAAAAAAGTTGGGCCCTTTTCCATGTTTGCTTCAATCCAACGTTTCCACATTTTCATATCTCATTGCTCCATTTCAAACTCACTGCCCATCCTCCAACAGAAACTGAATGCACAAAAACCATTTGATTGGTAGAGAGACTATTCCTGACTTCAAATTAGCCTTAGCACTTTAGCAGTACTAAAGTAAAATGTGTTGTGGTAATTAATAGCAGCAGTAATAATTAAAAATAACATATTCATATATGAAGATACTAAAACTACAAACTTGATTGGCATGCGCCTGGAGTGACTTAAAAAGCAGAAAGTGGCAGAGATCTTAATTGCACTGACTCATAAGATCCTTTGTCTCATAGCAATTTGGCCTTTCTTCCCATTCTTACCTTTCACTTTTTACCACAAAGTCCTTTGTCCCTTTCCATGTTTTTCCTATACTATACCCCTCCCCTGGTGGACCCCACCACCTCTTTCCCATCCCTCTTTTTTCGTCCGTTGCTTTTGAATTTCAAATCTCCCACTCCTTCCAAAGCCCCCCATGTAAACATGTTCCCCCACTAACATCAACACTATCACCACCACCCTCTCATTTCTCTCCACTTCTCTTTTTGTTATCACTCGCAAAGACATAAACTTTTTGTTCTCCTTGCTCCATCTTCATTCTTAACAAGCCTTGCCTTGGCTTCTCTCTGCTCAAGTCTGCATCTTTCTCAAATGGGTGCTTCTGGAAAATGGGTGAGATCATTAATAGGGCTCAAAAAGTCTGATAAGGATGAGAATGTAAGTTGAGTTGTATGTTATGTTGTTAAAGTTTGTTGCTTTACTGTGTTTTGTTTGTGTGTGATGAGAGTTTGTTGTTTTTTAAGGCCAAAGAAGGTGGTGGGAAGAGCAAGAAGTGGAGGCTATGGAGGAGTTCTTCTGGGGATAATATGTCTTCTTCATGGAAAGGCTTCAAAGGAAACCACAGGGCTGCCTCTGAGGCCTCTCATTCTCCTGTTGCTAATGCTTTCACTGCTGCTATGGCTACTGTCATTCGAGCTCCTCCTAAGGATTTCAGACTTGTTAGACAAGAGTGGGCCGCCATCAGAATTCAAACCGCCTTTCGCGCTTTCTTGGTATCATTCGTTTATTATATTTATGAACAAATTGAAATTCGAGAGTGAATTTGTATTTAGGGAGGGAGTGTTATCTTGTTTTTTTTTTGGCTTTGTTCTTTTTCTTTTACTTTTATTTGTTCTCTGTTTTGTTGAAAAGCTATATGATGACTTCTCTAATCTGTGTGTGTTTTTTGGTTTGATTGGTTGTGGTATCGAATAATGGGCTTATAATTAAAACTATGCGTGATGATTGATGTGAAAGTCTTTGCTTTTGAGTGTTTTTTTCTTTTTTTTTTAAAGAAGATTCTGTTAACTTTTATGCCACTGTTGATTTTGCCTCCTTTGATTTCAAATATGAACCCACCATTCTTGAATTATTTCAAGCTAAAGGACAAAACTTTTCGTCTTATTGACCCATATTTTTGGATCTTTGAAATGTCCTTAAATGACAGAATTAAGCTTACAAGATATGATTAAGTCAGCCAATATAATGGAAATGAAAAGGGCTAAATCTAGTTTCCCAATGACAGTGCAGATCTCCATTACCTAAACGAAATCTATAATGAAAAGTGGTAAAATGATTTGAGAACGTAAGGTATTGCTTGTGTGGTTGTAAATTAAATATTGTGATGTGAGTGCAGGCAAGAAGGGCTTTGAGGGCATTGAAAGGAGTGGTAAGGCTTCAAGCTCTTGTGAGGGGAAGACAAGTGAGGAAGCAGGCTGCAGTCACATTGAGATGCATGCAGGCTTTGGTTCGTGTTCAAGCCAGAGTTAGGGCTCGTCGTGTTAGAATGTCATTAGAGGGACAAGCTGTCCAAATGATGCTTAATGAACGTCGCACCAAGGCTGATCTCTTGAAGCAAGCTGAGGTTTCATCCCAATCCTTATCTTACTCAAATAATACTCAATTGTACTCCCTTCAGTCCCAAATATAAGATCTAGTTGATTTTTTCCGGAAGATTAAAGAAATAAAATAAGTTAGTTAATTATAACATATTTGATATATTATTAGATTATGTGTTAGTTTATATCAAATAAATTAGTGTAGAGAAAAAATTCAGGTAATTCAATATATAAGTGAGTGAAAGTGACATATTTAGCTTTCTTTCTTAAGATTTTTTAAAAAAGTCAATCAAGTTTTATATTTAATACAAGAGATAGTACTACCTTTGACTAGTGACGAGCCATTATTTTAGTTACATTAGTGGAATTTTCAATTTTGTTACCCTTTTCAGGAGGGATGGTGTGATAGTAAAGGGACTCTTGAAGATGTCAAAGCTAAGTTACATATGAGACAGGAAGGAGCCTTTAGGAGAGAGCGAGCAATTGCATACTCTCTTGTTCAGAAGGTAACAAAATTTCAGCTTTCAACCATTTTTAAATAAGTAATTTTTTTAGAGAAGGAATTGACTTGAATGTTTTTCTTTTGGGAAATCATTATAGCAATGGAGGTCAACCCCATGTTCAAATGCAAGAACAAATGTATCTCTCAAGAACTTTGAGATTGACAAATCTAACTGGGGATGGAGTTGGTTGGAACGTTGGATGGCAGCCAAGCCATGGGAAACTAGATTGATGGAACAATCTCAGTCTGAAGCCTGTGATAAAACTAAAACCCCACCTACTAATAAGATTGTTGACCCCTTGGGAAACTCAAATTCAAAATCTTCAGAACAACAAGGCTTAGTCAAAGTCAAGAAAAACAATGTGAGCACAAGGATCTCAGCTAGGCCTCCCATTGCCACACGATCATCTTCAAGTCCAAGTTCCGAATTTCGATATGATGAGAGCTCTGCCTCATCTTCCATTTGCACTTCCAACACACCAATATCTGGGAACACTATGTTGGCCTCTGAAAGGACAGAGGATAGCACAGTGAGTAGGCCAAGTTACATGAACTTGACTGAGTCAACCAAGGCAAAACAAAAGGCATATAACAGAAGTCAAAGGCAGCAATCCATGGATGAGTTTCAATTCCTTAAAAAGTCAGCGATTTTCTCAAATGTGGATTCCAAAAGCACTGCAGGTTCTGGTTCTGACCTTTCAGTCAACTTCTCAAGGCCATTTTACCTACCAACCCACTTGGACAAGTGCTCAACAAAGGCACGGTGAATATGAGAGGCTTCTGCTTTAGTCATTTTATGTATTTTAAGGTTCTTTGTGTTAATTTTCCTAGTTCAACATCTTGTTGTTACCTAGATTTGAACAAATTGGGTTAATAGCTTTTGTGGTTGCACTAGGCTTGATATGATGCTACTGGAGGTTGATCCTCACAATTTGTATAATTGTTCATTCCATGGGTGTTTTATATCATGCTGTCCACTAGTTCTCCGGGGAAATTATCTTTCTGTTGATCAACAGCCTATGGAGTATCTTCTACCAAGAGATTTGTGCGAACAAAAATTTAGGAAATCTGTGAACCACAACTCATTAGTACGGAGTATCTTCTAATTTGGTCAAACTTCTCTAGAAGTATGTGATTCTTTGTTTGTCCGAGTAACAAGCACTTGGAGTTGATGATAAGAATCTTATGCAAAGATGCCAAGACAATTACTCCATTTTTCCTAAATATAAGATCTCATTAATTTTTTTTCGGAAATTAAGAAAATAAATTAGACCATTAAATTATAACATATATGTTACATGTAATTAAATTATAGGTTAGTTCATAAGTAGAATAAATTAGACTTGAAGAAAAAAGGTAATTATAAACATTTTAAATTGATTGCCTTTTCATCTTTAATTTCTCAAAAAAAAAAATTAAAACTATCTTTTGATTAGGACCGAAGGGAATACTACGATAAGAATGGATAATACTTCCTCTGATCCTTATTATAAGTCACAAACTACCTACAATTTTTTGTCCTTAATATAAGACACCAACTGTCGAATTAAATGTTGTTTTCCCACTTTACCCCTGTTATTAATGGAGATTCAAAATTGAAAATGTGAAACGCATCAATTAATGAAGGGTGGAGTTGGAAAAAATGTCAAATTTAACATGGATTTCAAAACCCATCTAACATTCTTTATTACGTGAGAAATGGGTAGTTGTTGACTTATAACAAGTATAGTGAAAGGAATGACAATGATGCAGTGGACACTTAAGCTAAAGAAGCACTTAGCGTGGACATTGGGATTTGGGGGATCAGATCCTGTCAAAGGAGGTTGCTCTGAATCTGCTAAATGCTATAGGGATTACCTAGTAGGCGCTTTTGTTTAGAGTTATTTAATTTTCTTTTCCACATGTATAAAAAAAGAAGATGCCAAGACAATTATTTACTCTAGGAGCAAAGACACCTGATGAATATTTCATTATACAATTCACCACCAACTAAATTGGTACTCTATATTACTGCTATATATATATAGAGATTATAGGCAATAATAGGTTGCGGCTTCAGTGTTTTCTATTTATGGCTCTGAGCTTGACACCGTTTTTGAAGTTAAGAACAATGCCATAGTCAAGTTGCACTGGTTTCTCCATGTCTGGGGAGTGACGAAAGACATACTTGCGGTACAAATGAATGAGTGTAAGCTTGATCTCTTGTATAGAAAACTTCTGACCAATGCATGCCCGAGGACCAATTCCAAATGGTATAAATGCATAAGGATGCCTTCTTTTATATTCTTCACAATTCGGGTCAAACCTCTCGGGTTTGAACTTTTCTGGCTCCGGAAAGTTTCTTGGGTCCTTAGCTAGAACTCCAGGCGCTAGCCACACCCATGTCCCCTGGCCCAATAAACATTTCGTTTTAATATGATACAAGATTATGGAATTTTGATTCTCCTTACACAACACAAGTGGCACCTCAGATTAACTTTGAATTAGTTTAAAATATCTAAGAGGTTTATTTGTGCATAAAATGAATACACACATACACCGGACTCACATTCAATGCCCATTACGAAGATGAACAAACAGTTTCTCATTTCAATTATACAGTAGATTTATTTCAACAGTATAGATTCATTTAAATTTATTTTAATATTTAATAAACCTTTGTTTTCATGGATACAAGATCCAAAATAAAAGTTTATCTTATAATTGTCATTTAATAAAAAAAATGTATGTTTGAAAAAAATGACCGTTTAAAAATTTTAAATATGGATTATCCGTATTGAATCTTGGATTATTCAAATTTTACTCCATCCGGTCCTAAATATAAGATCTAGATGACTTTTTTTGGAGATGTTAAGGTTACAAAATATGTTATTAAATTATGACATATTTGATATATTTTTAGATTAGTCATTAGTTTATAGGTTAAATAAACTATTTTAAGAAAAAAAATTAGGTAAATCAATTTATAATTGACTTAAATTTTACTTTTTTAGGATTTTCTAAAAAAGTCAATTAGGTCTTATATTTAGGATCGGAGGTAGTATTTTAGTGATGAGAAGTGGTTTCTTATCTTGCTGCGATAAGCACCTAAAGGGAATTTCACACACATCACATCACATGTAAACACATGTTACCTTAGGGAGAAAGTAACCTCCAATTTCTACATTATTTGTTGTTTCTCTTGCAACTAGTGGGGAGACAGTGTAGTACCTCATTGACTCTTTAACCACCTGCATTTTTTGAAAAGGTTAGATTTTATGAATCTGCAAGTGCATATCTCAGATAGTACTATTACAACCAAACCTGATCAAGATAAGGAAATCTGTCATGAAGATCATTAGCAGTGGGTTTTTGATCAGGTGGGCCAAATGCATCAATCTCATATAGCAACTTTTTCTCTACTTCCGGATGCTCAGCCACCAAGTACACAATGGAAGACAAAGTAAAAGATGTTGTGGCCGAACCAGCTAGAAGGTGCTCATAGGTGACGGCACTAACATAGTCAGGACTGAAAATATTATCTGGTACTGATTTGGATTCTCTTGCATTCAATATGAGGGACAAAAAATCCTTAGAATTCGGGTCTCTGTCTTTAATCCTCTCCTCCACAATCTCATCAAGACGGCCACTCAAAATCTTGTTGGTACGTTCGATTTTCCAGTCCATAGTGCCTGGTATCCTCTTCAATATTTGCCTAAATGGCTCTTGCAGTGCAGGAGCTAGAAGACCAAGTATGATAGAAAAAGAACCAGATAAGTCCATCTTGAGTTGTGTGGTGGAGTAAATGTGTTCATTGATGAAATCTGAGACCCCATCACTATCACGTGTAACGCCAACACTCTTCATTGAGTCACAAACTAAATGAGGCTTTGAGAGTCCAAAGTTGACTCCAAAAGCAGCCTCCCCTATCACATCAGAAGCCAATCGGAGGGAGAAGTTAGAGAAGACAATATCCTCTTTAGTGGAATCAAGATTCTGGGCGGCAGATTCTATATATGATTGCATCATGGGCACTAAGTTGGCCAAGTGTGATGGCTGGTACAGTGACAATATTGTATTTCTCATGATAGTCCATCTGGGATCCCTGCATTTCACAAATTCAATACTTACAATATAAGAATAACATTAACATTCCACCAAGATAAAGTTTTGACTTTTGAGGATAGTTTTCATCATACTTGGTGAAAAAGAGACCCTTTTGGTGAAGAGGGGAAGCAGAAATAGGAGAAGGGATGCTTCTGTTTCGAAGATCTTTGAATTTTCTGATGCCTGCCTCTCTACAAAGCTCTGGATCTGCTATAATTATTAGTGGTTGTCTTCCCATGTGAAATCTGCTTCACCAAACAATGTCCCGAAAAAGTCAACCCAGTACAGCGAAACAAGAATGAGTGTATTTTTCTGTAGAGTTAACATGTTGTGAATCTTTTCTCCATATGTGTTTTAAATTCTTTGTTTGTTTTCCTACCGGCTATCTTCAAAATCAAGTTATTATTGGCTGGTAGGGCAATACAAAAGGCTAAAGCTGAAGGCTTGTAACTGGCAGCATGGTAATACTAGATTCGGTGCAGTCACATCTAAAGCTGACTTTTCCTTAAGCGGATAAAGTACATATGATTGGGAATAATATGTTTTTTCAATGAAATAAACTTGTTTATTAATTAAATTATGATGTGTATTAACTACTCTATTTATTAACTAATAATGGAATCATTGCTCGGGAAGCGAAGGGAAGAAAGTTCATTCTCAGTTTTGAGCGAATAAGGATTATTTAAATTAAACTTTCAGTTCAAAACAAGAATTGTTTAAACGCATCTTGAGGCCTTTCTTTTTTTCCCTTCTAATTTCTGATTTAACAAAAAAATAATAAATCTCACTATCTCTAACCATCATCCATTTATATGTACTCCCTCTTCTCATAAATATAAATATAAGAGTTTTTGACGTTTATAAAAAAATTAAGGAAACAAATTATATCACTAAATTATATTTATAATATGTGTCAAATGTAATGAAATTATAAGAAGTGTATAAGTAGAAAAAATTAATTTTAAAAAAACTAACTATATACAATTTAAAGTGATCAATTTTGTATCTTCGTATGTTCTTAAATAAAAATTAAAGTGTGTAGGATTACATTCGAGAGAGAGAGAAGCTGGCCAAAGAGGAATTAGGACTCAGTGGTTGAGATTTGAGAAAGTATGACATGATAGTGACAGTAAGAGAGGGTCAAAGATATGAAAGAAGAAAAAGGAGATAAACATAACGATGACACTTGCTCCGGCGGAACAAAACAGAAGGCAAGAAATGAGATCAACAACAACAAAAACGCCCATAACCCAATCATAATTGTTTCCAACATAAAACTGAAACTTTACTTTGGACTTGACTTTTTTCTTGCAAATAAAATAAAGAAAGAAAGAAAGAAACAAGCCACTTTGCACTTTTGAATCTCATCAGTAACATATACCATGCATATCCCCGCATAAACAAACAGCTTCATATAAACCAAGTATGATTGGCCTTTTCGTCTCAAACACAGAAAAAAGTAGATAGATGAAGAGAAAAGTGGAATAAATAGTGAAAGAGGTATAGAATTAATTACCTGTAGATTGGGCCATATTGCTTGGAGAGGAGAGAGAAGAGATCGGGTCCATACTTAGCAAGCAAGGGAAGGTGTCCTAGCAATGGAACACTTGGTGGGCCTGGCACCTTCCTCACCCCCCAATATGGTGCATACATATACCATACAATGCCCATCACTATTCCCACGGCCGTCACCACCCATGAAAAACTAACCAACCACCCTATTATAAATTCCCCCATTCCCACTTCTCGTCCTCAGAACAATGCTATATGAGTATGAGTGTATCAGTGTATGTAGAGATATTGGGTTCTTGGGTCATACATAGAGTGAGAGATGTGTGTGTGTATTTATAGTGAGGGGGTTATGATGATTAGTGAATAAGGAGGAGGGAAGTGGAGGGAGAGTTTGTCGGCATATGAATGATGGAATTTGAGAATTAGATACCTTTTTATAACGAGTGGGCTTTTCTTATTACATAAATAAATGGGATTCACTGACTCATCCTTTTCCATAGACATTTCGCATTTTTAGATTTTGGATTATGGATTTTGATCGTGCATGTGATATGTATTGGAGTAAGTGGAGGTAGGGTGGGGCTACCTCTAGCTATATATTACGTCTTCTTCAATTTTTTTTTAAACTATATGTGTGTGTACGCGTTTAATGGGTCGGATTATTCAAAAGAGATCCAACCGATAATAGCTAAAGACAATTGGAGAAGAACAATAAATTCTTATTGAAGTCAAATTATTTCATCCATCAAATTTCCAAAGATATAATATAAATACATGTTTTTATAACACTATTATATCAAAATGGAGGATAAATAGATTCTGTTAGACCTATATAACGGACAAGAAATCGAGTAGCTTTAGTACGTAGCTTGACATTGGATAACAAGTATAGTAGCTTGACATTGGGTAAATATGACCAGATAAGTCTTTTACGGTTGTACCCCGATAGTCGAATATTTTTTTATTGGTCCCACGTATTCTTACAAATTCCCAGAAACACACCCCATCTTAATCTAGTTCCTATATTCTTATACCTTCATGTGACTAAACAGCATCCTGATCATCGTCGTGCATTTCCACATTCATTCTTCCATTTTCCAAACGCATTTGTTCTTTTCCAAAGACTCGTGTGCCTTTTCAGATAAGATTAACCTCATCAGTCGTCAGTAATCAGCACGCGTACTATATATATTCTCACTGTCCACACAAGATACATGCCTTTAATGATAAAGCAGATAATTATATGTGTGTTAGGTATACGTCGTTGTTTTGTTTGTCCATGTTGCATGCCTTTTGAAATTGAGTTTGGGATCATCTCATATTGGATATATATGCTCCATCCAGGGATGTGACTGTATATGTTTCAGCCTTATACATACATTCTCCCGACGACTATATCAAGTGTTTTGGTTCATCCACAGAAAACCCAGAATATATGCCTAACTATATACGCCGTCGTGTCTGGTTTTATTACCCCCAATCTTTAAATAACGTTGTCGTGTCCGGTTCTATTGCCTTCAAATTAAGTATCCAACAAAACGCATGAGATGTCACATTGATGTTGTTAAGGTCGTAGACTCGTAGTTGTGTAGCTTTACGCTGCGTTATTCTAATTCCATGGTCATCATTAAGTATATTTAGACATTGGAGCTCATCACTTATAATATTATATACTTATTAATTATTAGTTATGACTGAATACTGGCTCCACTGCTATATACTCTGCATTGGGCAATAATATAGAATAAAGAGACAAGTAGCATTTTAGCATGCGTAAAAGATTTATCTTAGCTTTGCCATGTTAATTTAATTCTTAATTATTGAAGTTGCCAAGAGTCAGACGGATGGATAGTGACACGATTACTTTCTGTTGTATTGGGGGCCGTGGGGCCAATTGCAAGGCTTTGATTTGGAAATTCCACTGACAACGATCCGTAAATTTTGTTCATTTGTTTAAGTGGACGGCCATAATCATAACTCCTCGCCTCAATTTTCCATGAATGAGTTTTTCTCGACCCCCACCCCCAATTTCAATTTCATTCTATTCTTTTGACCATTTCGATGATTTTACCTACAAACTTAGTTCATTAAAAAACAAGGTCAAGGAAAGGTATAAAAAACAAGGTCTATTTATATTTTTATCCGGAAAATAACTACAAAAGGTATTGCTTATCCAAAAAAATTAAGCCTTTTTTACCATATAAGTAACCAAAACAGAAAAATTTCGTTCGTTTTCATAAAATATGTTAACGGAAAATGTTAATTTTCAAAAAGCCAATGTTTATATTTAGAAGATTATATCAAATTTGTTATATTTTTAATACTTTTGGCGTTTAAGTTCTTTTGAACATTCTTCTTGTCAATGCACCTACGCAGCTACTCTTAAGGTAAAAATGTGCTTTTACCGTTAAAATTATGTATGGTGTGAGAGTATTGTGTGGTAGATTAGGTACTAATATTCTATCATCTAATTGGTAAGAATATACTAGGGCAGCTGCACAAAATTTGTGCAAGACCTGGCCAAATATATGCTATAGAGCCTGTCTTACAAACCTCCGGACTAGTTTTTTTCTATGTAGCCGGGGGGCCAATACCGCTTAGGAATATCTTTCGGGCCATGGGACATGTTCTATTAGTTCTTAGTCCCGGAGCTTTTAAATATAGGAAGAAAACATAATGAAGAAAATAAGAAATTGGGGGGGAAATAATTGAAATACTTTTATTTGATTTAATAATTAATAATTAGTATATAATTATTTTTAAACCAAGAAGAAAACTTTTCATATAAAACCAATAATATATTTGGGTCAGGCCACTGGTCATAGAATCCATGTCTTTATCTTGTCATATCTGATGGTCAAGTTTGATCATGCTTTAATGGTTATAAATCCGGGGCTACTAGGACTAATTGAATTGCCTCTGGGCCAAACCCAGGCGTGTCACTGGGTTTTTGTATAACCCTAGAATATACTCCTTTCATTTCTAAATATAATTTATTATTTAATTTGATTAAATTAGTTTAATTAGCCTGAGTAAGTCTATTACTTAAACCCATCAGTTCACTCAACTCCTATTAATATTATCCCTTTTCATTACATAGCTGGAGAACTGAGTTTACATATTCTATTGTTCTACTTCTAATCATGGACTTTACCCATTCCTATCTCAATAGAGGGAGGGCGGTGTTCAAAAAAGTCAAAATTTTCCAACATGTCGTGGGCCATCTTAGCCACACGATCTGCATAAAAGTTTCTCTCCTTTGAACTATATCCGACCACAACTTGCCAATCATGAGCCAACTCAGTCTTCTTGCATCCTTTATTTAATACCCCCTCATGTCTCTAATGTAAGAGCCCAAAATTTGAATGGTTTTAGTCCCTAATGTAAGAGCTCACCCCATATTCTCTCCTCATTTAATGCATTTTTCCTACTTTACCCCTAACTCTCTTTCATATTTATTAATGCTTATGTATTTCTCTCTCTTAAAAGTAACATAATAAATATGGGCAATTTTGGAAAAAAAAGCATTAACTTCAGACACTCAACTAACATTCACATGTTTTCTTAAGAAGCGATTTTTTGACGGTTAGCTCTTACATTAGGGACCGGAGAGAGTATTATCGTTTCAACTAACGTGTTGATGTTTTGTCTAATTCCTAAAAACAACCAAAATAGTACTCCCAGTCCACAAGTGGTC
Source organism: Mimosa pudica (assembly GCA_029929735.1). NCBI lineage: Eukaryota > Viridiplantae > Streptophyta > Magnoliopsida > Fabales > Fabaceae > Mimosa > Mimosa pudica. The sequence goes on from JAKELP010000007.1 coordinate 6,872,484, forward strand.
TCTCTTTCCGGTAAACGGCCTTATCTTTTCTTCTCATAAGAAAAAAAACTTAATTATTATGTATTATATTAAGTATGTTGTATTAAGTATTAATTATTATATATGATGTATTTTTAAATTAGGAAAATAAATTATTTTTCATAAAAAAATAATATTTTTGAGCAGGCCAAGATGGGCCACTGGTTATAAAATCTAAGCTCTTGTCATGTTTTATGGTGGTATGGTTTGATGATATCCTTATTGTTATAGTTCTGGCCCAGGATTGAAGTGGCATTGGGCCGGGCCGAATCTAGGTGGGCCATCAGATTTTTATATAGCCCTATAATATATTTTCTCTGTTTCTAAATATAAAATATTTTTTAATTGAAGTAGATAAATTTGGTGCGTTAAATAAGTTTATTACTTCAACCCACCAGTCCACTGAACTCCTATTAATAATTAATACTATCATTTCAACTAATGTGTGGGAGTAAGTTGTATTTCTGGCACATCGTGTGACATATTGCCAGTCCACAGGGACTCAGGGAGTCTCTTCTTTCCAGTAGATGACATTACTTTTTGTCTCATTTCTACCACATGTACGTTATCATTTATAAAGATCCTTAACTCTTAATAGTATTATTACATGAGAAATAAAAAAAATATGACTCTAATGCAGCCAGCGCTGTCCATAGGTAGTCTCTTCTTTCTAGTAATGACGTTACTTTTTGTCTCATTTCTACCACATGTTATTTTTTATAAAGATTCTTGATTCTTGATAACATTATCAGATGAGAAATCAATATCAATATTACGACTTTAATGCAACCAGCGGCCCCTATGACGTGTAGGGGTGGGAATAGCCCAGACCGGCTATCAGGGGTCTATGACTTGGACCGTTAAAGCCTTGGACCGTCCTCCTTATATCCAGATTAGGCCCAGACCCAGACTTTTTCTTTTGAACTATTTTGCTTAACAGGCCAGTCTCAGACTTGAGAAAAAAGTCTATTAGCCTATCAGGCTGGCCTATTAAGAAGTTAAATAATATTTATTTAAATAAATAATTATCTTACTATATTAATTGATGTTATTTTTATTAATTTTTATTATAAAATTACAATCATATCATCTTCTATTCTAGTGTGTTTATTGTCGCACGTTCTCTAAGCATTCATTCAAATGATGTTACCCACCATTCATATTTCTAACCCTCTTATTGAGTATGTTTAATTAATCAGGCCTTTTAACAGGCTAATAGTTAGGCCAGTCCAGGCCACAGGCCAGACTCAGGCTTAAAAAATTGTCTGTAATAGGCCACAGGCCAGGCTCAGGCCGATCAATTATACCACAGGTCAGACCATTTTGTGACCAGGCCAGGCGAGGCTTGGACCATTCTCACCCCTACGCTGTGTCCAGCAGCACCTCTCACAGATTTTTAAGTAGCTTTTGTATCCCTCAATTAACCATATTTATAATCAAAATATCACTACATGTTTTGCGTGATTACTACTTAACTACTTCTATATTTGTGTATTAGTTTCCTTATTGAGAGTCTGCATTATTTAGCCGCCAAATTTTGTTCAGAGGAAAAAATATAACGTAATATAAAGAGTTAATTAATCAGTTCGTGCCACATAGCTCTGGCTTTCTCAAAATCTCTCAGCATATGTAAGTATCTCCTTACTTCCTCGTTAATTTTCATTTCCCTGTACTTTTTGGTATATGTGTAGTAAAATATAAGACTCAGTTGATGTTTTTTTAGAGATTTAGGGCCGGGGTAATTATTATTTCATTGATGCGTTGAAATTTTCATCCTCTTCCTAAAAAACAACTAAAATATGTAAACACACATTTATTATAAATTAAATTGTATTCCATGCACAGCATAACGTTTTGAACATCAATCATCTTATCTTACAAGAATCGATCTTTTATTTATCTGAGCGAGAATATATGAATAAATCTTAAGATAAACCTATTTTCAAATTTGAGAACGATCCAGGTTAGCTAACAAAAGAAAGAATGCAAGGTTATGAGGTGAAACCAATAGAAATACCCCTGGCACCGTTTGTTTTATACGTGGATGCTTCACAGCTAACATCTCCTATCTTCGTTCTAATGCTTTGTTTTTAAATAGGTAAAGTATACTTTTGTTCCCTTATGTTTGCATCAAGTTTTAATTTAGTCTTTTATGTTTGAAAAGTACACTTTTAATCCTTTTTTGTTAACACCGTTAGTTTAACTTAACGGAAAATGTTAACTTAACGATTTTAAATGGTTATTAAATATTGAAAAAATGTTCGAATTGAAATATTTGAGGGTAAATATTCTTATATTTTCAAAATTTATCATTTTTTGTCCAATTTCATTCTAAAATAATCATTTAAAATTGTTAAGTTAGCATTTTCCGTTAATTTAAACTAACGGTGTTAACAAAAAAAGAACTAAAAGTGTACTTTCCAAACATAAAGGACTAAATTAAAGCTTGATGCAAAAATAAGGGATTAAAAGTATACTTCAGCCTTTTAAATAAAAGACTTTCTATTTATTTTTCCTTAAATTATTCTTCTTCATGCTCCTTAATAACAAAGGAGTAATAGAGGGAAATAGAAATAAAGGTGAGTGATTAAGGATTTCATGTAATTTTGATTAAATAAGGTATTTCTATGATTTAATCAAATTAAATAAATAAGTCTTATATTTAAAAAGGTTGGATTAATACTTAGCTTTTTGTTTTATTCCAGTAATCTTTTTATCACTATATATCCTTCAAAGGGGGAAATTTTTATATATAGACGAATGACAGGCTGAAAAAAGTATGTTCCTTATTGAAAAAAAAAATTAGTGTATCCGAATGTTAAGGATGATGTGAGAAAGATTTTTTTTAAGAAAAACAGCAGGCCTGATCAACGGTGATTGTTGAATTTCTGATTTATAGGGGAAATGGGCCGAATGCAGGATTCACAAAGACCACCCCTCATTAGGCCTTCATGAACCAAGTATCGCCCACCCTTCATTAAGTTGAAACCCCTTATATTTAGATCTTTACACTGAAAAGTTTGACTTGGGCTCATCCAAGTGGACCCGGAGAGGGATATTCTGATTCCATATTTACCATGCTTGTTCCTTAATATATGGACTCGTTAAATAGCCTTACATATCCTGATAAAAAAAAGATCAATAGCTTTACATAATAACCAGGAAATCATTTGATTTTTTTTTGCCAGAGAAAATCATTTGATTTATTCATCCATAATAAATGTATTTTTCTATAATACTCTTTTAAATTATGCATTCAAACTATTATAGGAAAATGACAAATAAATACTCCGAAGGTATAAAAGGACAGGTAAGGAACTTAAACTTCCAAAAGTATAAGGATTTCCGAATTCTAAAAGGACAATTAAGGAATAAGACAATTGTTAATCACTATGTTTCAGTTGTTAATAGCTATACTCCAATTGTTATTTTTTTATTTGAAAATTTGAGTTCTTTACTTGTCCTTTTAGAAGTTTAAGTTCCTTACTTATCCTTTCGGACATTGGGAGGTATTTATTTGTCATTTCCCCAACTATTATTTTACATAAATCCCTTTGATTCGTAGGGGTAATTTAAAAATGTTAAACAACTTGAGAGAGAAAATGGATTGAGCTCTTACCTTTATTAACCAAAATAAATATTTTATCTCACCTTTATATCAAGTATGAAAAGGAGTAGCTCGCAGATCATGCTTTGTTTGACCTGTTTAAATTGCGAAGGCAGACTATCACTTTCCCCAGTTGCCCCTAATCTTTGCATGCTATGACAAGCCCAAATCATTGTTTCAAAACATCACCATTGTTCTTAAAAGATGAGGCAGTACATATACTATTTTTTTATAGGCAGTATATATACTATATGCCCTCAGACAGAAACAAAAAAAAGTTATGATATGCCATTAATTACTTTGTTTGAATATATGTCTTCGTAATCATAACTCATAAGTATAGGAGTAAATATTGGTGGCGAGAAAAGCAGTGAGTTGAAGGAAGGAATCTGATGTCAAAAAAAGGAAGGAATGAATTTGACGTGGCCCATATAAAGTCAAAGTTAAGTAGAGGTAAGAAATGGAACATGCAAAACGGTGAAATCAAATGCCTTTTCCTCTCCATCAAGACCACCTCGTGCTACCGATTCCACCTCCCCCACTACACACATAATTGATAGGGTCCACCCCTCTTGATCACAAAAGTATAAGTGTTAGATGTTGAAATTAGTCACTTTGTTAAAGTGATGGGTGAACAATTTTAACATGCTGAAAGTAAAGAAAGGGCCTTCATTTTTTGCGGAGATTAAAATAAACTAATAAAGTAGGCCAGTCAATAGATAGGCACTTTGAATATTTTGATAGGAATATTCCAAATATTATGTGTTTCGGGTACCGTCAATGAGTGTTCTGTGTGGTGGTGTCAAATCATAACCCCAAACCGGTGATTTTATTTAGTGCCTCTATGCACATCCTTTTCTGCTACTTCTTTTGGCCAAATTCTTGTGAAAGTCTATGTGCTCATACATTCTTATTTACAATATTTCCATGACTACTGAGTTAATTCCATAAATTTTCAAATTCATACGTTTTTAGCCAAAAATAGGGGACAAATCTGCTGGTCCAGCCTTGTTAACCCGTTTTATTATTATTTTTCGAAAAAAAATGGGTCCAACTTAAAAAAAGAGCGAGTGGATTGGCCCACAATATGCTGGCAGCATTTTTATTTTCAAAATGAAAACCCTGTCATTTCCTTCCTTTTGTTTTTATAAACTTCTTTAATGGAATTATACTTAAGTATCATCCAACCTAATCAGAGATAGCCCTTTTAAGTAAATGATTTTACATGTATAAAATAAAAATGTATCTGAGAGAAGTATCTTCGATCTTAGTTGTTATTATAAAGTTAATACAACATGGAACGCGTATCTGTGTGTATTCAACTTTTATTTATTTCATTGTTAGTTTATGCTTCCTTTTATGGATCGTTCCACAGCTTATTTTGATGTAATTTAGTGTGATTCAGAACTAAATATTCATAAGCTATATATGTATAATCAAGATGTTAATATACATTTAAATTACTACTCAACTCTTCCATCTTAAAAGGTGAAGAACTAGTAACCTGCGAAGAGTTATCTTAATTAAATGTCATTACTAAGTAATAGGAGTAGTTGGGAAACCAAAATATAGTTTGGTCAGTAGTCAGATCAGTTGTTTGAATATATATTATATTTAGTAATAGAATCTACAAAATCCGCATATTTCCAATTGATACATGAAAAAACTCCAGTTGGAGAGAATGATTGTAGATTTGGTTTTGTAATATAGTGTCCATGAGGGGGGTACATGTGAAATTTACCCAATCATACTTAAATGAATGAGAAAGGTCGAAGGTGGGGGACGGCATATGAATAGTAAACTGAAAAGATGTTTTGAATCAAACCCGAGTTGATGGCACTCTGATTTGGGTAGATGAAGCACCGTGAAGTTGGAAATATTTTTTTAACTGAAAAAGGTTGGAAAGAATTGGAATTTGATGATACATTTTTATATTCAGATTGTTATTTTTGCATATCATAGCGTCATATTATATTGGATTGTTGTTTTGTTAAGAAAATGGAATTGTTCAGGTTAAATATCACTCTGGTTAATGAACTATTTCCAAAGTATCAATTTAGTCAACAAATAAAAAATGTATCATTATTGCCAATGAACAAAATAAAGTTATCACACTGACCAATCAGACTCCAGAGCAATATAATTCAGTTGCCAAAAATCTCCCCTACCCCTTGTTAAAAGCAAATGCATTAAAACGAACCAGACTCGCGCTTCCCTATTGTGCCCACTATTGCTCTTCTCTTCTTCCATTCACACCATTTTCCTCTCCTTCACTAAGAATTCAATCCCAGAATACTCTTTTGTTTAAAGCAGGTATTTTCTCCCTCCGGTCCTAAATATAAGACCTAATTGACTTTTTCTAGAAAATCATTAAAAAAGCAAAATAAATTAATTATAAATTGATTTACCTAATTTTCCCCCTTAAACTAGTTTATTTTACCTATAAACTAATGGATAATCTAAAAATATATCAAATATGTCATCATTTAATAACTTATTTCGCAACCTTAATCTCTCCAAAAAAAAGTCAATTAGGTCCTATATTTAAGATCGGAGGTAGTAATAAACTTTGCCTCAAAAAACATTTAAAATACCAAAGTTTAGCGAGTTGCACTAAAAATACCCATCTTATGGATCAGGTGCAATTTTAGACTTTATACTTAAGGAAAATAAAATCTAAATATGAAAAGACTTTTATATTCCTCATTAAATTATTATTCTTCTTCAACCTTCGATCCCTTCACCTTCACTCACTCCTCATTTGAACGGATCTTATGGCCCGTTTGGTTCAATTCCGAACCCTTTGGTAATGCAATGCAATGTGTTGTAATGTATTGCAATGTAATCATGATTACCATCCATGTGTTTGATTGTGTTTGGTTGGTTAGTAACAAGATGTGATAATTTTATTTTTTTATATTTAATTATAATTACAAAAGGTCAATAATGCCCCTCAAACTAAAAAACACAATGAGTAGCGAACCAAACAGGCCTTCTTCTCCTCATCATCATTGTTGAGCGAAGAACACCCACATTCTCTTCATCTCAATCTCCTCTCATTATCAATTTTCTTTCAGCAGGTTTGGGCATCACCAAATTTGCCAAATGAAAACCAAAACAGAGCTTCCTAACTTAATCAATCAAAGAAGAAAGTTAAAAACAAAAGCAGCAGAAAAATGATTTATCAGTATGTAGTATTCGTACGAAGACTATAACAAATCAGAACAACAGAAAAATATGTAGCAATCAATTAACAAAAACAGCGAAGATCTGAATCTGTTTCACAAAAGAGAGAGCTCAAGCTTCTAAGTTCGACGTTCTTCCTCTCCGAAATCGTTCACAGATTACGAACAAAGGCGAATTCGAATTCGAACTAGGCTCAACCTAACATCAACTGCAAGATTGATGTATTCTAATTTCATTTTGATTTGATATGTTTTGATAAAGATTGATTTTTGTTACCCAATTCAATTGCAAAAAGTATGAATTATCGATATGGAAAATAAATGTTGGTTGATTTGTTTTGATGAAGTTTTGGTTGATTCTAATTTCATTTTGATTTGATATGTTTTGATGAAAATTGATTTTTGTTATCTAATTCAATTGGAAGAAAGATGAAATATTGATTTGGGAAATAAGTTTTGCTTGATATGTTTGATGGGGGCAAATGTTGTCTTTTTGTTAAATTGACGAGGATAAAATTGGCTTATCACATAATATTACATGGGTGCAATGAAGATTAATAGGGGACCCCAATGAAAGAACATTACCAAAAAATGTGCAATGTTGATTACAATTGTAATCAACATTACCATTGCCAAGTACAACCAAACAAGCCACATATGGTAATGTAATCAAGATTACCATTGCATGTGTGCAATGTTTTTGAACCAAACGGGCCCGAAGGGTGTAGTGTATGGTGGAAAGAGAGAGCAATGGGGAGCGAGTGATTGAAGGTGAAGGTAGGTTGAAGAAAAATGATTTAATGAGAGGCATAAAAGTCTTTTCATATTTATATACTATTCCCTTCAAGTATAAAGTATAAAATTGTACCTGATCCATAAAATGAGTATTTTTCGTGCAACTCGCGAAACTTTAATATTATAAATGTTCTTTGGATAAAGTTTAGTATAAAATGTGCACCTTCGCCTATTTTCTTATTATTTGTTTTAGTTTTCACCTTCTCTGTGTATGAATGTTTGTGTTTCCAGATTTGATGAATTTAGAGGTGTCTCCTTTTTGTTTTGATTATTACAATCTGAATGTGTTGATGTTGTTAGTATGAATCCAGATTTTTTTTTTGTTCTTAGTTGAACAAACGAAACTGCCCTCTCATTTATTATGTGCGTGCATGTACATGCATTTTTTACAGGGAAAGCTAGCTTCTTTAATTTGAAGAGTGATTGTACAGTGTTTATCTCTTGTTATCTTGGCATTGTGCAGAAACGTTGAGTTGAATACGGAGTACATTTTTTTGGATTTCGAAGGTTTTGTTGTGGAAGTGTGATGTATTGGGGAAGATGTATTGAAGAAGAGTGAGATTTTTTTTTTTTTTTGAGTTTTTAATCCGGTATCCTGGGCCAGCACCTATGTCACGGGGAACTCAACGGGCTCATACTAATCCAGATCCGCACCGTGGACCTCCACTTAAGGGCAGAGTGCTGGCCAAGGGGCATGCTGCATTACCAAGGCTCAAACTCGAGACCCTTGGTTAAGCGGCGAAGTGAGGTTGCCACTACGCTAACCGCGCTTGGTTGAGTGAGACATTTTTTAATGAACATGAAGAAGCACAAACTATTTAATAACAAAAAAAAGTTCATGTTTTATTATTATTCAAAAAAAAAAATGAAGCATGAACTTTTTTGTGTGGTTTAAAAGGGGTATATTAGACTTTTCACAATTGAATGATATTGTTCATAAGTTTGATTGGTGAGTGTGATACTTTTACTTTGTTCATATCAGAATGAGACGTTTTATTATTCGTCAACCAAATTAATGCTTAAGAAATAATTTATTGATACCAGAAAAAAACAGAAATAGTTTACTGATGAGAATGATATTTACACTGATTTTTTATACAGTTTTTTTTTTCTGTTGGCGGGAGACGGGACAATTAGTTAGTCAATTGGGAGAAGGATGGGGCAATGAAGAAGAAGAGGCAAGGAAGTGTGGGGGCTCAGCAATGACATGACAATGTAACGTCAGCTGATGTCACCCATGTGTCACTGTTATCAGTCAACCAAGTTTCTTTTGGCATCTTCCGTCAATTATATAACCCTACATCAAACGCAACGCGCCGACATAAGATGTAATTGGTTTTTTTTTAAGATTATGTAAGTAAATAAGTTATTTAATTATGATATATTTTTATATTAAATATATTTTTATATCAAATAAATTGAGTTAAGGAAAAAATAGGATAATTAGTTTACAAGTGACTTATTTTACTTTCTTAATATTTTCTAAGAAATTCATATATGTCTTATATTTAGGATGAAATGAGTATATATATTATTTACGCATACTATTCGACTCGGATACTAGTATTCTCTCCATCCGTTATACTCCTTCCGGTCCTTAATATAAGATCTAGCCGCCAAAAAAATGTTTCTTAAGAAAACATGTGAATGTTAGTTGGTTGTCTGAAGTTAATGTTTCTTTTCCAATATTGCCCATATTTACTGTAATACTTTTAAGAGAAAGAAATATATAAGTATCAATAAATATTAAAGAGAGTTAGAGGCAAAGTTGAAAAAAACGCATTAAATGAGGAGAGATTGTAAGACGAGCTCTTATATTAGGGGTCAAGACCATTCAAATTCTGAGCTCCTATATTATTAGGGACGGCAGGGAGTATAAGAGTAGCAGTCATAATATGTTTGCTAGTAAAACATGTAAAAGTTAGTTTTGTGTGTATTTAATTCTTTTTTCTAATATAAGAGAAACACATAAGCATTAATAAATATGAAAGGAGGTGGTTAGGTTCAAATTAAGAAAAATACATTAAATAGATATAGAATGTAAGAGTAATTAAGCTCTAATATTTTTATCAAAACCACTCAAATTTTGAATTGGAACAAGAAGAGTATATAGTAGCCTAGATTACTAGCGACATAAAATCTCATGAAATCAGGTAATTAACCTAACCTCTATATCACAAAAGTGTAAATATCAAATCAAAAAAGTTGTTACTATTAAACCAAAAATGCTGTTATCTTCTAGCTGACAAACAACTTTTAATTCTAAAAACTTTATTTTGTTCTCATAATAATAACTTGTAGCCTCACCATCACAAATTTAAAACCTTCATCGCTAATATCATCTTCTAGAGAGTTTGAGACTGAAGAGAGGTACCTTGTGTATGTAGACTTTATTTTTCAAAAAACGAATTTAAAATACTTATCATATTTAATATTCATAGAAGCTAATCTGATTAACTTGTAAATTGATATATCTCTTTTGGATCACAATATAACAGTGAGTTTGTTAAATCACACAAACAAATAAACATTAGTTAGACGATTTATTAAAAGTAAAATTAGTATGATTTTTTAATGTAAAATTGGTATGATTTTTTAATCTTATTACTCTTATATAGTTATACTATATATTATATATAATAACCTCCCCACTATTCATCTGAAACTCTCAAAGGATAAAAATTATACTGAAAGTTTTTTTGTTGACATTTAATTTTATGTTACCTTTTATATTGTAGATAAACAAATTCATGTATTACCTTTAATAACGTACAATACATTATACTGTCATATTAATAGAAATCGTTTTACAGTTAATTAAATGACTTACTTAATTTTAGTAATCTTTTCAAATCCGTAAACTATTTTCTAATAGGTTTTTCCCCACGATGTCTAGATGATTTTAACTTAGTCGAGTATAACAATTAATAATTACAAATCGCCTTTTAATATTTTGAAATTGAAAAGGTGTTTTATTGTCTTTTGTCCATAGCATTAAGCACAGGCTAAAAAATGTAAGCGAGGGTGAGCGTAAAAACACGCGCCCTTCTTTTGAGTTTTGTGGTGGTTCCATCATTGAGAACTCATATTCATCTCTCCTTTCTCTCACATGTCACCTCCGTTCATCCTTCGGCCTTTGCTCCCTCCACTCCTTAATATATTACGCATTTTAATGATGATATCCCCCATGCACAGGCCCATTCTACTTTTTATATGAAAAATAAGAATAATTCTCTTCCCTCGTAGTTACTAAGTACTATGTATAAGGTGTCTTTTTAAGTTTTAAGTTGATTTTATTTTCTTAAAAAAATTATCTGATCCCTGTAAATACTCGTCAATAATAAGCTAGAAAGAGAGGAGAGGTGACAATAAAGATAGATAATCAATTATGGTATACATGTAAAATCACATAATAATTTTTATTTATTTAACTCTCATCCATAAATTAGATGAATAAATCAATCATATAAATGGAAGAAAGTAAAATAAGTCAAGAAAAAAGTAAAGAAAGTAAAATAATACGAAAAGAATTACGAATAATTAGATGAAAAAGTAATCTAGGTCGCTTCATATAATGCCACCACAGCTTAGCACGTGCTTCCCACTCCATGCACTTTAGCCTTCAGTCATGAGTTTGTTATTTGGATTCACTAGTGCTCTCCCACCTCTACTTCTCCAATGAGCCAAAGTAGTTTGATACTGCTGCTGCTCCCACCTCTACTTCTCTCCATTGAGTCAAATTAGTTTGAAGGTAGTTAAGGATGCGCACATGATATTTTTTGAAAGGGATAATTTTCTGGATGGCTTTTAATTAATTATATCGAATTTTATAATCACTCCCTCTAAATCACAATCAACAGTTTTGGCTGAAATCAAGTGTATCGGATTCATAAAGAAGACGAAGAAGACATCAAGTATATCGGCTTCACGTCCAACCAACAAAAAATTACACAAAACGAAAACCTAAATCCATCAGCACATGAACTTTTTAATGTCCTCATATGCCACACGCCTTATACTTGAATGTGCCACTATACGTAGACGTTCTGAGCGATGTGTGTATATCTAAACAGCAATCAGTTTTATTTTACATGGAATTAGACGTATGGCATGCTCAAGATTAAATTCCTTTAAAGAAAAAAAGATTTGGAATATCCAGACTGTTGTCGTGAGGGTAGAGCTAAACCAAGGGGCGAGGGCTTTCGTGTAGCGATTATTTCTGCGTTCCATTGAGCCATAAATAAAAGCCTTATAAATTATTGAATTCGTTGGATGTTATTATAACTTTGCTTTAATTTTAGGGACATAAATATGATGGTGGCGACAAGTGACAAGCTATACTACGTGGTGTGGAATTAGATGTTGACGATTTTGTATACGAATGCGACATCTAGATTTAATTTTAAGTGTGGGTTTGGATTTGACTTTATAAATATAGACATAGCTAGTGACCATAAGTGCCAACTCCACACAACAAAAGTCGATCGAAACCCCAAATAAAAAAGGTGACGAGAATTGAATTAAGTAACAGCGTGAGCTTTAATTTATTTTCCACTGATTTTGCAATTAAAACACCACTCACATCGTATCCACCCTGGTCTTTTGATGTGGAATATCCACCCATCCAATCAAATCTCCCATCCCCCCTTACAAAACAAAAAGCACCATTTTGAGTTGCACTTGCTAGCTAGTAGCACCAATACACCTCCTATATATTGCTTGTCATGTAAGTAAGGTTGATTAAGATATCACGTATACTAAGAAGATATACTACCTCCAGTCCTAAATATAGGACCTAATTAACTTTTATTTGGAGAAATTAAGGTTGCGAAATAGGTTATCAAATGATGACATATTTGATATATTTTTAGATTATCCATTAGTTTATATGTAAAATAAACTAGTTTAAGGGAAAAAATTAGATAAATCAATTTATAATTAACTTATTTTGTTTTTTTAAGGATTTTCTAAAAAAAGTCAATTAGGTCTTATATTTAGGACCGGAGGGAGTAGTAATCGAGTTTAAGATCAGAAAGTATTTACGTGCGATGATATATATAACTCGTTCTTTAATTTTTTTAAAAAAAATTTAAGAAACAGTTGGATACTCAGGAGAAATTGGCGTCAACTCGCGCCATATTATTGATGGCCCCTTTTATTATCCATGCATCCAAGATATGTCTACAACATGCATATCAATATCGTATTTGTAAATTGAAGAAGCCAGAAAAGGTTGAATACGAGAGTATGTTGAGAATGAGTAGAGTAAGTCAAAAATCAGTTACAAAATAAAAGTAGTAATTAAAATGAAATACACTAACGTCGATTTGGAGGGTGAAAAAAGGAACCACATACAGGCCTAGCGGCCCTGTGAGCACAAAAGAGGGGGCTCGTGTACACGTCATCGGCCACGTGGCAGACACTCTAATTGGCACCATCGACGGTGGAGGTAGAAGGGGCTGCTTTAAGTGTATGACTTTAGAGGGGTCATGGTGGGGACCACAGCCCATTGGGCGCAGGGGAGAGTGAGGGTGAGAGGGCCACGTAGAGTGATTTAATTGGGGGAGAAGCAAGGGGAGGGAGTGATTGCCTCCCTGGGCGAAGGAGGGAAAAGAGGGGGGACACGTGTCAGAAGAGGAAGGTGAGGGATGACGAGGAAGTAACGAATGCCTCCGATGATTATGTCAGCGGGTGGGGTCTAGGGAGAGGGGGCGTCAGGCAGGGAGCATAGCTTTGGTTTGGTGACGTCAGAGGGTTCCACCTTAGCAGAAATCCTTGCCCACGGCTACGACTACTAGGGTCTGATATTAACAAACTACTCCTCTAAGCCTTATTAGTTATTACTCCCTCGTGTCTTTATTATAATAATTCATCAATCATCCTTAATTTTTTATTTTTAATATAAGTCATTAACTTCCATTAAATAATTGATCTATTAAATTTTTCCAATACACTCTTATCATCTATGGGAAAAAAAGAACTCTTTAATTGCATTGACCTTTCCTCCTACTCTTGTTTTCAATATATAAAAGAGCATTGGAAAAATGAAAAGAAAGAGAGAGATGGGAGAGGCAGAAATGGAAAATGCAAATAAAATATGACTCATTTATTGATATACCTTTCATTCCTTGGTATGTGAGATTTAATTTGAGCTGTCATATAGACCAGAGGGAGTATAAGGTACCAACTAACAAATCTCATATAACAATAAAATTAGTTAAAATCATTAACTTTGTCTTAAAATCAAGTAATCTACAATATTTTCCATACTAACTACGCTAAACTCAAATACCACCAAATTAATTACTATTTTCTCCCACTATTTTACTTTTTTTTAATGTCTTGAGATTGAATTTTGGGATGCAGTTGTGTTATTGAATACTTCCTCTCGTCCTAGTTATATATAAAATTTGTCTGATTTGTTTTAGAGAAACTAAGAATGTAAAATTAACACTTTAAAATGATTATATTGTTTTCATTAAAACTAATTTATTCTACTTTAAATTAATCTATGATTTAATTATATGTTGCGTATATATCATAATTTGGTCGTCTATTTTGTTTTCTTAATTTTCTCCAAAAACTAGTCAAAATATCTTTTGTTGAGGAGCAATGGAGCAGTTTCATAAAAATGATGAGGTTGATTTGATAAATGTCATCTACATTTTTTTTAATAGAAACTGAATGTCATTAACTCAACAACGAGATAAAAACCAAAATACCCTTCAACTGAGGGGTTCGCTATCCTTCATCAATCCTCATCAAAACCTATTTTCAATGACTGGATATATAATTTCATAAAGCACGATGAAAATGATTTAATTAAATGTCATCTAGATTTTCACATTAGAATTGGATAAGATATAGTAAATTATATTTTATTTGGTTAAACTTAAATCATAAATAACATAATGCTATAGATTCTGGTAAAAATTCCTCACATTTAGAGACCCTTTTTGTCTGGGCCAATGGCACTTCCGGGAGCGCATGGAGCTTGTGTGGTGGAAGCTCCCCATGGGATGACGCCCCATTCCAATTCCAAATAAAATATTGAATTCCAGAACTACCATGGAGTCCCTATTACTACATTGGTGTTGGGGACTCAGGGGGTTTCATTAATTATCGTCACCTCCCGTGACTAATCATTAAATTCTTCCCTTCATCCATCCTTTGAGAAAATCAAACAACCCTCACTTGGGGATTGCGAATCTTTAACATTTCCCATCATACGGCCCCATGATTCCATCCCCCTCCTCCGTTTCACCCTTCAATCCATTTACTCTATATATATGTAGATAATAACAGCAGGCAATTTTTCTTGAATATGGGTGTCATATTATTTATGAATTGCTGAATTGAAATATTCAAAATTAATCCCGTCATATTCTCTTCATGAGATTTCTGACTAATCTTTTCAGTTTATTTTCTCTTCTATTAAATGATGCAATTTAATGAATTCTAATTAAACATATCATTATGAATGTCATAACACCAAGGTTTATGTAAGAATTTTTCTATAAAGCAACTCATTCATATTTCCTCATACTTTCAACTCTATCTACTCCTTATTATAAGATGACAGTTGCCAATTATCATGAACTTATAGTTGAGTCATTAAATTTTGCTTAAGTTGATCGTTTAATTTTCTCCAACTTCATATGTCATTAAACAATATAACTTAAACATTTTTAACTTTGAAATAACCTCCACTATTTACAAGTGTTGAGTGATAAAAACAAATAATGTGGTGGTTCAGCTTATATTTGGGGCCAACATTTTTTTACCTAGTGCTTTACAATAAGATTCAAAGCCACTAATTATAATGCATTGCTCCTCCACAATATTATTATATATACTTAAAAATGCATTGCTCCTCCAATATTACCACCTTCACTTAATAACTCATCACTAATGATCTATCTCCTCTCCCCCTTTCAAAATTAATCAAGAGAAAATGGCAGAAAATATATTATGAATTTTTAAATCTCATATAAGTAATTTAATTTATGTTGTTAATATATTGTTATTTAAGTAGTTAGCTTTTTTTATATAAAAGTTTTAAAATCCATAATTTATTTTCTGTTCATTTTCTAATTAATTAATCATTCGAATATAATTAATATTCATTGGTATTTCAAAATTCACCAAATAGATATGTATGCTAATTAAAAACGATGAACTCAATTTTTTACACAGTATTATTAATAAGCTAAGTATTCTCCCAAACACAGAATATCGTTTGGATTCAGAATTGGTAGACCGGGCAACTGGAGTCACCTGTTTTCACTTAACAAATAATAATAAAGAGAAAATATCCCATGCAATACATCATTTGAGTGCGTGGATTGCAAACATCAGTTTCAGAATTGAACAGGTGAGTGCCAAACATGGTGGGAAAAGAGTAATAGGAGTACTACTAGTAAAACATGGGCGATTTGCTTGAGAGGCGTAGGGGCTTATCCAACATCAACCAATGTTAGAAGTTCAAGTTTCATTTGATATGAAATTTGATATGAAGTATATTAAAACTATTGTATAGTTATCCCCCCAATTTTAAGATATTCACAATAATTAGCAATATGAATTTAACTTAGAGTTTGTTTGGTTGTAGGAAAGTTTGTTAAAGAATTAGAAATGGAAAGGGTAAAATGGAAAGTGGGGGTAATGATGAGAGAGTAAAGTTTTTGGGCCCCACGATAAGTGTGGGATAGAAAGAGAAAACTTGTGGGTCCCGGGATATATGTAAATGACCATATTACCCTTAACTTTTTAATTTATTTTCAACTCACTTTCCCAACTTAACTACAATCAAACGTACCCTTATTGATATATCTAAAAAATGGCCTATATTGAACAAGTCTATAATAATCTCCATAAACTATATCGTTTTATTGAAAAAAAAATAAAAACTAAACAATGATACATCCTAATTTATGAAAAAATAACGTATAATTCAACTATAAAATGAAGTACTCCCCCCTAAATATAATTTCCCTTTTGAAATTGAATTTGTCTCTAATTATAAGGTTACTTTTTAATTGTTCTCAACTTTTCTCAAGTTAATTATACTAATACTTATCAATACATAATAAACAATCAAAAGAGAGATAACGTCGATAAAGCTATATATCAAGAGTGAGTTAGAAATATTTTGCAATAATAATTAACTTAATTAACGTCCATTGTCTAGTCTAGTCAAGACAATCTTATATTAATTGAAGGGAATGTGGATCCTACATTGGACACAAGACAGAAGGGGGATAGATGTGAACACGAGGGGGAGCGCGTGGGGGTGAAAGATGGCGGGGAGAAGGGAACAGTGAGGTGTGATGTAAGCAAACACTTCATCCCTCCTCTCATAATCTCATTTATAAAACTAAAACACACACAAACAAACCACCTCCACTCCACACCCATCATTTACTAGTACTCTCATTTCTCTCTCCACCGTCACCCGATGCAAGGCTTACGCCACTGCCCCAACGACGTCGTCCACCTAGACCTCACTCCCTCCTCCTCCTCCTCCGTCGCAGCCGCCGCCGCCATGACCAACTCCTCTTCCTCCTCCTCCTCCTCCCTCTCCATCGACGTGGACGAATCCTGCGAGGCCCGAATCCAGCGCCTCATATCGGAGCACCCCGTCATCATCTTCAGCCGCTCCTCCTGCTGCATGTGCCACGTCATGAAGAAGCTCCTCGCCACCATCGGCGTCCACCCGACAGTCATCGAGCTCGATGACTCCGAGATCGCCTCCCTCCCCGCCTCTGGCGATGTCGACGCCACCGCCGACTCCCTCCGCAACCGCGCCCCCGCTGTCTTCATCGGCGGATCCTGCGTCGGCGGCCTCGAGTCCCTCGTCGCCCTCCACCTCAGCGGCCACCTCGTCCCTAAGCTTGTCCAAGTAGGCGCCCTCTGGGTATGAACTATATATTATTATATGTATGATATATTCTTCATTTATTTTTTAATTACCTCCCATAATTATTACTACTATTAGTTCCCCTCCCCAAAAAAAATCAAGTAGATGTAACTGATTTGTATAATCATCGATCCTTCGTGGAATATGAAATATATGAATCCACATGCATGATGAGGCGGGCTTTATTAACAGAATTTAATTTAATTAGGATGATTGTGATTTAATTTCAATGTTTTTTGTTTTGAAGTGAACAATAATGTTTTTGTTTTAGTCTATGTTAATTTGAGTATGGGTGGTGGACATGGAGGGAGGGGTCAAAGAGTGGATTTTGGAATAATAAATGGTGAATCATGAATGAATGGTTCAGGCGTGAAGGAGGGAACACGTGTATTTGGCATCCGGTACTACGTGCTGTGGCGTCGCGGCGACTGACTCACACTAACTCAGTCTCCGTGTCAGTCTTGCTGGGCCCCACTCCCAATTATTAAGCACTCAGGAGGTAGATAGATTGAATAGATCATAGGTAGATATATGCATACCATAGTCCATAGCATAGCATAACCCCAGTGGAGGACTATGGTAGCTTCTTCCCTCCCTCCTCCATTCGCAAATCCCAAGCTAAGGCTCTATATATTTTATCAAAATAGTCAAATAGTCAATCTATTGTACATGCTGGGATCCATGGATAGATGGATCGATGTTGTCCGTTTGGATCACTTTCTCATCATCTACTACTATGGATAGCTGCAATCCTAGCAGTCCAAAATAGTCCACTGATAGCTAGGTTGATGATCCAAGGTCTTCATGAAGCCCTTTGTTTATGGGGCTGTGTCTTTTTTTATTACTATTTATTTATATAAACAAGGTAGTTTGGAAATTGAAAGAAGATGGAGTGGAAAATGATGAAGGGGGAGGGGGAAGCATACGGACAAACGGTGTTCAATTATTGGAAATGAGATGTCCAAAGCAAGCACTGCACGACTCTTTTTCCATCTCTTTTATTGGTTCCCTGCTCTGTTGTCCTCTTTCTTCAACGCCCATTTAATCCCCAAGCCCTGGGTCATATTGTTCTCTCATATCAAATCAAATACACTTAAATTATTCCTTATTACTACTTCTCTCCTTGTTTTACGGTATCTTGTGCTCACATGACGCTGTTACTTCTAGTCTGTGTCATGTACATTAGAGCAGGCGGAATCACTTTTGTTGTTGCTTTTTTTCTATCGTGGCTTGATCACCGTATATTGGTGTCTTCCGCCCTTCAAACAACCAAATGATTTCCTCTTTATAACGATATGACGGGATTCTTTATGTTTACCAAGATAAAAATCCTGACCATTTATATATCAGGAAAGTAAAGAAGGATATCTAAAGAGACTGCATGCGTGGTTCCCTTAGCTTGGTTTTGTGTGATCAATATCTTAATTAGCTAAGATAAGCAATTTCAATGAACACGCGAAGATAAATAATGTAATGATTCTTCCAAATGTTCCACTCTTAAAAGAGGAGGAACAGTAATTAAAATTCCCTCTTCATAATTATTTTTTAAAAAAATCGTGCAGGTTTTTTAATGAACCATCAAAATTATTATGCACACATATATGTTCATAGCCATGTAAATACTTGGGTTGTTGAGTCATGACCTGTGCGATACTTGCGACTAATACAGGTCACGTATATATGGTCATCAAGGACTTTTAGCGCTAATTCAGCTGTTGTGCAAGTATAGGTAGTAAAAGGGGAAGTGCAATTAATAAGGAAAAACATGATGATGAAGCAAAGTGCGTCATGGCTTGTGTGGGAATATAAAGTAGGAATCTCAAGTCCAGTGAGTTGGCGTAAGCATCATCGTCAAAGAGAATCAAACACATCTAAGCTCTCACTTAGCTTCCTCCCACCCAACTTATTACAAAGTAATTATTTGTTGTCCGCACGGCACAATTATCACACCACCCGCCACCAAACCTATTAATTTAACCCTAGCTATATACTTCCTCCGGTCCCTAATGTAAGAGCTAGTCGTCAAAAAAACGCTTCTTAAGAAAACATGTGAATGTTAGTTGGGTGTCTGGAGTTAATGCTTCTTTTCCAAAATTGCTCATATTTATTATGGTACTTTTAAAAGAGAGAAATATATAAGCATTAATAAATATGAAAGAGAGTTAGGGGTAAAGTAGGAAAAAATGCATTAAACGAGGAGAGAATGTGGGGTGAGCTCTTACATTAGGGACCAAAACCATTCAAATTTTGGGCTCTTACATTAGGGACCGTAGGGAGTAATATACAAATACCCGCCAGCACGGAGGAATGATCTTTTATTTGATTCAGAGTTGCTTTGACACAAATTGTGTTCTTAATAATGAAATAGTCAAGGCAATTTATAAGAACTAGAAACTCTGTGGATCGTAATTGAATATGGAGTTTGTAAAAGAAGGGAAGTATATATGAACTAAAAGGTAAACCATAATTCAGGTGAAAAAGGACAAATGATGG